>CM057847.1:33531660-33562026 GCA_030068395.1 Apalone spinifera | reverse complement strand
CGCCGCTTCTCCAGATTCAGACTAACACGGCTACCCCTCTGATACTTGACATTAGATCTGTGATTCCCTTGAGCTCCTCTTGAGACTAGCATCTGGTGTGCAGCCTACATTCCTTCTAGGGTGCCTTTGGTCCATAGTGGACCAAAAGCTCTGGTCTCCCCCAGCAAAGGCACGGAGTTGGGGTTACCGCCCTCCTGCAAAGCAACACAGATGATGATAACAGCTCTGGGAGGGCTCAGCTACAGGGATTTGACAGTCTCAAGTGGACCTATGTGATACCACCCATCCCAGTGGCATAGTCAGTACAATTTAAGTGATCGCAAATGAAAACAAACAGATCAAAGCAAGTTCCTAATCTAAAATAAAACTTGTCCCTAAGAGAAATTGTTACAGATCATATTTCTCACCCTAGTCCTTATTTCAGGTAAAATCCTTCAAGTCAGAACTGATCTTTTCTCTGACCTGTGTCTAACAGGGAGGCAGTTTCAAAAGTCAGTTGGATACAATCATTGATTGGTTCCCATTCCATCCCAATCTTGATTCTATTCTCCCCATCCCGATGGAAAAATACCAAATTCAAGGTAGATTCCAGCACCAGCTGGTACGGCCACATGTCTTTATAGGACAATCACAGTTTGGGCTTACAGGAAAACCAAAAACATTTACAGATCATTGTTTTGAGCATCAGGCTATTGAGTTCCTTAAGTACCACTAATGGCTTTCACTAGAAGACCTAGAATTAATAAAACAGGTTTACACTTAATATTTCTAATTTCACATAAAAGAATGATACATTAACACAAATTGAATGCACATATTCAGGAGGTCACAAGATCTTAAATGACAGGTTATTTGCCTTGTTTTGCATAAAGCATATTTGTGTTATGTATATTCACATTAAAACATATTTCCACAAAAATATGGAGGTAGTGTGACATGGTCAATTAGTCTAGTGGCGCCCAAACTTATTATACTGCTAGGTCACATAAACCTATGCACAACCTTGCATGGGTCAGATCCTACACGCTTCTCTGTGAAAACAAAAATGATATAAACATGACAAAACACTAATAAATTAGTCATTATTATATCTCGCATTGAAATAGGATGCAGGCTTCATGAAATGCTTTGGTGGATCATGTAGGGCCTGCAGGTTGGGTATCCCTCATCTAATCTGACCACCTGTAAATCATAGATTATTAAATTATACCAGTACTGAGCCAATGACTTTTATTTGGCTAACACATGTATTCAATAAAAACATTCAAGCTTTGGAGATTTGTAACCTATCCTTTAAATCATCTTCTGTACCTAATGACTGGAAGATAGCTAATGTGATGCCAATATTTAAAAAGGGCTGGAGAGGTGATCCTGGCAATTACAGACACCGGTAAATCTAATGTCAGTATCGGGCAAATTAGTTGAAACTATAGTTAAGAATAGAATTGTCAGATATACAGATGAATTTAATTTGTTGGGGAAAAGTCAACATGGATTCTGTAAAGGGAAATCGTGCCGTACTAATCTACTAGAGTTCTTTGAGGGGGTCAACAAACATGTGGACAAAGTGGAGCCAGTGAATATAGTGTATTTAGATTTCCAGAAAGCCTTTGACAAAGTCCCTTACTCAATGCTCTTAAGTAAAGTTAGTTGTCATGGGATAAGAGGGAACATCCTCTCGTGCATTGATAACTTGTTAAAAGATAAGAAACAAAGAGTTAGAATAAATGGACAGTTGTCAGAGAGGAAAGCGGTAACTAGTGGTGTCCCCCAAGGGTCTGTACTAGGACCAGTCCTACTTAACCTATTTACAAATGATCTGGAGAAAGGGGTAAACGCTGATGTGGCAAAATTTGCAGATTATACTAAACTGCTCAAGATAGTTAAGAACAAAGCAGAACTGTGAAGAGCTTCAAAAGGATCTCACAAAGCTACGTAACTGAGCAACAAAATGGAAAATTAATTTTAATGTTGATAAATACAAAGTATGCATATTAGAAAACATAATCCCAACTATACATATAAAATGATGGGAACTAGTTTAGCTATAACCACTCAAGAGAAAGATCTTAGAGTCATTGTGGATAGTTCTCCGAAAACATCCTCTCAATGTGCAGCATCAGTCAAAAAAGCAAACAGAATGCTGCAATCGTTAAAAAAAAGGGATTGAGAATAAGATAAATATCTTATTGCCTCTATATAAATCCATGGTATGCCTACATCTTGAATGCAGATGTGGTTGCCTCATCTCAAAAATATATATATTGGCATTGGAAAAGGTTCAGAAAAGGGCAACAAAAATGATTAGGGGTTTGGAACAAGTCCCATATGAAGAGACATTAAAAAGACTGGGACTTTTCATCTTAGAAAAGAGGAGACTAAGGGGGGGATATGATAGAGGTCTATAAAATCATGACAGGTATGGAGAGAGTGAATAAGGAAAAGTTATTTATTTGTTCCATAACATAAGAACTAGGGGTCACCAAATGAAATGAATAGGTAGCAGGTTTAAAACAAACAAAAGGAAATATTTCTTCATACAACATACAGTCAGCCTTTGGAACTCCTTGCCAGAGGATGCTGTGAAGACCAGGACTTTAACAGGGTTAAAAAATGAACTAGATAAATTCATGGAGGTTGGGATCATCAATGGCTATTAGCCAGGATAGGTAGGAATGGTGTCCCTAGCCTCTATTTGTCAGGGGCTGGAAATGGATGACAGGAGAGGGATCACTTGGGCTACGTCTAGACTGGCATGATTTTCCGCAAATGATTTTAACGGAAAAGTTTTTCCGTTAAAAGCATTTGCGGAAAAGAGCGTCTAGATTGGCACGGACGCTTTTGCGCAAAAGCACTTCTTGCGGAAAAGAGTCCATGCCAATCTAGGCATGGTTTTGCACAAGAAAGCCCCGATCGCCGTTTTAGCCATCAGGGCTTTTTTGTGCAAAAGAGTCCTGGGCTGTCTACACTGGCCCTCTTGTGCAAATACATTTGCACAAAAGGACTTTTGCCCGAACGGGAGCGTCAAAGTATTTGCGCAAGAAGCATTGATTTCTTACATTAGAATGTCAGTGCTTTTGCGCAAATTCAAGCAGCCAGTGTAGACAGATGGCAAGTTTTTGTGCAAAAGCGACTGCTTTTACGCAAAAACTTGCCAGTCTAGACATAGCCTTGATGATTATCTGTTCTGTTCTCTCCCTCTGGGGCATCTGGCATTGGCCACTGTTGGAAGACAGGATACTGGGCTAGATGGAACGTTGGTATGACCCAGTATGGGCTTTCTTACGTTCTTATGATGGTTTTACGTTATCTTCTTATGATTCAAAGACATCGAGATTATAATACAGTTTTAAAATACATGATCACATAGATTTTGACAGGATCCCTACTTCACTGAATGCATAGGATGGACAGTGCTCGGTGAATGATTAGCTTTTAAATATTTTATATTAACCTGAATGTGTAACCTCGTTTATTGCACAGTATTCAAACGCCGCTCTGAAAATTGCCCGATTACATTGTATGACAAAGTAACGTGCTCTGTTGACATTGGGAAGGCGGCGGACATGATATACCTTGACTTTAGCAAGGCTTTTGATATGATCTCCCACAATATTCTTGCCAGCAAGTTAAAGAAGTATGGTTTGGATAAATGGACTGTAAGGTGGATAGAAAGGTGGATAGATTGTTGGGCTCAACGGGTAGTGATCAACAGCTCGATGTTTGGCTGCCAGTCAGTATCAAGAGGACTGCCCCAAAGGTCGGCACTGGGGCCAATTTTGTTCAACATCTTTACTAATGACTTGGAATAGGGGATGAATTGCACCCTCAGTAAGTTTGCAGATTACACTAAGCTAAGGGGAGATGTAGATACATTGGAGGGTAGCGATAGGGTGCAGAGTGACCTAGACAAACTGGGGGTTTGAGCCAAAAGAAATCTGATGATGTTCAACAAGGACAGTGCAGACTCCCAAGCATTGTTATAGGCTGGGGACTGACTGGCTAAGCAGCAGTTCAGCAGAAAAGGATGCGGGGATTACAGTGGATGAGAAGCTGGACAGAGTCAACAGTGTGCCCTTGTAGTCAAGAAGGCTAATGGCATATTTGGTTGCCATCAGATCTAGAGAAGTTATTATTCTCCTTTATTCAGCACTGGTGAGGCCACATCTGGAGGATTGTGTCCAATGTGGATGCGTAGGAGAAAGTTCAGCGGAGGGCAACCAAATGATTAGGGAGCTGAAGCACTTGATTTACAAGGAGAAGCTGAGGGATTTGGGATTATTTAGTCCACAGAAGAGTGAGGGGGGATATGATAGCAGCCTTTAACTACCTGAAGGGGGGTTCCCAGGAGGATGGAGAGAGGCTGTTCTAAATAGTGACAGATGGCAGAACAAGGAGCAATGGTCTAAAATTGCAGTAGGGAAGTTCTAGGTTGGATATTACGAAAAATTATTTCACTAGGAAGGTGGTGAAGCAGTGAAATTGGTTACTAGGGAGGTGGTGGAATCTCCACCTCTATAGGTCCTGTTTTAGCAGGGTATTGGACTCGATGACCTCCTGAGGTCTTTTCCATCCCTATGATTCTATGATAATTGTTTATTTCCTCATTGGCTGTTCTGTGGTGCTCACTATAATATCTAAATGCTTCATAATCATTAATTTATTTTCACAAATCCTCTGAGATGGAAGAGTTATTGTTATATCCCCATTTTACAGATGGCGATCTAAAGCAAAGAGCTTAAAGTAACCAATAATTTTGGGTGCCCAATTTGAGACACCTGGGGCCTGATTTTTCAGAGTACTTAGCATCATGAAGCATCCATTGTTCAAAGCACAGCGACTGATGACTTCAGCTGCAACAGTGAGCACTGAGCACTCATGCAAATTGGATGCTAGGGCCACAGGTCAGGCACCCAGCAAATGCGGAACAATTAATGGCCACCTTTGAAAAGTAATAACGTCACCTCGTGTCACACAGGAATTCTGTGGCACAGGCAGGAACAGAATCCAGTTCTCCAAAGCAGCATTATACTGTCATAATCAAGAAACCTTCCTTTCTCTTTCTGCAATCTCTGCCTTCATTCACTACACACCTTCCAATTTCTGCTACAAATGATGCAGGAGTCCTACAAACAAGAACCTCCTTCACTACACAACCTTGATTCATCTCCAGAATAGGTCTATCCAATGCACTAAATAAGGCAGAGATACTGTGGAAAATAGTATGTCATCATGTAATTAATGACTATCATATTACAACAGGGGGTAAGCAAGATAATGCCTGTGGGCTGGATTCGGTCACCAAGCCTTTTGATCCAGACTGTGCCCACCCCAGTGGCAGGGAGCAGTGCCACTCAACATGGCTACTTGCTTCCTGTGGCTCTCTGTGGTCCAGGGAGGGAGGGAGAGGCTTCAGAGCACTACACCCCTCCCAAATCAGTTGCCTTTTCACTATCTGGGTGTCAGCAGGAAAGTCACTTGCAGCACAGGGGATACAGGCTCTTTGCTCGCAGTAATGGGAGTCCCACCTCAGAACAGGGTAGTTGGGACCAAAAATTACAGGGAAAGTCTAATTTCATCCCTGTAGCCCTGCAGTCACTCATTCTCAGTCACTCTGGGACAGAGTGAGATAGAGTAGGGAGAGGGAAGATGGCACAAGTGTGGTCTGGTCATACAGAGGAGTCATAAGGTGCTGGAGCATGCTCAAATGTGCATGGAATTTTTGGAGATGTTAGCGGCTAAACTCTAGAAGTCTCTACTGGGCATGTGAGAACTGAGATTCTTGAAAGGCTTTTCAGTTGGTCAAATTTACAGTGATGGCAAAAAACACATACTAGATAAAAAGATCATGCACTTGCCAAATCTCAAGCAGGGAGGCATGAGAATCAAAGGAAAGACCACTAGATTTTTAAAACATGAGTAAAGTAATAGGTTTTTCCCCTTAGTTTTGTTCTCAGAAATGGCTGAACCATTTTGACTAAAATGTTCTAAAAATAACTGCCTTTTCAGTTTATTTTTTTCCTATTGCGTGTTTGATGCTTCCCTTTTGTAGTCCCTCACAAATTACGTCATTATTGAATGCTAACAAAACACAAAATAGCCAATGAACACACAAAGCAGCCACATGGACTACTGGGTGTTTAAAAAAAACAAACGATTATGAAAAAATGTCAGAGAGGTCCAGGGAGTGCTACGATGACAAGGAGCATCTCTGATTCAAGGTTGACCAATGTTTCACCACCGTGACAGATGTGCTCCACTGGGAAGTTCTATGGACCACAGGCTGCAAGTCATAGGCCAAGTATATACAGATTTTTGTTTTTGTGATGATGAAGAACAAAACTATCCGCACTTTACAGTTCCTCAAGAAAATCAAAGGGTGACATTCAGTTGTGTGTGAAGGTTAGCACTGAGCCTATGCACCACTCAAATCCTATTCAAGGATGTAAGTGGGGAATTTTACCATGAAATGATAGAATCATCAAATATTAGAACTGGAAGAGACCCTGACAGGTCATCAAGTACAGTCACCTGCACTCATGGTAGGACCAAGCACTATCTAGAACAGGGGTGGGCAATAATTTTTGACTGGGGGCCACTTCAAAAATGTTTGAAAGCTCTGCCGCATCCAAAGAAAGAGTCTGCTTTTCCGAAAAAAAATTCGGAAAAGCAGATGCGTTTTTTTGGTATCCCTGTAAACCTTATTCTATGAGGAAAAAGAGATGTTCCGAAAGAGGGTTTTTTCCCTTCACACTTGGCCCCGTGTAGATGGGCCAAATGTTGGAAAAAGCCTCTTCCAGAAGAAAAGCGGAAAAAGATATGCCAACTACGGTTCTCAATTTGTGTATCTTTTTCTGACTTTTCCCTGCAGTGTAGACATAGCTCAAATATAAGTGCACTGCTTGATAAAAATGCATGGCTTTCAATAAGAAGCTCATCTACAATGATAACAAACCAATAAATAAACTTCCAAAACTATCAGTTTAGCAGCATTTAAAATATTACATCTGACACATGTTCTAATTAGTTAAAGACTTTCAATCCAATCCTGAATTAGGAGGTGCAAGCTACCCAAATGATTCTTGGTATAAAGTAACTCACCTGCTCTTGCTGTTGGACCCTTCTCTTCTTATTATAGTTAATCAGGAGCAGAAACACCATAATGAGGCTCACCCCCTGAAAAACTCACCAGGCTGTGCATAATTTCCACTCCAGCTGGATTCACTGTGAGTGCCTCATCATACAATTGCTTAGCCTCCTCCAAACTGCCTTTCATCTCTGCAAGCCTCCCACGCATGTATAGCACAGTGTGAGATGTGGGGAAAAGACTAGCTGCCTCCTGGATACAAAAGCCTGCTTCTTTGAGATGCCGTTTTTCCATGAAGAGTTCAGCTACAAAACAAAAACTACCATTAGTTTCAATAATTCAGTAAGCTTTATACTTGTAATAATGACACCTTCTCCCTTAAATTAAATTAGAAGGTCTGGGTACTGAAAATCCTTACTATTTTGATTAGTGCTTTCTACTCAAATAACTCCATTGAATTGAGACTTAGCAGCAAGGACACTGAAATGTCTCAATACAGGAAAGTATTCCTGGCAAACTTTAAACATATCTTTAAAGTTCATCCCTGAAAAGTGACACATTTAAATATGTGCTTAAATGTTTTCTGAATTGGAGCTAAATATGTGCTGGATCTGATCCTAGAAGAGCTGTACTAGTAGCTATTTAAGGCCATTTCCAATCAGATGGAAGGAAAGCAGTTATGGTTGTCTGGTGGGAGGTTTGACAATGTCAGAGTAAAAGGATACATTTAATTGAGGGGGTCAAAAATCTCTTATTTGAAGGGGAACTCAGAACTTGGATAGTTTTAAATGGACTAAATTATCTAAGTGAGTTTTCTGATTCTCTATAAAGGTTCTATATTCTGTTTATCATAGACATATTATATATTAAATATAATATTTATTATTAGTATACACAAACATGCATTTGTCATAAAAATAGAGATCTTATATGAAATCACTGACTGAAAATCTGATTATTCTGCTGTTTACTTTTATATTCAAGTAAGCAATTGCACTACTGCTTTTTCTCTCAAAGAAAAAAATGGAACTAGCACACGAATGTATTATACGGATACTAACAATTTGTTTGTTAATATAAACACTGAACAAAATTTATTATGAACTAAATCCACCTCCTAATATTATAAAAAACCTCACAAAAAGGCTTCACAACAGGACATTCAGATTTCATTGAGCCATATATTTTAAATGGGAGCTTCTAATATAAAAAATATACAGTAATTCTCATTACTGTCACCAGGAAAAAGCAGCTGCAATTTCTTTGTTCTATCACCTGGTTATGTTACCTGTGCTAATCAGCTGCAGAGTCTGATGGACTCATTTTTTAATTCATTCCATATATTACATAAACTGCAACCTTGTAAAATCTTGGTTACAATTTTCAAACTCATGGGGTTAATAGCAGGCCACTGATTCCTTATTTCAACACCAATTTCAATGGCTACATTTTCAGAGGCAACGAATAACTTAACCTCTAAGAAAAGTCAACAGGAGCTATTGGGGCTCTGAACTTCTGAAAATTAGGTGCCAAACCTTTAGACACTCTAGTGTGAAAATACTGGCTTTAGCTGATTGGATGACACGGACAGTTTAAGGAACTGGTAATAGGATAGAGAGCTTTCTGCCTGCAAGTAAGCAGATCAAAAGCACATCACAGGTTGGTAGCAACCCAGAGTGATTGTCATCTGAAGGCTGTTCTGTGGCCTATCTTAAATAAGACCATGGCCTCAGTCTACATTGCAACTGGCACTTATTGGCAGATACTGATTGGTCAAACAATGAAGAGCCATAATTTCTGAATCCCATTTAAGTCCTGTGGGTGATCTTTCCAGGACATGGGAGGGACACCGTGGAGAAGCTTGTACATAGTTGGCTTTGTCTGTGCTGTGCTGTGCTGTAGATAGATAAATGATGCTGTTCTCCAAGGTTGTCAATGTGGCTCCTTTCAAATGCAAAATATTCAGCTTTCAAAAGGAGCTCACTTTTTAAAAGAAGATCATATACTCAGTGTATTTTTTGCAGGAAAGAAATTGCATGCTTAATCAGAGTAGAATCTCGGTAAACAGTCCCTTCCCAAGGCTGCAGGGGAATGCAGATACCTCATCAAATTGAGGATATTCTGAACTTTATTCAAAATGTTGTGGGCAGAAAATATTTTACTTGCTCTTCCCATGGCAAACAATGTTTTCCTGCCAAGCACGGCAGCTGATGATATGCATATGGTAACAAATCAGACTTGGGTATGCAAAGTGACAATTCACATCCTGAAGAAAAATACATTGTTTGGTAACTCCTAAATGTAGCAGCACAGGTGCTGGCCCTTAATAATTATGGTGAAATCCTGGCTCCATTGAAGTCAAAGGGAGTTTTGCCTCCGATTTCAGTGGGGTCAGGATTCCACCCCAATTATTAGGGGCCAGCACATGCACTCAGCTAGGAATAAGATGCCAGAAGTAACAACTTTTAAGTTTGCAAGGAGGAAGAAGAACACCCAGTACTTAGGAGCATGAAGCACTTGAGCATTTGTCTTTTTTAGGTCAGGGGCCACTGACCTACAGAAAAATCAGTCAAGGGTTGCACACAGGTGAGAAGCCAATTAAAACAAACAAACAAACACAACCCCCCCAAAAACCCACCTCACTGATATGGCCCCCAACTGAGAAAGAGAGACACTTCCCACATTCCCCTTGCACACCAGAACCAAGGAGGCCCAGGCTAGTAGATTTTGTGTGCTCCACCCCTACAGGATGGCGGTGGGGACTGGAGTGCCACCACAGGCTCCCCAATGCTCGGATAGGGGGAAGCCCTGAGCCCTAGGCCTCAGGTTTCCTACCCCTACTCTAACTTAAAACACTTGAGTTGACATGCCAAAATAAGGTGAAGTTAGGCCTATGGAGAATATTGCATCTGCATATCACCATCTTAGCTGCTCTGCTACCAACCAAAACAAAATACAAGTCAGCCCATATAAGGTAAGAATTAAGGTCAGGAGGAAAGAATGTGAGATTACATACAGTCTGTAATACAAAGTATGCAATCTGAAGAGTACTTGTTCTTCCTTCCAGACATGCCTATGTATCTGTAAACCCTCTGCAGTAATCATAATGATTAAAAAGCTATGAAAACAACATGGAATCTATGATCCACAAATTGTATTTTATGGTATGGAAATGTAACATATTAAACTTCAGTCCATTTCTTTGTAGGCTCCATAGTCAAATGATGATTTAATGATGTGGGAGGCTTAATTTGCATAAAGGAAGAACACTGGGCAACATCTAACGCTGTATTGGAGGAGAAGGTACAGTTTTTGGTGGGGGGAGGGGGTTGTGTGGCACGCCATAGGGAATGCTGAAAGCACAGAGTCGGGCAGGCCATTATGCATCTAGCAACTGCTGGTTTGAAAATACTACCCCTCTTTCACTGGGGTGGGCAAAGTGGGGATTTCCCAGCTATGCCATGTCCCTGGCTAGCCCCTTGGTCGAGGACTGACTTCCCTACCATACTCCACTGCCCCATAGGGGCCCACAAATACATTTGGCACTAAGTCCACAAAAGGTTAATCTGAGTCTATACCTTTTATTAAAAAAATCTTTTTATACTCATACTCTGTGCTTGTGGAGTGGGGAAGTATTGCCTGTCAGAATTCTCCAGGGGTGGTGTGTACATTTCCCAGGGGGTGTGGGGGCTTGAGTCAGTTCTGTGTTGAATCAAGGGAAAGGAACTCTTTATTGAACCCAGCCCTGGCTGCTGGTGGTTCCTCCTGAGAGAGGGGTTATATACAGTATAAATGTGTTGACAGTTATTCATTAATACTGTACCCATATTTTCTGTCTGAATCAACCTTAATAGTTTCTTTTTTAAGATGCCCTTATAAATAAATCTTTGACAAAGTCTGTACCATCCATAAGAAGCAGTTTCATTTAATAAGTAAACACAAACACTAGCCTGTCATAATGCCTATTAGACATTTATTGAGCTTACTCTGACCCCTCTTTTGGCCACATACTGTAAAAAGAAAAATACTTTAAAAATTGTTTCTCATTATTTATGAATGGCCCCTGGGTGAAATCCTGACTCCACTGAAATCAATGAAAGCTCTACTAGGATTTCATTCCATGTCTATCTACTTTAGGGGTTTAAGACTCTCAGGTATGTGATATGTAAATGACTGATACAACTGATGTCACCATCTAAACAAATAAATGCAAATGTTCTTTGTTTAGAGATAAGTATTTAAACATATAAACCTGGATTACTCTCACATTTAAGATTATATACACTACAGACTATTTAAGCCCTTACAATAAGTATGATGTAGATGAGATGGGAGAAGATTATTGGTATGGCCACTATACCAATGAAATGGATTTTTGATTTTAAGATTTCTACCTCCACTGTCTGTGATTGAAACAAATATCACTGCCTATAATTTAGAAGTCTCATCTAGCAATATTTTTATTGTGCAGTAAAGTGAGGATTTGCAGGATGGAATTCAGATATGAAGGACTAGGTGCAAAACAGGCACAATTAAGGTTGCTTGGTTTATTCTTTAAAAAGAAAAACAACAAATGGAGTCTATTTGAAACTACTTTTCTCTTCTGATGAAGGGCAGCCACTACTTCAATCTTAAATTTGCTTTCCAAGTTCCCATATTCCCATGTCTCTAGTGGGTCTGTCATAGCAAATTCTAATCATAAACTTGTGTCTTATTTTTTTCACATTGCAGCAAAAATGTAGGCTGCCTAAGGAATTCTTCAGGATAATGGATTACAGACACATGACTTCTTGGCACAGAAAGATGACCTAGATCTTTAATGTTCATCTCCCATAAAATGCTTCAAATAAGCTGAATTACATAAAAGACCCATGCAGATCATTGAATTTAATGAACTAGCAAATAAATAAGCAAGTATTACCAAAATACAGGATGACACATCACTTGATGTGCCTTGTTCTTTTCTTTAAATATGTTTTAATTAGGGCTGTCAATTGATGTGCATTAACGCCTGCAATTAATACAGGACAGGATTAACGCGTTAATTTTTTTAACGCATTAATCGCAGGCGTTAAAGCTGCGCTACCCCTTTGAAACGCTGGGGCAGTGTAACATGGGGCTGGGATCCAATGGAGTGCCCAGCGCTTCAAAGAGGCAGCGCTACACCAAGCTTGGGGTCAGCTGGGGTCTCCAACTGATCCCAGGGTCCATCCAGTGCTGCCCTGTTGCAATGCCGCCATGGCGTTTCAAAGGGAAGGCACATGTGATTAGGGAAGGACTGCTCCAGTCCTGAGTCTCCCACCCCTCAAATGTTCTTTAGAGTGTGTGGGGGGAGGAGGGAAGGGAAGGAGAGGGAGGGGCTGCACTCCCTCCCATTCTTATGGGAATATTGCGGGGTATTCCTGGGGGACAGGCACCCGTATCCCAGCTGTGCTTGCTGGCATCTTAGCAGCCATGGAGAGGTACATCTCACCTGGCCCCAAGTTGCTGCAGTGAAAGAGGGCTGGGGTAGCCCTCTCTCTCTGGGGCAGTCTGCATACTGCCTTCCTTATCCCTGGCTCCAGCCCAGTACAATGATTTAAATGAAGAACAACAAAAAATAATTGAGTTAAGGACCCGACCAATGCCGGGTAAATTCTTTTGTATACATATATTTAAGTGTATTAAACTTAATATTTAAATTTAGTATATTCAGTAGTATGTACTGTATATTTTATCCAAGTACTGAAGTTGTGCTGATAAAAGACATCTATTAAATCTTTGCTGAGAAGGGTGAGACTGTTTTATATGAGATTTATCAGCTGTACCGATTAGTGATATGAGAATTTGCAAGATTCGGCTGCAGAATGAGTGCCAGATTACCAGCTAGGCTTCCTCAGGTAGCTAGCTAGTAACACTGCAGATTCACAGTTGTAGGCCCAAGGATCTGTGGAAGAAAGTAGTGTCTGCAAGAACAGAATTCCAATGCAAGAATTTTCAGCTGGCCATGAAAATGGACCCTTACTGCCATCCTTATACAACTAGGGTTGCTAGGTGTCCAGTATTCAACTGGAACATCCCGTCGAAGAGGGACCCTGCAGGCTCACACCCTTGACTGAGCTGTCAAAAGTCTGGCTGGTGGACCAATGGTGCTGGCAGGCTTCCTGCCTAGCTCCTGGTGGCTCCCAGAAAGCGTCTGGCATGTCCCTCCCAGCCTGGAGCCCCCTCCTGCATCTCAAATCCCTCATCCCTGATTCTGCATGAGAGCCCTCTCCTCCTCCTGCACCCCAACTCCCTGGCTCAGCCCAGAGAAAAAGAGTGAGCAAGAGTGGGGGTGAGCATGCAATGGAGAGAAAGGGGGTGGGGTGAATGGGAAGGGCCTAGTAGAAGAGGCAGCAGGCCCAGCCAAAGAGTGTGAGGGGCCCAAGGCAGCACACTGAGCTACACAGCCACATGGCTCCTGACTAGGTGGATGGGGCCGGGAGCTGGGCAGTGCGGGGTCCTGAATGCGGGGACCCACAGGGCCCAAGGTGACCACCTCGCTCACTTTGCCCAAAGGCTGGGCCTGAGGGACAGGGCAGGGCAGGGCAGGGCAGGGACCAGGAGTCAGGGAAGGGGCAGGGCAATTCTGCAGAAAAAGACCCAGGGATTACAGTGGATGAGAAGCTGGATATGAGTCAACAGTGTGCCCTTGTAGCCAAGAAGGCTAATGACATACTGGGGTGCATTAGAAGGAGCATTGCCAGTAAATCTAGGGAAGTGATTATTCCCCTTTATTCGACATGGCTGAGGTCACAACTGGAATTTTGCATCCTATCCTGGGCCTCCCATTACAGAAAGGATGTGGACACATTGGAGAGTCCAGTGAAGTGCAACAAAAATGATTAGGAACCTGGAGCACATGACTTGTGAGGAGAGGCTGAGGATTTGGGCTTATTTAGTCTACAGAAGAGAAGAGTAAGGAGGGATTTGATAAGACTCATCAACTACCTGTAGGGGGATTCTAAAGAGGATGGAGAGAGAGTACTCTAAGTGGTGACAGATGACAAAATGAGGAGCAATGATCTCAAATTGCAGGGAGGGAGGTTTCAGTTGAAGACTAGGAAAAACTATTTCACTAGAAGGGTGGTGAAGCACTGGAATGGGTTACCTAGGGAGGTGATGGAACCTCCATCTCTAGAAGTGTTTAAGTCCCGGTTTGACAAAGCCCTGGCTGGGATGATTTAGTTGGGGTTGGTCCTGCTTTTAGCAGGGGGTTGAACTCGATGACATGCTGAGGTCTCTTCCAGCCCTCAGATTCTATTACTAAAACTAACAGTCAATGCAGCTATGACAATTTACATCATTTGAGAATGTGCCCAAGTAATATTCATTTCATTCTATGTTGCCTCAAGACTATCAAATAGCAGGAAGAGCCAATTCTTCTAAATTCCACAAACAAGAGGGATGTGGTTGGTCTTAAGAGAACAATACTTAAACTTGCAGAAAATATGTACAGAAAAAGCAACTCATCCTTCTCCCATGTAAGCCAATGGGAATCTTATCATCATTGGTGGGATCAGAGTCAGCCCCTGAAGAAGAACCTCAGAGGAATAAATTCACTTATGAAAGCTTAACCATAGTGGTTTATTTGCAAATGGCTCTAGAACTTGTTACTCTCATTCGTTTTTTAAAGTTCTGCATACACACTGAGACATACCAGATTCTAGCCAAATTTGTTCAAGTGTTGTCCATAGTTGCATGGGTCCTTGCCTCAGGGCAGCATTCTGCATAGTTACTTCAGACATGGCCTGTTCCAGTCGTGAAGCAGCAATAGAAGAGGCACGCTGCGAGCCTGAAAACAAAACAAAAACAAAACAATGATGACTTTAGTAATTAAAGACTGTGTATCTGATTCTTCACTCCACTGCACAAGTTTTACACTTGTGTAACTCTAATGACCTCAAACTGGTGTAACAGAATGAGAGTCAAACTCTCTAGCTATATACTTGGTACAGATTTATTTAATTCTAAAGACTCCTGGATTACTCAGGAGCTGCAGCTCAAAACAAATAAATTAAGAGACAGAGAGTAATTACACAAAGATCTGCGCAGCACCTTTGTCGAGGTTGTTCCCCACTCCTTGCATCCTTGCATAGTTCAATTCATCTTTTACCCCTAGCTCCTGGCTTAAACTCTCACAAAGAAAACACATTAAGCAGATTATCTTTCCATTCAAATCTCAACACTTACTTCCCATTGGTTCCCCACGCTCCCTGCCAACACTTTCTAGCTACCTGAGTTTAACCCTTTAGTTGCTGAATGCTGGGCTGTTTAGAAAAGGACAGCACTCCTCCCAGTCATCACAACTCTCAAGAAAGAATCTAACAAATTTCGGTACAATATTGCAAATTTGGTTAGAACAACTCATCCAACATGTAAATTTCAAGTGACTTGAGTATAATTTCAATGGTTTAGACACTTGCTTGGTTTTTCTTTAACCTTGGGGACTGGAAAAGCTCAGAGCTTTGACTATATTAACCTTTATTATGTTCTATATTATTATGTAAGCACAGTACATTTAGAATTCCCGTCTCTGCAAACAGAATACCATATCAAACACTGTTCCTTAAAGAAGTGCATGGACAGAGTGCCTATAATCTTCCAAAGCAGTGCATGAGTAGGATCATGCATTCATGCTGGTGCATGTGCATATTAGGGAGTACCAGGATGCCTACCATAGGCACTAACTGCGTAGGTTCTCTGCTTTCAAGCATCCACTGAAAAAACATAGGACCAGAACTTTAGCGTGGAATGTGATGAGTAAAGTCCTGCATGGATACAAAATTAGTATCTGCAGCCATATCAGCAAAATGATTTGCAGATACCCACAGATATAGAGCAGATATCCACAAATTTACCAGGCTCTAGTTGACGAGTTCTGTGCTGCTATCAACTTCTGCCACTGGGGCAGGGAGGTGGTTCATAACTGGAGGAAAGGGGTATTAAGATAACAAAAGGCTTGTGATGAAATTACATTAAAGATCCACACATGATCCTGAAAGCATCCCCAGGCTCTCCAGTTAAAAGATAAGGAAACAAAGGAATAAATGGTCCATTTTGAGAACAGATATAAATGGAGATGCTCCCATTGGGATCTCACAGGTCTGGGATCAGTGTTGTTCAACATATTCATAAATGGTCGACAAAAAGGGGTAAAAACTGAGGTAGCAAAGTTTGCAGGTGATATGAAAATACTCAGGACAGTTACATTCAAAAACAGACTGCAAAGAGTTACAAAGGGCTCTCACAACAGTGGGTGACTTAACAACAAAATGGCAGATGACGTTAAATGTTAATACCAAGCAATGTACATGGCAAAATATAATCCCAACTACACATACAAAATGATAGTGCCTAAATTAGCTGTTACTAATTAAGAAAGAGATCTTGGAGTCCAGTACTCTGGAAGCAATATGTTATCAGAATACTGCAAAGTCACAAGAATCCTTCTCACTGTGCCTATATCATCCTGACCTGTGGAATTCTTATTTTCCTGCTTCAGAAGACTTAAAAGTTGATGATACCTAAGAAAAGGTTACAAAATGAGAAGAAAAAATAAATCTGATCTGAAATCAAAGTTTGATATTTTTCTTAAGAAATATAGATACTAAAATAATGTGAGGAAAGAAGGTAAATGTGACTTTAAGGATGAAACTACACCTCTCAAGAGTTGCTCTGACAGAAGCTGTTGCCCAGACATCACTCCTCAATGCGCTGTTAATATTGACATCCTAGACCAAATGATCTTAGGCTTATCACTTCTTCTGGCTTGTTGGAGCCACATTGCAGGAGCAGTGCAAGCCTGGAGACATTCTGCCAGGCTGGCTGGAGGCTATGGAGGGGACAGATGGGTACAAAACCTGTGGCGAGGATGACATATGCTGCCTTTTTAAAAGGAACTGCTTGAATTCCCAGCAGAAGTGTGCTGCCCATATGTTGCCAAGACACACCCACTTGCCAGCAAATCCACTGGGGCTGTGGAGTGCCAGCAGGCACAGCAGCCTGATCCCCTGTCTAGTACTCTCTTGAGCACTGAGCTGGTATCTGCTCTACTGGGTAGAAGCGGAGTATGATGCTTCCTGTGTCTATTTTCTTTCTAACACACCTATGCAGCACAGGGCAGGATTTGACCCATCGTTTTTATATAACTCTGAGTTTGTGGGACAGGAATGTCTGAAGATAATCCAAAGGCACAACTGAAGGCTAGAACTGCTCTGGGACATATTTGTTTCATTATCTCACAACTAATTGCGTGACATTTGTTTTAAGCAGCAAAACTTCAAAATAACCCTGTAATGGTTTTGGCACATGCACCTCCTACAACTCACTTTAAAAATGTCAATGCTCTCTTCCTAAGTGCATTCTTTAAGTTCCTACATATTTTCAAAGACATTCCTGGTATAATGTTTCAAAGAGATAACAATGTGGTACTGTAGTAATTATGACTTCAAATTATTGGGGGGGGGGGCGATTTTGATTTTGCAAACAGTCTATCCTGCTTCTTAAATTGGTGACTATTATCACATAATTTTAGTGCTTTAAAAACAATCTACAATTATATATTTCTCTTCCAAGCATGTCCTCTTTCAGAGAGCCCCACAACCTGAAGCAATTACTTACCAGCAGCCACTCATCACATCACAGAAACACTCATCCAGGAACCTACCCAGTTGCCAACTCTGACCACATATCTATACAAACAACACCATCACAGGACCTAACACCACCAGGGGCTCAGATACATGCAGATCTACTAATATGATATACACTATCAAGTGCCAGCAATGCCCCTCTGCCTGGTATATTGGCCAAACAGGACAGTCTCTGCAACAAAGGGTAAATGGACACAAATCGGATATCAGGAATGGTAACATACATATGCCTGTAGGGGAACATTTTAACCTCCCTGGAAATTCAATAATGGATTTAAAAGTGGCCATTCTTCTACAAAAGAATTTTATCATCCGATTATATCTGAACTGAAGTTCATTTACAAGTTAAATACTATCGACCTGAGCTTGAATAAAGATCGTAACTGGTTAATGCACTACAAAGGCAATTTCCCTGACTTTGATATTTGCATCTGCACACCAAATACTGTGAATGAGACACTTAATTAGCTTCATTAACACTGGTCCTACAATTGACAGGTAACTTCTTTTACTGTTATATTTACCCTGAATTCTGTAATTTCCACTTCAACTCATCCGATGAAGTGGATTTTGCCCATGAAAGCTCATGACCTAATAAATGTGTTAGTCTCTGAGGTGCCACAAGCCTGCCTGTTGCTCTTTCAAAGAGTCCTTTTTGAAACATACTACTTAAAATGCCCATTCCATGATGTATGGAGCTGTTCTGATTACATTGGTAGGACATCCGCAGAGCCTAGGAAAACCCTGATCTCCTTCTGAGACAGATCTGGAAGATTGTCCTACATCAGCACAACTTTGATATTCTGTTAAGGTTCAGGCTGTGCCATAAAAGTGACATCCTCTTATAAGATAGTAAAGCATCCATCTATTTCCAACTTTCTAGGAACATTGTTTCTTGGTTGTACTACAAAAATATACTTCTCTCTCTATTCCTATGATGCATTAGTTGGACACTTTCAAATAAAAGTAAAGCATGTGATTTTGTGATTTGAATTTGATCTTGCCAGCTGCTGAGTTCCTCAACTTGCATGGTAGTCAAAGGGACTGGAGGTTGCTGTGAATCTTGCAGTACACATCTGTTAGTGTCTAATAAGCTGAGTGGCTTTTACATGTTCTTAAGTTATAGTTGTTCCCTCTTCCATGCACATTTAACATGCAGATGTTCTGATACAAATAATATACAACTTTAATAGGTAGAGATCACAAAATCATTTCCTATGCAAATTCAGGATAGTCTCCTGCCATAGTGAGTAGGTGAGTATTTATATGGGAGATCAAAGTCTGACATGGCCTGAAACCATGTGTAATGGAGCTAGGCCCTAAGGCCAAAAGGGCCATAGAGAAATCCTCCAGGTTAGAGTGGCTAAGAGAAAATTAGCCAATCAGAAGCCAGGAGGGACTATATAAGAAGCTGCAAGACTAGAGGCAGCTCAGTTGCTGCCCAGACCTGGAAGGGAGAAGATCAAGGGGGCTGGCAGGCAGAACCAAAGACAGCTCAGAGTTGGGAACTGTTTAGGACACTTTCTCCAGGTGGAGAAGCCCCGGGGGCACCGCTTTCTTACTGAGTGAGGGAACAGATTGAGAGACTTGACTGGATTCAGAGACACACTCTACAGGAAGAACCAAGATGGGCCCCTGTTACGGGCCTAGCCTGGAAGGGATTTGTGATTTCACATGAGACTGTGTGACTTGGCCGTAGGGATGAGAAGCCATAAGGCTTTTTAAAATGGAGCCCATGCAGTAACCCACACTTGGCCAAATGGGGGTGTTTGCATGGAGTGAGTGCCGACCCCATTACACTGTGCCTCTGGAAGAAAGGCCCAGGCCTATATAGAATTGAGAACCGCTCTGATAAACTCTATATATTGGAGTGACATTAATTTAGATTTTTCTGTGCTTAAGAGGTCCAGGTTGATGCAGGCAGAATGCACCATTTTGAGGCTTCTTTACACATGCTTTTGAGGCATGTCTTTGATGAGACTGTCATTGAAGTATGGGAAAGTGAACCCCATGCTGCCTGATGTAAGCCACCACTGCTGCCATGTACTTGATGAACGCTCTTGGGGCCAATGACAGGCCAAAAGGGAGTGTTGTGAACTGGAAATGGCATCCTCCTACTATGAAACAGAGGAAACACCTGTGCCCTGGGAATATGGAGACATGAAAATAATTGTCCTTCATGTCGAGAGTGGCATACCTGTCTCTTGGACAGGGCCGGATTAAGGCATGGGATAGCCAGGCAGTTGCCCAGGGTGCCAATTTATGGGGGACGCCTGATGGCAGCTGTAAGGGGCGCACAGTGCCCCTTATAGCTGCCATCAGGCGCCGCACGCCCGGCTTCCGGATTGCGGGCTGCAGCAGCTCCCAGCGGCCGCCCTGCAGCGGCTGCCCAGGGCAGGGGCCATGTTAACCCCCATAGCGCTGGCCAGCAGCACCCTTCCCCCTGCGGCCACAGGGCCCTGCATGGCCAGGCTCAGCACACCCCAGGTGGCCCCAGGCTGCGCGCCAGCAGTGGTAGCCGGGCTGGGCACGTGTCCTGCCGCCGCCAGCTCCGCGCGCCCTCCCTCATGCACTGGGTGGGGGCGGGGCCGCGCATGCACCCTCCCCCACACGCTGACACCGGGGCGGGGCCACGCATGCGCCCTCCCCCAACCCAGGGCGCAATTAAACTGTCTGCCCGGGGCTCCAGAATGGCTCGGTCCAGCCCTGCTCCTGAATACAGGGAAGGGATAATGGAGGCCACGGAAACCAGAAGTAACTTTAACTTCTTGAGAGACTTGTTGAGGCAACTCAGGTCCAAGATGGGTCTGAAGGAACTTGAGAAGAGAAGGGGGGAGGATTTGATAACCGCTTTCAACCACCTGAGAGGGGGTTCCAAAGAGGATGGAGCCAGGCTATTCTCAATGGTGGCAAATGACAGAATAAGGAGCAATGGTCTCAGCTTGCTGTGGGGGAGACCTAAGTTGGATATAGGAAAAACTATTTCACTAAAAGGGTGGTGAAGCATTGGAATGGTTTGCTTAAGGAGGTGGTGGAATCTCCACCTTAGAGATATTTATGGCAAGACTTGACAAAGCTCTGGCTGGATTGATTTAGTTGGTGTTGGGCCTGCTTTCAGCAGGGTGTTGGACTTGATGACCTTCTGAAGTCTCTTCCAACCCTAATCTTCTATGATTCTTCTATGAAAAAAGGTGGCACCAGATGAAGTATTTCCCCTTCTTCTTGCAGAACTCTGGTGGGACTCTAAAGGCTTTCACATTGGGGGTAGTTGGTAGGACTTCCAAGCAGATTGCAACATATGTACACCCAACAAGTAAAAGATGGTGTTGGTATCCTTCACCTCATGCAGTCTGGCATCTGTCTGCTTGGAAAAAATACCCATCCTGTCAACAGGCAGGTCTTTGGTTTGCATGTGCTGTAAGAGGCCTGCCCTCTGGAACCATGAGCTACGCCTCATGACCACAACAGACATGACTACCCAAGTCGCAGAGTCTGTCACATTCCAGGCCATTTGCACAGAGTACCTGGCTACTGCTGTGCCCTCTTTCACCAGTGTTGTGCCAAACTCTTAGGCTAACCCATGTGGGAGGGATTCCTGGAACTCTACAAGTTGAAATTGTACTTGCTCAGGAGGGTCTGGTTGTTTGCCACCTGGAATTGCACGCTGGCAGTCAAATCTCTCTCTCAAAGAGATTCAGTCTTTTCACTTGTATTCTTGGGAACAGAGGAGGAATGGAATTGCTTGCCTGTTTCATTGACTGCTGAAACAATGGGGGAGGATGGGTATATAGATTTTCGAACCCTTTGTCTGGGACAAAATATTTGTCTTCTGCTTTCTTGGATGTGGGAGAGATGGATGAGGCAGTTTGCTATAGGGCCCTAGTGACCCTTAAAATCCCTTTGTGAACTGGCAGAGTGACATGGGCAGAGGTGGAAGCCAAGAGGGCATGAAACATTGAGTCCAACCACTTGGCCATTTCCTCCACTTCCAGGCGCAGATTTTTTGCCACGTTTTGGAGCAGGGCCACTCTGCTATTGTTAGCATACTAGCTTGAGCAGAGCATGTTTGGATACACTTGTCTGAGCACTGAATCACACCTCTAGCTGCCATATAGACATAAGCCAAATGTGTACATTTTATATGTGAATGCAGTTGTGTCAACACTGAGATCGTGAATCAGGCCCCTCAACAATCATGAAACTGGCACACATGGGATTTTGAAACAGTACACTGGGATTCAATAGGTGCAGTTTTTTTGAAGTTTTTAAAGTTCAATTTTTCAATTGTTTTTTCACAGCCATCAAGGCCAGATACTTTAAAAAAGCAAGAGCTTAGGGATGCCAGGAGCTGGCGCTTTAAGAAAAAAACTTCACATACCATGAAAATCATAATAAAAATCATAGGTTAGCAACACTATTAGAAAACCCTATTTCCCCCGACTTCCAGAGGTAGCTTTTATGCTGCAAATATCTGTGTGACTGTATATGTTACCATAGCTGTAAAATTTATCATATACTAAAATATCATTGTTTATGAACCAAAAGCCTGACCCAATTAATTCTCTATGCAGAACAGACCATATAACTCTGAAGTTTCCCTTAAAATATTTCCAGTGAATTCTATAATTTCTTTAATCATTGACCACTGAACTGCTAATGAACTGAGCCTGGGTAGTGCTGAGTACCTGTAACTCCCAGGAAGTGAATGGGAGTTGGGACCACTAGGCATGCACCAGCCTCAGGCATTGTAGTGACTACAAATTAACTGTTTCCTGGATATTGTTTTTCTTTTCTCTGTAATCGGTGGGTGCTGTTGCGATAAACCCAATGATTTACTGATAAGGGCAAGGATGGAAGAAGCTAGGAAAGTTCTCTCCCTTAAACTATCTATTCTAAATGTTAAGTACTTCCAGAACCCCAGGGAATGTAGCCGTTCCTTCTCCTCTATGCATTTGCACAATGTTTGCACAAAGTCAATGGCACTGTCACTCTTTACAGAGCATGGTGCATGTTCTGACAAGTTCTTTGATGGCTGCAGAGTCTGATGCACAATTGACAGTCCCATCTACAGGTAGGGCACACCCATGTTCTAGCAATTCACTGAATCCAAGCAGCAGATTCTTTCCTCCTCTGATACCGGTCATCACAACGCTTGATTCAGTCCATCTTCCAATGCCTTGCTTCATCTACAAGCTGGCTCCACCAACAAAAGCAGTATCCTGCATTCCTTTTCCAGTCACCCAGAGAGATTCCACAGGGCACTAAGTTATCTTTGCAAGCATCCTGAAATTTGTGCAGTGGTCTGCCTCTCTCTTAGGCCAGTGGTTCTCAAACTTTTTGGCCCATGGACCACTGCCTGGCTCAATGCAAACCTTTCCATGGAACCCAGTTGCTAATGGAAACTCACCGTTAATTACATAATTATGCCCAAGCCATTTTGCTATGCTGCAGCCAGGGAGAAAGGTTTAATTTAAACGATTAAACAAATTAAGCGTTTCAACTTTCTTGTGTTAGTTTATCAAACTTCGTTTTAAATAAAGTAAAATATTAATTTATGTCCAGAATAAAAAGTTTCAATATTTTCTTTATTTATGGCAGGAGTGGGGAACCTCTTCTGGGTTGAGGGCCACTGACCCCCCAAAAAATCAGTTGGGAACCACACGTCAGAAGCAAAAGAACCCTTTCCAAAAAAACCCAACTCTCACGGATGTGGCCCCCAACTGAAACACCTCACTCCCCTTGCGCTTCAGCCCCGGGGTGGAGGGGGTGGGGACTGAGGTTCAAGGCCTCAGGCCAGATTAACTCTTCTGGGATTCCAGGGTTAGTGGATTTTAACTCTTCTGGGATTCCAGGGTTAGTGGATTTTGTGGGCCCCCCAGGCTCTGGGCTGGGGCTAAAAATGAGGGATTCAGTGTGTGGGACAGGACTGTCAGAGAGTGGGATAGGGATGGGGGTGCAGGAAGTGAGTGGGATAGGGATGGGGGTGTAGGATCTGAGCAGGAGATGGGCTGTAGGAGGGGGTGAGGTCTGGGTGGGAGATAGAGTGCAGAAGCAGGCTGAGAAGAGGGTGTCTGGTGGAAGTGAGCAAGAGCAAGGGAGGGTGTAGTGTGTGGCCAGGAGGGAGGGTGCAGGAGCAAACAGAGTGCAGGGTCTTGGCAGGGGGAGGGGAGTGACTGAGGAGGACTGGGGTATGGGCATGAGGGAGGAATCTTACCTTTTGCACCCCCGTTGCTCCCATTGGCCAGCCAATGGCAGCAGCAGGGAAAGCCACCAGCCAGCATGTCACTGCACCGCTGTTCCTCCAGTATGGTGGGGAAAGGACAGCTCAGACCCCTCCTCCTCCACACAGCAGGAAGCCCGTGCTGCCGGTCCAGCCTGGTGGTTGCTGTGCAGCCAGGAGGCTAGAGCACCAGTCTGGCTTCCTGCTCGAAGAGCGTGCGGAGCAGGGGGAAAGGGTAGGTGAAGAAAGCCCCAAACTTCCCTGCGTGACCGTCTCATGGAAAGCGGCGGAACAAGGTTACTTAGGGCAGTGAAATACACAAGCTAGCAACTCAGGTGCAAGACTGCTCTTGGACATTTCGTTCTCCTAGCTGCCTCTTGTTCAGCTTTCACCCTTGACAGGAACAAATCCCAGAATGATCCTGCAGCTGCAGTTTGCCCATCTCTGTCCTAGACACAAATCACCCACACACCACAACCACCATTCACAATAGCTCCTCATGGCAGTATGCACACATCATTTGCCATCGTCACAAATTAATACAAATCTCTCAGCACACTCTCATTACAGACAATAACCCCAAACTTCACTCTGGAGTCTAGAATGTCTGTTAAGTCTGTGATGGAAACAGTGATAAGCATGGCTGAGACCTTTTTTTTTTTTTTTTTTTTTTTCAGATTCTCATCAGGTTGAATCATCAATGGGATATGTTGTCTGTTACCATCTAGTTCTTAAATTCTTAACACCCCCCCCTTTAAAAAAAATACACAACTTTATAAATTACTCCACCATGCAATAGTATGGGGTTTCATCTACTAGTACTAACAGAAACTAATGCTCTTATTTAGCACTTTTCATTTATAGACATCAACATACTTTACCAAAAGAGGCAAATATTACGTACATTTAAAGATGAGGAAACCAAAGCAGAGATAAGTGAAATGACTTGCCCTGGTCACACAGCAAGCCAACTGCAGAATAAAGAACAGACTTCAAAGTGCCTGACTCCCAGCCAAATGCCCAGAACACTAGAAAACACCACTTTCTCTCCCTTATGAAAGTATACATTTGGTTGGGGAAAGGAGAAAGGATTTTTAAATTATTATTTTCCTCACCAGAATCAGTATCATGAGCATCAGGGAGAGAAAGATGCATCCCATTGTGCTTTTTGACCATAGGCACTTCAGTCACACTGCTTTCTTCCTCAGAGCTACTGTAAAGAAACAAAACGGCGTTAGGTGGCCACTGACGGAGAATTAGGACTCCAAAACATACAGTAATCCAATTGAATAGCCATTAGATTTGACAGTTGTACTATTCAGTACAGGTCAGTGGCTACTGAAGTGTATTGGGGAAAGAGTTCTGCTGATTTTTCTCCAAAAGCTCTGAAAATTATTCATGCTAAAACATCCCTTTAGACTAAAGAAAGTGTCGTGTAAAATGACAAGGATACTTACTGTAGGAAGCAGTCTTGCTTAGGAAGGGAGGGGATAGAGAAGATGCTCTAATAAGGCTTTAACAGCTCTAATTTATTTCATTAGCGTTGGGTCCTGTGAAGGGTCTCCGCAGATCAGTTCACAGGAACTTTGTTACTGTCAAGAATCAGGGCCAGAGGATTCTCTGCTTCACAAACCCTCCAGCCCATTACAAGATCACATGAAGGGCACAGACCACTGCTTCTCTGCATCAATTGAGACTTGATGTTAGCATGAGGATTTGATTCATAGTGAAGGTGGTTCCACTCATTTCTTACCACACATCTGCCAACTGATCATTTCAAGGGCAGCATCCACTCCTAGGCAAGCGTGGCACGAGGGAGGACACCAGTCCCTGCAAGAGGAGCCTGCGGGAGGGAGGAAGTGGAGGGAACCCCAGTAGCATCCTGCACAGCAAGCGGTGTCTGCCACTCACACACATCTTTCCCAACACCATTTCCTCCGGAAGGCAGGGATACAAGTCCTCTTCCTGCAGGACGCCACCACTGCTGGACCTGGTGTGTGTGCGGCACGGAGGGAAACTGAGCTGCCCTGTCACCCCTGCTCCTGCCCGTAGGCTCCCGGCCTGGCTGTCAACTTCCGATGCCTGCTTGTCCCTGGGATGAAGGGGTGGCGAGGCTCCCCCCTGGACATCTGTGCCCCTGCAGGAAGGAGCCCACTGTCCAGGCCTCAGATGGTCTGGCTTGAAGCACATCGCCTCCATCTGACCCAAGACCTTTTGGTGTTGGCTCAGAGATGAGGGTTGTCTTCATACACTGTGTCTCCTGGGATGACTGCCCTTCTCTTTGTTCTTCACAGCTGGACCAGCTGTGGGTGGGGCATGAGCCACATCTCCCGTGCCAGCCTCCTGACCCCGTGTGACCCACTGGCACTGCCAACCCCGCGAGGACCTTGACCCGGAACATGCAGCCTGCCTTGTTCCCTACAATGGTCTCTGAAGTGGCAGGACTGGCCCACACTGCTCCCCATGGCTCCCCTTGGCTGCAAACAGTGAATCGGAGCCAATGGGAGCAGCAAGGCACCATGGCTGCAGCACCGGTAAATAAACAAACTGCAGCAGCCAGTTAGCAGGTTTCTCAGAGTGGATCTGCGGACCACTTTGAGAAATGTGGCCTTACAGTGAGAGATTTTAAAAGCTCAATCAGTTTAGTTTATCAAAAAGATTATCAAGAGATGATTTGATCAAGATACATAGGTGCCTTCCTGGGCAGACAATACTCGGTACTAAAGTGATATTTCATTTAGCAGAGAAAGGCACACACAAGAACCCATGGCTGCAAGCTAGAGCTAGAGAAATACAAATTAGAAATAAGGCACATTATTTAAAAAAACAGCTAGTTGGAACAAACTGCCAATGAAAGTAGTGGATTCTTCATCTCTTCACATCTTCAAATCAAGACTTGATGCCTAGTAATGTGGGCAGGGATTTTTCAAAGGGTTAATGCTCAAATCCCTTAGACACTTTTGAAAATCCTACCCATATTTTTAAAGCTCTCAGCCAACCCTGTAGCAGTTGGACTAATACAAGGGCATACAGGAAACAGTGTGAAATATTTGTGAAAAAGCCATCAAGTTTCATTTCAATGAGACCATTTGTGTGAATAAAGATAATTTATTGAGGATCAGACCCATACAGGCTGAGGCTTGTGGAGAATAATGATCCCAACAAGTCAGAACCCATTATTTTATTCGCTTTCTAATGACCACTTTTTTGGACTATTTTTATTGCTGGTGAGTTAACTCTGTAGGCAATTTCTAATAATCCCTCAAGGAAGGTACATATTTAAGCAGATATGTTCATGTACACATAATTTTTTATCAAGTGTATGTAAACACATATATAAATTGCTGAGGCCTGCAGACTCTTAGCAATTTACCCCTCCCCCCCCAGTATCATTTCTGAAGGTTATAGTCTTAATTCAGAGGTGGGATAATATGTGCTAAGAAGTACCAATGACACTGAAAGTGACACAAAGTGGAAGGCTTGTGTGATAAGAGAGAATGAACTGAGCAATTTTTGCAAGCTCAAGATTTTTCCTTTTTCTTGGGGAAAAAAATGTGGGACTATATTCTTTGCTAGCGTAAAGCTATATTCTTTGCTTAGCTGGTGAGTGCTTGGAATTTTAGAAACAGGCCATGGAAGTATGGATTTAGATGACTAACTTTGAAAATCTTGGCCAAAAAGTAATTCTGTAACCTCAAATCCTTATTTTTAGGAAGGCTGAGATTATATGTATATAAATAACTCTATGTTTTGGCTTTACTATGTATTTTTAAAATCTGTATTATTTGTTGCTTTTCTGCAGAGCAGAATAACTTGCAAATTAAAGTAGCTAATCATATATCCATTACAAAGTTCAAATTTGTCAGGCTGCACATAAGAAACTTACCTGTACTGTGAAAAGTTATATACCATCTGCCACATATGCATCATGTGTCTACAGGTCACTAGAGCTTCTTCAGGTCCTTTATGCACCCGTTCAAGCTTTACTTTGGTGAACAGTAAGCTACAAGACAAAAAAAAAAATCACCAGGCTTCACCAGGGTTTCATGCAGCGTAAATAGATCCTCCAACACTCTGGTTGGCTCCCAACAGATAGCATTTTCACTTGCTTTGTACATTTGGCTGAGGGGGAAAATAACTTCACTAGAATATAAGAAACATCTCTTTAGTTCAAGTGTGATGTCCCAGAAGAAATCAGAGTGTTGACAATACTCCCTGACCACTATCATTGGTAGGACTGATTTATTAAGACCGTATTAGAAAAAAACCAGATACTTACCTCTTGTAACTGTTGTTCTCCAAAATGTGTTGCTCATGTCCATTCCATGTAGGTGTGCGCGTGCTCTGTGTGCATAAATGTTGGAGCTTTTTTCCCCAGCTGTACGCATTGGCCCAGCTGCTGGACATCCTCCAGGGATATGTCCTGTGCCAGACTCAAACCCCGTACCAAGCTCAACTGGCACCTGGACGGCACAGGAGCATCGAGGTGCTGGGGGGGGGGGGGGGGGGGGGGGGGGGGGGGGGGGGCAGCAGGACTTCAGAGTGGCCCTCCAGGTGCTGCGCTCTATGCCCATGCTTCAAGGGGGACCTCACACTTCACTTCCTCTTGTTCTTGGGCACCGGCAATTGGGAGCCATGCTGGGACAGGATGGTCTTAGATAGTGCTACCAAGAGCCTTGGTGTCCCCGCAGACTCATGCACCCATCCCAGTGTGCTCTGCACCACTGGTACCGATGCCACTGTCAGTGGTTGGAGAGCCGATTCTATCAAGAGGAACTGGAGTCTGGAATCTTTCTCCTTCTCAGTTCTGGGCTTAAAGCCCCAGCAAAAATCTTGTAACTGCAAGGTGGCCTTCCCCCAGCCACTTTAACCAAGTGTCATGGGGATCGCTGCAGGGCATAGCCATCAAGCACTTGGAGCAAGGCTTGAACCATAGGAGCAAGGCTTGAACCCGTGCAGCCCCGGCATCCCCTCCCCAGAAGGGAGACACAAAGTGGGAACTCCCACTGCTAACAACTATCTACTAAACTACTAAGAACTAAAACAGTAAAACAACTCTACAGCTATGTACACAAAGGCTGAAGAGAAGTCAGAGACCCTCCAACTACCCTCACAGGCGGTAAGAAGGAACCGAGTGGGTGGAAGGCCAGCAAGGCTGATATAGTGGCACCACTCCAAGGGGCTTCCTGGCTGGCTCAACAGGTACTGCTGGGGGAAAAAAATTCCACATCTGTGCATGCAGCATGTGCGCACCTACATGGTATGGACATGAGCAAGCAGTTGAAGAAGAACAAAGCATTTCAAAGTTATCCAGTATTTAAAAACGTCATGAAACTTGTTTTATTTTAGACAGCAAAAAAATCCCTCATAAGAATTGCCAGAAAGCACAGAGCAATAATCCTTCTAGTCTGGTATCCTTCCTATGGCATTGGCTTATACCATCCATTTCAGGGAAAGGTGAGTAATAAATACAACCAGCCCCTGTTTACATCTGACCTATTGTGTGAGCCAATTTGGAGGGGGAAACATTTTTTCTTCACCCTCACTCAGTGGTTTTCAAAGTGTGGGTCGTGATCCAGTATTGGGTCACAAAATGTAAGGCACTGGGTTGCCTTGCTGAGCACCCAGGGACCCAGGTGGCTAGCTAAGGCTTGGTCACAGCCCACACTCTGAAAACCTTTGGCCAATTCCTACTTGTTCTGATACCATCCTGTACCCTGCAAGTGGTCAGCAGCAGGTTCAGCTCCTAGGCAGCAAAAGCATAGGGCTCCCCACACTGCCCTTCACCAGAGCACTGGCTCCACACACTCATTGAGCAGTTATGGGAGCTGGGGAGGGTCAGCACCTCCAGGTGAGAGCTGTGCATTGCTGCTTGCAGGCCTCTGCCTAGGAACCAGATCTGTTCCTTGGACCAGGTTGTGCCTTCTGGGGCACAACCTGGTCCAAGGTGCCAAGACAGGCAGAAAGCCTGCCTTCAAATCCCTGATGACAAGAATCCATGAGAGGTAAGCCCGTGCCCCAACCCTGCGTCCCAATCCCCTGCTCCAGTCCCGAACCCTTCCAAACCCTGAGTCTCCTGCACCCTAAATCCCTCATCCACAGCTCCATATCATAGCATGCATCACCAGCCCTGACCCTGTCCTGTACCTCAACCCCTACTCCAGCCCAAAGATCCACCGTGAACCCCTCGTCTCCAACCCCACACCACTGCCCTCACCTCTGCACTCCTACCCGCTGCCCCAACCCTACACTATCTCCTGCACCCCAAAGTCATTAGCCCCAGCTTTGCTGGATCTTAGGCATCAACAGTTTTCTTCAATTGGGTCATCAGAAAAAAATGTTTGAAAATCACTGCCCTAGCTGGTGATCATCTTATGCCCTGAGGC
>CM057847.1:33510985-33523947 GCA_030068395.1 Apalone spinifera | reverse complement strand
GGTGTGAAGGTAAAAAGGTTAAGAACCCCTGCAGTAAGGTGACCTGTTAACATCCCTGGTGCAGTTAAAGTGCAGTCCTTCTGCACAGATAACTGGTGGAGAATGGGTTTGGAAGAGTCACTTCAGAGAAGGAATCAGAAGACCCCATCAAATGGAAGGCATGGGATGCACTGTCCTAAAAGTGGGGATTCCATGGCCACCACTTTCAAGAGAAGGAGATGGGTGGTGGTGTTTGGGGATTCCTTCTTAACGGGGACAAAATCATCCATCTGCCACCCAGACAGGAAAACTTAAACGTGCTGCTTGAGCTAGAATTCAGGATATCTTTGCTTATAATATCAGGGTACACAAGACATTCACTGGGTAAACTGAGAAAGCCCATTTCATCTTCACTCTTTTTGGCAAAGCATGAAAAGCAAAACAGTGCCAGTTCCAACTTCCACCAACCTTAATGCTACTTTTCCTTTTAACTATAACTGGCTCCTCAGGCAAGAGAGCAAATATTAGCCATCAGTGTTTCTGCTAATAACTTTTCGCTAGGGATCCAGTTTCTGATCATCAGCACTAATGTGATCTGAGGTTTAGATACATTTTTACTTAATTACTCCTAAATTTCCATGTGTCAATATTGACCATTAAGTGCTGAACTTAAATATATTTCTATTCCCACGGTATTAACGTAACTGATGAGAAAATCCTAACTCTTAAATTCCCCTTTCTTAAGCTATAAATCAAGTAATATAAACGGTACAAAACAATGATTATTTTCAGGTAAAATAATTGTGTTTTTAACATATCTTCCCTATCAATGCTCATAAGGTGCTGTACATCATAATAAAAATGGAATGAAACATTTCAAAATTCACACAGAACGATCACTTGAGGAGTTTCGATATGAAAAAGAGAAAGAAGTGTTGGGGGGGGGGTGTTAACTGTATAGCAGAGTTGCTACTGTAAAAACACTTATCTGTAGTAAAGGAATTGGAGTTTTGGTAAAATGTAAGGAGAGATGAGCTGGGTTGGCTATCGCAGGAGGAAGAATTCTGCACACCATATTAAGATGTGACCTCTTATGACCTGAGTGGTTGCAATGGGACACCTAAAAGGGAGGTGGTGTCAGAATACACATAGCTGCCCCAGTGAGGCTCAGGGAATATAATCCAATTCAGTGTTGTTTACTATTTAAAATCAAAGAATGCTAACATAAAACCAAAACTCCCACTTTGTCCACAGTTACAGGGCGGACCTAGTATGATTGTGATTGCTCATAGTTATTAAAATATGCTGCTGCATTCTAAGCAAGTTGGACTAGTGGAGCTGTTCTGCTGTCAACTGTGTAGTTACAATAATTCAGCCTTATGTTCATAAGAACACGTTACTGCAGAAGCGCATCATAGGAAAAAGAGGTACAGACCATGCATATGAAAAAAAATGTGGACCCTCATCTTTCTACAGGAAGGGTATAAAAGAAAATGACACTAAATCTCTTAACCTGACTCTCTTCCTAACAAAGAATCTCTTCAGTGAATGGAAGTACAGATAAGAAAATCATTTATTATTATTATAATTCATTATGATTTAGATTGGGATAATATTCACATTGTGGTAGACTTTCCAAAAAAGAAAGTCCGGCAGCAGAGTTCAATCTTCCCAATGTTGAGGCAAGGGAACTCTTACACATTTTTCTTCCTTAAGTAAAGCACTGACAATATTTGGCCATAATGGTGGTACTTACTTTAAAAAGTTGCATGAAACCATACACTAGCTTGTACAATCACACATCTCTGAGAGAGGATACAGGACTTGGCTGGTCTCAAAGATTATTACAAACACCTCACAGAAATTAACTGAAGAAATTACCAATGGTGAGAGGCAATGTGGATCAATTGCTACCAATCTCAAAGAATTCAGAATGATGATTTGCTGAGGCAGGGGTGGCAGAAGATCCCTAAAAATGGGAGGGGGAGCAACCAAGGACCGCCCCTTCCTCTGAAGCCAGGAGTACTGCCACAATTTGTATAGTGGGGTTCTGAGAGCCACTGAACCAAAGTGTGAATCCTTGTATATAATGGAAACTACTTCAAGATGCCACCCTCTTCAGATCCCCAGTTCTAGATCCTATGCCTGAAGCCCCACCCTGTACTTCTCCTTCCTCCGGAGGCCACACTCTCATGCTTCTCTTCTCCTCGAGCTCCCCTCTCCTTTCTCTCTAGCCCTTCCCCCCTTGCTCACACTTACGGTCATAAAAAATGATGGTGCCATGGCCCTCTGGCCCCCCACAGTATCAGTATCCCTGAGCTAAGGACAAGATACAACACATGTATCCATGAACAACTTTAACTAGTTGTGTAACTTACAATCCAGTAACAAGGTACCCACAGACATTAGGAAATAGGCCCTTGTCTAAGTCTCTTTTCAGATGAGTCTCTCTACACTGAGCTCCTTAATCTGTCCAGAGTGCCCTAAACAAATTGGAGGATTGGGCCAAAACAAATTGGATGAGGTTCAACAAGGACAAGTGCAGGAATACTTGAGCTACATTAGTGGGAGCATTATTGTAGAACCACAGAATACTGGAACTGGAAGGGACCTCGAGAGGTCATCAAGTCCAGTCCCCTGCCCTTATGGCAGGACCAAGCACCAGTTAGATCATCCCTTACAGATGTTTGTCTAACCTGCTCTTAAATATCTCCACTTTCTTCACATCTTTCTTGAAATGTGGTGCCCAGAACCAGATACAATACTCTAATTCAGGCCTAATCAGCACAGAGTAGAGCAGAAAAATTATGTCTCATGTCTTGCTTACAACACTTCTGCTAATATCCCCATTTTATGTGTGTGAAACTGATTGTTCCTCCCTGAGTACTTTCCATTTATCCTTATTGAACTTCACCTGATTTACCTCAGACCATTTCTCCAGTTTTTTCAGATAATTTTGAATTATAACCCTATTCTCCCCAAAGCACTTGCAATCCCTCCCTGCTTTGTATCATCCACAAAGTTTACAAGTGTACTCTCTGTGCCATTATCTAAATTATTGATGAAGAGATTGAAGAGAACCGATCCCAAAACTGATCCCTGGGGAACCCCACTTTTTCCACCGTTAGAGCATGATTGTGAACCATTGATAACTACTCTCGGAGAATTATTATCCAACCAGTTAAGCACCTACCTTATAGTAGCCCCATCTACACTGTATTTCCCTAGTTTATTGATTGCCAGCAGTTCGAGGGAAGTGATTATTCTCTTCTATTTGGCACTGGTGAGACCACACATGGGATACTGTGTCCAGTTTTGGGGCCCCCCACTACAGAAAAGATATGGAGAAATTGGAGTAAGTCCAGCAGAGGGCAACACAAATAATTTGGGGGCTGAGGCACATAACTGATGAGGAGAGGCTAAGGGAACTGGGCTCATTTAGTCTACAGAAAAGTGAGGGGGGATTTGATAGGAGCCTTCAATTACTTGAAGAGGGGTTCCAAAGAGGATGGAGCAAGGCTGTTCTCAGTCATATCAGATGACAGAACAAGAAGCAGTGGTCTCAAATTGCAGGTCTAGGTTGGATATTAGGAAAAGCTACTTCACTAGGAGGTTGGTGAAGAACTGGAATGGATTACCTAGGGAAGTGGTTGAAGTTCCATTCTCTAAGGTTTTTAAGGCCAGGCTTGACAAAGCTCTGGCTGAAATGATTTACCTGGGGTTGGTCCTGCTTTGAGCAGGTGGTTGGACTGGATGACCTCGTGAGGTCTCTTTGAACCCAAATATTCTGCAATTCTATGAAGTGAGGTAAAAGCTGTTACTGGATCAACTTCTGTTGTTACACTGAGCTCTTCTTCAGGTATAGAAAACTGAGGGTAGATATATAAGCAAGAATTACTTTGGTGTAACTTTGCAGATATACAAGCAAGAATTACTTGGTGAAAAATCTGCACCCCTGAGCAATGTAGCTATATTGACTTAAGTGCTGGCGTAGACAGTGCTATGTTGGTGAGACTTCTCTTGCTGACATAGGTATTTCCTTTGGTGGAGGTGGAGTCGTTACACTGATGTTAGCAGTCTCTCCCATTGGTGAAGAGCATCTTCATTAAACAACTACAGAAGAACAGCTGCACCAATGCAGCATTTTAAGAGCAGATCTGCCCTCACTCAGGCCATGTCTACATTAGCAAGCACAAATTGGCAGAACTGTACCAAAGATCATTTATGCTGATTGGAGAGAATTCTCCCACTGACATAATAAAAACACTTCCACAAATGGCAGTGTGAGAGAAACTCTCCCACACACTTAGCACTGTCCACCAGCACTTCTCTCAAAGGTTACTTCTCTCAGTGTAACCATTGAGTGACAAAAGTTATACCAATAAAAGCGGGAGCGCAGATAAGCCCTCGGAGTAACACAGAGGGAAAAGATTTTTTAGCATAAGTAGTTAACACATATTTCAAGGGAACTATGACAGGGCATTGGCCCTTTAAGGGTAAAACCCAGCTCTGGGTGAAGTCTGAGAGAGCAAAGCCCCATGGCTGAGGCAAATACTGACAGTTAGGGCCCAGCTGGGGGCTGTGTTGGGGAAAGGCAGGCAGTGTTGGGGAAAGGTAGGCAGAGCTGGGGAGTGTTGGCCTGGCCTCACTCCCAGGCTGCAGGGCCTGAGGCAACGCCTGAGTGTACTGGGTTGCAGGGAGACAGCCCCAGCCTAGAAAGAGGCACCACTCCCCCTTGCCAATGATGAGTGGCCATTTCAGACTGCAGTTTGCCCCTGTGGCAGGGACTAGATGATGACTGGCATTGGGTCACTGCAGCAAGGTGGGCACAGGGCAATTTAGGGTTCCCTGGTTGGGGAGGACCCCAGAGTGCAGAGACTGATAAATACCTACCTGGAAGGGGGCCGAGAGACACTGGAGTGGGCACTGCCAGAGGGCACTGCCAGAGAGCAGTGTCCTGAAGGGAACACTGCAGTCTGAGAGTGACGCAGGTCCAGAGCTGGAGTGACGGCAGGAGGCACTGTGGTAGTAAGTGCCCACCCTCGGACAGGAACATTCAAAGTGAAGTTGCCTGTTAACACCCTTCCAGTCATGGGATGAAATGGGTGGGGAAAACAGTTGGGGGAGGTGCAATCTTGAATTCTACTCTAAAGGCAAGTCTACAGTACATAACTAAATCAACTTCAGTTATGTTGACATGCAGGCAATGTAAGTAGTGCTGCATCTACAGTGACACTGTATCAACCTAACTATATTGACTTAAGTGCTATGCTTCTCAAAGCTCTGGAGTTATTAAGCAAGGTTAGTGGGTAAATTACATCAGTGGGAGCTACATTTTACTGATGCTTACAGAGTTAGGTTGATGTGTCTTGTGTTGACCTACCTCTGTAGCACAGACTAGGCTTCAGCAAAAGAAGTTGGTCTAATAAAAGATTACCTCACCAGGCTTGGTCTGTCTAATATCCTGGGACTGTCACAACTACAGCACTGCATACTGTGCCTCGATACAGTATTAATCAGCAGAACTGTGTTAACCATTTGTGGTTGCAGCTTCTCATACAACCCTCAACTATCATTAAGCTTTTTGTTAGATGTGCCAGTCTTGCCTTAAGTAAGACATCTGCTCATTTGCTATTATAGATACCAATTTCTCTTCCCTAAAGGATCATTTTAATCAGAAGTTGCCAATGCAAAACAAAAAACAAACACACACAGACCTTCTTTCCACACAGAATGAGAATAAGTTTCAAATAAGCTTGATTTATCCCCATTTTTCTGGTTCATTAATGTTACAAAATAATTGGAATTTGTTTAAATAATTACAACACAGAAGGATTTCAGCAAACCAGAGCCAGTGAAAAATAAATAACTCTGAAATTATTGACACTTTGTGTGTCCTAACTAGTTCTTCTTTTCAGAATCAGCCTTTGGGCTGTGCAAGGGCCTTCAACATGGCTTGCCCAGATCAAAGAGAACTAGAAGTGTAAAGGAAAATCTGGTGTTTTATTTAAAAACCATTGCTGCATATGTGTGGCTGTTTACCTTGTGAAGAGAACCTTGGTAACACTGCTAGGATTGTATACTCAGATTTTCAAAGGTGCCTGAGGGAATTAGGGCACTCAAATCCCACTGAATTTGAAGGGTTGTGCTATGCTTTAGTATTAATGTAAAATGAGACCCCCCAGATTGTTTACTCGTTAGAGGGTCACATCTTGTTTGTCTTAAGAGTACAATAGGACTACCTATTGTTTACGTGTAGTAAAATCACATCAAAGGTTTGCTCAGTTTATTAACTGTCCCAACTAACTTCAGTGTTGAATCACTTGAAGTCAGTTAATTCATTGAATGCTTTTCTACCACAGCCGTTATGCATTCATTAAACTTCTCTGGATTTCTGCTAATGCATGAGTCTTGTCAGCAATAAAAAAAAAAAAAAAAAGGCCAAATTGGAATACTGCTTTCAATCTCCTGAATTTTTTGTTGACATCATCAACATCAAAGTTGCTATCTTTTCAAATAACTCCATCTTCCTTGCAGAATTTCCTGACTTTAAGGGCATATTGGCTAGTTTAATTAGTGCAAGCAGCATTGCATGAAAACTTTCACAACTTTAGATGAATGTAGCTATCCATACACAGACTTTTTACATACATATGCACACATACAGATTATATAATAGAACCTCAGAGTTACCAACACCAGAGTTACAAACTGAATGATTAATCATGCACCTCATCTGGAGCTGGATATACACAATCAGGAAGCAGCAAAGAAAACAACAACAGAATACAGCACAATACACTTGAATCTCTTTAATCGGACAATCCTGGGAAATAGGGTATGCTGGATTAAGGAATTTTTGCTGACCATGGAGGGCACTGGGGTGGGGAGTGGGAGAGAAGGAGGGTGCATGAAGAGGTTGGGAGTGGGGTGCCTCATTCCCGAGGGCACAGATGGCTCCGTGACCCCCGTCACTCCCAGGCACTGATCCCTGCTACTATGGGAGCAGCAGGTAAAAAGCCTCCAAAGAAGCATTGCGCTATTGTTCCCCCAGGTAGGGGAGAGAGGAAGTGGCAATACAGAGAAATGATTCCTCCTCCTCCTGCTAGGGTCTGAACCATGGGCATTCCCAGACCAGGGACACCTGGAGTATGGTGGTTCAGGTAATGTAAACAACTGAAAAAATAAAGGGAAAGCATCATTTTTCTTCTGCATAGTAAAGTTTCAAAGCTGTATTAAGTGAATGTTCATTCATAAACTTTTGAAAGAGCAACCATAATGTTTTGTTCAGTTACAGACGTTTCAGAGTTCAGAACAACCTCCATTCATAAGATACTCATAACTTCTGAGATTCTGCTGTATATAAATACAAATATAAGAGAATTTGAAGAATCGAGGATTAAAGGTTGAATAGGTGTGAGTTGGGAATGACTGCAGATTAGCTCATCTATTCAGTGTGTAGAATCTTATACAATCACTTAATCATTTATTCTACTTGTTTAGTTATCTGAAATGAACAAGGAGAAAAAGTACCTATTCTGAAATGTAGGTGTCCTTAACATATTTTTAAAGCAATAATATACATCTAGCATCGTCCCACAATATAGACACAAATACCAGTCCCTTATCATAGTCACCTTCCAACATTCTTTCAAAAACATGGATCAGGAAATCAGCTTTGCAACTCATCTTAAAAGTCAATTAATTTCAGCTGTTTTAGCCCATGAAGATGAGTGAATTCAGAGCCAAAGGCCCTTCAAGAAGAACACCTTTCTTTAAGCCCACAGTATTTTATACCAAGAGGGATCCCACTTGAGTGTCTCTGCTATTCACAAAAAAGTTACTGGTGTTTGTAACTGTTGTTCTTTGAGATGTGTTGCTCATAACTATTCCAAGTGAAGTGTGCATGCACTGCATGTACAACTGCTAGAAAGTTTTACCCTAGCTGCTACCCGCTGGGTCAGTTGTGGAGTCCCCTGAAGAGGCATTGGTGCAGCGCACTATATATGTCCGTGCAGATCCAACCACCACTTAGCTCCTTTTTGCCAGCTACTCTGACAGGGTACGTCTACACTAGCTCCTTAGTTCGAGCTAGGTAGGGTAATGAGGGCAAGCAGAGTTTAAATATCCCGGGCTTCATTTGCATGTTCCCGGGTGCCGCCATTTAAAAATCCCCCTTAGTCCGAACTCCGTGCCTGCGGCTACATGCGGCACGGAGTAAGTAGTTCCAATTAAAGATCCTAATTTGAAGTACCGTTACTCCTCATGGAATGAGGTGATTCACAACCCTTACCTAGGAGGATGGGTAGGAGTCAATTTATACCCTGGCCACAAAAGCAGCACCACATCTGGACTGTTGAACAATGCCATAGTGCAATGTAAAGGTGTGAACTAAGGACCATGTTGCAGCTTTACAGATTTCCTGAAGAGGAACATAGGCTAGAAAAGAGGCCGAGGAGGCCTGCACCCATGTAGAATGCACCATGGGAGATAGCAGGGAAACCTTAGGGAGGTCACAGCACATGTGGGTGCACGCCGTAATCCAGGAGGAGATGCACCGTGATGAAACTGGCAGTCTCTTCATTTGGTCTGCCACTGCCACAAACAGCTGTGAAGATTTTTAAAAAGACTCAGTCCTATCAATGTAGAATGTGAGAATCCACCTGATGGCCACTGAGTACAATCTCTGCTCCCGCAAAGGCTGGTGAGGTTTAGGGTAGAAAACAGGAAGGAAAGTATCCTGACCCATGTAGAAGGTAGAGACCACCTTTGAGAGGAAAGATGGGTGAGGACGAAGCTGAGCCTTGTCTTTATGGAAGACAGTGTACAAAGGTTCCGCTGTGAGGGTGTGGAACACCAACATCCATCTGGTGGAAATGAAGGCGACCTGGAAAGTCACTGTCCACGGAAGGTAAAGTAACAAACACATTGCTAAGGGCTCAAAGCAGGGACCCGTGAGCACTGAGAGGATTACGCTGAGAACCCAAGGAGAGACCAGGAACCAGATTGGCAGGTGGAGCCTATTCATACCCTTGAGGAAGTGCCCAACCAGAGGTCTCACAAAGATGGAGCAATTAGCCTCTCCTGGGTAGAAAGTGGAAATAGCTGCTGGGTGAACTTCCATTGAGGAAGCTGCAAGGCCCTGATATTTCAGAGATACCAGGTACTCCCATCATCTCGGGGATAGAGACTGACAAGGGAACCAGGTTATTCTAGAGACACCAACAGGAGAATCACTTTTACTTAGCCAGATACATAAGCCAAGTGGAAGGCTTCCTACTCCTGAGAAAGACATGACGGACTAGCTCAGAGCAGGCCAGCTTGACGGGGTTCAGCCAAGGAGCCACCATGCCATGAGATGGAGAGAGTACAGGTCTGGGTGGTGGAGGTGACTGTGGTCATGTGGGATGAGGTCCAGGAACAGGAAACAGAATGGGCAGTTGTACCAACAAGTGCAGGAAGGTGGGGATGCTGACAAGCCCAGACAGAGCTATCACGATGACATTCACCCTGTCTCCACAGAGCTTGAGGAACACTTTGTGGACCAGAAGAAACGTGGGAAAGGTGTACAGTAGGCTGGTTCACCATGGGATCATTGCATCCGCTAGAGGCCCCAGAACGAACAGAATTGCATGCATTTCTGATTGTCCCAGGTAGTGAAGTGGGTCTATCTGGAGTAACCCACGCTTTTGGAAAATGGTATGGAGGACATCTGGCCGCACTGACCACTCAGGAGCGAGAAAATGTTGGTTGAGGTGATCCACACACTAATTTTGGGCCCCGGGAGGTACGATGCCTCCAAGTGAATAGAATGGGCTATGCACTAGTTCCACGGACAAAGGGGTAACAACCGGGCTCCTCCCTGTTTGTTGATATAATACATAGTGTTTGTATTGTATATCATGACCACCATGCAGTCTCCAAAGGTGAGGAAGAAAGGTGAGACACACGAGATGGACTGCTCATAGCTTGTGTACATTGATATGTAGGAACAGCTCCTCTGCCGTCCACTCTGCTTAAATAGTGAGGTCTCCTAGGTGAGCCCCACAACCCAAAGCGGACGCATACATGACCAGAGACACGGGAGGTGCGGGGGGTGAAAGGGAATATTGACCAGCACCACTCTGAGTCTAGCCACCAACAGAGAGTATGAGTGATGTGGCAGGGTACCATGAGTACCAAGTTGATGCTGTCCTGTCCCAGATAGTACATCAACACTACTCAAGACTGGACAGCTGTAGGTGGAGCCAGGTAAATGGAACTACATATGTGCATGCTGTCATGTAACCCAGCTTGAGGCATGTACGGGCCATGGTGACTGGGATGCCAGAATGAGACTTCAGAATTTCGGTTAATACCAGGAATAGATGGTCTGGTGGGAATGCCCAGTGCCTGGTGGTGTCAAGCACAGCCCCAATTAATTTGATTCATTGCATGGAAATAAGTCGACTTTCCAGGGTTGAGCAGCAGGCCCAGCCCATCCAGAGTCGCCCTGGTAAAGGTGACATGCACCTCCACCTGTTGACAAGACTGGTCCTGCAGAAGCCAATCATCCAGGTAAGAACCCGCAATGCTTGAGGAAGGCAGCCACCACTGTCATACATTTGGTAAACACTCATGGTGCCATAGGAAACCTAAAGGAAAGAGCTGTGAACTGTAAAAGTGACCATCCCCCCAGGAATCGGTGATACCATCTGTAGGAAGGTTTGATCACAATATGAAAGTAGGTGTCCTTTAAGTTGAGGGCTGGTGGTTTACTCTGGGTGCCGTGCACCCCTTGCAGGGCAGGGGTGGAGTGGCAAAGACTTTATGTGCTACCCGACCCCCAGGCCAATCAGGATCTGTGGGTGCGGGAACACAGGAAGTGTCCTGGCCAGCCCCTTCCACCAAAGGCCCCTCCCCTACCAGGGTGGTCCAGGACCACTTCAGAAATTTGTGAAATGGCCCCTCTTCAAAAATTATTGACCACCCCTGTGTTAGATGCTTTCAAGGACTACAAGTTGGGCATACCCATTTAATTCAGAACCAATGCAGCATTCTCAATCTCCAAAGGCTTCAGGCTTGCACCAAAGTGTTCACTACAACTATCCATGATCTCCTGTTTGCTGATGACTGTGCATTGTTGGCTCATTCAGTCAAGGATGCATCGGAGCTTTTTGATCATTTTGCTACATCTACTCACTATTTTGAACTCATTGTAAATCTCAAGAAGACAGAGGTTATGTCACAGTCTGTCTGGAAAAAGCCCAATGCCCAAATTATCACTGCTGTAGATACTGTCCTTACAACTATTGACAAGTTCTGCTACCTTGGAAGCATACTGTCCTTTAGCATAAGCATAACATTGATGATGATGATGCAACAGCTCAACTAACCAAAGCCAATGCTGCCTTCAGAAGACTGACTAAACACTTATGGAATGACCATGGTGTTAAAATTTCATACGAAGGTAGCAATTTAATAGGCAGTTGTCCTGACTATCCTGCTGTGTGGTTCAGAATCATGGACTATATATTGCCGCCATGTTTTGAAACCTTATCAATTCCATACGGGCTGCCTCAGAAAGATTGTTCACGTGAATAGGTGTGACAAAATTCCAGACACCTAGGTCCTGAAGCTGTGTGGCATCATGGGCATAGAAGCAATGTTTATGAACAAACCATTTCATTGGACTAGTCGTGTTATGAAGATGGATGACATGTAGTGTGGCAAGGTCCTCGCTCAGGCCCCTTGCCTTGCTTGGGTCACAAATCATCCGGAGACCCTTTCTGGTGCAGTCACCTAAGCCTTTTGTTGCCAGTGCCAATTTCCCAACACCTTCTATTTACAGAGCTTTGGTTTTCCAGCAGCTAACTCAGCTAGACTCTCCTTCTGCTTGGGGAGCACACAGCCCTACGCTCTAGCTCCTTCCCTTTCACTTCCCTTCTGGCTGCCTTAAATAGCTCTCACTAATGAGGCCCACAGCTGCTTCCATTAGCCCTTCAGGCTTGGGCTTGCTCAGCTGGCTGCAACTGGCCTTTTCAACCAGACGATAGTAGCAGAGCTCTGGCTTAGCCAGCAGTCTGTCACAGTGGATACTGAAGATGGCCTTCTAAGGCCAGCTTCCTTGTGGGAAACATTCTCTCCGTGGTCAGTATAAGCATTATAAAGATATCTAAAGGCCAACATGAAATCATGCAGCGTATCTTGTAGTGATATGGAAATGATAGTTCAGGATAAATTGTTCTGGCAGCAAACTACTGCATAGGCTCTCAAAAGCGTTGAGAGTCAACTTATCCAAACATTAGAAGAAAAGCTTAAGATTCTAAAGAAGTGCATAAGTGCCCATAGATGGCAGATTTTTATGTGACATCTGCGATCAGATTTGCCAATCAAGGATTGGCTTAGCCACTCACCAACAGCATCACAGATGATGAGATCTGGCATGGATCCGTCCAGTCAATCAGTCTCTGTATAATTTAAATTAGGGTTTAAATCCTTTTAAAAAAACTACCTCATGAATTAGAACAACACTGAAGATGAATGCAGTGACACTCTCTTTAGGCACTCCTTGGAGGACAGAGTGGTGAGATTTGCCCTAAGGAATAGATATCAGCACTCACATCTATGTCACCCTGCATCAGTCAAGAACTTGTCAGGGCTGAGAAGATAAACCAGAATCCAGAGCCACATGGCTAAAATGAAGTATAACATCTACTAATTAACCTTGCGCCACAATAATAAAGGATATGGTGAGCAGTAGTGTACTTACAGTACAGTTGAATAAATTATGCAACAAGATATAGATCAATAAAAAGCCCCAATAGAATAAAACACTTCTACCAGACGTGGCACTTTTATATAAATTCGCACATTATTCATACTGTCGGCACCACTGTTCAGTCAATCAATACTAGTAAATCAGAAACACAAGACCTGCATTTGCCATACACAGCGTGAAAACTCAGCTTCAGACACATTTTCCTCTTTAAAATGCATCATGC
>CM057847.1:33478498-33494653 GCA_030068395.1 Apalone spinifera | reverse complement strand
CCAGTCTAGACACAGCCAATGTGTAAAGTATCATAAACTGTTAGTCTCTTCTATAAAGATAGGGGTACCTTGATTTAACTCTTTGTCCAGACTAAGGGGCAATAGTGACATCCATATTATTGACTGAGCTACGTCCATTGTCACGGATACATATGCACAGTGGCTCTGGCTACCGACAAGTATTACGGTACTTTGTTCAACAATAAACCTGACTTAGGTGCCTTAATATCTTGTCTGGGTTTGTGGTCTTTGGGGGCGCACTTGAAGTCTATTATGTTAGTTAACTGTGCAGAGCTGGCATGATATATGGAGGGAGCATACAAAAATGCATGCAACCAAATTTTTATCATCACTAACAGAGCAGGAGACCTGTCAAGACCCCACACCAGTGAATCCTGAACTGACTACAATGTTGTCTGGACCTATTAAAGTGAACGTCTACTGAAGCTGAAGTGTTGGGTGTCGGATTGGCTCGTACATTGGGTGGAGAGTAAGATTCCATCAGGAAAGGCCTGAGACTGATCTCTTCTTTTGGGATAGAGGATGAAAGTTCTTACAAATCCAGCACCTCTCTTCAATGTGAACTTCCCCATGGTACTTGAGGCAGCTCTCATGAGGGTTGCTAACAGGATACATATGCATATGTTGCTAACAGGCCTGTTATAGGAATTATAGGGTGTGACGATCAGGGCATGCCCCACTGGGAATAAAGTCCCTGCTAGAATCTAACTCTAACTTTAGTACTTAACCCTAAATGACACTATATGCAAACCTAGAGAGGCACAAAGTCCAAGATAAGGGAAACCTCAAGTCCTTGATAAAAAAGGTACACCAACTGATGACCCAGGGTGAAAAGAAGGAAGTAAAAAGGCGTGCAGTCAGCAGTACCTGATACACCAATGCAAGGGGTAACATAGCTGGATACTGCTAAGGCAAAAATCTCCAATGATCATATACATTTTGACTGCTGCTGCACATTGAGTGGATGTTTTCAGAGAACTATCCACAATGACTCCAAGATCTCTCTCTTCAATAGCTGTAGCTAAATTAGTCCCCACCATTTTGTATGTATAGTTGGGATTATGATTTCCAATGTGCATTACTTTACATTTATCAACATTAAAATTAATTTGCCATTTTGTTGCCAGTACTCTTCTGACTCTGGAGGAGCGTAAGGTGGTGCTTTCATTCCTATGGGGCACTTGTCAGTTTGACGTCCTTCATTGAGAAGCTTTAGGCAATCTGTGTGATGGTCACCTCTGGCAACATGTTTATAACTCTCCTCTCACAGGCTTTAAAGCTTTATGAGTGCAGCGTGTCCCGATAAGGGGAGTCAAAGTGACAAGGAAAAACTGCCAAACAAAACACTAAACTACTATAACAACAACTATAACAATAACTGCTAACTATAAAAAAACAACTACACCAGTATACCAAAATTCTTGTGAAGCAAGAGACCAGAGCTGTTCCAGTGACTGTCACAGACGGTAATAAGGAGCTGATAGGGTGGGGGATATCAGCAGTGTCTCATATGGACTGCCACGCTGGCGCCACTCCAGGGGGCTTCACAGCTGACCCGACAGATACCACTAGGATAAAAGCTTTCCAATGATTGTGCATGCAACGCACACACACACACCTGGTTGAATGCACATGAGAAATCACTTGTCAAACAATCTAGTCTTAGGGATCCCCAGGTAAAAAAGGTTGCGAATCACTGTGCTAATGTGCCACAAGATTTAAAGATACATTAGTTTTATAACATTTGCAGGCACAAACTGGCTAACTGTGAGTATGATTTACACATGAAAACAGTTCACTTTCATTCCAGCGTCTCACTATATTAATTAAAAATTCTCTAGAGAAAATGTAGTTCAATTTATCTGAGTGGCTAAGGAAACCAATTTTCAGTTGTTTAATCCATTGTTTTCCAAAGTAGCACCTAATTTCCCACCCTTCTAACCCCACATTTAGCAATGAATTTAGAAGATCTTCCTGGTGTTTATCAGAGTCATAAGTAAAAATCCATTTTTTTTACCTTAAATGTATCTGTCTAGTACTTGATTATTTAAGTAGAATCAGAAAGGATTTCTTAGCACAATAACAATGTTAGTAACCACACAGAATCCTCCTCCTACTTCATAATTAGGAACAGTGAACAAACACAGATGAGAAAACAGCACTTAATGACAACAGACTCCACTTTACTAGAAGCATTATACAAGTCAATCTGCAATAGACCAGATACAGAAAATGTATGAGGTAAGTTTCCAGAACAATAGCACCAAGATACTTGGCAGCAGTTAATGCAAACTTCTTTGGAAAGGCAGAGACTAATTGTCTATTGGCAGATGTCACATCTTATTAATTTGAGTAGCTATGGAATATGGGAAACCTGAAAGTCTGAAGCCCAGATAGGGTTCTGAAACTCCATTGCCAGATCAAATTCCCTTTCAGTGCTGCCGTAACAGCAATCCCAACTCACCTGCACCAGAAATCCTAACAGGGCCTAAGATAGGATGATTATCTGCTTCATTATTACATGAAAAACATTTTGCAAGACACATGTATACAGTATTGTGCACATTGTATTCACTGAGCAATAAAGTTATTGCTATAAAATGTAGTTGGTGCCTTCCAAGTACTTGCAAAAATTGCCACAGTGGAACATTTTCAATATTGTCTACTATTATTAGGGTTTATTTTGATACACATTTGCTTAACAAACAGGCTGTGAGATTACCTTTCTCCTCCTGATCATAACAATGAAATTTGAAGTCTTTAAAAGTAATTTGCAATGGCAGAATGTATCTCTATATTTACAATGGTTCAAAAATAATATTTCAGATGCAATGACTTCAGGCCACTTAGATTACATGTCTTCCCAACTCCTGTCAAATTCCATACCGACTGAGTTTTATGTTATTAATAAAACATTAATATTTGGTAAACTTTTTGTATTTGCTGTGCCTATTTCTATAGGAATTACAAAAAGGAGAAAATTTATTAGCTAGCAAAATTTTCTATTAGAAATAGCCTGTAACCAAAATAGCAAACACCCAGTGCTTTAGCAAAGTGAGGATCTAAATTATTATGACTTGAGCACATACTGGGCTCTTACTGCACAGGAAGCTGGTATATTTGCACAGGATACAAATTTGATTGCTATCATAAGTCCAAGCTACTGGGAAAGTCCAGCGGAGGGAAACAAAAATGATTTGGAGAGCAGATGACTTACAAGGAAAAGCAGAGTGAATTGGGGTTGTTTAGTTTTCAGAAGAAAAGAGTGAAGGGGGATTTCATAGCAGGAATTAATTACCTCAAAGAGAGTTCCAAAGAGGCTGTTCTCAGTGGTGACAGATAACAGAATGAGGAACAATGGCCTCAAGTTGCAGTGGGGGAGGTCTAGCTCGGATATTAGGAAAAACTAAGGGTATGTCTACACTTGATTCCTCCTTCGAAGGAGAAATGCAAATGTAGACATCCGAAATTGCAAATGAAGCAGGGATTTAAATATCCCCTACTTCATTTGCATAATCGTGGACTGTCACTCTTCTGCAATAGCGCTATTTTGGGACATCAAACTCAGTCCCCACGGGGTTATTTCGAGAGAAAACTGTTCTCTCGAAATAACCCTTAAACCTCATTTTTTGATGTCCCAAAATAGCACTATTGTGGAAAAGCAGCAGTCCGCGATTATGCAAATGAAATGCGGGATATTTAAATCCCTGCTTCATTTGCAATTTTGAATGTCTATATTTGCATTCCTCCCTATGAGGGCAGTGATGTACTGGAATGTGTTTGTTACCTAGGAAAGTGGTGGAATCTCCATCCCTAGAGGTTTTTAAGTCCCTACTTGACAAAGCTCTGGCTAGGATGATTTAGTTGGGAATGGTCCTGCTTTTAGCAGAGGGTTGGACTCGATGACCTCCTGAGGTCTCTTCCAACCCTATAATTCTACAATTGTATGATTCTATGAAGAGGCATCCTGAGAATGGGAGAAGGGGGCAATGACCCCCTATGTCAGGGTTGCCAGGCGTCCAGTTTTTCACTGGAATGCCCAGTTGAAAAGGGACCCTGGTGGCTTTGGTCAACACTGCTGACCAGGCTGCTAAAAGTCCATTTGCTGGTGCAGCAGGACTAATGGACCCTGGAGGTCCATCACCCCGCAGGTGATGTCAGTGTGATTAAAGTCTCCCATGAGAACCAGGGCCTGTGATCTGGAAGCTTCTGTTAGTTGTCTGAAGAAAGCCTCGTCTACCTCATCCACCTGATCTGGTGATCTACAGTAGACAATGACCACGCCATCACCCCATTTGCTCCCACTTCTAAACATAACCTAAAGACTCTCAACAGGCTTTTCTCCTGCTTTGATTGCTCAGAGCTCCAATATATACTGCTCTCTTACACACAGTGCAACTCCTCCACCTTTTCTCCCCTGCCTGTCCTTCCTGAACAGTTTATATCCTTCCATGACAGTGTTCGAGTCATGTGAGTCATGTCACCAAGTCTCCATTATTCTAATCAAATCATAGTTCTTTGATTGTGCCAAGGCTTCTAATTCTTCCCAAGCTTCTTGTGTTCTTGTACAGAAACCTTAGATAAGCAGCTGATTGTTCTACCCTCTCCATAGGAATCCGGGGTCTCCTCTCTTGCACATATCTCCTTGTGTTTCTTCCCGGTATCCCACTTTCCCACTTACTTCAGGGCTTAGGTCACCATCCTCCTGATTAACCTAGTTTAAAGCCCTCCTCACTAGGTTTGCAAACCTGCCTGCAAAGATGCTCTTCCCTCTCTTCATTAGGTGGATCCCATCTTTTCCTAGTAACCCTTTTGCCTGGAACAGCATCCCATGTTTGAAGAATCCAAAGCCCTCTCTCCAACACCAGCTGTGCAACCACACATTTACTTCCAACATTCAAAGATGCCTACCGGGGCCTTTTCTTTCAACAGGGAGGATGGATGAGAACACCACTTGTGCCTCAAACTCCTTCATCCGTCTTCCCAGCACTACAGCCTCTTCCTGGGATGCCTAGCCTTTTGCTGGGATCCCCAGCAGTGAGGAGGCAGCAGCTCCCGCTATGTTAAGCACTCATCATGAGTCCATGCAGCATGGGGAGGGAGGAAGCAGCAGGCTAGCTGGCTGCCGGCTGAACTACCTTCTCTACCCCCTTCCCCTGCTGCTACATGGGGCTGATTTACCTCCTATGCTGCTAGAAACCCTATACTTCCCTCTCTCTGCTTTACAGCTTGCCGACAGAGGTGAGTTGGGGTCATCTTTGAGATTGGGGAGAGGAGCTGCACTGAGAGCCCCAAGGATGAGTGAGGGGACCATGATGGGGAGGGGGAGAGTGGGAAAGCAAGACACAATAAGTTATTCTTCAGCTCTACTCAATACTGATTAGGCTTCAGTTGGATTATTGTGGCCAGTTCTGGGCCCCCCCACATTTCAAGAAAGATGTGGAGAAATTGGAGAAGGCCCAGAGAAGAGAAACAAAGATGATTAAAGGTCTAGAAAACATGAGCTATGAGGCAAGACTGAAAGAACTGGATTTGTTTACTTTAGAAAAGAGAAGACCGAGAGGGGACGTGATAGTGATTTTCAAATATCTAAAAAGGTGTTACAAGGAGGAGGGAGAAAAATTGTTCTCCTTGGCCTCTAATAATAGGACAAGAAGCAATGGGCTTAAATTGCAGCAAGGGAGGTTTAGGTTGGACATTGGAAAAACTTCCTAACTGTCAATGTGGTTAAACACTGGAATAAATTGCCTAGGGAGGTTGTGGAATCTCCATCACTGGTGATATTTAAGAGGAAGTTAGACAGACACCTGTCAGGGATATCATTCTAGATGATGCTTGGCCCTGCTCTCGAGGTCCCTTCCATTTCTAGTGTTATATGATTCTAGGAGCTGGCAGACAGTGCTGCTCCCACTTCAATGCACCCCAGCAGCTGGGGGTGCACTGAAACATTGACAACCTCCAATGTGCCAAACAAGGAGAAGACAATTTGGAGGTATCTTATTGTCCACTCAAAAAAAAGGGACTGATAGTTCTCAACTTCCTGTAACTGAAATGATCCAGCCCTAAGCACTATCCCACCCAGGCACCATGTAGCCTGTTGGTCATGGGGGACTGTGCATCTCAGCTGTGTTGCCCCTTTTGTTGGTCTTGTTTTGAACACTTGGTAAATTGATTGAATATACTTCAGGCAGGGAGGGATGCCTACAAGCCTTGCAGTGGGCTGGACAGCCACAAGAGACATCAGGCGGTCATTGCTAGTGTATATTGGCTACATACATATCAAGTTTCAGGATGTGGAGGCAACACGTGGACAGTTGCTTACCTTCCCAGAACCTTTTAATTGTGCTTCTTACTATCCACAGTTATGTGTTGCTTTTGTGTATGAAGCTTATTTCTCTATATTACAACTGAGTCCTGTCTCTTCTCTACCAGAGCAGGAATCACAGGAATTTTTAGCCAATCTCCTTCCTGAAATCATGTTCAAAGGGGAAAAAGGGGACTGTAAGGGAAATAGTTTAAAGATGTTTTCCCTACTATTTTGTATTCACTTTTCCCTTCTGTAAGCACAGACACTCTTGAAATCTGTAGATGTTTTTTGGAAATCATTTCTTGAAACTTCAGGTCTTCATTGGCAGCCGATGAAGCTGAAGTTGATCAATGAATGCTCTAATCCTCTGGCTGCCTTTTCCTTCCTATTTTCATGGGAAGGAAGTTCAAATCAAATCAAACCACTTCAATGCAAGTTTTTAAATGGCCTGAATACCCAGTCTGTGTTTGCTACAGATCTGACATTGATTTACTTGGTAACAAGCACAAAACATGGGAGCCAGTGCCTAAAATTAACAGGAGTTCTGACACCCCAGTGGGGTCATATTTCCATGGAAACAGACTGGCATGGTAAGACTTTTAAGGCTGACTTTTCCAAGTGACATTTTTAAAATGTTCACTCTGCCTTGCCTTTGCTGATCCCAAACTGTTACCACAGAAACAGGAGGAGGAACACAAATAGCACCCGGCAGTTAAGAGCTAGAAGTCTCATTTGTCAGTTTCCTTGGTTGAATGCCAAGAGTCCTGCCTGGGGGTAACCAACACCTACAGATACAGGCCTTGGCCTTGTACAGGGGTTGCCAAACTGGCTCACAAGCCATATGTGGCTGTTACTGTGAAAAGTGCAGCTTACAAACCTCCCACACACCCCTGATTCTCCATCTACTAGATGGGGGCAGGGGAGAACTCAGGACCTCTGCCTTGTAGTAGGGTATTAGGGTAGGGGCTTCTGTCCAGCAGGGAGGGAAGGGGTTTGTCAGGGCTTCAGCCCTGTGGGATACAACTGCTGGGCTTGTAGCTTTAGCAGGGATGGGACTGAAGCCCAAAGCCCTGGCTCCCAGCAGGTATGCCCTAGTTCTTGAACTTCTGAAGACTGTTGTTAGTTCTTGCACTTCTGAAGATTGTTGTATGTGGCTTGGAAGGCCAGTAAGTTTGGCCACCCCCGGCCTAGTACTTTAAGTGTTAGGGGTACAGGGAATAAGAGAGAACTTTCTTTACAGATCACTGCATTTTTACATTGAGATGAATTTCATTGAAAAATGTTCCAAAATATGCCCTGGGGACAGATCCAAAACCTATTGAAGTCAACTGGAGTCTTTCTTCTTGGAATCAGGCCCTAGAAAAACAACAACTCAAACCTGGGTGTCTAGCATAACACCACCACTCACTTTGGCGGTTGAAGGTACTCGGTCCTATTCCACCCCAGGGACCACTTATAACCACGCCGCCTTACTTTGATTTCTTGCTCCTATGAGGGAGGAAAGTTTGAGGTTTTTTTCGGTTTCCCTTCCCAGGTATTTTTCTTGGGGATTTTAAGCACATAGCAGAACCATGCACTGCTGAAAATGTTCCAGAGAGACTTCTCAGGGAAGGAAGTTCTTCCAATTTCCTTAGCACCTTACTGGCTAAGTTCATCTTGCTTCATTAAAACACACACGCGCGTGCGCGCACACACACACAACATTTTCATCAACCTGTGGAAATTTGAGACCAAGGTATCTTACTTAGTGCAGAGTGGCCTAGTGGACAGAGCACTGCATTAGGATTTAGAAGACCTGGTTGACTGGATGGCATCGAGCAAGTCATTTACCTTTCCATGCCTCATTTTTCCAATGAATAAAAAAGGGAAAATGCTACTGGCCTCACCTGTAAATGGGTTTGAGACCTATGGATAAAAAGTGCTTTGGTAAGTGACCAAAAAAACCAACAGATCTGATTTTTCTCAGCAGTAGACATTTATGGTCAACTGCACAAGACTGCACTCTTTATTTCTTAGCCCTTTGTTACAACCCAATGAAATTAATACAATTTGTCAGAGGTTAAAAAAAGGAAGCAAGATAATGTATCCTGAAGTTAATCAGAAAAAGAATATGTTGGCACTTTAAATAATTAAGGATATTAAAAATGTATTACCTAATGTTTATTATTAACTAAATTGGCAAAAGAAGAACAGGATATTTTACAGCAGTCTAAAAATAAGTATGTCTCAGGTATCTTTACTCACTCCAAGCATGCTTTAAAGATTTATATTCAACTAGATGGAGAAGAACTGGAGCATCACAGCAAGGGCCAGACTGACACAAAAGAGATATATGCTTCATACCTCTAGTGACCAGGGATAGGTGGCAGAACGTCAAGGAGAAATATGCAGGCAGGGAAAGAGGTAACAAAGAAAGTGCGTGTGTGAGGGAAGGGGATAACAGACTGAATGAAAAAAAAAAAAACAAAAGAAGAGGGAGATGATGAAATGAGTGGTGAACAGCAGCACTAAGAAAGACTATCACCTGGGAAAGAGAAAGGAAAACAATTTAAAGCCTGATGAGTTAATTAAACAGGTGAGGAGGAGGAGGAGGAGGAAAAGAAAACTATAACAAAGAAAATTTCAGTTTCATTTATAAAGTGGTGATTGAAAATATCTATTCAAATATTCTTTTAGCATTTTTGCTCTTAAAAGGGATTAAGGAAAGAAACAGATCAGCCTGCCTACATGTATAGCCCAGAACTATCACCAAATATCACTATCAGGATATTGTTTGAATGAAAGTAATCTGCCCTGTCATGCATATATTAGTTGATGACAAAGTCAAATCAGCTGTTTGAATTATCCTTTTTATCATATTCAATTTTGCAGCACACTGCTCTTATTATGAAAGGGTTACAAAAGTTACATTAATAGTGTGCACACTTGAATAATTAGTTTAATCTACTGAACAGCTCACCTAATTAGCTAGCGAAAGTAAAAATTATCTGACTGTTTGACTCTGCAGTATAGACTAAGGAAAGTAATATGCAGTGAGCAGAAAGCATGCTAAACAACAAAAGAAAACTGATCAAATTTTCAAATCTACTTAAAAAGGATCTTAATAAATAGGGACTTCCTTAACTAAAAGGCATTGGCTTCAAAAAGAAAAAAGACAAACTTTCTCTTTAACAGAGCATGGTTTTCTTGAGCTAAGGCCTACAAGTAATATTTGACTGCCAAATAATCTTATTGCCTGGAGGTTTCCAGAGCCCACAGAAATCTTAACTAACGATGTTGAATTATGGAATAAGCAAGTCCCTGATATGGATAACCCAAGAATTGGTGCAATACAATATCTTACAAGGAACAAGATAGAATTTTTGACACAGAGAAGGGTACTTCCTGGTTGCTGAGGAACAAGAGTTAATCACCTCTAAGTCACCTTTGCTCTTCACTTGCATGGATGTTAAAGCAGGACCTATTGGGCACTCTTTGGGATTTAAAGCTGGATGAACACTTTTGAAAAATTATGCCAGGCAACAGGATTGTGATGAGCCCCAACCTAGGGAGTTCTGCCTGCACTTTATGTGAACTTATTTTAAAATTCTTGGTATCAATTTCAATCAATAAGGAAAAAACAGTGCAGACTTTTACTGGGTTTGGTTTCTTCCTGCTCAGTCACTCCACCAATTTCTAATTGCTGACAGTACTTAAATTCCTAGTCATTGCACAAACCTGTCTGACAAGAGCCAGCTGCAATGAGACGTAAAGGATGATTTGGTGGTCTTCAGGGGCCAACTGATGTGCTCTGCAAAAACAAATGAACAATAAGGAAAGGAAAATGAGTATCAGATCGTACTTTTCACATTCTTCTCTGCCAGAGGGAGACCACAAATTAGTTATATATAAAACCATATTCCAAGAAGACTTCTTCTCCAACAAGTACAGAGCAGATAGAAACCAGACAGAGAACTATGTGAGTGCTCTGCCAGCTGTGCCAAACTCATGAAACCAGCAAGCAGGAACAGCAAGAAAAATGCCAAGCATGAGGATTGGCAAGATGCTAAGTTTCAGTCACTTGCAGAGTACCATTCTGACAATGTGTGATAGATGAATTAAAGCAAGGCCGTTAGCTATCCGACTATGACAGAGAAAAGGACCATGCAGCTTCTAATTGATGGCCTGCATTCTTTGTGACACTGTTTTAAGTAATTCAGGCCAACTGAAGTAGCATTCTAACTGCTATCTACTACTTATATTAGAACACAGCAGCTGTTGCTGGATGTTTTAATGAGGGTTCAACAAACAAAGAGGAGTTAATACTGTGAATGAAAAGCATTCTCTGCTACTAATTTTACCATTTTGTATTTTAGGTGCCCCAAGAGACCCCAAGATCAGAATCCCACTGGGCCAGGCAATATACAAACATATAGACTATCCCTGCCCAGAGAGCTAAATACAGGCTAAATACTCAATGACTGACTTGAAGTATGGAAGGGGAAATAGACACACAGAGGTGAATTACTTGCCCATCAGACCAATGGCTGAGCCAGTGAACAGTAGGTTTTTTGGTTCCCCATTCAGTGCCCTAGTGACAAAAACAGCGATTGGCCCATCACAGGACTGAATAAAATGACAACCTGTACTATTTTGAATTTAGAAGATTATAGCCTACATGGCTCGACTTCTAACCAGGCATGGTGCACGTTGTTTTGTTTAGGGGCAGACACAGGATTTCAAACAGGCTTTCTCTATCTCACCAACCTTTCCCTACAAAAGGCAACGGTTTGTGAAGAGCAGTGAGAAGGGTTTCACAAAGCTCCCCCATCACAACATTTGGGTTTCCTTTCAGTATTTTTGAAAGGTCACTCAGATAACACTCCACTGTGGCTGACACAGCTCATTCATTTCCTAGTGCTCTTTTGCAGTACTGCCTTTACATAATAGGGAAGGCTGATCATACCAAACATATGTTTTCTAATTCTTTGGGCTGTGTGCCAACAAACAAAAGTGCCCTACTACAAGCAAGTGTAACTGACGAACGGATAAAGGAACTGACAAGCACGGCAGCTAAGCACTGCCAAACTATTCATTCACTAATAAAAAGATTTAAGAGTTATTGTGGGAAACAAAATCTACTTACTGTTTCAATGTCAGTTACCATACAGCTATCGTCATGTGAGAAAAAAAAGCTATTGCATCGATTATTTTAATTAAGGGCTCTAGAACCAATTAGTTTAACTTGGACAGAAAGTTCCTTTCATCTCTGCTTGTTTAGAACTTCTCTCTGAACATTTGGCCACTGTGATCTACACCAAAAATATTATTTATCATTCTAGGGTTTGACATTGGATACATCATGTTGCAAGTGTATAAACCCCACAATGGATCTTTTTACCTAAGAAAAAAACAACCCTAATCATGACTACTGGGATAGGTTGATTTGCCTGTTCTTCCAGGTGGTTATTGTAAAATCTTAAATAGTCTCTTCAACAATAGATGGGAACACTGACTGACAATGGCTTAAGAAAGAAAGGAAAGCTGCTATTTTGTAGATCAGCATTTTCTTAAAGAACATTAAAAATAATCAAACTTATGGAATTAGGCTTCCAGCTGAAAGACCTGTGTTTAAGGATGGCTTCAGGATCCCGAACCATGGGCTGAAAGAGTCGACATATACTTTAGAACTGATAAACATGTATATATTGAGACAGGGCAATAAGCTAACCGACTCTTATAACACCCCACTTGGCTGAACGATGAGTATCTGATGTTTTGCTAAACTTAGACTTATCTGTTTCCTAGCTAGAGTTAAGATACAGGGAAAACAAGTCGCAGTCTGTGGGAAAGGTCAAAGGATAAAAATAAATACAATAAAAAGCAAGTCAGCACAGCAATTACATGTAATTAACACTTTCATGGATATACTACATGAGTCTGGGTATGTGTTAATTAAAGTACAGTTTTACTGTGAAAAGAGACTCAGTAAAAGAGCAGCTTCTGGCTCTTCTGAGAACCATGTGGTGAGCACCCAAAGTCACAACTGCTGACTTAAGTGACAAAAATTAATTTTTAATGCTATACTAGGGGGCAGTGCGCCCTGCTCACTACACTCGCCATCCTCCCTGTCTCTGAGGATAGTCAACACCAGCGGCTCTCCCCCAGCCACCAGAGAGGGGAGGTCTGGGGTAGGCCGAGGCATGGCAGCCCCAACGTGCCCCCTTCTCCCCATCCCCCATCCATCGGGCAGGGCAGAGGCTAGGCTAGCTCTGGCTCTCCCCACCCTACCACCCGGGCAGGCAGGCCTCTCCCAACTCCACCTTCCGGTCAGGCAGGAACCTCCCTTCCTTTCTCTGCAACATGTACTTCAATTTGACCCCCCTGCCTTCATTCCTGCACTCACCATCCTCCCTAACCCCTCCCCACCCCACACTGCCTAACCCTACCCCCACCTCCTTCCTCCATTCCTACCATCCCCATCCCCCCCAACCCTGCCCCCTCTGCACCCCCACACTGTCCATCCCCCTGTTCCATTCCTATATCCCCCTCAACTCCACCATTTCACTTTACCACACTGCCCATTCCCGCATACAGCCTATCCCCCTTTCTCCCTCCCTTCACACACCCTGGCCCAGCCCCCAAATCTGCTGAGCTGCGTGCCCCTACCCACAGGAGCACTAACAAGGTGATCAGTACAGCCCTAGGCACCACAGCAGGAGCCACAGCCCACCCCCCGCTCAGCTTTTGCGCATGGGCCTCTTGGGGCAGCTTTGCTCCGTGGCAAGGCCAGGGAACCCACAGCAGCTGCTCTGGAGAGCTGGGGAAGTGTCTGGGTGCAAGACCTGCCCAGCTCATGTCATGGCGGGCCTAGGAGAAAGTGCCTGAGCCTGGGGCCGCACAAAGACAAGGCGCGCAGCAGGCGCGTGGGCCAGGCAGGCTGAGGGCAAGGTTCAGAAGCAGATGGATGCTAAGGAAGCACGTGGGGACGGAGCTCCCAGGAGAGCGCACCTGATCCCAGGCTGCACAGAACCAAGGTGCATGGGCCGGGCAGGCTGGGGGCAGGGCCCAGAGGCAGGCAGATGCTGGTTCAGGAGGGGTGTGGGGATGGAGCCCACACCATTTCACCGAGCGGTCACATGGTCAGGGCTCTTGAGGATACAGAGTGACATGTTGATGTCATTCTGTCGTCCTGCAGAACAAGTTTTCTTTAATATATAGAGAGATATTACTGCTGCAGAGCCAGGATAGATAACAGTGAGTGAGCTGGATTCTATTTTCCTGTGAAACATCAACAGAACTGTTAACTCCACAAATACAAAGCAATTCTGCAGAAGTAACCCAAGGCAGGTTTTCTGCAGAATCTCTATTATAGATGTGCAATAAGAAAATAATTCACTCTAATTTAAAGATGCTGTGTTGAGTTTAGAAGCCCCAATAACACATGCCATAAAACAGCTAAGGCAGAGTTTTTCTAGCAGTTAGGAAGAAACCCCACCTTTTTCTTACAAACTTGAGAATCTCAGATGTTAATTCTCAATTTTTGGCTTGTTTTGTAGTTGAAGAAAAAAAGAAATATTTCACAAAAGTTAAGCTTTCAAATTTAGCCAAATGATCTGCTATATTGTTGCTATCATAGGAGTGATTTGGAAAGACTTCTGTTGGGATTCAAAAAAAAGTATGAACATTAGAAGCAGGAAGTATGTCAAACAACTGGTGGAGCCACTAGATGATCAAGCTGCTAAAGAAACATTCAAGGAAGACAAATGCTATTGTGGTGAACCAAAGTGAATTCTTTGCATTCATCTTCATTGCCAAGAATGTGCAGGAGATTGGTAGCTGACAAATCTGAGGAACTGACATGGATAAATTAAATATTAATAAGTCGCCAGAACTGTATTTGCCCAAGTGTTCTGAAAGACCTCAAGTATGAAATTGTGGTTGACAGTCTTTACAATATGTTGAGAGAAGTGAGAGCAACAAGAGTGATATCATGGTGGTGTCTGTTATAGACCACGAGACAGGAAGATGAGATAGACAATGCTTTCTTCAGACAAGTAGCAGAAGTTTCCAGATCATTCTCATGGGAGATTTCAATCGCCATGATGCCTGCTGAAAGAACAGCACAGCAGTGCACAGACAATCCAGGAAGTTTTTGGAGAATGTTGAGGACAACTTCCCAGTGCAAGTACTGGAAGAACCAACCAGGGCTATGCTCTTCTTGACCTGCTGCTTACAAACAGGGAAGTATTAGTAGGGTAAGTTGAAGAAGGTGTCAATCTGGGCAGCAATGATGATGAGATGGTTGAGTTTAGGATCCTGACAAAAGTAAGACAGGAGAGCAGCAGAATATGGACTCTGGTCTTCAGAAAAACAGGGTCTTTGACTCCCTGATGAGTTGGATCCCCTGGGAGGCCTATATGAGAGGGCTTACAAGTCCAGGAGAGCTGAGTGTATTTTCAAGAATACTTATTGAGGGTATTTGGGAACATACCATCCCAAAGTGAAGAAATAATAGCAAATATAGCAGGCAATCACTTTGGCTTATCAGTGAAATCTTCAGTGAGCTTAAAACAAAAAGGAAGCCTATAAGAGGAGGAAACTTGGACAGATTACTAGGAAAGAGTATAAAAATATTGCTCTAATATGAAAGTGTGTAATCAGGAAGGCCAAAGTACAACTGGAGTTGCAGTTAGCAAGGGATGTGATGGTAACCAGAAGGGCTTCTACAGGCATGTTACCAACAAGACAAAAGTTGGGGAAAGTGTGGAATCCTTACAGAATGTGGAAGACAACCTAGTGACAAATGATATGGAAAAAGGTGAAGAACTCAATGCTTTCCCCCCTTCCTCCTTCAGTCTTCACAGAAAAGAGAAAGGGAATCAAGAACAGTCAACATGGATTCACTAAGGGCAAGTCATGCCTGACCAACTTCATGGCCTCCTATGATGAGATAATTGTCTCTGTGAATAGGGAGAAGGTAGTGGACATGATATGCCTTGACTTTAGCAAAGCTTTTGATACAATCTCCCACAGTATTCTTGCCTGCAAATTTAAGAAGTATGGCACAGATAAATAGACTATAAGATGATTAGAAAGTTGGCTAAATCACTGGACTCAATGAGTTGTGATCAATGGCTCCATGTCCAGTTCACAGTTGGTATCAAGCAGAATGCTCCAAGAGTCAGTCCCAGGACCTGTTTTGTTCAACATCTTCAATAATGATTTGGATGAGAGGATGGATTGCACCCTCAGCAATTTTGCAGATGACACAAAGATGGGGGGGAAGATAGGGATAGGGTCCAGAGTGATCTACACAAATTGGAGGACTGGGCAAAAAGAAATCTCATGAGATCCTGAACTTAGGGCAAAATAATCTCCTATGCTGCTACAGGCAGGGACTGACTACCTAAGTGGCTGTTCACAGAAAAGGACATGGGGATTACAGAAACTGAATATGAGTCAACAGTGTTTCCTCATTTCCAAGAAGGCTAATGGCTTATTGGGCTGCATTAGTAAGAGCACTGCTAGCAGATCCAGGGAAGTGGTTATTTCCCTGTATTCAGCACTAGTAAGGCCATAGCTAGAGTATTGCATTCAATTTTGGGCCCCACATTACAGAAAAGATGTGGACAAATTGGAGAAAATCCAGTAGATGGCAATGAAAATGATTAGGGGGCTGGAGTACATGACTTATGAGCAGAGGTGAAGGAACTTAGCTTATTTAGTCTGCAGAAGAGAAGAACGAGGGGGATTTGACAGCAGCCTTCCATTACCTTAAGGGGGTTCCAAAGAGGATGGAGAGAGGCTGTTCTCAGGGGTGACAAATGACAGAACAAGGAGCAATG
>CM057847.1:33417172-33430604 GCA_030068395.1 Apalone spinifera | reverse complement strand
CGGGATATTTAAATCCCGGGCTTGATTTGCAACTTCGGTATGCTTCATTTGCTTCCCTACTTCGAAGAAGGGGGCAAGTGTAGACAGACCCTGAAATATATAATAGATAGCTGTCCCTTTCTCCACCCCTGTCTTCTGCTCACCCAAAAGCTGTATTGGTCCCTATCTCTGGCTCCTTGCCTGTTCCTGTGGTCATTCTGAAGTATAACTCCCTCCTGCAGATCCCTCCCTTTCCATTTTATGAGAAACAAATTCCATGCACATCCCATTGCCTGGCACAACCAAACCCTGACCTTGTTTTCAGTTATGATAAGCAGAAACTCCATAACAAATTTGGTGATCCTAACTTGTACTATTTAGGAGGAGTTCTTGAACAAACGAACTCACAGATGTACAGACAGATAAAGATGAAGAAAAAGAAGAAAAGAGGAAGAAAAAGAAGAAACTGCAGCTGTGTCATCATTACATGTAATCTGTGTAATGCCCTGTTACAGATATTCATTACCACATTTAAAGAGGCCAACACAATTACTGACAAAGGGCTAATTGGCAACTAGAGTTAAAAGAAACTAAGAGGTCTAATTCAGTCGAAAATGCAAAGGCCAAGTAAACACAAACTTTTACAAATTATAAGACCAATGTATTAAGTATTTTTTTTTAAATTACAATGAAATTAATTTTGGGTTATAAAAAAAATCCCCTCTAGTTTTCAGCACACATTTTGCTGAACAGTAATAGTGCACAAAAACCAGAAAATGAAATTCAGACTTCAATGGTTCATCAGTTTCAAATCAATCTTGTTGTCAGGGCTGCAAAATATAACAAGGTAATCTTCACTTATTATCCAATATAACAGAAAAGCAAATATTAAAAAAACATAATGAAAAGTAACTTAAAATGTCAAACTTTCCTTAAGGATTCACCTTTAGAAAAGATGATAACATTATAGGGCTAAAAAGTAAAGGAAGAAATGTTCAGCATGATCCTTACTGCCAATTAAATACTCCTATGCTTTATATGACAGTTTAAAAAAAAGTTTCTGTAGCAGGTACTCTGCTACAACAACCATTTGTGAAAGACAACTGCACTGAAAAAGCACCCACATATATCGCATAATGTGAATCAGCCTCACGCCATAGTCAGCCTTACTCTGCTGCTATTTCGGGCATCTGTTTAGTACTGCATTGTGATTTTGTAACTGATCTTATCAGAGATAGAAGATTCATCCAAACTGGGGAATGTCCATTAAATTCTGTAACAGATCAGCATTACATATCAGTGCCGCATGCCCCCTTGGAGCATCTAGATCCTACAATAAATGGCATGTTACAAGATAGATGACTTTAAAATAGCTGCTCATTTTGGAGGTATTCCACTTTACCAGGAAAGAGAACAACTAAAAATATTATGGTCAAAGCAATGTGAGAGAGAATGGTTCCAACCTAACAGAAGTACTGATGGCAGCAGCTGTGGGGAGAACCAGGGCTGGCAAGGCCTCGATCTAGCAGCCAGGGAGGGGGGAGAAATGGGGTTGGTGCAGTCCGGCCCTCCCTGGTGGCGGAGCCAGGGCTGCCATGGCCTCAGCCAGCAGCTGGGATGGAAGGGGGAGAGCCAGGGCTGCTGCAACCTAGGCCCAATTGGGGGGAGAGGGGAAGCCAGGACTACCACGCCGTGGCCTCAGCCTGGCCCTCCCCGGCAGCCAGGAGGAGAGCCGAGGCTGCATATCCCCCAAGAGAGGAGGGTTGGGAGCATAGTGAGCAGGGGGCACAGTCCCTTAGTATTTATTTAAATGTATAATGAATATAGGTGGGATCTTCAATAGCCCTTCAGTGGCTCAGGCTGTGGCTGTTTGGTTGCTATGTAGACTAACAGGCTCAGGCTGGAGACTGGGCTCTATGACTCTGCAAGATGGGAGGGTCCCAGGGCTCATGATCCCCTCCTCCCCCCAGAAGTCTACACAGCAGTGAAACGGCCTCCCCAATGTAAGCCTCATGAGTCTGAGACAGCTGGCACAGCCAGCCACAGGTTTTTCTTTGCTGTGTAGTCATATCCTTAGCTTTATAGGTCAAATCCACATGGATAGCCCCACCACAGAACACAAAGCAGAAGTGATACCATGTACTCCTGGCAGGCTACCTTACTTAGTAAGCAAGTAGCTACTGTCTCCAGCAGTTCCAGTTTCCCAGTTGATTTAAGTTGAAACCACATGCAGGGCACACGGCATTGGTCTAATCTCAGGGGGACAAAGGCATGGAGCACATGAATAGGGATACTCTGGCCTCTTGCAGATCATCCTCTAGGATTCATACGGTGTGGGGGCTGGTCCCAAACCTTTTCTATAGAAGACAAACCCATCTCTGTGATAGAATGATTCAGGAGAAACCTCCATGGGGCCTTAGCATCTATGAATCAGTGGTCCCAGGCTGTGGACCTCAGACCATTGGTGTGTGGCGGGACAGAGGAAGGGGCAGGAGTCTCGGCGTGCTATTCCTACCTACAAGCACCACTCTCCCCGCAACTCCCATTAGCTGGGAACAGGGAATTGTGGGCAATGGGAGCTGAGGGGATGGTGCTGGCCGAGAGGACAGGCACATGAAGCCGCATGCCTCCTGCTCTCCATCCGTGGGCCCCATGGGAGTGCATTGGCCCTTCTGGGAGTAGCATGGTACCAACGCAGGGAGTGAACCTGCCTTATTGCACTTATCACCTGAGAGCCCTAAGTGATAAGTGCCTCCCAGCAGGCGGCCATGCAACAACTCCCAGCCCCCTCCCAGAGCCGGCATCCCATAATCACTTCCTGCACCTCAAGCCACTACCCCAGCCTGACCTCCTTCCCAGAGCCAGAACCCTGAACCCACTCTGGCACCAAGCCCCAAAGCCAGCAACCGCACTACCTTCTGTACCCCAACCTCCTGCTATGACCCCCTTCCCAGAGACAACACCCCATATCTCCTCCTACACCCCGTACCCTCCCTGCATCCGAAGCCCCTGCCCTGAACCCTCTCCCGGAACCAGCAAACTAAATCCCCTCTTGCACTTCAACCCTGACTCCTTCTTGGAGCCAGCACCCCAAAACCCTCCTGCACCCTATATCCCCTGCCCTGACCCTTCTCCCAGAGCCAGCACTCTGTAACCCTTCCTTCCCCCTAAACTTCCTCCTCTACCCAAGGCACCTGCCATAGCCTGAGCCCTCTCTCAGACCAGGCACCCAATACCCTCTTCTATACCCTGAACCTCTTCCTGTACCCCAAGTACCTTCCCCAGTCCTGACTCCCTCTCAAAGCCAGCACCCCAAACCTCTGCCCCAGCCTCATGAAAATGAGGGAGGCAGGGGAGGGGAGAACGGAGGCAGAAGGAAGGACTTTGGGGAAGGGGCAGAGTCTCAGGAAAGGGACAGGGTAGATCTTGGGTTGCCCTTAAATTCAGACAGTGATCTTGTGCATAAAAAGGTTGGAGACGACTGCATTAGGGCCTTCCCAATATAACTTCTCCGTAGAAATAACTGTTCTAGTTGCAACAAGGATGTTCCACAGCTCACACAATCATGATTGGGCAGGAAGGTCATCTACTCCATGAAAAAGAGAAACTGTTCTAGAATTGCCTGGAACATGAGACAATTTATGCTATCAGCATGAGTTCCGCATGAGGATCTAAGGTAAACTGCCATCTTAAATTTGTAAGGAGAGAGTGGCAGGGGAATTTGTGAGGGAGTTTAGAGGAGGACTAGAGGAACTAGACACACTTCACATTCTTCAAACTTAAAGACAAAAAACCTCACTCCTGATAAACACAAAACAATGACAAAGGAATGAGCTTCAGAAGTAAAAAGATAATACAGGCAAAACTTATGGAAGAGTGTGGCCTAGCCCAGTGCAGCATGTATGATTACGGGCAGGTGGCACATGTACATTCAGTGCAAGTTGCTCCTGGCCTCAGAGACCATGTTTGGTCTTTGGACAACAGAGTGGCTGAACGAGAGGAGCTAAGGGAGGCAGAGAAGTACTTGGGTGAGACTTGCTAGAACACAGCAGAACTGGTCTGACTGTGCTGTTGAGGAGGATGAAAGTTTTAGGGAAGAATATCATCCAGCTGGAGAGGAAGGAAACGACTCCATAGTGGGGACCCTCCATGCAGATGTGGTGGTATCCTATTGCACTGAGGATACCTCTTCAGGGGAGGGAACTCCAGTTATTAAAAAGAGATAGGCAATAATTATGGGGAAGTCAATCATTAGGAACATAGATAGCTGGGGGAAACTACTGAACTAAGAGAGCGGTGAAGCACTGGAATGGGTTACGTAGAGAGGTGCTGGAATCTCCACTCCTAGAAGTTTTTAATCCCAGCTTGACAAAGCCCTGGCTGGAATGATTTAGTTGGGGTCGGTCCTGCTTTTAGCAGGGGGTTTGGACTCAATGACTTCCTGAAGTCTCTTCCAATCCTATGACTCTATGATTCTAATTGAGACCCTAAGGGTAGAATGCTAAATATTCCGTTACCCATCCCCTGACTTAGATTTCAGAAGATAAGATACCCAATCCTCAATTGGGATTTCAGAAACCAGAACAGAGGCTATTGCCAGTGGGAAATACCTAAATGGCATTTTCTTTGCTTTCATCATTTTGGTATGTAACCACCCAATTACATTATGATAGTATACACTATGCTCTCTTTCCCTCTCCCTGCCTGCCTCTCCTTGCCCCACTCTCTGTGGGTGGCAGTGGATCTGGCAATTATATCTGCTATAAGAAGACACAAGTTGAACATTAGGATGCAAATAAATTAGAAGAAAGGGAGAAGCGCTCATTAAAGATTTTAACAGGTTTTTTTAAAGTTATGTGTCAAAGTGAGCAATTAAAGAATACTTCCTATCTGCTCTGTGAAATAAGAGGCTATTGCATAGAATTTACTAGCCTGTAATTCTAACCATTATTTTACACATTAAAGCGCACATCTCTATGTTGTTGTAGAATTTAATTTTCTGTAGCATAACACATATTCTACACATATGTAGAATAACTGCTGAAATAATGCCTATTTGGGTTTGCTGCTTCATTTTTTTAATATAAACACATATAAAGATAACATAACTAAGCCACAGTTGTCACATAATTATGTGGCATAGTAACATAAGAAAGGCCACAAGGGCACAGACCAGAGGGCCCTCTAGCCCTGTATTCTGTCTTTTGATAGTGGCCAGTGCCAGGTACCCCAGAGGAAATGAACAGAACAAGTAACCATTAAATGATCCATTCCTTGTTGCTCATTCCCAGCTTCTGACAATCAGAGCCCATCCTGGCTAACAGCTGTTGATGGATCTATCCTCGAGGAATGTAACTAGTTCTGTTCTGAACCGTGCTATAGGTATGCCCTCACAACAATCTCTTGCAAAGAGTTCCACAGGCTGACTGTACATTGTGTAAAGAAAAACTTCCTTTTGTTTGTTTTAAACCTGCTGCCTATTAATTTCATTTGGTGACTCTTAGGTCTTGTGTTATGAGAAGGAGTATAACCCAGCCATATGTTTCCTAATAAGCTTGTTTGTTTAAGAACTGAAGGTTTAATTCTCATCCTGTTTGCACAGCCCAAGGACTGGTCTACATTGAAAACATACATTGGCATAGATCTCTCTCTCACGGGTGTGGAAAATCCATGGAAAATCCACACCTCTCAGAGATGCAGCAATGCCAACTTACCCTCCAGTGTAGACAGTACTAGGTCAATGGAAGAATTCTTCCTTCAACCTATCTATCTATTATCTTTCAACAAAGTGAATTTTCTACAGCAACAAGAGAACATTGCTCAAGTAATGGTACATGGGCTACTCAGGGGGAGAACTTCTACCTGTGGGGGAAGACACCTTTTAAAACTAGATGGATCAGTGGGGCTTCCTTATGGCCATCAATCAGCCTGGCAGCTGTAGGACCCTTGGGCCGAGATACCCATTATGTATGGCAGGGGACTGGCAGGTTGATTGGCGCAACTGTAACTCCACCAGTCCAGTCTTTCCCCCGATTTCACCCAGACTGCCTTAGAGTGGGCTCCCCCTATCATGATACCCACACCCTCATGTAGTGGAATGGGCACAGGTTCTGTGGCCAGCTAAGCATTCCGTACTGATGGGAGGGAAGAGAGAGTAAGGCAGGATTTTCCCTTAATGTAGCTGCATTTATTTTAACAACCATTCTCTGGAGTATTTGTGCTGGAACCGACCACACCCAGAGGTTTCTCATACCAGGAATGGAACATTTTTAATAGCTTTTGTGTATTTATTTTAAAGTCATTTTTAGCTGTTTATTTACATTTAGAATCAATCCCATCTTGAGTCTGAAATCTACAGCACAGCTTAAATTGCCTTTATTGAGTTCCTGTGGCAAATATGTGGCAAAAGGCAATATTAGAGCACAGACTCTTCCTGGTGGAATATTGCAGAGCTGACTGCTCCTGAATGGGTCAAAGTTAACTTAGATTGTTTTGGTTTTCTGCTCCTTTTTCTCTGTTGTATTGGAAACTGAACTGGTTGAATCCAAGGCCAATAAACTCAGTGCCTGCATAATAGACATCTGAAAAAGAATCAAATCCCATTTCTGACTTGAATCCACAGTGGGGATTTGACCTATAAGAGTCTGAGGGAGAATAGAGAGTAGAGCAGGGAAACAGATACTGGGATATATCCTGTTCTCGTTACATCATGTGAGCAACCAAATGGATTTCTGTGGCATTGCTTGTAAAAGTAAGACGAGCAGGGCTGGACCCATTATCTACATATGGTGAGAACATCCTGAACACTCCACAGTCTTCCTATTCCTTTGCAATTCCCGACTGTGTAAAGATATTCATTTGTAAGAAATTGGGGAAGCTTTTTGTTCTGGAATCTCTTCAAACAGGAGTAAATCCAGTAATGACAGATCTACAGTTGCCTACCAACTGTTACAGAGGATTTTCCTGAGGGCTAGAGGGAGCGTATCTGTCACAGTGGATGAATGAGATCCAAGACTGCCATTTTATATATGCCAGTCGTAATCTCTCCAAACCAATGTGTGGCAATTTGCACAACAAGCATGAGTGTTCTCACATCTAGGGTGTAACACAACACGGAAGTTAAATTGCAGTTATCTGACTAATCGTGTAGTCGATACAACGTGTTGATTGGTCAATAAGGACTGCTGTGCAGAACCGCGGGAGGGGGGTCACTCCAGGAGCTGACTGGAGTCGGGACTGAGCAGATAAATGATCTGTAAGGTGGATAGAAAGCTGGCTAAATGGTTGGGCTCAAGAAGTAATGATTAATGGCTCAATGTTTGGTTGGCAGTTGGTATCAAGTGGAGTATCCAGATGGTTAGTTCTGGGGTCTTTATTAATGACCTGGATTAGGGGATGGATTGTACCCTCAGCAAGTTGACAGATGACGCTAAGCTAGGGGGAGAAGCAGGTACTTTGGAGGGTAGGAATAGGTAGAGTTCAGAGTGTCTTAGACAAATTGAAGGATTGGGCCAAAGGAAATCCGGTGAGGGTCCTGCATTTGGGAAGAAGAATCTGAAGCACTGCTACAGGCTACAGACCGACTGGTTAAGCAGCAATTCAGCAGAAAAAAAGACCTGGGATTTATAGGGATGAAAAGCTGGATATGAGTCAACAGTGGGCCTTGTAGTTAAGAAGGCTAACAGCATACAAGGTTGCATTAGGAGGAGCACTGCCAGCAGATCTAGAGAAGTGATTATTCCCCTTTATTCAGCACTGGTGAGGCTGCATCTGGAGTACTGCATCCAGTTCTAGACACACTGATGTGGACACATTGGAGAGGGTCCAGCAAAGGGCAAACAAAATGATTAAGGAGCTGGAGCACATGACCTGCAAGGAGAGACTGAGGGATTTGGGCTTGTTTAGTCTGCAGAAGAGAAGAGTGAGGGGGGATTTGACAGCAGCCTTTAATTTCCTGGAGGAGGTTCCAAAGAGGCTGGAGAGAGGCTGTTCTCAGTGGTGACAGATGGCAGAATGAGCAGCAATGCTCTCCAGTTCCAGTGGGGGAGGTCTAAATTGGATATTAGGAAAAAACTATTTCACTAGGAGGGTGGTGAAGCACTGGAATGGGTTACCTAGGGAGGGGGTGGAATCTTCATCCCTAGAGATTTTTAAGGCTGGCTTGACAAAACCCTGGCTGGGATGATTTAGTTGGGGGTGGGTCCTGCTTTTAGCAGGGGGCTTGACTCGATGACCTCCTGAGGTCTCTTCCAGCCCAGGATTCTATGATTCTGTGATTCATTGCTCCAAAAGCCTGCTCTCTTCTTCCATGAACAGCAGGACTAAAACTTAGCAAGCTTGCAGGGCTGCCAACTCTTGTGATTGTATCACAAATCTCAAAATATCTGCGTCATTTCTTAAAGCCCTAGCTCCTGGAATCCAATGATTCAAAGTGAATCTCATCTTTCAGTTACCAAAAGAAAAATGTTTCTAGCACTTGTGTTTGTAGAGAAAAGCTTGGAAACATGAAGCAGCTGTGTCCTCAGAAAGCTCAGAACACTCATTTTAAAAAGCCCCAAATCTATTACTGCTTTTTTTAACTCACAATTTTTAAGCCAATTTCACAGCTTTGATGGGACTGACCCACTATTTTTGAATGTGTGGAGCAGGCAACGCTAGAACTGCCAATTTTTCAAGGGGTTTGTATGGTGGGAAGAGAAAGATCAGGAAATGAAGAAAGGTCATAAAGCATCAAGCTTTGTTACTCAAAATTCCACAGGCTGTAATTAAAGAGGAGAGGGGAAAATGTGTTATATCCTCTCCCTCTCTTGTTTGTCTGCAAACTGTCTGCTTACGGTAATGTAAAGTTTTGTAAACTGATTGTTTGGGGCCAGAGGGAAATGTTGTTATAGAAGATTTAAAGCACACAGTGCACTTTAGCTGCTACATAAATAATAATAAATATTGTACAGTCATTGAAATTAGACAACATCAGTGAGCAAAAGCCATTTTCCAAGGTGTAAAGGTTTCTTGATACTATTCTGCACAGATCATTTTTTATTCATTTTTCTTTTTTAAGAGACTTGAGTTCACATCTAGCTGAAGTTATAAGGGTTATAAATATTATAAATATAAATTATAAACCTGTTGGTTTCCATATGTTCCATTAAGAATGCTATGCACATAATACAAATACCCATTTTCCATGTCTGCAGCTAATTAAACCCATTCAGGACCAGAACAGCAGGGATGTTTCAGATAAAGACTAAGAATCAATGTCATATTGTAAAGGTCGAGCAGCACATATCTCTCTATCATTCCTGGCTTTAGACAGTATTACTAGTCCTCCATTTTTATTGCCTACAAATTCACAGAGAATTTCATGCAGACTTACAACTATAAATATCAGGGCAGGGTTTAGGAAAAGAATATCAGAAATCCAATGCGATTATAGTACACATAAAAGTTCTGTTTCACAGAGCTCAGATCCAATCTTGCTGAGCATTTAAGCACGTGCATTAGTTCCAACCAAATCAATAGGACTACTGAGATGGTTAAGGGCTTGGTTGGGTCTGGTGACAGTGTTCAGCACTTTGCAGATTGACTCTAGAAGGACTCTTGTCAGGTTCATAGACAGTTCAATAAAAGTTGCAGTAGCAAATTATCTTAGATTCCAGAAACTAGTACAGGTTGGAACTCCCTGGTCTGGCTCCCTCAGGACCTGACCAGTCCCGAACAAGGGGATATGCTGGACCAGGGGAAGTTCCTCCCCTCATGCCCATGCTGCCCACCAGCTAGTGCTCCAGCCTGGCCCTACTGCTGCCCCAGCCCCCTGGGGTTCTATAGCTGCTGCCAGCCCCACTGCTACTGGGGCCAGAGCACCACAGCCAGGGCTCTGCAGCCAGACCGGAGCTCCGCAGCCTGAGCCAAAACTCCGCAGCTGGGGCCGGAGCCAGAGCTCCCTGTCTGCTGCTGGGGCTGGAGCTCCCTGGCTGTGGCCGGAGCTGCACGGCCAGGTTACTGCTCCTTGACGTGTCGGGGCTCTTGGCAGAGTCACTAGTCTCCCCCCGGCACTCCTGCCCCGCCACCAGACCTCCCTGTTCCTGGACTCTGTGGTCCAGGAACATCTTTGGTCCTGCTGGATGACGGATTTTGCCAGACCAGAGAGTCCCAGCTTAGGAAGATACCACCTATAATTCAGAAGAGATCACTGACCTATACAACAAAACATTTACATTCACTTACCATTCTTTTAGTTCCTAAGTAATTTAAAAATATATGTATACATTTGATGCTTATCTTTGAATATACCAGAGGTAACGTATTTAATTCTGAACACTGCATTATTGTTTATAAATAGTTTTCCCTTTAAAAAGGGGTGGTTGTTTTTTTACTCTTCGTATGTCTGTAGTGTACTTCTCTACGTAACTGCTCTAGTACTAGCAATTATCAGACATAATATCAATTATTGCAGCCTTTACTAAAGGAAATATTTATTTTGCCACCATAGCAAACAGTAAAGAAATCCTGCAAAGATTACAGTTGCCAATTACAGTTGCTCCCTAGCAGACTAATGAATTTCCTTTTTTCTAATTATTACAAAAATATGTACTTTTTAACAAATATGCTTTGTGCATCAAAGCTTAACAGATCCCTTAATAATTTGAGTTGCACACACAACTCATTTGTTGCCTGCAAAATCATCATTTGTAAACTCTAGAAAGTTTGTAAAAAAAACACACACACAAAACACAAAGTTTTTAAATTTGAGGAGAGGAAAATGTTTGTTTTCCTTTCATAATAATTCTTATAAACTGCATTTCAGAAATTATTTTCCAAAACACAACATGGGCAAATCACTCTTTTTAAAGGATCCCCTAGCCCTGTACTGCATATCCATTTAATAAACAATAATAAAACCTGAGTCGTTAAGAGAAGACACAGTTGTTCCTGCCTTCCTGCTGACTTACTTATTTTCAGCTAGCTGGGGGAGATTTTGTAAACATGTGGATTCCTTGAAGTTTACAAAAACTTTCAGAAAACTTGATACACAAATGCTAGATACACCTTATTGCTATCATTATTAAATGCTCATTTTGACTTACCATGGATTCACTGATCAAGAGGAGGAGAAGAGCCTCTTCTATGTTGTCTTGAGGGCAGTACAGGCTAAAAGACAAAAACTTTTTTATAAACAAGATAAAGAATTAGCCCACCAGTTTCTATTTTTAATGTCACAAGAGGACCAGTAACTTGAAACACCTCATGTATGATTCATTTGCTACATAATACCCTCTTTTTCAAATTCACAGAATGAAAAGCTCTAGAGCAGGAGTGGGAAAAAGGACCTCTGTGGGCCAGATCTAGCCCGCCAAGTGGGCTGATCTGGCCCAAAGAGGTCCTGTCGTTCCCCCTGTCTCAGGCCAATCAGGGTGGGGAGAAGCATGCAAAGTCTACTTCCGCACTGCAAGGAGTGCACGGCACTTCTAAGCGCTGCGTGCTCCTTGCAGGACAGGGACAGGGCGGGAGGAGACTTCGTGTGCTCCCTCTCGCCCCCAAGTCCTGATTGGCCTGGTGTGGGGAGAGAGTGCACAAAGTTTCTTCCTGCCCTACAAGGGGCTCGGCACTTAGAGTCAACCACAGCTACTGCTCAGGTGGAGGCTGACTAAGCGCGGCGCTCCCTTGCAGGGTGGGGACAGGGAGCAAGAGACTTCATGTGCTCCCCCTCCCCAAACTCTGACTGCCCTGGGGACAGGAGTGGGGGGAGCATGTGAAGTCTCCTCCCACTGCCAGGGTTACAGGTACGTAGAGAAAAATCGCCAGCTGTTCTGAACAGCTGGTGGTGCAAAGACTTCATGCACTCCCCCACCCCCAGACCAATCAGGGTCTGTGGATGGGGAAGCACAGAAGTGTCCTGACCCCACCCCTACTGCCTGAGGCCCTGCCCCTTCCAGGGCAGCCTGAGGCCACTTCAAAAATTTCTGAAGTGGCCCCCGGTCAAAAATTATTGCCCACCCCTGGCTCTAGCGCGTATTTTAAAATGGACTCTTTTGACCCCTCAGAACCTTCACCCCATTCCACAACTGAAATAGCTATTTAATCAGATATTCTCCAGTCATCAGAAATAACTAAATATGCCAGATTTAGGTCTGGGTTTTTCAGCGGGCATTTTGATTAGAAGTCAAACAAATACATAAAAATGAACAAGGCTACGTGGCTCAGGAACCACGCTGGCACTGAGGAACACTTCAGCCATGCTTTTTCCTCTCAGGGTGGAAACCAAAATATAGAGCTGCCTTACTTGTCTCCTGTGTACACCTGGGGTCTCCGCTGAAGAAGACTGCTCACGTAAGTGTTATCTTCCTTGTTCATGAACTCAGGCAGAGGTTCAGATAAGGGGCTCCAGTAACAGTCTTCACTCAAGGAGTGGAGGAGTACTTCAGCTAGCTGTTTGGCTGCAGTCTACATAGCAACAGAAAGCAATGGAAATTATTAAAAAGGCTCTCACCTGCAGAAGGCATGTATGCACACAGGAAACATGAGCACAAAATACACCACGAACTTGACTTTCAGAAGTTCTAAGTACTGACACTCCCAATAGAGTACCTGCCAGCTGCAGGTGCTCTGTTCTTCTGAAAATCAGGCCCTAGACGTTTGGGTGGCTCATGGTAAAATGGCAGAGAAAAAGTAAGAGAACCCCTGAAAAGCAGCAAAAACCACAAAGAGTCCCCTAGCCCTTTAAGGACTAACAAATTTATTAGAGTGCCACTGGACCACTGGAAAAAAAACCCAAACATGTTAGCCTCTCTGAAATCTGGAAGACAGTGACATGGTCAATCATGCAACTGAAACGTGCCCACCTCTCACATGGATGTTTCAGGCCCCAGGTACATGCCAAATAGTTGTGTCCTAACCACATTTGTAGCTTTCTTGGTCTGAAAAATTCCACTCTTGTCTCAGCCCAGAGGGGATTTTTTTTTAAAATCTTTAAAGGACAATCCCTTCAGCTTCTGAATTATACAAGAGTGAAAGAGAAACAATCTATTTGAGTACTAATACTACTTTTGCTCCTAAATAACTTCAGAACAAAACAACAACTTTATGTGGGGATGGGAACTGATTGAGTACTGCTTTGGGCAGTACATGACTAGAGGAACCTTATGTATCTCACAGCCTCACTTCCACAACATCAGGGCATATCACCAGTTTGCCCAAAAGACACAATGTTGAGAGCAAACTGAAGTGAATCAGAGAAAACTTTATTTTTGCATTGCCTGTCTCTTTGTTCAAGTGTACCCAATGCATCCCATTGGCTTTTGCATAGTATATACGCAGATTGTAACACATGTGCGTATAAACATACATGCACACACATGGGATGTCAACATGTAGATGAGTACATGATTAACCAGTAAAGCTGGGCTTATCAATTAATCCTGTTGAATACACACATTCCCCTCCCCCTTGCTGCCTC
>CM057847.1:33385961-33401186 GCA_030068395.1 Apalone spinifera | reverse complement strand
ATTTATTCTTGGATCTGAACTTCTGATACTCCATACATCTGAATAAGTGGGTTGCACCCATGAAAGCTCATGATACCATCTACATGTTTGGTTAGTCTTTAAGATGCTACTAGTCTATTTGTTGTTTTTTAAGAAGTCAATGAGAGAGTTTCCATAGGGCTGAGATGTTTCAAAAACATTCAATGTCAGCTTTGCTCTGCTCCTACTGAAATCAAACTCTCAAATAGTCAAACTCTCACTGATTTCAATGGGAGTACAGCTGGGCCAAAAGAGAGTGGAGATTACGTGCCCTGTGTCCAGAGAGCAACAGTTTGGCGCCACTGTGAGGTAGAATGAATGAAAGGAGAACAGCAGCAAGATCAATGTAACAGAGAAATAGCTATATTATGCTGTGGCAAGCGGTCACAGCTCATTCCAGGCACCTCTGTTACAGAAGTAGAAGCACGGGTATGCAGAAGTAAGTCTAAGCTCACTGTTGAAGTACCTTCAACATTAATCATTTCTCTTAAATAGCTTCATCCACCTACCCCTTCTTCAAGTGAGACACATATGCACTCTGCAGAGCTGCTTCGAGGAAATAGGGAAGTTCAAACTCTGAGAAAATCACACTGCTGCTTTTTATGCTTCTTGAATTCATGCTGTTTAAGGTCTAGGAGGGAAACAAAAGTGATACAATTATAGATTCATTGTACCCGTTATCTGCTTACATGCATTGTGAATCATTGTGCAATGATGGGAGGACAAGAAGAAAATAATACAATGTGCCATATCATATGCACCATGGTTACTGTAGTTTTGAGATGTAATGTTTTATGGACTTTTTGATTCAGCCCCCAGTTAGTTAGCAAAATAAGGGTCCTACTGTATCAAAACTATTTTATTGTTTGAAATATTGAGAAGACCTATCTCCCTTTCAATAGTGGTCTGACAATCCTTTTAGTCACAGAATCATAGGGTTGGAAGCGACCTCTGAAGTTCATCAAGTTCAGTCCCCTGCTAAAAGCAGGACCAATCCCAACTAAATCATCCCAGACAGGGCTTTGTCAAGCCAGGAGTTAAAAACCTAATCTATCAGCATGTTCAATTCTGCCCTCGGATTTGCACAGTTTCCACTGACAAAGTCACTGGGAGCCCTGTCCAAAGACAGGACTTGGGCCATGTAGGGGTAACCACTCTCAAGGTACATTTTTTTCCTTACCTTCTCAAGCTCCTGCAAGTACACTTGTGCAATGACACATGCTTTCTCAAAACAAGCCATGACTTCCTCTTCCCTTTCGGACAGCCGAGCACTGGAGGCAATCGAATTGGGCGAGCGCTCCAGTGAGAGACCTGGAAGATGCAAATACCTTCTTAAACCCAATCTCGTAAGTAGTGAGCTCACTGCACTCATAAGTATTTACAAGATGACAGGAAAAAAATCTCCTAAATGAGTACTTTTGTTTATTTGTATGCATGCTTCAGATATTTTGGAAGCACTGATAGAATAAAAGTATCCTATTCATGCTCTATTTTTATTCACTACCTTACAACTGTTTGATACAGAACAGTATTATGCATTTCTATAACACCTTTCATATCTGTGAACCATAGGCGCTGACTTTTCTTCTTGCCAGACAGTGTTCGACCCCTTCCCCCTCCAATCCAGGCCTTGCCCCCATTTCACCCCTTTCCACAAGTCCATGCCCCCACCTCTTCCCGCCCCTGCTTCACCCTTGCCTCTTCCCCATCTCTTTCCCTAAGCACACCTCATCCTCTTTCTTTCCCTCCACCCTGGTGCTATCAGAGCTGGAACCCCACAAATCAGCTGTCTATGGAGCTCCAGGATGATGAGGGAGGTGGAAGAGTTGGTAAGTGCAGGGCCACAAGCAGGCACAGGGGGAGGGGACACAAGGGAGAGTTTGGGGCTGCACCCACTAATTTTTCCTGTGGGTGTTCCAGCACCCACAGAGTCACTGCCTATGCTATCAACACCATTGAAGAGGAGAAGTATTAGTCCTATTGACAAACAAACTGTGATTCAGAGAGTTTAAAGGCCACATATGCACAAATAGCCACAGATTTTATAGCAGCGGGTAGAAACTTGACATTACTTTGTTGTGTATCTAATAACTAATGTCACCCTTTGTGTTTTGTCTTTTCTGTCAACTCTTCACTCTGTGTTAAAGGGATCTTATCTAATCCAGTGCACCCTCCAGTCCCTCTTCAAAGGTTGTGGTTCTGTTAATAGTAAATATCTCTTTCTCCCTGAACAAACAAAAGAAACTGCCTCCATATGTAGAGGGAGCCAGGACAGTCACAGCTCTTTTCACAAGCTAAACTAATTCATAACTATTTTTCTCTGACCTTTCTTGGCTATTCTCATCTGGTGACCTCAGAAAGAAGTTTGATTCCTAAACTGATGTCCTTTTAAATGCAGAGGGGGCAAGTCCAGCATGTGGATTCATGGTCATAGTCAAGAGAATCTTGTCCAGAGTTGCAGCCCAAATGACAAATGATCATCACCACACACATACAATGGCCTGATTGTCACCCATTCTCCTCTGCTACAAAAACCACTGGCAAACCAGCATTCCAGGACCAACTGAAAGAAACCCACCACAACCCATTAACACATACACATCACACATACACGATATCCAGTGGGTACCTAGAAACCACTGATGATGGAAATGATGCGGATTGTCATGTAGACAAGATTCAGCCATTTCTACCTCCCTCTTGTCTAAACCTGCTCAAGAACAGTGAGGAAAGAGGAAGTAAAAACTTACTAGTTCACATTACGTTCTCCCCCCTCTGGTTAATTACCACTCTCAAGCTCCAGGACTGAAGTCAAGCAGTTAACTTTCTACTACAGGGAGTAACACTCACTTGTGCAGGTGACAGCGCTTTGTCGGGGGCCAATCTGAGATTGGGACAAACTCCTGCAGGAACCAGAGACCGTCACAAACCTCCCCATTTTTCTCTCCAAGTGAATGGAGGTTCTCTTTGCCTTGGCTTCTTCTAACACTAACAGAGCATCGTGTATATATTTATTTTAAAAACAAAAGTCCTTACCCACTATGTGATTATTTCGGGAAGCTAAGCATGACTTACGAATTTTGGTCAATACTATGAAGTTGTTACTACAAAAATTGCTGTATCATGAATGTCCCTCTTATTATGTGTATTCACTAGGGCTGTCAAGAGATTAAAAAACTAATTGTGATTAATCATGTGATTTTAAAAATTAATCTTGATTAACTGCAGTTGTGATGGGCTGGATCACAGAGATCCCCTTTAAGGTGTCACCTGATGGGCTGTTCATACCACTGGGCCTGCCTTCATATCCTTTGGGGTGTCCCATCAGCCTGTCCTGCTCAGCCAGAAGCTCTGGTCTCCCCCAGAAAAGGCACAGAGCTGTGATAGCAGGCCCCCAGCAGAGTAAAACACAGGCACTGATAACAGCTCAGCTCTGGGAGGGCTCAGTTATAGGGACCTGACAGCATGCAGGAGCACAGCCTCACATTAGGGATGTTAGCTAGCGATTAATTGAATACTCATGTAACCACACAAAATATTATCAGTTACATGTCTATTCAATAGTCCTCGGGGGCAGGACCAGCAGCCAGTGCACTCCCAGCCCCACTCCCAAGGAGCCACCTGCCACCGCGCACTGCTGCCTCTGTATTAAAATCTGGCTCCCTGTGCAGACCAGCTCCTTCCTGCCATCCTGCGTTAGCTCCTCTCGGACAGGCGGCACTGGCATCCCACTGAGCAGCCCCTGTCTGCAGTGAGTCTGGGCTTGCCAGGGACAGCAGCTGCTCCATAGCAGCCTCACCTACCCTCATCACCTCTGATAGAGACAGCAGCATAGGAGGACACGCAGCTCCATGGAGCTGATACGCAAGGAGAGCCACCTTAAAAGCTGGTTTCCACGTGTATCGGCTGCTGCCTGTCCCCCTCCCCGCACTGCTGTCTCTGATAGAGAGCTGACTGGAAAGCTGGCTTTCCATGTGTACCTGTTCCTGCCTGCCCCCCTCATTCTCCACATTTCTGCCTCCCTATCAGAGGCAGCAGTGCCGGGGGGGACAGGCGGCTCCACAGATCTGGTACTAATGGGGAGTCAACTTAAAAGCCAGCTCCCCACTTCACTGCCTCCTGTTCCTTCTTCCCACTGCCGCTGCCTCTGATACAGAGGCAGCAAGGGGGAGTATAGTCAGTAAGATAATTAACTGATGAGCCTAGGTTTATTGGTTGTGTACTCAGCTATACGTTGATATCCCTACCTAAAATAGGGCCAAAACCCCAAATAAATCTGTCTTACTCTGTAAGAAAGTTTTACACAGAGAAAGTTCATAAGTTCCCTCCCTTTATCAATTAAAGAGATACGCATACTGTTGTTTCCCCCCAAGTAACAATTATTTACACTGGGTTTGATAATAAACAAAGGTATTTTTATTAAGAATCAAAAGTGGTATTTAAGTGATTGTGAGTGATGACAGATCGTAGTAAGTTACTAAGCTAAAATAAAACAAGATATGCAGCTAAGCCTAACACAACGAGAAGTTGTTACAAATCAAATTTCTCAGTCTAGTCATTATTTCAGTAAAATCCTTCAAGCCAGAGCTGATCTTTTGTCTGGCCTGGGTTTAACAGCTTCTTAGGCATTAGCATAGGGAAACCATTTCAAAAGCTAGCTGAAGCCAATCAGAGATTGTGTCCCAGCCTTTAAATAGACTTTCTCTAGGGCAGGAAACCTTGTTGCATTCTCCCCATTCCAATGGGAAAGTATTGAACTCAAGATGAGTTCCAAAACCAGGTGGCACGGCCACATGTCTTTGTAGGACCGACTACAACCCAGGCTTCTTGGAAAAACAAGACTATTCCCAGATCAGTGCCTTGAGCACTGGACCATTAGGTCCCTTAAGTATCACTAGTATCACTAGAAAACCTAGATTAATAAACAGATCTAGGCTTCATAATTCTAACTTCACATATAAGAAAGATACATGCACACAAATATAATATACAACCTCAAGGAGTTACAAGCTCTTGAATGATAGGTTACTTTCCCTGTTTTGCATACCGCATATTTGAGTTAGGGATATTCATATTTTAAAACAAATTTCCACAAAAAATATGGGAGCACAGTGTCACAGCACAAAATGCAACTTAATTATTTGAGTGTTTCCTACATTTTCAAATATACTGACTTCAGTTACCTCAGACACGAAGTGTACAGTGCTCATTTTATATATATTTTTATTACAAATATTTGCATTGTAAAAACAAAGGTGAATTGAAAAATATATTTAATACAAATACTGTAGTGCAATCTTTCACTTCAAATTTTAGTTCCTACAAGTCCAATCAGTCCTACCTGTTCATTTTATTTACATTTGCAGGAGATAATGCTGGCCACTTCTTGTTCATATCACCTGAAAATGAGAACAAGCATTTGCCTGGCATCATTGTAGCTGGTGTTGCAAGATATTTACATGACACATGCACTAAAGATACCATATGCCCTTTCATACTTCAGACAACATTCCAGAGGACATGTTTTCATGCTGATAATGCTCTTTAAATTTTTTATTCATTACCGTGCAAATATTTGTAACCAAAAGTAAAGTGAGCACTGTACACTTAGTGTTCCATGTTGCAACTGAAATCAGCATATTTGAAAATGTAGACAACATCCCAAAATATTTAAAATAAATGGCATTTATCATTTAACAATGCAATTATCTGTAATAATTTTTTAATTGCTTGACACCCCTACTTTCATCAGCAACATCAAGAGATGGCATGTATGCAACCAATGACTGCTGCATGCTGATTCTTCGTGAATTTAAGGTGAAGGGTTATCAGTCATTCATTGATGCTGATAGTTCTGAGAGCTGGTTGACGTTTTCATTTTTTATGGTGAAACCAATGTCATCGATTTATAATTCATCACCACTTGTTTCTGTCCAGAGGAGGGTGGTGATTGTTCCTTTAGCTGTCCTCCTGCATATCAGCCCTCACTTAGTGCAGCAATGTTCTGTCTCCTGAATTCTCTTGCCAGAATCTCTGCTGTTCTTCACCCTCGCCAGTTACTGTTTGGATTGTCCATCATGCGTTGAACATTCCAGGTTCCAAACTCTGTTTAGTTTCTACCGGAGTTAGGCGATCCCTCTGGATGCAGTTATTCAAGAGGCAGGGCAGACTGCGTGTAGAGAACTTTTTCTAGCCTCATTCCTATGTGGGTTGAGCGGAGTGGGTCCTGAAAAGGGCTGTTCTGTCATGGTTGCAGTGGTGAGTTGCACTCCTGCTTCTACACAAATGCAAAAATTGACCATCTAACAGTCGCGACTTGCTGTTGTATGATCCGTGAATAAGATGTTCTGGTCGCTGACCTGCTTCCATTGCCACTGGATCATCACAGGACTTGGACATGAATATGGAAAATGCCTGGTGCATGATTTCTTTTAATGTAGAGATACTGTTGCACACCAGTGTCCCCATGGTCTTGGACAGGATGAGGCTCTTAATTTACCGCAGTCTTCTTCCACCTTCATGGTCGATGAGAGAAATGATCTCTTTTTAAACCTGCTTTGCCGTTGGAGAATCACTGAGGAAAAATCTTCCACTACCGGTGCATGTGGCAAGCACACACACCTACAATAGAATGCACATGAGAAAGCACTCAAAGAAGAAACTGAAGTGCATTACCAGCAGGCCCTGAATCATCAGGATCTTCGTCCCTCAAGCAAGATCACCAAAGAGATCCTGGAAAATATTGAGCACTTTGGTACCTTGACAGTAATCTGTTGCAGAAAGCCAGTAATGACAAGGAGATTCAACACCGCCTCCAATAGACTAGTGCAGCTTTTTAGATGCTTGAGAAAATATATTCTTGAAGATTGTCACATCCAGAACCAAACTCAGGTTCTTGTGTATCAGGCCATCATTATCCCCAATCACCTGTATAGTGCTGAAGCCTAGGACATGTTCAGTAGACACCTCAAGGCTCTGGAACAATACTATCAACAGTGCTGCCACAAGATTTAAGTGGAATGATCAATGCAGAAATATCAGTGTTCTATACCGAGCCAAAACCTCCAGCATCGAAACTATAATAATTCGCCATCAACTCCATTGGACTGGTCAAGTTCTTTAAATGCCAATTGACTCCCAAAGGAGATCACATTCCCACAACTGAGTCAAAGCTAACAAGTGAGCAGAGAGCAAACAAGATGCTTCAAAGACACCCTCGAAACCAATATGAAATAAATTTCACTGCCAGAAATTTATGAGAAACCCAAGCCCTTTACCAACTGAAATGGCGAAGGACCTGGTAGAAAGGATCTTAGCATTCTGAGCCCCAAGGAAGACAACAGGAAACAAAGCAACAGGAAAGGAGGAAAGAACATGCTGCAGCCTGACTCAACAATACAAATCCACCTCTTCTGCCAGAAAACATGTGCCCCAATTATGATAAGATCTGTAGCTCCCAAATTGATCTTATTAGTCCCCTGTGGATCTACCAGCAATAATCAGCTATCCTTTCATGGAAGACTACCATCCTTGAGGGATCACCAAATATTACTAATAATAAATCCTTCTCAAGGCAATCCACAGCAGCAATGTAGGACAGGAGCTAAGTTCAACACAGGCTTTTCCCCCCTGTTCTTCTGCAGATTAGTTCCAAGAAGAAAACAGAAGTATGTATTGCTCAGCAGTTGCATGTTTGAGAGGATACACAAATGAAATATCCTTATCTTGACTTGTGTAAAAGTTACAAAGGGAACAGTTGCATCAGCATAGATAGACATCCATCACCCTCTCATGAATACAACTTAATTCCCTGTCTCACTTCACAAAACAGTATATTTTATGTGGTACAATGAATGGCAAGGTTCCTGTATTGATTTTATTATATTATATTATATATTATATTATATAAAAAGCAATCTTCAGAGGACTTTTAAAATCTGCCTTTGGAAAGACCCTACACACTGTTTGGGCAGAATAACATTCAGGCAATGGGCTAATCTTCAAAAGCAAAACGTGCCCTCAAAATACATTTTCTGAAATACAGAGGATGCTAAGAAAGCATGTCTGTATCCTATGATATACATGTAACCTATGAACAGCCAAAAAAGGACATTTCTATAAATTTACCTATATAATACAGGCTAGACAGTAGGGTTTTATAAAATCCATAAACTAAATTAAGTTGTTCAAACTGTAGTTATTCAAAGACCTTACTACTTATAATTGCTATTCCAACAGGCTCAATATTTCTACTTGATTTTTTTAATTCAGGGATATGAAATGAAAGCTAATGATTCTGTTATTTATTTCCTCGCCTGATGTCTCCATAGTTTATGCACATTATCATCATCATCTCCAAGGCAACTTCTTGTGATATGTACAGGACAACAACTTCAGGTGACAAAGAAGAGTGGGAACAAATATACTCCTAAGCAATAAATATTATTACTTCTAGGGGAATTCTGTGCCGCTGCTCATGCACAGAATTTATGTTCCTGCAGATTTCTTTGCTTCCCTGCAGAAAAATGACTCTCTCATGGAGAAACAAACAGAAGCCACAATAGCAGAACCGCAATCCTTCCAAGCAGTATGTTTTGGTTCGAATTTGTGGGCTGTGCCAATTGAACTATAGCAGCGTTGCAGAGGGAGGGCATGGCTCTTACAGTCAATGTGTGAAATTAGCACACACCTGACTTCCTGTGCCCTGCTTTACAGATGTGTCACTTTAGTAATACCAGTAGGAAAAAAAACTATGTGGATGGAAATCAGCAAAATCTGGCAACTTTATACTTGAGCAACAGGAAACAATATATCTCACGGGTCACATATAGAACCCCAATGGGCTGCTTACGGCCCACAGGACGCAGTTTGCCACCACTGCTTCACGTTGCTCCAAAACAGAACAGAGGAATGCAATGCTGAATGCAGCACTGGAAACAGAGAAACACAATAGAAAGATTTAAAGACAACTTTTACATCCCATACCCAGGCCACAAGTGAGGATCTCCTACATCTAAGTATTAAAAGCAACATGAAAGGGTTGTTTATGTCTTATTCTAGTTCAGGATTGATAATTCTGGTTTGATGATTCTGATTTGATGATGGTTTGATGATTTTTCTGCGTCAGTTTACAGATAAAAGAAAAAATATCAAATAACCCAGCCCTGATGAGCACCAAGTGGACGACAACTGAAATCTAAGTGACCTTTGCTTCTGATGTATTTTCCTGTGACTAAAACAGAGTTGCGTAAGAAGCAGGAAGTATTTGCACCACAGATCAGTGAGAAAGCTCCAGAGCAAGAAGAAATATGCAACAGAGCACACACAGCAGAGGACTTCCAGAATGAAAATCATTGGAGACTCATACTGAAGAGGAAATATGCACTGCTCATGTATCCATTTGACGATCACTGAGAGAGCTTTCAAAATGAGCCCTTCGGAGAGCTGGTATTCCTTCATTTCTCCACCCTCAAACTCAAATGGCCAGGAATTTGGGAACAGATTTGGGTAAAGCAGATTCATCCAGTTCAGATAAAGGATCTTGATTTCTCCCATTACTTTAGTTATTCATTGTGGATAGAAAACTGTCTTGCAAGACTTTTGATAATGGGTTTTTCTTATGTGCCTGTACTGCACCTAGCACAACAGGACCCAGACTCTGATTGTTTGCTACCCACAATACAGATAAATAGTAATATGCTGAAAAGTTAGAATCACTGTCAAACATCCATCAAAGTGTGCTGGAATAAAGAGAGTATGAAAGGTGCTATATGAAAGCAAATTATATTTTTTCATCAGATTCTACTCCTCACCATCTTCTCTACAGACGTAGAACTGCTTTCCTCAAATCCTGCATCAAATCAGCTCTTTCCTATCATATTATATATTTGCTCTCAATGAAAAAAGTCAAATATCCCTCAAGCTGATCCTTCTTCTTTCCATCACCATAATTTTGCTTGCCTTTGAGCCTGTACTACAATATCTCACTCTAGGTTTGTCTAGACTACAATGATCTATTGAAAAAAGGTAGGCAAATTGTGCTCCGCAATTTGCATACCTTTTTCCGACAGTTTTTTCAGAAGAGGCTTTTCCAAAACTTGGCCTGTCTACATTGGGCCAAATTTCGGAAAATCTTCCTCTTTCGGAAGAGCCCTTCTTCCTCATGGGAGGAAGAAAACAGGACTTCCGAAAGAGCGCGTCTGCTCTTCCGCAAAAAAAAAAAAAAGTAGAAGAGTAGACGCATTCCCTGGATGCGGCAGAGTTTTTCCGGGATGCCTCTGGTATCCCAGGAAAACCCCGTAATCTAGACGTAGCCTCTATAAAGGTTACACCCCCATAAATCGAGACTCTCTGGTCCAGCAACATTCATGACCTGGCAGAAACACAGGTGTTCCTGGATCAGAGAGCCTTATAGCATGGGGGGAGGAACTCTGGCAGCACAGTTGCGAGCCTTGCAGCATGGGGAGGGGCAACTCCAGCAGCATGGCCAGAAGCTCTGTGGCATGGGGGGGGGCGGCTCTGCGATAAGGAGCCCTGCGATAAGGGATTTGGGAGGATCAAAAGCACGCCCAGCTGGAGGCATGGGGGCTGGCCGAGGCCAGAAGCGGAGCCAGCCACAAGCTGGGAGACCATTGGCAGGGGACCTCCCCAATCAGGCAAATTCCATTGTTCGGGACAAGTCAGGTCCCAAGTGTGCCAAAGTAGGGAGGTCCAACCTGTATCACGAAATCCTTCATAATTACAAACATGTAACGTTAGCAAGACACAGGACCTCCTCCAACAAGGCACAAACCTACCTCAGCTCCCTGTGGCATCAGCAGTGGATGGGGCACATTCCACCTCACTGGCTCAGACCCTAAGAAGCAGTGTTTTACAGTAAATTTATATGCACCCATTACAAAAACGTATGTAGCTAATGAGACCTGATTGAATGCGCACAGAAGGCAATGAAAAGACTTAGAGTTCAAAGACCCTTAGTTGCTCTTGGACATACTGCTAACACACATATTGGTAGCTTTCACTAGTCCTCCCCTCCTTTCCCATCAAAAGAAGTAAGTGCAGATTACAAATCGGTCAGTAAACAGCATGTAAAAGCTCACTCAAAAGCTCACAGCAGATACATCTAACACCCACAGAAAAGAAATCCAAAGCCATCAGGGAAGTACAACAAACAGGTTTTTTAAAAGCAGACTACTGTGTGAGATCATGAAACAGTGCTAGCAGTGCTAATGGCACATTCAAACAAGGATTTGGTTTGGTTTGGGGTTTTTTTCTTTTTTACATACCAGTTGAGGTTATCTGATCATCACAGAGTTCTCATTCACCTAACAAGCTGGTGGAAATGCTGAAAAGAGTAGAAAGCAGTAGATAGATAGCAATATTTTAGCAACATTTATAAAAGAACCGAAAGCAACTACAGAAGAAGATTACAGGGCTGGTTTGTTTCCATCAGTCTAGAGGGGTTTTTTCTTTTTTAAAAATCACATGCAATTTTGCTAATTGTAGGTGCTGTTTTCAGTAAGGTCTCTCAAACTGATGTGCATAATTAAAACAAAATGAAGAAAAAAAGGAGAGACTTTGTTTGTTTATAAGAGATCTGATAGTATGTGGCATGCATTGCAACAATACGCTAGCACCTTGAAAGAACATATTATATCAGTTCACTGTTTAAAACATAGTGTGGTTGTGTTGATGGTTTTGTGTATGTCACTCCAAAGTGTGTATGTGTGTATTTCTTTTTCTTCTAAAGAAAAACAGACCCTCCCAATTCAACAAAGCATTTGAACATGCACTTAATTTAAACTTCAAATGCATTGCTGAATCAGAGCCCACTATTACTAGAACATTCCTTACCTGGTCTACTATTTTAACTTCTTTTTATATATTTCAGTCAAGTATGAAATGAATGAAGCATGATTTTGCAATATCTATGTAGAAACAATATATTTTAAACTACAAAGGCAAACTGGAGGAATTTTCAAAAGTGTTCAACATAACTTAACTCTGCTGCCAGTAAAATCAGTGACAAGACTCCCTCTTCTGAAAATCCAATCTAAATGTGTAGCTACTTCTAAGATATATTTACAGACCATTACCTTTGATAACAAATGCTTCTGTAACCAGGCGCAGAAAGTACAAAGGTTCATTTTCTATGGAGATGTCATCAACTCCTGCTCTGGCATACATGCTGATTGCATCCCTGTAGGATCCCTCCACATAATGAAGCTTCCCAAGGATCAACAGTGCTTCAGTCATATATTTAGGCTGGAAAAATAAAAAAATGTTCTGTGGGTAAGATACATGGAGAGCACAACAGCATTGCCTCAGAGAAAACTGTGTGCTAGACATAAAGCAAAAATCAAGAACATCTGTCAGAGATAATTTAGTTATATTTGGTCCTGCCTCAGCCCAGGGGGCTGGCCCTGATGACCTCTCAATGTCCCTTACAGCCCTACCTTTCTATGATTATATTGTTAGTCTCAATACTGCTGGCTTCCTCTATAGTGAATTCTCAAAAGCTAGGCATGGAACACAACTGGTGGACAAAAGCTCCAGTCTCAGGCTCATGCTTTTAAGTCTGAGATCAGGGGGTAATATAAAGTGTTAAATATAAAGTGTTGAAGCCCTGTCCTGGAACATATTACACAAGGCACCAGAGTTGATTCCCCCCTATGGATCTGGTAAAACTATTTTATTAGACTAGCAATTGTGGACTGCATATAGAACTGGAAGAGCGTCACTGATTTTACCCAGAATTTATTTCTGTTTTTCTGCGTTGGCACTGCTCCACCTGAACCTGTGGCAAACCCACGACAGAAATGCCTGCAGAGACTCCTAATGGGTCCCCAATGAGACAGGTTTCTTTTCTTTAATTTGAAAAGAGGAAAGTCTATTTCCAGCCTTCTTTCCCTACTGAAGCTGGGTGACATGCGGAGTAGAGCCACCTGCCCCACATACAAATAGTTAACCAGTTAAACATTACGTTTAATCAGTTAACCAATTAAACAAGATTTTACATCCCTACTTGAGATACTCTAATCCAGTTGAACTGAGTTCCCCCTAGGAAGACCTCTGAACACCAAGGTATATTCAGCTGATTCCCGGCTCGAGCCAGCCTGGTGGCTCGTAATACATTTAAAAAGCAGAGGGGCAGCGTCTGGGACCGGGTGCAGCCAGGAATCAACTGATTCCTGGCTCGCGCTCAGTCCCCCAGCTACGCCTCTGCCTTTTAAATGTATTAAGAGCCTGCCGTGGGGCACACAGGGGACCTTCATTCACATGGTCCGGAGCTGCTTGGGAGTGGGGAGCATAAACAAATTGGCTCCTCCCATATCCCCATCAGGCATGCATATCCCTGGCCCTGTCTGCCCAGGGGGACTGCAGGAGTCATAGAATACTACTCCCTGCAGGCATTCCTGTAGTGGGCTTGCTTATGAGCCTTGTCTGAAGTTGAAACTAAGGGTCAGGCTTACCAGTTAACTGTCCACATCCCTAATCTCAACTTGGGGGCAGCAGCCCCCCGGGGGTCAAGGGCTGGGTTTAGAAGATTGCAAATGCAGGGTCAGCATTAGGGAGTGGCAAGCAGGGCAATTGCCCCAAGCCCCACAAAGTTAAGTTATATGATTCAGCCTCTGGCAGTGGGACTTCAGCTTCAGAGAAGTGAAAAACAGCCTCATGTATCACACATAAGTGCACTATTTACAGTTTAATACATTTATAATTATGTAGTAAAAATGAGAAAGTCAGCAATGGTTCTGTAATAGTGTGCTGTGACACTTACAAAATCAGACATAAAAATACACAAATAGTTGTTAAGTGAGGTGAAACTTAGGGAAAAGGGATACAGACGTCTGGAAAGGTTGAGAACCACTGGTTAAGAATATGGGACTCAATTCAGAACAGTTAAGTATATGCTTCCACCCTACAGATTTCATTTCCAGGGGGACTGAAACACATCCTTCCAAGCTGGGCACAGAAAACTCCAGGTCTAAAAACAAGCACCAAAGATTTTGAAAATATTGGTCCAAGTACTTAAAAATACAATGAAATAAATGTAAAGTGAGGGCCTTCTGCAACATTCACAAGAGCAGGCCCTTTAATAGACTGTAGCAACTCCAGGATTTCAGATTGGTATTATTTTCAGACCTTGAAAGTGAGCTATACAAGTATGATGTGCCCAATAATGTAGAAAATTCCTACCCTTTTGGACAACACTTTTAAAATGATTGCCCAAAAAATTAATGTGGATCAGTAATTGAGCATAATTTACTAAAAAGGGACTCTTCCACCTGAAGATACTGCAAAAAGATAACGGTATGTTAAAGACCACAGAATGGTGTGTATGAAACAGGTAGCCACATACAAATGGTGCAGATGTTTAGTGTTTCCATCTAACTATATCCTGGTAATATCAACATAATAATGGTTTGTGTCTACTAACAGTACTTACTAGTAATTTTCCTCTGTTTAGAATACCAATCAAATACTTTTTGGCTTCACTCATTTTTGGCTCGTTCTTTTCCATTAATGGAATGGAGTCTTTTATTTTGGCAAGGTTTTCCTTTAAACACTGCTCCAGAAGGGCCTCTGCGAGCAGCAGATTTCCATAGTCCACTGAAAGAGACAGATCAAAGAATAAGAAAACATACTGTATTCCCAGCTATCATAGGACAGAAAAACATAGAATCTTCTCCAACTGCATAATATTCCCCCGATCTAAGGAGTTAAATGTAAGTACAAAATGACAATATTAGGCTATGAAAAGGCTGATTATTCTTCTGCTTATTGGAAATGTTAAGTTTCCTACAAAAAAAAGATGAAAGAAAAAAAGCAAAACTTTTTTCCCCCATTCTCATCTGAAGGTATCTTTACAAGTGTGGACATTTACTCTTCACTTATATTGACATAATTAATTCAGCAGCTCAAAATTTCTACCGTGAACCCATTTTCAAGGTCTAATTACATAGGCCAAAATTCAGCTTAGCACCTAAATGCTTAAATTTGCATATGTATAAGCAAATATTATATGTGAAGTGCTTTGCTAAATCAAGACCCTTCCTGTAGAAAATTGGTTGAGTTTCAACTATGACAAAAAATGTAAAAATAAAGTTCAAAACAAAACAAAACAAACCCCATAGTTAAACTCAGCACAAGTTTGGAGCTTGATTCTGCAAAATAATTAGGGCAAGCATAACTATTATTACCATG
>CM057847.1:33369114-33379926 GCA_030068395.1 Apalone spinifera | reverse complement strand
GATAGGGAGCAAGTGTAGACGTACCCTATGAGAGAAAGAGAGACAGAGAGAGTGTATGTATCTCTCTCTCTCTCTCTTTCCTATCACAATTCCATCACTTTCCATTCCAAGTAGAGAGCATACTTATTAGACCTAGCTTTCACAAATAAAAGCACTTAAAATGACTCCCCACCTCCCACCACAGTTTTCCTGGCAGAAAATTAGCAAAGCTACCACAAGTGCTAGGGGCTGCAAGGATGTGCCAGCCACTTCTGGGAGCAGCATGGTGCCAAGGCAAGCAGGGAGCCTGTCTTAGCCCCACTGCACTGCCAGATTTTTAGCAGTTTAAAATCTCCTCTTTGATTCTGGAAAACTCATGGCAAAACTGTATTTTTTTTTAAATACTATCTATGGATTACTTCAGTATAATGAGTACTTTCTGTTCTCCCAGTAATGTATGTGTTCTGGACTAAAACATCTTAAAATATTGAGATCTATTTCAATCCGGAAGTGGTTATTAACGTGAAAACAGGAAGCACCCATAACGTATCTGGTACTGAAAAATGGAAACATAAGAACCATTAAACAATTTAGCCACAAAAAGTAAAGTAACATACTTGTTTTTTAAGTTGTGATTAAAATTTTTGAACCCAGAACTGTCTCAGTTTTGCTGGACAAAGAAGAAAATTCTTTTGGTGTGAAATGTTTCCAGGCACACAAGATGAAATGTACTTTCTTTTAAGGCCTTCTCACATTCCTACCTATGTACTAACAAAGATATTTTCAGACACATAGAAAGTTGCATTGAGCATTTAATTGGTTTACAAAAAATGACGATAGCAAGTCGAGCAGAGCCTAAATGTTTGAATGAACATCTGTTTCAAATCTCTGATCCACTTAAGAGTTCATCCATCTCTACAGGGTTTTACTGATCACCCAGATTTACACTGTCACTCCCAGGCAAACTGATTTCAGTGATTCTTCTGAAAATTAAGTAACATTTCTGTAAAGAGCAAGTTCATCAAAAGTCAGTGATAGTGCTATTGCAATGCTGGTAGACCAGGTGCCAGCTCATGGATGGTGGGTGAACAGCAGCTCTACCCCTTCTGGCCAAGGCCTTACCCCTTCTGTGCCCACCGGAGCCCAATCCAGCCCCCATTGTAGCTCTTGGCCCTGTTCCCCAACCACATAGCTGTTCAGCTTTGGGGGCCCCCACAGCAACTACCTCAACTGTCCTTTGGACAGGCTTTGCGCAGGGTGGCAAGAGGAATTCCCCCTCCCTGCACTCACCAGGATGGCAGGAGCCAGAGCAACCCAGCAACTTGCTCCACCCCACCGCCCTCTCCCAACCTGCTGTGCTCAGCTTCACCATGGCAGCAGGAAGCAGAGCGCCCAGGTCCCAGGATGCTCCACTTCCCACTGCCACAGTGAGGTGCAGCAGGCTGGAAGAGCAACATGGAGGAGTAGAGCAGAGCAGAGCAGAGCAGGCTGGCTGCTCCAACTTCCACCACTGTGGTGAGAGTTGGGGGTGGGAGAAGCAACTCCTGATCCTAGTCCCCAGTAGTCTCCTGGCTCGGCAGGGAGCAGAGTAGCAGTGGGAAGAACCACAGCATGGGCAGTGAAGGGGTGGGGTCTGCAGAAGAGTTGAGCTGGGCACCAGGCCTAGGGCACTGGGAGGGGGGGTTGCTCCAGGCCCAATGTCCCTCTTGGGATGATCCTGCACAGCTCCCGCCCCGCATTGTGTCATCTGGCTGGTTCCCTCCTGGCTCCTGCTGAAGGCTAGCATGTCCCACATCCCAGAGTGGCAGGTTGCCAGGCAGAGCAGTCTCTACCCCCTGCCCAAGCTGGGTGATTCCATAGCCCCAGCTTTCCTGGTCTCGGAGCACCGGGTGGCCCCCAGCCTTCCTCTTCACCCACCAGCCTCAGTGCTGGGCTAGAGCAGCCTGCTGTATGCAGGAAGAAGCCTGACATAAGGCAGAGTGTAGGTAAGGCCACCATGTCTGTTCGGGTAGGCAATGCCTTCCTTTGCCTTCATTATCTAACACCCATATCCCAGCTCTCATTAAGGTCCCTATGTCTCCACTGAATGTTGATTTATATGTAGCTGGAATGAGTTTGACTGAGCTGTGTGTTAGTATTAGTAAAACAGGAATTAGAATTCTAAGAATGTGTTTTGACTTTGTGATGCTTGTAAGGGGGTAGCTGAGTTTGTTGTTTAAAGTTTTTCCAGTTACAGACTAATAGTCTTGCAGCACTTTAGATACTACTAAAACACATAGATGGTAACATGAGCTTTTGATAGCACAACCCACTTCTTCAAATGAATGGCTAAATATTGCTGTGATCTTTGGTAAGGGACCATCCATCACTAAGGCATGCTTATTTGGGTGGCAAGACTAATCAGAGTACACCACAGACTGTGACTGCATGTTAGGACTATTATAGTGCCTGAGGAATTTACACTTGATAAGTGGTGAAAAAAATCTAAGTAGCAGCATTCCAAATTAAAGTGGAGGTTGGGCCCTGTTTCCTAACAGTCTGCCCCAGAGTCAGCACTAATACTCTTGAGTCAGGGCAGCCTTGAAAGCTCTATGTTCAATCTGATTTTTCCTCATTACTACATCTGGCTCATTAATGAGCACTAGTCAATAAAGCTGGCCTAATAACTAACGAGAACAATATGATGAATGTTTACAAAAGCAAAATGACTGTACAGACTTCTTGAGGGAGGCAACGTTGCTAGAAGAGACAGGGAGCGGACTGGTACAGTGTAAACACGAGGGAACACAGGGGCATAGCAAGGCTATTAAGATACTGGTATAAGGAAGCAAAAAACATTGGGGATCAAAACTGAAGCAAACCAACGTGCTTGCTAAACACACCTCAGCTGTGACGTGAAGGAGGAGGCGTCCCTAGCGCCAATGACACGAACAAGCCCGCTCCCCCCCCCACACACACACACACGAAGCGTGAGGGAGAAAAATTCCGCAGTGGAGTTGAAAATAGCCCCCAGAGCAGCGATCCGCCCCCTGCAGCCGCTGCTGTGAAAGGATGCGCTGCCCCTGCGCTGCCCCGCCCTGCAGAGCGCTGCTCGCCAGGCGGCGCCCTGCTACAGAACAGCGGCCTCGAGCAAGGAACTTGTTCAACCTGGGCCACGCGCAGGGATCCCTCCGCCCGACTCGTGGGCGCCGGGGTAGCAGCGTGGCAAGCCGGCCGCTGCCGGCCGTTCCTACTGTCCCGGGCCCCTTTCAATTGGCCGGGCGGGGGCGCGCTCCAGGCAGCGCTAGGACTGACTGCCTCCGCTCCGCCCCTTCCGCCCGAGGCTCCGCCCCTTCCGGGACGCAGAGCCAAGCCCCCACACCCCAGCTGTGGACTTCGCTGCCTGGGATGCATTTTGTGGGGGGAGGGGCCAAGGAGAGGTCTCGGACAGGGCTCAGGGCAGGTACCGGCCGGGGCCATGAGACAGGTGGCTCTTTCAGGACTCCCCTCTAGCCCCTCCTAGGTGGGGTCCAAGCCCCGCCCACTTGAGCACCGACGCATTGCCAGGGGGCGGAGCAGCGGGAGGCAGAGGCCGATGTGAGGAGGAGTCACGGAGGAGGCGGGGCACATAGAAGGAGCGTTTCATGTTGATCACCTGACACACTCCCGCCCCCTCTCCCTCCCCCACCTGTCCCTTCATTTTCGTTACACGTGGAATTTCCAGGAGCCTTGACGTTCTCCCAGCTCTGGCTGGCGAAAGCCAATGAGCGGGAAGGGGCGTGGCAGCACGCGAGCGTGCGTCAGGTCAAAGATGCGCCTGGGGACGGTGGCCGGCTGGGTCCACTCCCTTGCGTACCTGCCTGTGACTTGGTGCTGTGTCTCGGGACTTTGTAGCTGCGCAGCCGGTGAGTTCGGGCCGCGCCTCACATTGTGGAGCGTCATGTTCGGCGGGCGGGGCGAGGCGGCACCTCCCCCGCGCTCGGAGACGGGCCCCAGCCGCGCTGAGCTCGGCTGCGATGAGTTTGCGGCTAGCGGAGGTGCTGCCCGGCCCGCGCTGCTGCGCCTCGCCACACCGGGCGCTGTCATAGCCGGGTAATCGCGGGGAGACCCGGCCGCGTGAGGCGCGCGGCAGCGGGGCCGGTAGGTGAGGGCTCCGGGCCCTGGCGTGGGGGCTGTTCGAGGGGTGTCTGGTAGCCGAGTCGGGTGGAGTAACGCGTAGATGGAACCGCCGCTTCTGGCGCGGACAGCGGGCGCAGGCAATTATCTGACCCTAATGACCCTGCGGTCACTGCTCTCCTGCCTTCCAGTCACTTTTCCTGCTAATCGCCCGTAAATTGCAGAGCGGCTGGGTGGTGAGGCTGTGCTGATCGTTATTGATTTACAAACCTTCAACTCATCCCGGTGAAGGGCTGGTTGTCAAGTACGTTTTCAACTAAAATGTTGTAATTGGGCATCTACCTTGCAGATTATCGGTAGCTGATGTTCAGGACTCTTTACAATTATCTGCCTGTGTAAGTGACTGTAAAATCAGGCGAGTTATGGCTGCAGAAAACGTGGCCTTCTCTTATCCTGAATTGACAATATGGGAAATTATTGCAGAGAGGGTTTGAAAATTGCTCATAGCATGTAGTGAATCAGTGTCAGAGAACAGTAGAATTCAGGAATTCCTGGATCTTACTTCTTGTCTAAGGTGGGTTGTCTTTTTTTTTAAAGCCTGTATAGACCGACCATTCTGAAAGGCTTTATGGGCACTCTTATTTCAGTATAAAATGATTTATTTCAGTTAAGCTGTTCCTGAGTGACAAGCAAATCAGAAATCAGTCACTCATACCGTAAGTAACAATTTGCACCAATATAAATTGCACCAATATATAAGAGAAGGTGTGAATTTAAGTTGTTACACTTTACACTTTACACTGGTGCAAATCCATATTGGGTATACGAGTATATAGCTACCACTGCTCACGGGGGTAGGAGAGCATCTTGCTTCTGACAGAGCTGACTGCACTTATCAATTCTGTTGGTATAACTTATGTCATTGCTGGGAGAGGGAGCAGTTGGTGGGTTTTTTCCCCACTCCTGAGTGATATGTTATATGGGCAAAGTGCTGGGGTAGTTATAGCCTTAATCTCTTAGGCTATGTCTACACTGGCATGATCTTGCGCAAGAGCTCTTTTGCGGAAGAGTTCTTGTGCAAAAACTCTTCCAGAAGAGAGCGTCTACACTGGCATGTGCGTTTGCACAAGAGCATCCATGCCAGCGTAGACACTCTTGCGCAAGAAAGCTATGATGGCCATTTTAACCATAGGGCTTTCTTGCGCAAGAAATTCATGTTGCCTGTCTACACTGGCCTCTTGCGCAAGAACAGTTGCGCAAGAGGGCTTATTCCTGAGCGGGAGCATCAGAATTCTTCTGCAAGTACACTGACATTCCAGTGTATGAAATCAGGGCTTCTTGCACAAGAACTTGCGGCAAGTGTAGATAGGCAGCACGTTTTTGCGCAAGAGCAGCCGCTTTTGCGCGAGATTGTGCCAATGTAGACACAGCCTTAGTTTAAAAACAGCTTTAAAATAAACCAGTGTAACTTTCTTATATAGACAAAGTCTCTGATCGTGTTGCCTTTCTAATCTGTAACTTTTTCAGTCCAAACAAAATTCACTAACTGATTTGCTGCTGTGCTATATCATGTATGTGCTATATCATGTATTAATATTCTTTCAGAATGCTGTTGTACCTGTGGCACCACTGGAGTGGTGTCTTGCTTTGTAAATGAGCACCATGCCATTTAAGGAATTGCACCAAACTAGTTAGTAAATTGCAGTCTTAAGGCTTGTGGGATTTGTTCTAAAATAAATGGGTTCAGTTAAACTTTCACTGAGCAAGTACAGTGACTGTTAGTGTCCTGGTAGGAAAAGTGTCTTTTTCCCCTGCTTTTTTTTTTTTTTTTTTCTTCAAAGACAAAGAAGGTAGGTCAAAAGAACTGTGGAAAATATTTAATCCATTTCAAATGCGTAGTTAATAATCCTAATATTTTCATATGTTATGCAAACTCTGTTTAGCCTCCTGGCAATAGGCCATAGAGTTGTGAAAGCTGACATTAGTATTTGTATTTCTGGATTTACAGGGTGACCTGCTACTACCACATTTCAAAGTGTTGTTAAATCTTCTGACAAGTGGAATAGCAAACATTCTGTTTTAGACCTGATTTGTTATTAGGCATTAACTCTTCAGGGAAACTTCTGAAAAAGGGGATCAATATTGTTTATGGTAGTGTTCATTTTTATAACTTGTCTTAATACTATTCTGTGTTAATTAGGATTATGTGATTAGAATGCATTTGTGCTCTATTTTCACCTATATTAACTTAATTAGTTATGAGTTTGGTGATTTATACCCTTTTCATGAGAAAGCAACATTGAATGTCAAGAGTCTAAATAGTGTACCATTTTTTATACACTGATTACTTATGTCTTGTCGCAAAATATCAGAAACATAAGCCTTGTTTGGGTAGTGGCACTACACTTTCAAAATAGCCACTTTGTCATTGGACAGAGCCACAAAATAATTGAAACAAACACTGCAATAATATATAAACTCTGAACAATTTTATAATGCACTGTTAAGATTCATCAACATAGCTTAATGAAAGTTAGCTTCGACTATCACAATTCTATCATTAATTCAGAACATTCTGTCTTTATAGAAGTCCTAGTTTTAAACTGGTATCTGAGCATTTCCACTGCTGCTTTGTTTTTTAAATATTTCCAGTAGTGTTTATGATGTCATGCCCCACTTCCCTTTAAATCTAAGGGAGGCTACCTAGTTGGACTAGGAAGGTCTGCAAGTTTCAATTTTTTTTAGGAAAATACTAAATTTTTTTAGATGTAAAATGCATCTAAGTGAAGTTGCTATGACTGTTTGACTAAAACAGGGCTACTCAACTTTGGAAGCTCTGGGGGGCTACAATGATACTCACAGCACATTCTAAGGGCCACAACTTAAGTGCGGTTGCATATACATGCAAATAGCTTCTTTCACATTGATGGGCATGAATACAAAGCGCTTCCCACAATATCCCAGCACTCCTGGCACCTTCTCCCTGGGGGCTAGAAGCACCAACACCCTCTACTCCTCTGTTCCAGCCAGCCCATCTGCTTGTGCCTTTCACGGCTCACTCTGTCTGGGAGACACCTCGCTGTTGTGGAGCATGTTCCCAGTGGAGGCCATGTTCAAAGGATCCCACCCATGGGCTGCGTGTTCAGCCCCGCATAAACCCAAACCGCACCGCGGGCCTCACGCAGCCCATTGGCCATGTGTTGAGTAGCCCTGGACTAGACGATATTTACAGAGTCACAGGTAATTTATTGTGGATTTGTTCTCCAGAAAGATTAGCAGCTGCACATTTCCCAACTTGAAAATGTTGTATCTGAGAATTATCCCACATGTTGTGGGGTGGATTTTTTTTTTTATTGGCATATGGCAATATTGAAAAATTTCTTAGTTGCAACTCTTCTATTTTCTGCTAGGAAAAACTACTAGCCATAACACCCAGTGTTACAATCTAATACTAAAAGTGTGTGTTTTAAGTAGTGTTAATGAAAAAATTCTTGCATCCTGCAATTTAATGGAGACTTCATATTCCCACTGTGCTCATTACATTGAAAACATTGCATTTCATTGAATGTATTTATCATATGTATTAATGTATATATTTTTCACTTGCTAGGAGATCATGATGGCCACAAGGATGTTGAGCACGTATTTGCTATTCTGCCTAGTGTCTGCATTCTTAATTTCCCGTGTAGCTGAGGGTCACACAGAGGAGACTCATCAAGCAAATATTCGCCTTGATAAGAGCCTAGTACAAGACAAAGAGTATGTTCTTTGCATTCTGTAAAACTTGTATTGCTCAGTGATTCATTTTAAACTTGGACTTCAATATATCAGGGGACCTGGTTGCCCTCCCTACGTGGCATAGGAAAAACTCAGTCAAAACTATCTTTATACACTGTTTTTCCTTGTGTATATTGGCCCCACAAACATGGGGGGGGGGGAGAAAATATGTATCATGAACACTTAGTGTAAGATTCTTGTCTTCTCTCTACAGTGGTTAGAAGAACCATATCATCATAAATGGGCCCTAAAGCTGCTGGTGGGGGAAGGCATCATCCAGCAATGATTCTGTGGAAGACAGTCATAAGGAGAGAGCCTTGGGAGGCAATTGTAATTTAGACAGGCCCCCAACACTGTCTAAATTATGGTAGAGATCTCTTTAGATCCTAGCATACCAGGATCAAGAGGACACAATGGTGGCTTAAAAATACCATATGTATGTAGATTGGGAAGAGGGAGAGAGGAAAAGTTTGATGCCACTTCTCTAACAGACTCAACACAGAATCTCATCCAAACTGTTGTAAATTAGTTCCCTGAGCAAAGAACAGTTAAATATAAATAGGCTTTTATATGTTAACTGGCTGGCTTTATTTTGTATTTTCAGCCACATCATGGAACACTTAGAAGGTGTAATTGACAAACCAGAATCTGAGATGTCCCCACAGGAGTTGCAGCTCCATTACTTCAAAATGCACGATTATGATGGCAATAATTTGCTTGATGGGTTAGAACTTGCCACTGCTATATCACATGTACATAAAGAGGTGAGCAGTATTTATAATTGCCCCAGTGGCTCTTCAAAACAATAAGTTCTCATAAGTAATTCCAGTTAGAATATGCATTTTCTGTACAGTCAAATTAATTTGTAATGTGAGTTTGTTTTTAGAAAAGTATTAATTAAACCATTTCTGTAACCAGGATAGATCAGGGTTTTTTTTTTATCACCAAAAATATTGATTTAAATCAAATTTCCATCTGATAGTACTTACATTTCTTAAACAGTGGTGCAGATCTGATCACTGCTGCATGGTACAGCATTTTACAACAGCTAAGAAGGTGTACTTATATTTTGATTTGATTTTTATTAATTTAAGAAATAGTTCACCATACTGTGTCTGCTACAGATGCAGCAGCAGTACATTAGGAATGGCAATAACTAAATCAATCGTGCACGCACACACACACACACGTACAATTTAAGATTTAGTTTAATAAAATGTTTCACATTTGCAGTTGCAGCAGTCTCCTGAGTTGCCAACTGATGGCTGTCCTTAAACTTTATTTTCAAATTTTATTAACTCTAACAGACCCAGTCCTCAGAACACTAAGTGTATAGTGCCCTTAAAACTTCTACAGCAAACTCTCAAAATGACAGTGGGAGTGGGGGGAAGATGATTCATAGACTGAAGCAGAAATGAGTTCCTGCTTTTTCAACTCCCAGTCTTTCTTAAATGTGTGAGACTAATACCAAATGATGACAGTATACCCTCTCTGACTGACTGCAGAGGAAGCTACTGCTGTGAAAAGTTAGCTTAGCAACTGAAGGAACTCTGTTTCAAGGTGTCTGGCTAACGATTCCTGCCAATTCAGGGGAGAGATTTTGTTCAAAACCTCAGTAAACATGTACTGATATATGGTTTTGCTCCTGCCTTGAAACTTATGACTGGCATAACTGAGGAGTGATGGGGAATGTGTGGCTTTTTTGTTTTGTTTTGTTTATGTCCATGCCAAGGCAGCAGCAGCATCTTCAGAAGTTAGGCATCTACCTTTTTATATCTGGGATTAAGAGTTAACAAGAAAATGAGTTTTACTGCCTGTAGTTTAACTTTCTGATGAGGCATTTCTTTCATCATTGTTTCTCGAAGTGCCTTACAAACTTTAACAGCATCAACAATGCAGCTGCAGTTTCCCTGAAGTTTAAGGCTGCGGATAATAGATTTCAGTATATTGGGCATATCCGCTACATTCCTTTTTAATCCAAAGGTAGATACTTTGAATTAGATACTTATATCTAATTGTAGTTTTCCTTCACAATTTTATGAGAACAGGCCAATTCTTAATAAATTATTGAAAGCAATCATCCACAGAATTCCATCAAACATTTTGAGGGAGAACTAGTTTGGATCTTCCTGCTCATTATAGTAAAACTGCAGTAAAATGGTTGGTTTCAGAAGTATTTTGTGACTTCAACATTTTCTTTTCTTCCTGGAGAAGACCTACATAAGTCTTTGGCTAAAAGATGCACTAAATGAGCACTGCAGCCATATGTTGTTAAGGAGCATCCTTCCCTTTCTTCTAAGTATCTTTTCATCATTGCCATGTTTCCCTCCCTCTTCCCCTCCCGCCCCCCCCAAACTGTACCACAGAACACAGTTTAAGAAACACTGCTCCACACATTCCCCCTCATACACCGGAGCCCAGGGAGGCTTGGGCTAGTAAATTGTGTGCTCCAGTCCCACGGGGGGACAGCCAAGAGGGGGGTCTCCTGAGCCTCGGGGGTTTGGATTAAAGGAAGCTTGGAACCGTATCTGGTCCTCAGGCCTTAGGTTCCCCACCCCTCCTCAAAAGGGACCAAAACCCCAAATAAATCTTACTCTTGTATAAATGTTCATTGATTTTTATCCATCCTATCAGTAACTCTGCATTCAGTGCTCCTAAAAGATCCTATTCCGTCTTAGACACTGGCTTGGAAGAGCATGATGTAGTCATAAGTGCAGAGAAGAGAACAGCCTGGTGGATGGAAATAAAGGGGAGTTAGCAGCTATATGGTCAATGTGTTGCTGTAAACGTATTCCTTTACTGGAAGTCTGTGTTCCTCAGCCCTTTTGGCAGGGCTGTCCCGAGGTGGGTGTGGGGCCTGGGGTAACACTGCCCAGCTTCCACTCCATTGTCCCCTCCTGAGCAGTGTAGTCCAGGGGATTACAGGGAGCCTGGTAATGTGGCAGCAGGAGTTCTACTCGC
>CM057847.1:33351004-33369014 GCA_030068395.1 Apalone spinifera | reverse complement strand
CCGATAAGCATTTGCTTATCAGGTAGCTGCCTAGTCCTTCACATCCCTAGCTGACAGCCCTTATTTGAAGTCAAATATTTTCAGAACTCTCTTCCACTTCCTATAAATGTGGTATCAGCAAACCTGCGTGTGTACTTGTTTTAAGGGACTGATAGAGAATATTTGACTGACTGATTCAGGGCCTGAGAAGGGAAGCAGCCAGGTATCCTTTGCTTTAAATTGTAGCATGACTTTCAATGATTCTGGGCACTACCACTCACTGGGAGAAACTGCTGTAACTAATTTCTTTCTTGCAGGAAGGTGGTGAACATTCCCAGGCAATGAAAGAAGAAGAGTTAATTAGTCTAATTGATGATGTCTTACGAGATGATGACAAAAATAACGATGGATACATTGATTATGCTGAATTTGCAAAATCACTGGAATAAGTTTTTTTTTTTTAAATTTCTTCTAGTTGTATGCAAATGTGACCCAATATAATGTGATTTATTACTGTTTATTATAAACTAATTGTACAAACCACTGTGCTACAATATTCATGGTAGGAAAATGTTCTTATTCCACTATAATTCCGTAGGTTGAAATGAGTGTTAGGGAGGAACACTACATAAATCAGAAATGATGAGTCGCACTTGACTAAAAGTAACATGCTATCTCAATCTTGAAAGTGCCAATATGAAAAACTGCTTATAATATATGCTTCAGCCTCAGTTGGTAAACTACTTTACTTTACTTTCTCTCTATCCTTATACTAGGAAACTGTATTTTCCTGTCATTTTAAAAATCATAATGATAAAATTCCAGGAAAGCAAAAAGTGAACATGTGACTGTAGTGCTCCTTTACAAGAAAAAAATCTTTCTTTTTCTACATTAAACATGCAAGTTATATTTTAGGCAAATTCTATATAAATACAAAAATTCAAAACATAAAAATTGTCAGATAAAACAAGATTGTTGAATATGGTTTATGCTTGAACTTTCAACGATACTCTGTGGAGTTCAATTCTTTGCAAAACTAAATACATCATTTACTGGCATAGCCATTTATATTTTTTTTCAGTTTCCTTCTATAGGTAATACTTTACTGGTCTCTTCTCTACTTTGAGAGGTTTCTAATTTAAAAAAAGACCCTTATTTTCTTAATGCTGCATAGTATTTAATAGAATACTTTCTGAAAACTCATTTTGAAGTTCATGTTCTCAAACTTGTTTAATATAATCTATTTAGTCTTTTTCTAAAGACTGCTCTTATGTTATAGTATTATTTAGCACAACAGTATAATCTAAGGTAATACTGCCTTGTTAAGTTTTATATTGATTTATCTTGACACTTAAATTATGGTGGTGTTTTTAGACAAATACAAAGTATTTCATTACTAATACTTTAAAGAGTTTAAAGATACTTGAATTATCTGCTTATGAAAGTGGCCAGAGTATTTTCAATGTTTTGGTTCAACAAGACTCAAACAGACTTAAGTATAGAAATGATGTGCTGCTGCTTTTTATGACACGATCTTAAGTGTAACTTAAATCTTAGTGCATCAAGCCATCAGATTCATGACAAAGAATCTAAATTGAGCTTTTCTGTAAAGATATTTTCTGTATAAAACTATTCTTATATGAGGAAAAATGTATTTGTAAAGTTTTCTGTTGAAACGTTTGTGCAATGAAAACTGAGTGTCAGTATTGTAATACCCATATTTTGACAGATTTGTATAATGGCTTATGCAGGATAACAAGCAATAAAATTTTGAAGCTGATGCAATTTGAAGTTGAAAGAATAATACCAGAACACTTTTCCACTTAAACTTCTTCAGGGGTAAAAAATCTACCCAATTCTATCTGCTGTATTTGCAGCAAGGAAATTTAAGTATTTGTATTGCTGTGGTGTTTAGATCCCTAATCGTGAAGCAGGATTATATTATACTAAGTGTTACACAACATCGGGCAAAAACCATCTCTTTGTTTTAAGGAGCTTAAATAAGAGCAGCCCAACAACTGGGGAAGTACAGGGGAACAGTGAAATAGTATTGGGCAGTATAGTAGGTAATGGTGCTAGCACATCACAGGAAACAAGGCTAGCCCACTGTACCTAAACAAAAGTGGAATAAAAAGCGGTCTAGGGCTTTGCCTATGTTGGCAAATGTAAGGCACTGACAGTGCACTGCCCACAGAAGGAAACCATTGCTGTGTGTCTGTACTATTAGTTGCCAGCATAGTAGCACTTGCAGCTGTACTCAAATGGGTGCACTCTGCAGCTGTCTCCCAGAGCACTGCTGTTGCTGCTGCTGAGGCTTGTGGAAAGGCAGAGGTAGAGCATCCTGCGTTCTGTCCCAATGCCCTGTGGTGCATCACTTTGCATCCAAGCAACCCCAGTGCTTCCATCTGCACTTAGTGCTATCTTTCTAGAGCATTAGTGCTGTGTGCTCTGCCTCCTCGGTCTGGGGAATGGACTGTTGTTAATGAGACCTATCAGCATTTTCATGTCACTAATGGGGTAGAGTTTTTACTTAAAATGAGTAATGACCCCAAAGCTGCTCTTGCCACATACAGTAGCTATGCGATGAGATTTCTTGTGGCAGTTATGGACCATGGTGGAATGCTTGGGACCTGTGTACTGAATAGTGGGATCACATTGTCATGCAAGTCTGAGATGAGAAGCAGTAGCTGCAGAACTTTCAGATGCAGACAGCCACTTTCCAGGGACTGCATAGTAAGCTTGCCCCCTACCCTGCAGTGCAAGGACACGAGAAGAGCTGCCCTATTGGTGGAGAAATGTGGTGATTGCACTGTGGAATCTGTCCATACCAGAGAGCCACCCATCAGCTTGGCAGGGGGAAGTGGAAGTTGACCACTGGACTCATGGTGATGGAAGTGTGCAGGGACATCATTTGCATCCTGCTCAGAAAGACCATGACCCTAGGCAACATGCATGAAATTGTAGATGGCTTTGCACAGGTGGGCTTCCCTAACTGCAGCAGGCCAATAGAAGGTGTGCACAATCTAATAATAGCACCAGACCACCTACCCTGTGAGTACATTAATTGGAAGGGGTCACCATGGGCATTAAGGCATGTCATGCACCTTTCTGGATGAGCCTCCTTCTCTTGGAATGCTGGCCTGTTCAGGAAGCAGCAAGCAGGGACTTTCTGCACAGACCAGCTCAGTATAGAGAAAGTAGAAATGCCTCCTGGGAGCCCCCACGTGTGCCTTAATGCCACAGCTCATGCAGCCAGACACTGGGAGCCTTAACAGCAGCAAAGAGCAGTTACAGGCTGGGTAGACACAGAATAACTAGAGTGTGCTTTTAGCTGTATGATGTTTGTATGGGAAGCTAGACCTAATGTATGTCAATAACCCTTTGCATATAGCCAGGTGCTCTAAGATGAACCCTCCATATTCATCAAGAGAAGGGTGAAAGCTTCACTCAGGGCTGAGGCTCGGTGCCTGGAGGTTGTTTGAACAGCATGAGCTCAGGGTTATTAGAGGAACGCAGCGCAGGACTGTAAGGATTAGGGATGTCTTGAAGCAGCAATTTGATGCTGAAAGCCAGTAATTGTTGCGATGCCCAAGACTGCAGTAAGTGACTGAGTGGTCCACACAGTGTACTTAGTAGAAAAGTGGCTGTTGGTTTGCTGGGCCCTGCTTGCTTATTTTCATGTAATGGAACTAAGTTGGCAAACGCAGACCCCCACATGCAGTATGACATATCTGCACTTTGTGAGCGGGAAGGGAGGAGGTGAGGCCCCAGCATGTTTGCATGTCCAGATATCATATGTAGCACAACCAGCTGATGTGCTGTGCAGTGAGAGCAGGGATTGGGTGCCTTGGGGAAGCTGCAGGGCTGGCTAGCCAGAGGGCAGGTGTGGAATGCAGCAGGTGCCAACTGGGGACAGAATGGGGATCAAAATGTGTTGGTGATGAGAGGGGACACTGGCAGAGGGTGGTGCAGCGGAAGGTCACACAGTTGCCCTGCCAGCAGCACCTGGAGCATAGTAGTTTGGCGCTCCTGTAACATTTAAGAGCTACTCGCTGGTGTCATTCTGGCATTCACCATTCTCCTACCGTTCCCGCCTCATTGCAGAAGCGGAGGAGCAATTCTTTCTTTTCAGCAGCAGCCTAACATCACATAAGTCTTTGCTTTTTTGAGGCTTTCTTGCCCTGTGCAGCCATTGAGCTGATGCTAGCAATGAAGGCTGAGATCCTAAGATTAAATCTGAAGCAACAATGTTACGTTTCACAGAGGGACCATTGTCAACACTGGACAGAGCACTGCCATGGCCCATTTTAAACACAAGCACTATTCACATACCTATCCCTAACTGTGTCAGGGTGTATGTACATATGAATAAACACGCTCCCCCCCCCCCCCAAAAAAAAATGTTAACCACTGGGGCAGAGGAATTCAGTGGTGCAGAGCATTACAAGAGTCTGGGCATGTGTGGCTTGGGGAGAACCAGCACTGCAGGGGGACCCTATAATCAAATGTGGAGGGGTCTAGTCCCCTACAGTTGTATTGTGCCATGCGCTCTAGGTACTCCCGCATGTCATGTAGCTTTGGGGAAGAGGTGCAGTGGGGGGTTGGAGCAGGGACAGGAAGGGGAGAGCTTGAGCAGGGTTTAGGGGAAGGAATGGCCATGGATTTGTGAGGCCAATTATGAAGTGAGAGTTCATCAACACCTGGTTCTGTAGTTGGCTAGCCCTCTGTTGATACTACTGCTTCACAGACCCAAACCTTTTGTCAGTAACCCTCCCACCCTCAATTCACTTTAGAGCATCCAAAAATCAATGCCCTTACCAGCACCACCTTGGCTGTTTGTGTTTCCCTAACTACTGATTGCTGTGACTGCTTAGCCTGGAAGACGGAATCCAGTCAGGTGCTATTTTCTAAGTCATCCTCTGGCTCTGGGTCTCCTTCCCCCTCAGCACCCTCTTCCATCATTTCTTCCTCCTGTGTTGGTCCACTCAAGGATAGCACCCAAGGCCCTGAAGAACCACAGTGGCCTTTGGAATAGAGGTGTGGTTAGCCCCACTAGGTCATCCAGCTTTTTGTAGAACCAACAGGTTGTGGGTGCTGCCTCAGAGTGGTGATTTGCCTCTCACGCCTTGTGGAAGATATTTTGCACTGCCATGCATCCCAATCATAGCCCCTTTTGGTCAGGCAGCTTGATATCTGCCAGCAGCTAGGACTGGAGAGCCTCCTCTCCCCAAATGCTGATGAGGTCCACTCCTTTGTCATTGCTCCAAGTAGTGGCTCACGTGTGTGTGAAGCAGGCCTGGTCACCAAAGAAAGATGTGCTGACAACACGCCCTGCATTGCCAAGCAAACAGGAAGGGGACTTTCAAAATTCCCTAGGAATGTGAAGGGTAGATCTGAGGATTGGTCACCTGAGAGCAGGTTGGTAGAGCTCAAACTCATGACCAGAAAGGTGAGAATAGGGCTTGAGGGAGTGTTTCAGCCAATGGTACCTGTCAGACTCTCCCCACGGCCTCTCCACAAGGGGCCTGCATTGCCCAGGTGCCTTTCTTCCCTGATCCCTCCATTCCCATCCTCCCCTGCAGAGCAAATAAAAAGCCCCCCCCCCTTTTTTTTTGAACAAACTCCTCTTTATTTGGGGGAGAAAACAGGGGAGGGACTAGGGAAGAACCTCGAATGGCGGAGGAGGGCTCAGGGAGGTGGCTGGGGCCCGAGGGGCTGTTCCAGCTGGTGGTGAGCACTTGGAAACACTAGGAAGTTGCCAGCATCAAGGCAAGGGGGCTGTTTCCCCCCCAGTGAGATGCTAAACAAAGGATGGAAGTTTATTGGGGGTGGGGGCTGCCAGCCTGGCCTTTTAGCTCTGGGTTCAGGCCCTGCTAACAGCCTGCTGGTGGGGGAATCCAAGACCCTCACAATCCACAGCTGGCCTTGTATGGGATCTCATCCCATCAGATCAGTTTGGTGCACCCCTACCATGCAGCTCCTCCGGTTCTGGCCCCAGCCAGCTGGAACAGGTGCTGCTGCCTCCTGTCACATGGCTCCTCTGGCTCTGGTCCCAGCCAACCAGAGCAGCTGCTGCTGCCTCCTGTTACACAGCTCCTCCAACCCCAGCAGCCAGCGGAGTCACTGCTGCCACCACGTGGTCCTGGCCCCAACCCCAGAGCAACTGGGCAGTTATTGCACGGCGCTGGCCACAGCCCTGAGGAGTTGGGACAGCAAACAAGCTGCCCAGCTGAGCCCCCATTCATTCACCAGCAGCAGCAGCAGCTCACCTGCTTCCACCAGCACACTGTGTGGATCTGTGAAGGTGGTGGGTGGGCAGAGAACTTTTTGTGCACTGCCGCACAGGCATGCACCTTAGCGGAAACAATGGTTCCTGTGTAAAAGCATCATGGGACCGAGTGCTCCGAACTCATGCTCCATGTGCACCCACATGCACAGGCTGTGTGACTGCTAGGCAAAGTGAGGAATGCGCAGCCTGCTGCCTCCCCCTTGTGTGTATAAGGAAAATTACAAAACTCACCTGAAGTGCCTTCCCTGGGTTTGTCCAATGCCTGGGAAACATCTTGCGTGGTGGGGAGGGAGGGAAGGAACCGGCTCCATGCTGAGGAGCAGCTCCTGGCTTGCAGGCCTGGTCAACTGGCTGACCTGCTCCTCCTCCTGAACCCTGTTCCCGTGGAGGCTGACCCCAGACGTATCCTGGCTGGACTTGATGACAACAGGTGGAGGGAGGTGACTGGCCCCCCTCCTAGGATGGCATTGAGCTGTTCATAGTAGCAACACTGCCCCACAGTGTCCTTGCTGCTCCCTGGCCTTACTGTAGGCCTGCCTGAGCTCCGTTATCTTCTTGCAGATGTGGTTGAGGGTCCATGCGTGTCCCTTCTCAGTCAGGCTGGCGGCCATCTGGCTGTAGACCTCGGCATTGTGCCTTCTGGTGCGTAGATTTTGGAGGTTGGTCTCCTTGCCCCGGACCTTGAGGAGATCCAGGATCTCTGTTCCAGTCCAGGCCTGTGTTTGAAGGTGGTGATCTGTAAAATGTGAAACTTCAAATTAAACAAGTTTGTCTTCTGTCAACTGCAAGATAGTATGTACCCCAAAAGTCATAACAGTGTAAGACGAATGAAGATATTATGGACAGTAGCTTTACAAATATTCCTATCATTGAGATTAACTTGATAAAGTAAACAAGTCTAGAGTTATATAAACCTTTTAAAACTAACATCAAATGGAAAATAAAATTAAGTCCATGGCATCTTTTGCTTTATGATATACAAAGGAGGCAAAGAGGATATTTTTTCCTGTCTTAATGCTTGTTTCTTATATTAGGAATTGAGATCTTCTGTACCCTGCTTTTCCTGAAAAGAAGATAGGCATCTGATAGCAAATGTCATGTAAGTGAAATATAATTAATAAATAAAGCGAGAGTGTTCTTTATTCAGCCTGCTTTAACACATATTTAATTCAATTGCTTTAAAAGACAGCTAGAAAAAAAGCTGTCTTTTGCTAAATATTCAACTTCCCAGTAGGGCTGTCAATTGCAGCTAACTCAGTGATTAACTCAAACAAAACAAACTAGTCACAGTTTTGATCACACTGTTAATACTAATTGTTGTTACCTTTTCTTGGAGATTCCATTCTCTTGCACCACCCAAGAAACACTTTTCACATGTTTCAACATAATGTCTCTTTTGCATGCTTGTTACTGTTAAAGCACATGACTGCTTTTTCCATGCCTCATCAGTCAGGTTGCTCTAGGACAGGGGTCAGCAACTTTTTCAAACCAAAGAGCCAAACTACATCAAAATTCAGAACAAGTGGTCAACAAAGAGCCTTATAAGAGTGTCCATTTGCATGACTGAAAATATTCAACTTAATATTATTGATAATTGACATAATGATTAATAATAGCATAAATGAAACGTACTCACAGACTTTAATTAATGGGATTTCTGCTGCTGTATCTTTTTGCACATTTCTTTGACATTTATATTGTAACTGGTCAAATCCAGCTTCAAGCACGCATTCAGGCTGTCTTCCGTCAATCTTGTTGCAGGAGTCTGGGGACGTGGTGGTATGAGGGGTTCAGGGCAGGGGGTTCAGATCAGGGTTGGGGTGTGGAGGGTGCAGCAGTGTTATAGCAGGAGACTGGGGATGTGGGTGCACAGGAGTCTGGGGATGTAGGAGTATGAGGGGTCAGGGCAGGGGGTTCAGGTATATGATGGGCTAAGGGCTGGGGTGGAGAGGATACAGGAGTGTTACAATGCTGCGGCCAGATGGGGACTGGGCCCCAATTGAGCGCTTGTTGGCCAGGCTTCATTTTTAACTAAAGTAAAACATTATGTCCAACACAAAAAGATTTCAACATTCTCTTTATTTATGAGCCTTTCTTGGGTCCAAACTAAGCCCCCAGTGTCTTTAGAGGAGCAAGGATGGGGCCACTGCTTGGTTTGGGGAAGGCTTACCCTTTCTGGCACTACCCATGCTGAGACCCAGAAAGATGACGATACCTACGACAGCTACACATAGTCATGCAGTGGCTATGGCTAGGACCTTTGAAAAACACTCAGGGAGCCAAGGAGAGGCTGAAAGGCAGAACCTTATATTGGTAGTGGTCTGCTCCTAGTATGAAACAAAGGTACCGGCGATAAGCTGGGTGAATGGTGATGTGACCCTGTAGGTCGAGGGCTGTGAACCAGCCCCCCGATCCAATGTCAGAGTAATTGCAGTTAGCATGACCATCTTGAAGTACTGCTTCCTGAGAAATTTGTTCAGTTTTTTGGAGATAGAGGATCCATTTCCAACCCCCTGTTCTTTTCTCTGTCAGGAAATACTTGGAGTATTTCCCTCTCCCCCTTCCATGGAATTCATTGGGTACCCTCTTCTATGGCTCCAAGCACCAGGAGATGATTGACCTCCTATCTTAGCAGACTCTTGTGAAAGGGTCCCTGAAGAGGGACAGGGTAGGAGGTAGGGTAGTGGGGATAGAGTAAAGAGGATCGTATTTCCTGTAAGGATTATCTCCATCACCCAGTGCTTCGATGTTATGGACTGTCAGTGTGGTAGGAAGGGATGCAAACAGTGGGTAAAAAGTTGGCGCTGCTGTGTTGGCATTGGATTGTGGGGGAGATTGTGCAGAACCTTGACCACATGTTCAAACCTGCTACTTTGAGTCCTGAGTGGTAGCTGGGTGATGGTGGTTGGAACACCTCCTCTGAGGACACTGTTGAGAATTGAGTATCCTCGTAAGATCTTTGAGGGGGGCTGATTATATTGACCATGTCTGTTAGTTACATGGAGTATGGCGCTTGTGTTGGTAAGGTGGAGTATACATGCTCAATGTGCACAGAGAGGTTCTTGGGTCTTTGCTACTATGGAGAACTTCATCTGTGCTGGATGCAGATAACTTTTGCTTGTCAAATGGGAGGTCCTCCACCTTAGACTGGCGCTCGCGAGGAATCCCTGAAGCTTGTAATCAGGATGTCCTTCGCATCCCAACTGCTGTGGCCATTGCCCTGGCTGCAGTATCGGCCACATCTAGAGCTATTTGTAGGGCAGGACTTGCGATAGTGTGGCCCTCCTGCAACCCTCACTTTTGAGATAGGCCTCTTTGAATTGGGGCGCTGTTCCATGAGTAGTTTCGAGTAATTATCAAAATCATGCTTTATCAAGAGGACGGTGTCATGTGCTATTCTAAGCTGCAATGTGGAGGAAGAGAAGACCTTTCTACCAAAAATATCTAGCTTCTTGTGGTCCCTATCTTGGTTAGCCAATTTATACTGGGGCAGTTTGGATCTATGCTGAACCAACTATACAACCAAAGAGTTTGGCTGCGGGTGTGTGAATAAAAATTCAGTGTCTTTGGGGGGGAACAAAGTATTTTTTATCCGCCCTTTTACAGCTAGGTTGTATAGCTGTGACAAACACCTGCATCTCATCAGATGTCTCCATAATTGCCTCATCAATGGGCAAGGCAATTTTTCCCTTCAACACAGGGTGCAGATTCTTCAGCAAACAGTGCTGCTTTTCCTGCACTTCCTGAGGCAGAACCTGCTGACTTCTTGTTACTCTTTTGAATAATGCCTGGAATTGTTTAAGCTCATCAGTTGGGCATGTGTGAGATGGTATGACCACATCATCTGACGGTGAAGGAGGCGTTATCTGTGGGAGAGGTATCCAGGGTATGAGGGTTTGGATCCCTATCATCTATCTGTCCCACCTCCTCCTCTGACTCTTTAGGTGGGGGAAGGGATCAAGATGGAGGCAAGCATCTTTTTGCTGGTGTGGAGTGGGTTGATGAGTGCTGCCTATCTAGATCCCAGTGATTCCAAGGTGCCCACTGTGGTGGGTAAAACCAATGTGGGTACCAGGCAGGCTGATGAGGTCTCTCTCTGTAACAGTGTGTGAGCCCGTCGGGGATGAGAATGCATGGATTTGGTCATCATCAGGCAAGGGACGACAGTGAGAGAGTACTGGAGACCTAATCCCATATGGGGAGCTGTGTGTTGGGAGATTCTACTGGTCTGTCACCTGCAGTAGCTGGGTGTGACTGAGGGCCCTTGCCCTGTCAGATAATTAGTTAGATCTGCCAGATATTGCCCGCGTTAACTGCAGGTCTGTATCGAGCACCAATGTGGCTGGTGCTGAGAGTGGCGGCTTTGAAGGCGCTGCCAGCATTGAAGGCGCTGCCAGCTTGCTAGAGCGCATCACTTTTGCCTGCGGTACCGCAGCTTTTTGCAGTACCAAGCTCTTAAGCAGCACTGGGAGATTAGAGTGCCCTGGTACTTCTCTCTGCACAGAGGAGGTGTGCACTGGTGTCAGTGCCACAGTATGGGCTCTGCCTGCTGATTGTGTGATGGTGACTCCAGCTGTTCCAGGTCTCTCTCTCCTGCTAATTCTTGGGGAGGAGGAAGAAGGGAGAGAGCAAACGGGAGAAGCTCTCTTTGTCGTTTTCCCACTGGGGTGGGGGAGGCAGCCCTTTTCTTTGGAGAGCTGTCCTGGTTAGAGGAGGCATCTTGCGCCTCGATAAGCTGTATTGCCCTATCAAAGGCTATCATTCTCCAGTGGAACTCTCTATCTTTTCTTGCCCTTGCTGTCAGGCTTGAACAGTGCTTGCATTTTTGCGGGTTGTGGGCTTCCCCCAAATAGTGTATACAGAGGGAATGGACATCAGATACTGGAATAGGCTCTCAGCAGTCAGTACATTTCTTAAAGCCTGGGGAGGCAGACATAATAGTTAATATTTGTTGATTTGACTCCATTCCTTCCCCTGCAGGAAGCAGGGAACCAAGAGGTGCCCAGTTCACCACTTAAGAGGCCATGTTCAAATCCCCTGAAGAGAAGAAAAAAAAATTGAGGTAAAAATGGAGGGAAACTATTTACACAAATTTCTAACGCTAACTCAATAAAAGAAACTGTCCAAACACTAAATAATAATCCGTGGTAACAAGAGTGAGAGAGTGTGTTGAAGCTCTGTCCGCAGCAGAGGGCAATTGAAGAGGGACTGAAGGGGAGGGGCAGGGCCATGCATGTCAGGCACTCGAGAGGCAGTGGCACAAGATGCCTCCTATACATGCGCAGTCCAGCCCGGGGGGGCGGGGAAGAACTGCTTTGCAATGCTCCGATTTGCAGCTCTGGGCGACCCACCACCAACAGTGCAGCACCCACAGGGACATCACTTGAAGTAGTAGTTATTCACCTTCATGCAGTAACGATGGTTCTCCGAGATGGGGCCCCGCGAGTGCTCCACTGATGGTGTTGGGCTTGTCCTGGCACCGCAGCTTGGAGACCTTCAATAACTGCATTCAGCCAGGTCGCGTACGTGTGCGTGATCCACAGCTCGTGCCGTTCACGCCCTTTGATCATCGCGCACAACTGGCTCCCCGCTCAGTTCCTCTCACCGTTTGGTATCTGCAAAGATATAAAAAACAACAACTCCAGGGGAGGAAGGGCAGGACGTGGAGCACACACGGGGACCCATCTCGAAGAACCATTGTTACTGCACAAAGGTGAGTAACTTCTTCTTCGAGTGGTCCCACGGGTACGCCACTGTTGGTGACTATGTAGCAGTACCCCCTGTTGCATTCCCAGAGTTAAGGTTTGTCAGTGACAGAAAGTACTGCTGAAACCACCGAGGAATCAGCTACCCACTGCTGAACTATTGCGTAGCGGTTTGTAAAAGTCAAGTTTGAGGACCATGTGGCTGCCCTGCAGATGTCCAGCAGTGAGACTCCGCAGACAAAGGCAGTGGATGTTGCTACTGCTCTGGTGGAGTGTGCCCTAAGTCAAGTCCGAAGGTCTTGTTGCAGATCAAACAACAAGTAGTGATGCAAGAAACTATGACCTTAGAAAGATGCTGGGAGGATAACAGGTTGCTCTTGGAATGATCCACTATGGATACTGTTAGGCGTTTGATTTTGCACCAGGTCCGTGTTCTGTCAATATAAAACACTATAACTCTACGCACATCGAGAGTGTGGAGTAGCGATTCTCTAGCAGAGGCATGTGGTTTCGGATAAAAGACCGGCAAACATGAAATTGTGAAGCAACTTTAGGGATGAAGGCTGGATGAGTGCGCAACATAATTGAGTGTCTGTTGAAAACCGTGAAGGGTGGCGTTGCCATTAGTGCTGCCAATTCACTAACCCTACAGATGGACATAATTGCTAATAGGAATACCACCTTCATGGTGAGCATGGATAGTGATGTTGTGGCTAAAGGCTCAAAAGGTGGGTACATCAAGGTGTCAAGTACCAAGTCCAAGCTCCAAGGGGGGGGGGGTTTCAGGTCTTCGGGAAGGTTTAAGGTTTGCTATTCCCTTAAGTAATGTCTTGGTCAATGGGTGGGCAAAGATCGAATGTCCATCGATGGTTCCATGGAAGGCGATAATTGCTGATAGGTTTTCCCGTGGGGGTAGAGATAGAGAGACCTGCTTGATCGAGAGATAGGATATAAATCGAGGATTTTATGCATCAGTGCCAAGTATGGTTTCATGTTGCTGTTCTTACACCAAGCCACGAATCTATTCCATTTTTCCAGGTAAGTCTTCCCTGTAGTTTCTTTCCTATAGTTCAACTGCACCACCTTCACTCTCTCTGAACAAAGGCGCTCCTAGTTGAGCCAGCTAGGAGCCACGCTATCAAATGGAGAGTCTCTGGTCTCGGATGTAGCAGGGAGCCATGGCTCAGAGAGAAGATCTGGGAGGAGGGGCAGAGGACATGGTGGTTGCAGACACATCCTGTGGAGAAACGGGTACCAAAGTTGTCTTGCCCAGGCTGATGTTAGGAGAATGACTTGGGCTGAATCCTCTCTGATTTTCTATATCACCCTCGGTATAAGCACCACTGGTGGGAATGCATAGAGCAGAGGTCCTTCCCAGCGGACTAGCAGTGCATCACCAAGGGACCCTTTACCTACACCCCCTCTTGAACAGTATAGGTGACATTTCTTGTTATCATCGGTAGCGAAAAGGTCTATCCAAGGCCATCCCCAAGCATGGAAGATGCGGTTCAGAACATCGGGACAGATTTCCCATTCGTGGTCACGAGGGAAATGTCTGCTGAGTGCATCCAGCATGATGTTGCTCATGTCTGGTAAGTAAGACGCTATTACGATGATGCGGTTTTGCACGTACCAGTTCCATAAGCGGACGGCTTGTGTGCAGAGTAGTCAGGAATGTGCTCCTCCTTGACGACTGAAATAATACATAGTGGCTATGTTATCTGTCAGAACCCGGACGATCGTACCAGTAATGTGCCTCTGGAAAAATCTGCAAGCAAGGGATACAACTTTTAATTCCAGGAGATTGATATGTAAAACGTCCTCCTTTGAAGACCATCTCCCCTGCAGGGACATGCCATTGATGTGTGTACCCCAGCCCAGAAGGGAGGTGTCTGTAGTCAGCTGGCTTGATGGCTGTTGACATTTGAATAGAACCCGTGCTAGCAGGTTTTGGGGGTTCAACCACCAACCTAGCAATCTGCGAACTAGAGAGATTGGATTTATCACTTTGTGAGTGCTGTGTTTTGTTGGAATATATACACTGACGCCAACCAATGCTGCAGGCAATGGAAATGGAGTCTCGCATGGTGAACCACGAAGGTGGTGGCAGCCATATGCCCCATGAGGCGGAAGCTCGTGAGCACAGTCACTGTAGGAACATGGAAGATGACTGTGGCTAGTTCATGTATAATCTGAAAATGCTCGAGGTAGGTATGCACGAGCGGTGGTGGAATCTAGTCGTGCTCCTATAGGATAGGAGTACGATCTGTAGTCGATTTTTGCTCATTGATTATGAGTCCAAGCGATTGGAAGGTTTGTCTGGCTACCGTGATCATGTGTAGTGTCTCTTGCCTCGACCTGCCTTTTATAAGGCAGTTGTCGAGGTACGGGAATATGATCACGCTTCTGCGCCACAGGTGAGCCGCTACAACTGCCAGAGTCTGCGAAATAACTCTGGGGCCGATGCAAAGCCAAACAGTAGCATGCGGTATTGAAAATGATCATTGCTGATGGTGAAGCAGAGGAAACGTCTGTGAGCTGGATGGATCGCTATATGAAAATACGCGTCCTACACGTCGAGGGCTGCAAACCAATCGTCCTTGTCCAATGATGGTATTATCATGTAAAGGGTCACCATTTTGAACCTTTGACAGTGGAGGTACTTGTTCAACTTCCTGAGGTCGAGGATAGGCCTCCACCCTCCGTTTTTTTTCTTTGTGAGAAAATACCACAAACAGAACCCTCTTCCTCTGAACTAGGGAGGAACAGCCTCTATAGCTCCTATGGACAGCAGACGCTGGGCCTCTTCCTTCAACAGGGTCTCATGAGATGAGTCCCTGAAGAGGGACAGGGTTGGTGGATTTGTCGGTGGTATGGTCGTGAAGGGGGATGGTGAGCCCGAATACCACAAGTTGTAATACCCAGCAGTCCGATGTAATAACCACCCACTGAGCTTGAAAAGGTCGAAGTCAATGGTGAAAGGGGTAGGTGACTTGCTGATTCGCCTTTACTGGATGGACTTGCTGCATACCCTTGATGAAACCATCAAACTTGCTGCTTTGAATTTTGCTGGTTGGCTGTATGGGATGGTTGGGGTCATTTGCACTGTGGGTGTTGTCTTACGTACAACTGGTCTATAGGTCATTGTTGATGTTGTTGCCTCTGAAAGGGGTAGTCATACCTCCTCAGATAGGGATAGTACCTCCTGCACCTAAAGGGAGGTGTATACATCCCCAAAGTACAGAGCGTTGAACAGGAATCCTTTCCGGAATGGAGGACCTAGTCTGTTTTTTCCACAAATAGTTTGTTTCTATCAAATGGGAGATCTTCCACTTTCGTTTGAAGCTCCTTGGGGACCACCGCAGAGGTAAGCCAAGACGAGTGCCTCATCGCTATTGCTGTCGCAATGGTGCGGACCACTGTGTCTGCCACATCCAATGAAATTTATAAGCTCGCGCATGCTGTTGCAAAACCTTCTTGCACATAGGACTTTAAGAGGGGGTGCTCAGTTTCTGGTAGATTGAGAAGATAGCACAGCTCCTTCAGTTAATTATCAAAGTTGTGGTTAGATAACAAGGCAGCATAATTCGCTATGTGTAAGAGCAGGGTTGCAGAAGAATATACCTTTCTACCAAATATGTCTAACTTTTTTACATCTGTCATCATCTTGTATTGAGGTGTTTTGGCACACTGTTGTGTCATGTCTCCCACCAAGGAGTTCGGCTGTGGGTGATTAAACAGGAACTCCAGTTTTTTGGAAGGGACAAAGTATTTCTTGTCCGCTCTCCTGCAGGTTGGTGGGACCAATGCTGGTGTCTGCCAAATGACTTCCGCAGCCTCCATGATGACCTTATCGATAGGAATGGCAACTTTCGCACTCTGTCTTGGGTGAAGATTCTTCAATAGTTGATACTGCTTTGTTTGCACTTCTGTTTGGACCTCCTGGGACTGGGCCACCCATTTAAAAAGGTCCTGGAACTGTCTGAAGTCATCTGGCAGAGACATATCCGCTGGGAACACCACCTCATCAGGAGAGGAAGATGAATGGTCAGGAATTGGGATCTCCGTCTGTTGGTCCTCCACTTCCAACAACTGGCCCTCTTCCAGCTCAGACTGCTGTGTGGTTGCGCCCAGACTGCATACAGGAGGGGCTGGCTGGCAATTATGTTGTGACTGTGGTAGCGTATGTTGCGCTGGTGGTGGTTCAGAGCGTAGAGATTGTTGATGTGCACTCTGGCGATAGTAATAATGCGAAGAATAAGGGGAGTCATAACAGTGGTCATAGTATTGATCAGATGAGGTGATGAGTACCTGGATGATCTGCAGCTTGCATATCACCTATTGTAACTGGCATGCGGAGAATGAGAATAGCATGGCGATTGCCTGTGTGGCAGGGAGTAGGATCAACGTCTTTAATGATCATTATAATGAGAGCAGGATCCATATGGTGAATAGTGAGGCCTGCGGTAGTAGTGATGTCTCGGGCTGGCCTGACGGTAGGCATGTTGAAGTGGTGACTGGTATAGTGGAGGCGAAGGGAAGGGTCCCAGTGAGAACATTGGAGACGGGGAACAGAGACTCCCCTGCTTCTGTGTTTTTGCAGTTGCTGTCACCGGTGCTGTTGCCTGCGCCGGTGCCGGCTCCTCCCCCGGTGCCGACGCTTGACTCCCTAGAGGCTCTGCTGCTGGAGTTGTCTGCACTGTGGGACTGCTCTGCAGTGCCGGCGTCGGTTTGCTTGCTGGTGCTGGCGGAGTTTCTTTTAATGCCGACCCTGCCCAAGAGGGTGCCCGTTGCTCTAACACCGTCTGTGAGGTTGAGTGGGCCAGTGCCAGCGCCTTTGAAGCGCAGGTGCTGCCTGTCAGCACCGACACCGCTTTCGGTGCCTAGAAAGACTGCTCAGACGCCAAAGTCTTTTTTGTTTTTGTATCCGACCTTGGTGCTTAGGGTCATGGGGTAGAGCCAGAGGTTCCTGGCTTATCCCCTGCGCGGATCCTTTTCGTTGCACGAGGAGGCAGCAATCGCACAGGGGACATCATCTTTCTTTTGTATGCAGCCGGCTCAAGGGAGGAGACTTCGTTTATAAGTCCCCCCAGGTTATTGTCCCGCAGCCAATATGTTAGGGTCCAGCTCCTTATCAAATAACATTTTGAGGCACATTTCTCTGTCCCGGTGGGCGTGGGCTGTCATTCTGGAACAATGCCCGCATTTTTGGGGAATGAGAGCTTCCCCTAAGCAGCGTATACACACTAAATGCCCATCAGAAGCAGGCATGGGCTCCCGGCACAGAGCACACTTTTTAAAGCCTAGGGATCCAGGCATCATTGAGTTTTATCTGTTTCACTCCTCTATCAGTTTCCGTGTCCATTTCATGCCCCCACCCCCACCCAACGTGTCTGAAGCCACTAGCTGCTGACAGCGGGAAGCCGCGGCTTGAATAAGTTAACGATCCTCTTTTTTTTTTTTTTTGTTTAGATGCCAGAAGGTTGATGGAAGAAGGGGTAACCTATTGACAGCTCATTATCTACAGATCCCCTGAAGGGATTGAAAGAACGCTGAAGGGATAGGAGGCCCGTCTGTGGCCGAGGGCAGTTGAGAGGAACTGAGCGGGGAGCTGGGTGCGCGCGATGATCAAAGGGCGCGAACAGCACAAGCTGTTGATCGCACATGCGCAACCCGGCTGACCACAGCTATTGAAAATCTCCGAGCTGCGGCGCCAGGATGAGCACGACACCATCAGTGGAGCATCCATGAGGACCACTCGAAGAACTCCAGGTTCCTCATTGCTGATGGTGCATCAGCTATGGAAATTTAATCAGGGTCTCAGCTCAGCTTAGTCAGGAAGGATCTGCGGCTGGCTCTCAGTGGGACCACACAGCCTTCCGCTCCGGCATCCCTTTTAGACTGAGCCGACCAGCTTCTTTTTATATTGGCCCAGCACTTTCAGCATGCTTGATATGGCCAGAGGTGGAGGAAGTGTGGGTCAGATCATGCAAAACTCCTTTTTCTCACCTAGGATGAGGTGTGTTTTGGGTGGGGG
>CM057847.1:33333287-33350994 GCA_030068395.1 Apalone spinifera | reverse complement strand
GGGAGTTATTAGATGTGCAACCAGCCACAAGTAATGAATGTTTTACCAAACTATATTAGCTTAAGAAAAAGCCCTTGGGCAACTATTTTATGTACCTATTTTTGTGAGTTAAGCACTTCCCAAAATTTGCTATAGAACGACACGTCTGAAGTGAGTGTTCCAGAATGCCTGTCTTGGTTGTAATTTTACCAAAAGTCCGTGGAGTTCTCTTCCCTGCAAGCTTTTATTGAGCAGTTTTTGTTGGTAGATCTTAAAGTGTTTTGCCAAGACGGCCAGTATCATTATCCTTAATTAACAGATGGACAAAACTGAAGCACAAAAGAAAAGTGACTTGTCTGAGGTTACCCTAAAGACATGGGAGCAGAGCTAGCAACAGAAACCTGAACTGCAGTAGTGTGCTCTGTGTGGTAGATCGTGCATCCTGTTACTCCTTCACACCCTTAGAATTACATTGTTAAAATCATACTGAAGAGCAGAAGCACCCTACCACCACTACTTTTTTTGGTATCAGAGTGAGTAAAGTCTTACTCATGTTCTATAGGCTGGACTCATGGCAAGTGTCAGCAGCTGGCAAGTAGAGATATTTCTTAACACAGCTCTCCAAACTCACATTGGCTAGCAACAGTTAAGACAGAACCCATACTTTGCTTCTACTAGCACAGCATCTGTAGGTCAGATTATGCCATCATAGCCTTTTTGCACTTAACCACTGCTCTGCAGGCTAATGTAACAAATTTTTGGCCCAAGACCCACCTCTAGGTAAAGAAACAGAGTGGTAGGCTATGAATGTAGGGCTAGGGTAGAGGGCGAGGGGTGTAGGAGAAGACTGGGGTGCAGGGGGTTCAGAGCTGGGGCACAGAAGATGTTCAGAGTGCTTACCTTGGGCAACTCCCAGTCAGCAGTGCAGTAGGATTAAGGCTGGTGACTCCACATGCTGTCCTCACCTGCAGAAACTATTCTCTCAGCTTCCATTGGCCGGGAATGGAACCGTAGCCAACAGGAGCTGTGGGGACAGTATCTGCCAGTGAGGGCAGTATGCAGAGCCCTCTGCTCCTACCCAGGAAGGGACTGCTGGGATGTGCCAGTTGTTTCTGGGAGCAGCTCAAAACCAGGGTATGCAGGGAGCCTGCCTTACCCTTCTATGCTGCCAGAGTGGTAATCCTAAAGTTTGGATTAAAAGCTATTTAATAATGGGCTGCAGTTGCCCACTCCTGGTTTAGAGAGTTTGCCTGTATCACTAAAAGGATATAGATTATGAAGAGAAATATATACAGAGATAGCTAGAGGTATAATTTAGTCCACAGAATCTTCTACTGGTAATGATGCGACAGAATCTGAATATCAGAGCCCAGACTGAATAGTATTAAACTGAATTTCCACTTGCCAGCTAAGAACTTGATATGGAAATCAGTAAAAAAGGGAAGACAATCACATTTCATTGCAGTGGAGCATTCCAAAAAGGCAAAAGCAAACGTCAATTTGGGCTGATATCAATTGAGGTGGAAAGCAACTGATGCAGATCTTCAGCGAGATAACTGGATCGTGGAGGCATGTAACTCTGTTTTAGGTTGTTTTTTTTTAAAGACACTCAGTGTACTAAAATAATAGTTTGTGTATGTATATAAATAAAACAGAAAAAAAATCAAGATTCTAGTGAAGATATCATTTTTTAAAAAGGCAGGCAAAGCTATTTAATTGTTATATACTAAAGCACTGGGGGACAAATCTTATAAGAAAGATGCGGTAGCAAATATAGTTCTATATTCAGTCCAGAATCCTGGATATGGGCATAATACCAACATTCTATTTCAGTTTAAGTTCCAAGGGCAAAAGATGCCCAATAATTTCAGAATATGATAAGCATCTAAGTAGGATAAATCAGATTACTGGAAACCAGATCTAGTAACAGATTTTTAAATATAGTTGTAAAAACAAAGAAGTAGATCTGCAGTAAATTAGATAATCTGTGCTTCAAGCAGCAATTATCTACTTAAAAATAAAAATGTTTACCAACTGAATGTCAATTATATTTCCAAACTGATTTGGGGAAAATAGGATTTGTTCAAATATTAGGATATACAGTATAACAATGTAGAAAAATAGGACAGTGTCCAACATTTTTTAAAATAGGGCAGCTCTGTTTGGCACTTACATCACATTGATTATGGCTATACAAAACAGGAATATTATTTTCCTCTCTCTATTAAATTGCCAAATATAGTTTGCCAGCCAGTTACAAATACAAAAGCATAGTCAGGGTAGAGAAACATTTAAGCTGCAGTGGATTAAAACAATGGATGCCAATGACATCTTAGACTAACAAGGCATTAAGTTACAGGGTTCTGGCATTAAGTAAGTTCCATTATTGGCTTGGAGCAGTGCATTCGAGGTCTCTGGCTCAGTCCAGCCAACTATGTACTACATACCTTTTAGACAAATCCTGGAGCACCACATGAAGTTTTCAGTGGTAGGAACTTTCCAATGGAATGCTGGGACTACATTCAAAAAGACCAAAGGGGTGCCAATATACGGACTGTGCCAAATACTGCGTCACCACAGCAGCGTATACATTATATTCCATAATACTATTAAAGCCTTTTGGCAAAGATATTCAGGCTGAATTATAAATAATCTTAACATCTATCTGCATGCATCTTTACAGAGCCAATACTTGCTTCCTGAAACAGTGAAGAATTTACTATTAAAGCAATGCTTAAATAGCTTGACTCCATATGTTGAATACTAATAAATATGCCTCACTTTTGTACTATAAAAGCAAAAGTTGCCAGAGGGAAGTATTTATACACCATTCTTGTCTTTCAAAGGAGTGGTTCTTGAACAGTGAGAGAACTGGGATCATCACATAGGAAAGAGTGCAATATTTGCATCTGGAAACTTGTCACAAAAGATAGATGCTAATAAAATATATTTTCTCCCTTTCCTGCTCCCGTATGATAACTCTTGCAATGGAAAGCTTTAGGTTCTATTTTTAGACATACTAGTCAGGTAAATTTGCTTGTAGCCCTAAACATATGCATAACAAATGTAAATGTGTAAGATGAATACACAGGTGTAAAATTATTCATTTATTGTATTTAGACAATGTATGAAGCACCACAAGTTTCAGCTTATAGCAGAATTTGTGCTGACCCTAAAATGTTAGTTTTATAACTGCCATGACTTGCTATATGAGCTTACAAAGAGAAATGAATTTAGCTTGGAAATAGAGAAAAGTATACACAAGTAATTTGTTAGATACCAATAACCTTAAAGAGATAGTCGGGTTAATTCAGAACTTATTTCCATAACTAAGAAAAATGGAAGAGTTTCTGTATAATTACTTATATCCAAACATTTTTCCTGAAATATCTGCAGTCAAAGCAGTATAGCAACTTGCAAGTGTATGATTTAAGTTTGAAAGTGACTGGTCTATTTTCAGGAGCCATGTTAATTATGGAAGTAATAGCATAAATGCTAGGTTTGTTTTTATATCCTCTTAAAATAGACAAGGAAATTGTTTAAAAATATACAATTTTTAAAGAAAATAATCCTTTAGTAGTTCCAACATTTAATATACTTCAGATATTTACATAATATAACATTGGCTTAATTAGTATTTTTTTTAAGCTCTTTAAAAAAATTGTTTTGTTTTAATATTAGAAGCGAGAAACTGCACCAAACTGAGCAAGGCAATTGAAGTTAAATTTGTTGATGAACACTGACTAATGGGAACACTTTTAACAATTTTCTCTATGTTCTACAATCACACAAAACATATATTTCATTACTTCACTTTGTATTATAATTGTTAATTTCTGCTTCATAGGATTTGAAATGTCAAATGATGTTTCCTGTGCTGATGTCAACTGTAGTGAAATTATTCATTTTATAACATTCAGATTTCTCTGCTAATTACTGGCAGAAAACCAACTAGTTAAGATACGAGTTTGACTATTGCAAAAGAAATACTCTATCTATAGAACATAACTGTAGCTTAAAATAGAATAAAATGATCTCTTCTTCCCATCTTATCAATGTGGCAAATCAAGGGAAACAAAAGACAAGGCTAAAAGATGAGACTGTTACATAACGGAATCTTTTGCTAGTTTACAGGGGCCTGCCTTAAAGTTGGCTTTAAAAACAAACAAACCACACCTTGCTATTTATATAGCTTGTTTGTACATACTATCTCAAAAGTTTATAAATGGTCCATTTGGATTTTTAGTTAGCTGTGCAAACATTGTGGTTTACTTAAAAGAGAATTAGAGAAATTAGAAACTCAAGCCATTCTCAAAGCACATACTTTCAAAACACAAAATATGAATTGTCTAGAATTTCGGGTTATAAAAAGGACAAAGTCTTGTGGTGGACTTAAAACCATATGCACTCATAACCTTTACAGATTAATTTTAATTATAATCTGCTGTTACTAATAATGGAACCCATTCCTTTTTTCATAAACCTAAGTGTGCTCATTAGGGGTTGAACCTTGTAAAGTGCTCAGTACATCTAGGAGGTGCTCAGGACCCCACAGGAGTGAGCCCCCATATACAGATTCTATATCAGATAAAAGCTCCAAAACTTTCTGAAAATCTTTAATAAGAATCAAGTTCACATGAAGAAGGATAAAGCACCAAGGTTCCTTCTAAAATGCGTGGCAGCATAGTCCCACAATTGCTTAATCACCCCTGCCAAGTCAGGCAGCTCCATGTGTTGAAAAACCACAAGTGGCCCACCCCAGGCAACTCAGGCATGGGCTTACTTCACTGCTGCATAGATTTCCTAGCTCATGGTCACACAAATAAATGTAATAGCAAATTTTCCAATATTCGTTTCAAAAATTTATAGACTGTAGTAGATATAAAGCAGAAACCAGGTTCCCCTATTTTGGAAAAAAACAAAACAAAACACACACACACACCAAAAAAACCCGTGTGGGGGACTTAATATTGTAGTTCTTTTAATAGAGTTGTAAAGTAAGATCATCGGGAATCTAAATCCAAATGAGGGAATACCAAGAAAGACAGTGAAGGTACACTTGGGTGTAATTTCATGCTGGTGATTTTTTGTTTAATGTAAGCAGCTAGTCTTAGAGCAGATTTTAAACTAAAAGTTGCATATTCATTGATACACACATGACTCAGAACATAAGTGACTTAGCACATTTATACACATGCTTACATAACCTTAGTGAGAAGTATTTACATATTCAAAGTTTCATTGTAACAGTTGAAATTTAAACACATGAAAGCATATTAGCTACTACAAAAATGCATAATGGGATCAAATTTTACACAAGCATAAAACACATTTTAAAGTACTTTCTGGGTATTTCAAATTAATTATTTTCTATATGGTCTTGTGTAGCATTCTTTCAGTTGTTACAAAATTAGCTTAATCATTTACTTATCTATTTGCAGGTACATTGTCAATTAAAAAAAACTAGCATGAACTTTTACTTGTACACAACTTTTATGCTCTATCAACATAATTGCATACAATCGTAAATTCAAATGAAGTTCTCAAATACTTTGGTTTAATCTTAGTTGGGAATAAGTATTTGATGCAACAGAAATCACATCCGCTACCCTAACTTTGCTGAAGAAACAAAGACATTGATAGCGTTCTTTGGTAAAAATGTTTGGGGCCTTTTGTATGCATGTGCATTTACCAAAAAGTGGTCTCTCTGATACTGTTGTACTGTCAGTTTACAGACTTAAAAAGCTATTCCAATTTAGTGAGGAATATAAAACTATCAATTTAGTAATCAATGAAAATTGGCTGAGACAACATCTGCAACTACTACAAGGGATCAATAGTATTTTTGAAACCCCCCTGATTTTAAACACTTATCTTTTATTTTGTAAATACTTGAACTACAGCCTGTCTATTATTTTGCAGTTAAAGTAGAAACATTGTTAGGATTCTGAAAAGTCACCTAACAGAGTCAAAGATGAGACAGTATTTAACTGCACAGTATTTGTGCATCAACTACAATACATACTAGGCAAAGGCTATTAAAAAAATCAGTTAACTGCTACAACAGAAGCTATGCAAATATAAAACAGAGCAGATATACAAGAATAACACTGAACATACTGTACTTTATTAGCACAAAAAGCTGTAACAAGGCACAGCAAGCAGAAAAATACATTGATTGAAGGGTTAGTGTTTCATACAAGAAAAGTTATTCTTGTATTTGCAGCCATAAGGTTCTCTAACTCACACAGTCACTGCCATGGAGAAGTAACAACATACTGTAGCAGCTGGTAAAGAAACTAGGGAGCAGGAAAGTGGTACAAAGCACATTTTTAAAAAGGGGTTGGAGATTCCAATACAATATTAGTGCAAAAATGTCAGGGACAGAACAGTTGGAAACTCTTTGATTAAATAAGTTTAATCGACTTATTTAATACTGGAAATTTCTGTCCAATAATAAAATAAAAAACAGAAGTTCAATTCCAAAGTAGTTTGTTCAAATGGTATCAGAACAAACATTGCAAAAAGGTGCTAAATGGAAAAATGTTATTTATAAATAAAATAAACAGTACTTTTGAAACCTGCTATTAACTACAGTTATGTCTTTTTAAAAAACTGTATTTAAGTTATATTTTAGCTATGAACACTTTCAGCATAAACAATGTTAAATAGAGTTTTAAATTAAGCATTTCTCCTCAACATCATTTGCAACTGACACATATGTCAGGTCACTAACTCCTATACCCTGGGAAATAGGGTTTACTGGATTAAGGAATTGTTGCAGAATATGGAGGGTGCTGAGGCAGGGTCTGAGAAGGAGGGGGAATGTAAGGGGTATGTGGATGGGGCACTTACCTGGTGCTCCACTCCAAAGGGCATACATGGCTCTGTGCTCCCTGGCGCACTCAGCCACAGCCCTCTGCCACTATGGGAGCAGCAGGAGAAAAGCCTCTGGAGAAGCACTTTGCTGCACTGCCATTCCCTTAGCTGAGGGGAGGGGATGCAGCAGCATTCAGAGCCGCTTCCTCCTACCTCCGTCATGGTACAAACTACAGGTGTTCCCAGATCAGGGACATCCAAAGTACGGAGGTTCAGGTATATTTAGTTTTTAGTGACGTATACAGACTGTTTTAACTAATGGCAATAATCAAATTTGAACAAACTTTCATTTAAAATTTTTTTTCAAATAGCAGGTTTTTAACTGCCTGTCCAAGATAGTATTAATCTTGCTAATAATGCCACTTAAACCCATGAATGTTCTAAATAGAAGCCCACTTCTGATCAGACATATTCAAGCCCTTATCAAAAGGAAACCTGGTGAGCTAACTGAATGATTTTTAGCATCCAAAAACTCTTAATATAGCACAGGATTCCCATGCTCCTAAAAAACATTTTTAGATGTTTAGTTTCTTGACATTTGGAAACTTGTTTGGAAGGAACAATTAAACTTTTCAAAGATGGAAAGATTTTGTTGAAAAAAATTAACCACCACTCAAAACATTAAAATATTCAACCAATAAAAAAAGAGTTTTTGTTCTTTAGCATCAGAGGAAATGCCCCATAGTTGCTTCACCCAATTACTACAGCTACAAATTTAGAAGTTAGCAACAAATACTTATGTAGACCTTAATGTAAAGTACATCACTTTGTCTCTGCTTACTGTATTAAGAAGCATCACAACTTGATTGGTGTAACAGCACACAGCAACTGACATACTAAACATACAGTATTGCAAAAAAGCGGATGTGTTTGCCAAGTTAAACTAATGCACAAAAAAACAAAACAAAACAAAAAAACCAGATTCTAGTAAGCCTACTGGGGACTCTCGGTTTACTTTGTCTTAATGGGTTCCCGTTCCAACCATCGCACCCGGACTTTTTGTTTATAGTGATATTCCTTTAGAAAGTCTTGCAACATTGATGGTAAAGGGAGACCATCAATTCCATCATATGTAGTGCACCTGCAGATTACTGCCCGGCAGATATACTGCAGACTAAAAGGAAAAGTCCTGTTCAGAGATACAGTAAGTAATGGTTCAAAAAACATGCAAGAACTAGGATCTTTATAGTGTTCTAGAAGTCCTGTAACAGTGGAGGAGTGAAACACACAGGGATCGTGAGCATCAAAACTAAAGTTGTGATTCCATTGCTCAATACGTGCATGTAGGGATCGGTTATAACGACGGAAGCTCACAGAAAAGAGATAGTCCTCTTGTGCAGAATCCCTGAGCAAAAAAGTGCCTTCAGGTTTGCCTTCCAGAAGCGCCTCTGCTTCATAACGGTCCATCACACCCCAATAACATGGGTTACCTGTTATTTGAAGCAAGTCTGGCACAAGGCAGTGTATGTAATCAATTTGCGTGTGTACTTTCCAAGCTCCTTGTCTGCTACTATGGATATGGCTCTCTCCAGACACCTGACGTTGCTTTTGCCTGCGAGACTGCAAGCAGAGTGTTGTTGCATCCTCTTCATGTTCACAGTTTCCCTGTAGTGTTGCACTATTGTCTCCAGTCAGCTCAGTCATACCTGGGGCTAACTTTGGTCCCAATTTATATAATGGATTAACCTGTGCTGTAGTTTCAAAAGTATGTATTTGGGCATTAGGAGGGGGATCCACCCCTTCTTCAATACTAAGCCTACGTCTCTCTCTAAGTCGGTCTTCTTCATCTTCTGTGGAAATCAAGGAAGGATCAAATGTATCAAAAAAAGTTGAATGAGGACTCACAGGAGCTGTATGTTGCTTAATCAGATGCCACTTTTGGGCAAGGTCAGATCCAGCAGGGAAAGGACATTTCTCAAGCATTAGTTCAGAGAGATGAATCTTTCTTTTATTAGAAAAGATAGGTTTTGACCTCTTGCTATAAGTTTTCATGGGAAAACATAACCCAACAGTATCCTGAAGCCGCTGTCGCAGAGAACGGCTACCTACCGTCCTGTTTGATACACTCTCTGTATCATGAACAGAGCTCACGCCGTATCTTCGCTCCCTCCTTTGGAAGCCACTTCGTGTTCGACCAAATCTTTTATCATTATCCATTGAGCTTTGGGTTTTTGTAGAACAGGAATGTTTCTTCTTCCCACCCCAAGGAGCATGCCGGGAATAGGAATCTCTTCGTGCAAGTCTAGTTCCTGTGACACATGAGTCATTATCTTTCTCAATGCTTATTTCAACAATTTGAGGGATGTCAGTGACACAATTCTGATTTCTCTTCACTGAATTCTTTGAAGGACTTAAACCCAGTTGTAAGACAATGTTCTCTCTTAGAGGGCTGCTTGGTTGCTGATGAGCCAAATCGGGCACATGGATACTTCGGTCTTTAACAGAGGAATGCCTACTGGAGTCTACATCTATGTTTTCATTTCTGTTTCCACCTTCATGATTGAAGAGATTGTGGCATCTGTATTTGAAGTTGTTCCACATCTTTCCCACTTGATCCATGGATTATGTTTCCTAAATTCAAAGAGAGGATGAAAAGATTAAATTAAAATTATTAAAAATAAAGATACCTATCTGATTAATATAGCAATATCATTCAAATGAGTGAGTTAGAGGTATGGAGAAGATATTAGTTAACTGAAAAATTGAGAAAAAAATTAGTGCCTGCATAATCTTGTAGTGCTATTCATGTTGCATTATTTGAAGATTTAAAAAACAAGAATAGCAAAGAAAAGAACGCAGACAAGCACAAGTGACTAGTTTCCAAGTAGCTGCAGAATAAATGAATCTCACTTTACAAAAACCTTTCCCCACCCTGCACCTAATCTCAAAATAGCCAAAAGCCCCAAAAAGCATTAATGGAAACAAGCACTATGATAACTTTCCAATTTTGATATTTACATTTGATGGGCACAAACATCTCTATAGAAAACAATGAAAGAACTACATAAAGCCATTATTGCTGAAGTTAATTGTATATTTGAGCCTAAAGTTTGTTATTTACATTTTATAATTACAATATATGTAAAGTTTCCAAGTCTTCAAATATGAGTGTCAGATATCTGTGACTGACTCCCTAAAGAGGAGTGCCAAGAAACTGTAGTAAAACAAATGAAAAATGAAGGCTAACGCCATTGAGTAGACTCCAGCAGAGCAGTTATGAAATTAGGCAAATAAACACTCTTTCCATCCCTGAAAGGGCAGAGGCCCTCTCTGCAAAAAAGCAGTTAGATTCATAAACTAAAACGGAAAAGTCAGGTCATGGTTTCAAGCTGTATTTGACAGATGTGAGAACCCCAACTTCAAAATTCAAAGATTTGATGAAAGAAAGCTGACAAGAGCTAATTTATCTCAAGAGGAACAGCAGTGATAGACACTTTACACCTCGGTCTAAACAAAGACATTAATTATCTTACCCATTACAAAGACAGCTTCCCCAATTATCACCTCTAATATCATTAGCTCACAGACATTTACCTCCCCCCCCTCATCCTCCTTCTGTTCTGAAATTTGATTTGTCCTTTTCATATGTGTTCATTTTTTTGATTGTATCCTTTGGTATATATGGTTGTGCCAATTTTCTTCCACTATTTGATCTGAGGAAGTGGGTCTGGCCCACGAAAGCTCATCACCTAATAAACCATCTTGTTAGTCTTTAAAGTGCTACATAGTCCTGTTTTTTGTTTGAGGAACAGCAGGACACTCACAAAAGCTTACTGTTAAGAGACACTTTAGCAAAGTCTCAACTATGAAATGCCTAAGACAGACAGCATTTCTCAGGGATTATTTAACCACACACACACACACACACACACACACACACACACACACACACACACACACACCCCACAACCAAACAAGTGGAAAAACCATGGAACTTCTGTTTTTACTTGTAGCATTATGCAGAACTAGAGGAAATAGGCAGCCAATCTCCAAAACATTGTCAAAAATTAAATACAATTACAGTAGGCTTCCAATAATCTGGCACCTTTGGGACCTAGGTGGTGCTGGATTATTGGATATGCCGGAGTACCAGGAAGTACTATAAGGGGGCATACTCCCAACCCAATCCCCCTTCCCACCTCATGCTTGGGTCCTGGAGCCGCCGGTACAGCTGCGCATCTCCCTCCAGGCGCTGGGGCATGTGCACTGAGTGGCTGGCTTTTCAATGAGCTGGCCGGGATGCTGTGCACAACCCAATCCCCCTCCCCTACCCTCCCCTTTCACAGAGCCAAACACCTCCCTTCTCTGCTGTCACCCAATCCCCCTTCTCCCCCAACCTTATGTCCAGGTCCCGAAGTAGCTGCCTGTGCTCAGCGGCTGGCTGCTAGCACGTGCAGGCTGGACAATGTGTGCGCTGGGGACTGTGAGCGGAACGGCGTAGCATGTAAGCGCGCATGCGGCTCACAGTGGCCCAGCCATGAGAGCAGCTGACCTGAGCAGTTCCGGATTTCAGTTGCTGCCAGACTATCAGGAGTGCCAGACAACTGGAGTTTTACTGTATTAGCAGCATCCACAATGCAGTTACTCCTTTAGAAGCCAAATCTGATAACCTATAATCAAGATATGAAGAACATGGGAGCTGCCTGGAATATTCTTATGAATCATATGTTCATCTATTTTGATTGATATTGTCGTGTTGCTAACAAAGAGCTAATTTCTGCTACACTGTTTTTCTTCCCAATGGCTTTATTCAACAGATACTACAAAGTATCAAGTCTCTCTAGTGATCCTAAGGAAAGGAGGAATCCAGGTGGAAGGAAATGGGAACTAAGGATTTGAGAATTGTTATTTTATGTTTACATTAAAAACACCCAGCACAGTAATTACTGTAGTGGTGCACGCCTGCACTCCCTGTGTGACTTGGGCCATCCATTGCTCCTTGCAAGAAGCAGGCTCAGATTGTTCAGTTCTCCAGGGGAGCAGGGTGCAGCTGGGCTCTAGCTGCCTGGTTTTCTTGCCAGTTTCATGGCTCTGTGAAATTGACACATGAGCAACAGCCACTGTCCACACAGACATTGCCTGGCCCACTCTACACATACACCATCTCCACAAGAGGTTGATGTTGGTAGAGATCATTTACATTAGGAGAACAAGACAAGACTGAAATGTAGACTTGGATGTAGTTAAGTTGATATAAGTTGTCTTACAATAACATCCCTAGACTACACTACACAGCAGAAGTGGGTAATTCACTAATCGTGTAGTCAACAGAATTTTTAGATTATTCGATAAAGGAAGGTGTTCAGTTGTTCAGTCCTGGCTCCCACTACATTTAAAATGAAGAGCCATAGCGGGGGTAGCTCAGGCCACAAACAAACAGGCTGCAGGCCATATGTTGAGTAGCCCTGTTTTAGCCTCTTTGATTAAAAAAAAAAAATCCATAGGAACTTAGCAAACAAGTTACTTTGTCACTATATTGATATGGTTCTCAGCTCCCCTAAAGTGTTTAGCAGGAGCCAAAACCAATTGGAGCTGGTAGGTAACAAGATTGGTAAAGAGGGGTGTGTGCAGCCTGCAGACCCAGTCTAATAATGGGACGAGTCCAGGGAATCTCAGAGAAGTGCAAGCATGGGTCTGTCACTGGAAACAGATGCTCACAGACAGATTGACTCAAGGGTCAAATGTACAGCTTAACTCTGAGTCAGAGTTCCAGGGTAACAAATGTGTAACACCCTAGTGCTGCTGGAGCCCCAAACCAGAGGAGAAACTTCTTTTACTAAAACATCTTCAGAAGAAATAAAAAGAGCAACTTCATTAGAAAGAAAAATAAGAGAACTGAGCTAATTAAGGATTCTAAAAGATACAGAATTAGAGAGACTAACGTCTTTACTCCCTATAAAGCTATTAAGTCATGTAAACTAAAATGATGGATAAATCTGACTGAAATTTCTTGTAACTACTATGTGGGCTGCAAGTTCCTCCCTATAGCGATCCTGAAACGATTGCAGGTATGGAGAAAGTGTACTTTTTTGAATTGGTGCTCTGAAAATTAGGTCGATTAGGGATGTAAGTGAGTAGTCGACTCAACTAGTCGCTTCCTTCACCCCCTGCTGCCTCTATCGGGCGGGGGGGGGGGGGGGGGGGGGGGGGAGGGAAAGGAGAGAGAGAGAGAGAGAGAGAGAGAGAAGCTGGTGTTCCCCCCAGTACCATCTCTGTGAGGGGCAGGGGAGGCAGAGGCAGAGTGGGAAGCAGCGCAAGCGAGGACTGCTTCAGTCCCTGCTCATGCTGATTCCCATTGCAGGCACTTCTGCTTTTGAAGTGACAATGACCCTATAAGAGGCAGCGGGGTGGGGGGGTGAAACAGGAGCAAGGGTGACTGGCTTAAAAGGGGATGTTGTTGTGAAGCAGCCCCTATCCACAGGGCTCCCTGCAGGTAGCTCCCCCCTGCAGACAGGAGCTGTTGGAGTCCCTATCCACGGCCAGCCCTAGTTACCATGAACAGGGGCTGGTGCTGGAGCAGAGCTATCCACTGTGAAGAGGGGCTCCTGGACTCAGCCCAGTAGCTCTTACTACATTTAAAATTCAGAGCTGCAGCCCGGGTGGCTCCAGAGCAGTCATGAGCCAGAACTGTTCAGTCCTGGCTTAAGTCAGCTCCTGGAGCTACCCCCCCTGTGGCTCTGCAGAGATGCTTATCGACTAATCGGCTATATGATTAGCCAGATAAAGGCATTTTAAACACCCTTGGTCAACATATTAGTTGCTTCTAAGTTGTATTAAATATAATGGATACCCTTCTTACCCAGAAAAGGCATAAAAACCACTACATTCTGTCCTGGGACTGTATCTCACTATGTATAGTTTGGACTTCTTCAAGCTGTGGATAACATGATTACTATAAAAAGAAAGATAGTTAAATGCTATTTTCATTAAGTTATCTTTACCTAGAAATTTAATATTTGCCACCTTATTATAAAGTATATGGCTTGTGTTCAGTTTATCATACCAAATAGAAACCTTAAAGTTTTTCCTTTTTAAAGTCTGTTAGTACTTATTATGAGACAGGACTTTGCAGAAGATCCTAAAATGGATGTTTTTAAATACATCAAAGCTAAAAGCACCTGGATTCTTGAGGCTTCAGATCTTATGAGCACACTTGTATGGACATTGCGGAAAATGGTCTCACATCTAAAAGCAATGGTTCCCAAGCTCTGGTCTGCAGATGCCCCTGGTGGCCTGACAAGCTAGTAGATCACTTGATCCTGGCTCTCCTTATCTCCAGCTGCTACATCACATCAAAAAGACAGCTAAAAATATATACTTTCCTACTATTACTCTTCCAGGTAAGCAACTGCAGTAACTGCCACAACAATGTTATTCAATTGTAAAGCAGAGGCAATGGTAACTTGTGCACTTAAAACATGGGAAGGAAGGTTAGTCAAAAGAAAATCTATTTAAAAGGAGGTTACACTATACTTTTAAAGTTTAGGGTTAAGTTTCTCCAAAATGATGGTGTATGTTTCATTTCAGGAATCTAAGAACTGGTAAGAGGATTTCAGGAGAAGAACAGTGATACTCAGCTGCTAGTTAGAGTTTCAGAAGCAACAAGGAGAAGTAACAACTTAATGATTGAATCTACTGCTTCCTTACCCCAAAACCCAGCCTGTACTAGTAAGAGTGAGCTTAAAATAGTACTGGTATACAAGGGAATTATGTGAATAAAAAAAAAAAGATTTACAGAAAAAGGAATGTGGCATAGCAGTTAAAGACTCAACAAGATATAAATATTCATCGATGGGGCAGCTACAGAACAAGATCAGAATGATAAGAAAGACCCAATTTTGAAAAATTTTAATAATCTTCACTTCCCATTCACTTGAGTGTGAGCTGAGGTTCCACAGCCCATCTGACAGTCAGGCCACGAGCAACTTCTAAAAGTTTTTCCAACACATCCTTCCCCCACAACACCTGGATAGAACCACAAATATAGAAGTAAAAAGTGGATAAATTGGGGGGGGGGGGGGGGGGGGGGGGAGGGAGGAGAAGAGGAGGAGGAAAGAGAGAGGCAGAAAGCCTGAAAATTCAGTCTTTATACTGCACTAATGCTGGAGTAGGCAATAAGTTGGAGGTGGTTTGCCAGGATTAGTCCCTGGCAGGTTGCTGCTGCTTTATTTACCAGAATGCCCACAGGTACAGCCACTTGAAGCTCCCGTTCACAGCAGATCACTGTTGCTGGCCAATGGGAGACGCAGGATGCGTTGCTGACCGGGACACTATTTCTTGCAGATCCCATTGGCTGTTGGCCACAATCTGCGGCCAACAGCAATCTGCAGTCAAATGTGATTTTTTGCTTCTAACACAATCCTGTGTATTGTACTTGAATAGGAAGAAAGACATAAAATAAGTATCTTAAAAATAGATGCAGACAGGCCTTACCTGAAACCAAGAATTGTGTCTTAAAATGGACAAAAAAAAAAAAAAAATTAACATGTTTGAATATAAAACTATCAAAAATGCTAGTCTGGTAGAATTTTGGAGGGAATGGATATCTGCCTTACAAATTAAAGTAATATGTTACTTAAAGCATTTGCTCTACTAAGAACATTTAGTGGAGAGGCTGATAACACTCTGTTTTAACTCATTAATACCTAAGAAGTGCATTGCATCTTATCTTGAAGCTTTGGATTTAATAATATTTGTATTTAAATCTTACCTCTATCTCCCCTTCCTTCTTAAAATCTACTCTAAAAGATAAAAGGAGCAACTCACTTCCTATATTTTGTCAACACTATTAGCTGCTTTGATATAGGCCTGCTTACAAGCCTTTCTGTGACCACCATGCACAGTGGCTACTTTGGTAACTCATCATGGATAACAGAAAAGTTTCTGGAACTTGAGCCCTTGTCACAGTTAAAGCCGTGTGCGTCATTATGGAATAAGACTTGAATCATTCTTCAAATTATATTTGATGCTTAATTCATCTAAATTTCAGATGCCTAAAGTTCAACAGATTTTGTTTCAAGGGTTTCTTGTGCCGGCACTACATTGACAAAACTGCAGTAACTCAAAAGCCAGTTTTCATAAAGTTAAATAGTTATTTTTAGAGACCTATCAAATTCACGGCCATGAAAAATTGCATCACTGATGGAAATCTGGTCTCCTCCCATAAAATCTGGTTTTTTGTATGCTTTTGCCCAGTACTATATAGATTTCACATGGGAAACCAGTCTCAAAATGGGCATCCTGACCCGAAAGAAAATTGCAGCAGGATCACAAATTACTTAGGGAGCGTGTTTCAATATTTCCATGTTTGTGTCCGTGCTGTTTTCAGAGCTGAGTGACCACAGCATGGTGGCTGCTGACTGAGGGCCTAGCTCTACATCAAAGGAGGGAAAAATACAGCTTGCCACAATATGCTAAGCCAGTGGTTCTCAAACTTTTTGGGCTCCGGAGCCCTTTACATGCGTAAAAATTTATGCGGAGCCCCAGCGGTCCACTGATTGTATGTGTTGTACCTATCGATGTTTCCAGTTTGTCAACCTCACGGAACCCCTGGAGATGTCTCGCGGAGCCCTGGGGCTCTGCAGAACACAGTTTGAGAAACACTGTGCTAAGCCATTAGTGTCCTGCAGCCCAGTATGTCACTCAGGGCTGGTTCCCTGTCTGCTACACCCTCCACACCCCCTCAAAGTGGCTGGTTTCTGGGGCCATCATGTGTGTCTCGCCCCTTGTGGGATGGGAGGGTCTCCTCACGCTACCCTCACCCCAAGCACTGGAGCATTGTCCATCCAAATGCAGCAGCATCCTTGGCCTGATGGGTCATTGTGTAGCGTGCCATGAAGGTATGGATGGAAGAGCAGGTTACCATTACACAAATTTCCTGAGGAGGAATCCAAGCCAGGAATGCTATGGATGAGGCCTGGATCCTCATGGAGTGTGCAATCAGCAGAGGTGGAGGCACCTGTGCAAGGTTGTAACATTCCCAAATGCAGGACACCATTCATGAGGAGAGGCGTTGAAATGATGCAAGCTGACTTTTCATTCTGTCTGCCACTGCTACAAATAACTGTGCTGACTTTCTGAACAGTTTTGTTCTCTCCATATAAAATACCAGTGCCCTACAAACATGGGGGCAATGGAGCCTCTGTTCCTGAGCATTAGAATGCAGTTTTGTGTTGAACACTGGGAGGAAAATGTCCTGGTTAATGTGGAAATGTGTCACCACCTTTGCGAGGAAAGCTGGGTCCTTACAGAATACAGTATAAAAAAGGTTTTGATGTTAGGCCCTTAAGTTCAAATACCCTCCTAGCCGAAGTTATTGCTACTAGGAATGCTACCTTGTAAGAGAGGTATAGCAGGAAGCATGTGGCCAATGGTTCAAATGGCAGTCCTATCACCTTAGAAAGGGCTAGGTAAGGTCCTGGGGAGGGGAGAGGAAACAGGTTGGTGGATTTGAGGGTAGAGTTTATCATGGCCTTTTAAGAATCAATTGACCATAGGGTTGTCAGATATAGAGTGACCCCGTGTACCCTGGTGGAAAGCTGATATGGAAGCTAAGTGAATCCTTATAGAGGAGACTGAAAATCCTTGCTGTTTGAGATGGAAGAGGTAATGCAGAAAAAGTGACACTTAGGCAAGTGTTGGGGGTGAGCCATGTTGTGCAGACTAGCCTGAAAGACTCTTCCACTTGGCAAGGTAGGTGGTTCTCTATAGGGTTTCCTGCTGTCAAGGAGGACTTATCTAACCCAGTGGGAGCAAGAGAGCTCTACTGGGTTCAGCCTAGGGATGTTAACTAGCAATTAATTTACTAGTCAAGCAGTTGATGGAATTTCCATCAACTACTTGACTAGTC
>CM057847.1:33310255-33324016 GCA_030068395.1 Apalone spinifera | reverse complement strand
ACACCAGAAGTCAAATTCTGCCAACCTCAACTATAGAATATCCTCCTGCTTGGCAATAAGAAATACCAAAGGTAGCATGAGGGCTATATTTAGTGGCAAGTCTCTTTATTTTAATAGATATCAAGCAATAAAACGAAATCATCCTTTATGAAAAAGCAAGCTAAAACACAAAGAACCAGACTCAAAAAGATCATAAATCAATGTTTCCTAATTAATTAAGTCACTTAAATATCACGGGTAGATGGATTTAAATGAGAGAGCAGAATACTCTCCCAGGCAGAGGACAATGCTTCTAATTTAGATGCAAGTTGGATAAAACACTAGAAAATATACTATACAGAATAAATATGCATTATCAGAGATGAAGTAGCAAAAGGTTCATTAAATCACCTATCACTTAGCACTATGGATTCTAAATTCAGAGGGGATACTAAATTAAGTTTGAAATGTATAGCATTATGACTTTAAATATAACTCATTTGTAACTTGAGATATTGAGGCAATGTACATTTTCTAGCTATAATTCCACAAGATTTGTACCCTCAAGTATAGATACTAATTTTCCAACAAATTACTGCTGCCAAGTTTTGCCAGCTACTCACTGGCACAAGAACTAAACTCTATAATTCAAAACACAAGCCAAACAGTAGTCCCTCCACTAATTTACTTATTGTTCTAGGCCCATGGTGTCCAACCAGTTCTGAAGCAGTAGCCACTATAGAGACGACTGCTACAGCAAACTAGCCACATTCAACTGGCCAAATAGTCACATGTGGCTAGCATGTTGGACACCACAGTTCTAGGTAATGTTTACAGCTTTGGGGAAACATTACTATCACAGATGCTTACATTTGATTTTGGCAGAAAATAATTTTCTCTGAAGGATGCAATTTAACATCACAGATCAACTGAACAAGATCTGTGAGGAGATAAGACTACAGACAAATTCAGCCTTGCTGGAAACAAGAACTGGAATTGAATTATTGACCCTGATGAAATCAGCCAAAATAAAATTGCAACATCAAGCTATAATTGTATCAAGCAAGGTTATTCAATGAGCAACAGAACAAGAGAGACAAGATACTCATCACAACAACAAAAGTCTAGTTTTAAGTTCACAACCAAATAAAATTGAAAAATAAAATGAAAAGTTTATCACTAAAACTAGTAATCCACCAAAGACATTAAGTGGTACCTTTCTATACGCTACATGTAACTAAAAAGTAAAAATGTGTTTTGCTTATCTTGGCTGTGCCAAATCAAATAAGACTTACCAGTGAGTGCAATATTCAAAGAAAAGTTTAATACAATTGCTGCTGAACAGATTGTAAAATACAGTACAGCAGATTTATTTCCTTGTGTACTGATAGTTCTCAACCATTTATCTGTATATTATAGATGCTCCTTGCTCATCCAAGACTGATATCAAATAAAATGGAGGAGCCAAAATTATCTTGTGAAAAATACAGAAAGCTAAGATTTTCAATCAGGACATTTCAGGATGTAATTCAAACTTTACCAATTATAACTAGGTGAGCCCAGAACTCCCCCCCCTCCCCTGCATTATAGGTTAAGAGAGAAAGAGGGTCTGAATGACAGTAAACTAATTGCTAGATGTCTGGATTTTTATATATATGTGGACTATGATTATTAGTTAGTAACCATAAGAAGTTTTAAAGCCACAATGAGATACAACAGACAATCCTTCTCCTAAACTCAATTTATACTTTTAAAGTTTGAAAAACGAAGTTAAGAAACAGATCAAGTCATAAAGAAAATTAATTTCACACCATTATTTTCGACCCTGTCTAAGCAAACAAAGTAAAAACCTCACAGGGGTAGCTGTGTTAGTCTGTAAGGGTACGTCTACACTTGCTCCTTAGTTCGAGGTAGGGATGCAAATATAGCTGACCGAAATTGCTAATGAAGCAGGGATTTAAATATCCTGTGCTTCATTAGCATAATCTCGCCCGTGCATTATTCTGCTCAACAGCTGATTCGAACCAGGAAGTGCACTCCGGGACGCGTTAGTTCGAACCAACAGGTTTGATTCGAACTAACGTTACTCCTCATTTAATTCCCCAGAAACTTTTAATTTGTTGATTTAAGTTTGGACCTCCAAAATAGCCAACAGCACAACACCTAAAGTCTATTGGAACATTCCATAACCTTCAGTGCATTGGTATTTACTATATATTTGAGAGAGTTTGAGCATCTGTGAGCGAGTAAGCCTATCTGTCCATCCAAGAACTCCTCCTAAATGGCAAGGCCTAGGATCACCACATTTCATATATAGCATCTTCTTATAAAGTAAAGCAAGATAAAGGATCTGGCTGTGCAGGGGGACTTTCAAGCTCCCGCTCAGTACTCCTCCCTCCCCCCTGCATAAACTCGTACAGAAAAAAAAAAGAGACAATCACCAGGTAGATGAAAGAGGCTGGCTGGGATCAATTTCCCCTTCCGCCTCTGTCCGGGACTGTCCCAGCCCTGAGCCTCCCATCCCTCAGGTGCTCTTTAGGGAGGGCAAAGAGGGTGCAGACCTTCTCCATACAGGAACATTGCTGTCTGTTCTAGGGATGTTAAATATAGGTTAATTGAATAGTCGAGTAACCTCACGAATTCTTATCAGGTAGTCCTCTATTCCGTAGTTCCCAGGGGTAGGGCCAGAAGCCAGTGTGCTCCAGCCCCACTCCCGAGAAGCCTCCTGCCACTCAGCATTGTTGCCTCTGTATCAGAGGCAACAGCATGGGGTGCCAGGTGGGAGCTGGTCTGCGAGGGGAGCCAGTTTAAAACCCAGCTCCCCATGTGGATTTGTGCTGTCACCCTGTGCTGCTGCCTCTGATAAAGAGGCAGAGGTGCAAGGTGATAGCAACCCCTATCTAGGCGGTGGTCTGAGTTTCCGGACCTGGGGAGAGCCAGAACTGAGCTGGCCTGCTAAAAATGTACTGGCAAATGGGGGGAGGGGCAAATGCATGTAGTCTACTACAGCATTAACCGATAAGCTTTTGCTTATCGGTTAATAGACTAAGGATGTAAAAGTGTAGCCAGTTCCCCTTCATCAGAGCAAGTACACAGTTTGGCCTCTTGAAAATGAGAGGGGCTCCTAAGGACTAATTTACACTATATAGGGTTAGGTTGGCTTAACTTAATAGCTCAGGATTGCTAAAAGTTTCACACCTTGTACAACATAATTAAGCCAGCCTAAGCTCTGATGTAGACACTGCTAGGTCTATGAATTCTGCCATTCCTTGGAAAGGTGGATTTATTATACCAATGGAAGAAAAAATTCAATATTTCTAGCATTTTATATCTATAATCTAGTCTGACCTATTGTGCCATATTTATAAAGCTTGACCTTAAGTTACCCCTCTGATCCCATTTAGTATATCTTTATTCAGAAAAGCAGCATTTAACAGTAAGTTAAAGAGTTTGCTAGAGGCTTATGAATTCAGTAAATTTAAATGTTTAAGGCCTAAATATTTTATATTAAATACATATAACGGGTTATTTTTAAAATGATAATTTAAATGAAAATCTGATTAAGTTTACATATTTTTATCCACACTGACCCTGGACTACGCGTGGCATTTCAAAGCGGAAGCACCCTCATGGAGCTCGGGGTCAGCAGGGACTTATTTTTGCACAATAGCACCATACTGGTGGCTCATTCAATTTGAGACACACTACAGTCTCCATTCTTTTCTGTCTAGCTAGTTATTTTCCCATTTTGTATTTGTGGATTGGATTTACACCCCTCCCCCGCCCTAACTAAAGAGCTTTGCACACATTTTTATTGAATTTCATTTTACTGGCTTTCAGACCGTGTCCCTGAGATGTGGGGAGTCACCAGGACCTGCACCCCCATTCACAGCCAGATGTAACTCTCAGCCAGCAGGCAAGATTTATTATTTCACCGGGATACAGTGTAGAACAGGCTTGTTAGCACAGGAACCAGAAGCAGTCAGTAGGATCTGTCTTAGGAAAGGGGGGGGTGGGGGGGAAAGGACTCCGAGCCAAGGGCCTTGCCCCCCCATCTCTGCACCTCAAGCCAGTGAGAATCACTCTCACTCTCCAGCAGCCTCTCTCTGCCTGCAGCCCACCTTACCTCCAGCCTTTGTCCAGCTTCCCAGTCAAAAGGTGTCACCTGGTCTCACATGCCCCTCCCAAGCTCATGTTACAGAAAGCCTTGGCCATTGTGCTGGGCCAGCTTCCCTCAGTTTCCCCCCCTTTCCTCTTCCTTTATTGTCAGCAAAGAGCCATTGTATATTCTGCTGTTTATTTTGTCAACAGAATTGGCTTCTGCCAGTATCCCACAATGCCTGTCTGATGACTGTGCTCAGTGTTTTGATCTCTGTTGCCCTGCAAGTGTGTGCGTCCCTCCCCTTTCCAAGCTCTGGTAAGTATCTGACAGCTGAGTGAGCTGCTCCCTTTGGGGAACAAACAAAGAACAAATCATTGGAATGCTCCTCTTTTGCCCTGCACTAGGAGCACAGTGGCAGGCAGATTGCTGCGGCAGGGGGACAGGGTTAGATGCTGTGCTGTTTTGACATTTTTCAGCACAAAGACCTCACAGAGCTACTCTTGATGCCACTCTCAGCAGCGGAGGAGGCTGTGGGAGAACTCTGAGGGAATCCCAAGATGTGGGGATCAGCTCTGCCTTCCACAACATTGCACTGTGGGATACATAGCCACACTGCACTGCTCACACTTTCAGTGGTAGTGCCACCGCCATGGACATGATCTATTGACCAAGAGAGAAAGTGTGTACACCTTCTGGCTCTTTGTTTTCTTCACTTTGGGTTGTTGATATACATTTTGTCAACAAAACTTGGTAGTAGAGACATATTCTAAGACACAGACAAAAGCTTCAAAACCTTCAGATAGTTAGCTAGCTAGATTACAGGGCACGATGGACAGAGGTAGTTGAATGTATGCCTTTTCCTCTTAAAAGGATTGCATCATTAGCAGTAAACTAGTAAACAGTACCCACATACTCATTTTCCTAGATAAGGCATAGTCGAGATCCAGACTCTGAAGAAACAGTTTTCACACCACAATAGTGATCAGTAAAAAAAAAAAAAAAAAAAAAATCTTTTTTGCTGTCTCTTCAAAAGTGTTTGGAAGTCCAGATTTGACACACCGTTTACCTATTCACCACTCTGAGTTTAAAGGAACAAAGCAATAATTATACCTCATTAGATTAATGGCCATCTTCTAGCTAAGTGAATCTTACTGGGTGATGCTTAATGATAACTGGTTAACCAGCGGTCCCACGGGGTCCCGCTTAAATTGGTTAAGTATAATGTTTAACCAGTTAACTGATTAAACAGGGTTTTACATCTGTATGATTTACATCTGGGGCAGACAATTTTTGATGGGGGGGAGGGGCCCACTCCAAGAATTTGGAAAGTGGTCGAGGGCTGCACTCTTCCATGATTTTAAAGAAGAACATTCATGGTCTGGGATGGAGGTTGGGTGCAGAAGGCAGCTTGGGGTAAAGGACTGGGGTGCAGGAGGGTGTGTGGGGTCTGGGAGTTTGGTTGTTAACTAGGGCACAGGACTGGGAGAGGGCACAGGGGTTGGCTTATGTGGGGTAGGGATGTGAAGGACTAGTCGACTGTCCGGTAAGCAAATACTTATTGGATAGTTGACAGGATAGCCGACTAGACGCTTTCCCCACACTTGCTGCCTCTATCAGGAAAAGAAGGGAGTATTTTGGGCTCCATGTGGTGCTGCCACTTTGAATGCCGCAGAGAGCCCAGCATCCCCAGCTGACCACAGGCTTCAGTGCTTTGCCTTAGAAGTGCAGCAACAGACCTATGGCTGTTGCTACACTTTAAATGTGGAGGTACCCTATTGACTAATGCAGGGCTACTCAAAACGTGGCCCACATGCCGCATGCAGCCCACAGCCAGTTTGTTTGTGTTTATTTGCGGCTGGACACGCAGCCCACAGGTGAGAGCCAACACAAAAAAAGTAGTCAATATAATGGTCTTCTGTTGATATGCATTTTAGTAGTTAAATTCCTGGATTGTCATTGCTCATTAAAAGTGCTGTCGTATGGGTGGAAATCGGGTAAATATTGCATTTTATTAATATAAGCAGAACCGACTTAAATGGGGCCTGTGTGTTGTATAGTCTTGCCTTAATCTTTGTATTATGTCCATCAATGTGAAAGAAGCTAGTTGCATATATATATTTGCATATTATATATGCATAAACACTTAAGTTGCAGCCCTTAGCACGTGCTGTGAGTATCACTGTGGCCCCCAGAACTTCCAAAATTGAGTATCCCTGGACTGAGGATACATCTACACTTGCTCCTATCTTGAGATAGGGATGTAAATGTAGTGTACCGAAATTGCTAATGAAGCATGGGATTTAAATATCCCACACTTAATTAGCATAATCATGTCTGGCTGCCATTTTGAAATCGTATTATTGCGAAATAAAACGCCCCGTGTAGCAGTGTTATTTTGAGAGAAAACCTTCTCTCGAAATAACTGTTCCTCCTCATACAATGAGTTTTAAATTTCCAATTTTAAATGAATGTATTTCCAAACCAAGTTAATTTCTCTCTCTCAAGAAAAAACTAAATGTCTATTTATGTTTAAACATGCTTGATTAAGGTCTGACTGTTCCAGCCTTATGTTGAGCAGTACTTTGCTATCACAAGAAGTGTCATGAATTTCAATTCATCTGTCATCTGAAGAAGTGGGTTGTGCCCACGAAACCTCATGATACTATCTGTATTTTGTATTAGTCACTAAGGTGCTACAGGACCACTTGTTAAAGCATTTCAATAGGATTATTTGTGGTGTTAAAGCAAGGGTGGGGAATCTAAGGCCTGGGAGCCATCTGGATCTGGCCCCAAGGCTCCGCCCCCTCACCCAGCACTGGGGAGCCAGCCTCACAGCTCCCCTGAGGCTTCTGCTACGGGATGAAGGAATGCTAACACTGACTCCCCACTGCCGGGAGGAGGTCCCAAGCCTCGCAGGCCAAAGTCAGCTCTGACTCATGGGCTCTGCCTGGCGGGGGGAGAGGGAAGGAAGTGTCTCCATGTGCTGCTGCTTCCCCTTCCCCCAGCTAGCACAGCAAAGTGCTGCCTGTGGGGTTATCCCCTTGCTGCTCTGGTTGGCCATAAATGTGGTAAACAGGAGGAGGAAGAGGAGGAGGGGGCAATGTCTCAGAGCAGCAGGGGACACAGAGCCATGTGCATCCTCAGGAAGCTGCAGCAGGTAAGCGCCCTCCCCACTGCATCCCACTCTGCTCATGCGTCCTCCCTCCCACACAGAACCCGCACCCAAAGCCTGCTTCCTGGCACTCCCTCCCACACACTGACCCCCTCATTTTGGGGCCCACCTCAGAGCCTCGGAGTGGGGGGAGGGGTAGGGACACACCAAAAGATCTACTAGCCTGCGTCTTCCTAGACCTTGGTGCGAGAGGGGAATGTGGTGTGTCTTTCTGCTTCTCAGTAGGGATGTTAAGGACTAGTCGACTCTTGCCCCCTTGCTGCCTCTATCAGATAGAGGCAGCAAAAGGCGGTAAGGGGGTACTTCAAAGCGGCAGCACCGCACAGCTGATCCTGAGATCAGCTTTGCGGCGCTGCTACATGTGAAGCCCAGGGTCAGCTGGGGACTCCGAAGGGGATTGGAGGTTCTGATCAGCATTTATCGAGAACCTGGGGATTCCCCAGCTGACCCTGGGCTCCACAGCATTTCAAACTGGCAGACCTCAGGCTCCATGCTGCGCAGCTGCTTTGAAATGCACAAGAGCCCCCGCTGGGGACTCTTGTCCATTTCAAAGCTGGCACACCATGTGAAGCCCAGAGTCAGCGGGACTTCCTGCTGGCCCCAAGCTGCACGCAGACTTCTGCATTCCTCCCTTGAAGAGCACAAGAGCCTCAGCAGAAGTGCCTATTGACTAGTCTGCAAGTTAACATCCTTACTTCTCAGTCAGTGACATCTCACTTTTGTGTAGCATCCCTGACTGATTTTCTCTGTGGGTCAGCGTCCCCCAACCCAAAAAGCGTTTCTCACGCTTGTGGGAAAGTCTTGCTCAGCATAAGGGTGGTTGAATCTGGCTCTTAAAGTGTTAGTTACTTCTGACCATTAATCAAAACTGTGTTAGCCAGAGGCAATTAAAAGTGCTTTACAGAACTGAGCTTGTTTCTAATCATTTTGTGTAAGCTGTATTCACTTTAAACTTCTACTCATTTACAATATGAAGTGATATTACAGCAACTTCAAAAAAGTTAGGTCATTTCCTCCAATGGTGCTATGACTACTGTATTCATATTGTAATATCACTATGGCTACTGACTGTATTTATATTGCAATATTTAAGCACAATGGAGCAAGCTGTGGATAAGTTTACAGATTGACCAAAGTTTCTAAACAAGAGATATATGGCTGAAACTTTGAGCCACATTCTGATAATGAACAATGATATGCAACTCCCACTATACTTTCATATGAATTAACCCAACATTTTGGTTTGATGTCATTTGTTTTCTTAACATTCTCGGTGGGCATTATGCTGAAGTGTTTCAGCACAAGTCGCTGGAGACTTTCCACTGAGAAGGTTAAGAAAACAAGTGACATGAGTTAATCCAGCATGAGCCACACTAAATTTATTTAGACGCCCACAGAATCTTTAAGACCTAGTTATCTTGGTGCACTGTAGAATATGCTAGAAGTCAAATTCAGGAGAGAATTTGAGTCTCTCCCCCAATTGGAGGACATAGATTGCATTTTATAGATATTTGTTGTATGTTAACACATCCCGAACATCCCTTCTAACTGCTGACTTATGAAAGGGCATTCCTTTCACCCTCTACTCCTGGAGGAACTCTACCCCACTGTGCAATGCAGAACTTTGAAGAAATTAATACTGTATATGCAGATTTTCTTTCCCTCATTCACCAATAGGCTACAGTGCTGCTCACCAGCATTAAGGGCCACTAGATAAGGATGGGGGAGGGAACTAGAGGGTTCCCAGCATGCCCTAAAGTAATGATGCAGTGGTGCACACAAAACTTCATGCAAGCCCGGGCTCCAACATCAAGCTGTTTCTCCCTCTGAATCCCTGGGCGTAGGGATGTGAAGGAGTAGTCAACTAGTCGATTAACCAATAAAACTAGTCTTATTAGTTAATCTAGTTGACTACTTGCATTTTCCCTTCCTGCCTCTGTATTCTCCACAGCACCAGCTCCATGCTGCTGCCTCTACCAGAGGCAGCAGAGCAGGGTTGGAGGGGAGGGCCAGGGGACACTGCTTCACAGCAGTAGCCCGTTACTGGGGGAGATTAAAGCTCATGCGGACAGGGGCTGCTGCCGGAGCAGCCTTCCCCTACCCACTCCCCACCAGTAGCCTCTGTCTGTGGGGGGTACAAGCTCCCCCCAGACAGGGGCTGCTGCCACCCCGCTCTGCTGCCTATGTATCAGAGGCAGCAGCAGGAAGCCAGTCCATGAGGGGAACTGGTCTTTAAACTTACTCCGCTCGCGAACCAGAGAGGCAGCAGCACTGGGTGGCAGTGGGCTCCCCAGGAGTGAGGCCAGATTGCACTGGCTGTTGGTCCCGCCACCAGGGACTACAGAATAGTTGACTAACCACTAAGAATTCATGTGGTTAGGCAACTGTTCTGTTACCTGCTATCTAACTTCCCTACCTCGGGTCCCGGGGGGGGGGGGGGGGGGGGGGGGGGGGGGAGGAGGAATAGGGGTAGAGGGCACAAGTGTTTGGGTGGGGGATTGTTGTAGCTGGGCTCAGGGAAAGGGAATGGAGAGTCTGGCCCTTCAACACTAGGTTCTGTGGAAGAGCAGGCATAAAAAAAAAAAAACCCCACAGTAACTGGGTTACTGAAGGAGTTTCTTTAACTCTCTCTAACATGGGGGAATTTGCATGTGTCTTTCCTGTGGCAGACTAGATGTTACATGTTTACATGCAAGGGGAAAGGCAAAAGCCACTGCTTGCGGGGAGCTAACTTTTAAGCCGTCTCCCCGCTGCCTCTGATACAGAGACAGTGGGGGTGGAGGGTGGATGGGAAGGAGAGAAAGGAATTAATGTAATCATGATGATTAATGAATAAGCCAATATGCCCAGGCTTGGTCAGTAATTGTGTTCATGGATACAAATTAATGCCCTTAGTGCAACCAGATTGCAGGGAGAAAGAAAAGGTGGCAGAAGCCTTTTTTTGCTTGCTCAACTACTATGTCTTGATGCAAGGTCCATATACTTCATTGTAATTAATTTTATATGAAAGGAAAGTAAGAACCATAGTACTGATTATGAAATCTCTTGAACCAAAAACAAACAAAAAAAATCAGAGTATTTTTTTCAAGAGATGGTTTAATCTCTTCCTGCAATGAGTTTCATGCTAGTCTATTCCTGTGCCAAGGCAGATTTCATTCCAAGTTTGGGTCCCAAGCATATCTTTGAGCACTGAAATGAACAATGAAATACACGTTGGACTTCCTTGGTCTTGCACCCTTGGGACCTGACTGGTCCTGGATGAGGGATTTTGCTGGACCAGGGAAGGTCATTTCTGTGCATCCCTGTCACCAGCTCCCCCAGCCATCGCCTCACTCCCAGCTTCCCAGAAATCTTCCCCCTGCCACTGACCCTCTGCATGCAGGGCTGCCCCGGCGCTGCACACACAGCCCTCCTGTTGGGCTCCCAGCCTCACAGAGCAGCCTGCCTACTGGGGTATAGCTGCGCCACTGGGTGAGAGCCCCGCTTAGGTTTCAGTCTTGATCAACAGCCCCACTGTCTCCTGGCCTCACCGGGCAGCTCTGCAGGCAGCAGCAGGGCTGCTAGGCTTGTTGCTTCATCGCCAGGCAACTGCCCCACTCCCAGGTTCCTGGCCCCACCACCAGGCAGCCCTGTGGTTAGACTCCCAGCTCCACGGAGCAGCTGTGCTGCCTTCTAGTCCTGCTGGGCAGCTGTGCCGCTTGGCGGCTGTGGGGCTGCCGGGCTCCTGGTTATGCTGCCAGGCAGCCCTACTGCCTCCTGGCCTCACAAGGCAGTTTTGCTGCGGAGCTCCAGCCCTGCTGCCTCCTGCCCCAAACCCACACCCCTGGTAGTCTCACCAGTGGGTGGCAGCCCTACTGCTGGGCTCTCTTTCTGCTGCCACAAGGCAGCCCTGCTACGCTGCAGGGTTCCCAGCTACCAGCCTTCCACTGGGACACTCTGGTGCTGGGCAACATCTGAGTCATTGCTTTCCTAACAGTAGAAGAAACATTTGAAAATGCTTGTCCATACATAAACAGAAGAGAATTCCAAACTTAAGATGTATCTGATTAGTGAAGTTTAAAAAAAAAAAAAAAATCAAGCTATTGTAAGTGGTACATTTCAAATGCTAACAACCTTTTGTAGTGAAATACTGTAATTGTGTGTCTTGTAGGATAAATGTCAGAAATATACCCAGAAGTACTTTGAAATATTTATACTCTCAACAAGACAAACTAACTAAGAAGAGCCAACTTTAAAGAATAAATTAATAAAGGCTTTCTTTAACCATGATTAAACATCAACACAAGAACAGTACAGTATATTAAAATACATTTTGCTGCTTCACAATAGAATTTAGAAGTAGAAAATGGCACTTGGTTCCTAGCCTTATACATTACATTAAGAAGTCATGAAAAAGCTTGGAGGATTGTCACTTCTCATTTCACTATTCAGAGCACATCCATAGTTCACCATTCTTCTGGCTCCCATGAATCAACTTAAAATCAGACCAAGTTATCTGTGCAATGCTTTAGGGTCTTTAATTTTAAATAAAATTAAATAAATACAAGATTTAATAAGTTATATTCTATTCAACTAATTTACAGTTATTTAATCTGTAGATTTACAATTTCCTTTAAAGATTAGCAATCATAGTAAAAAAAATTCAATGAGTCTTGGGCAGATGAAAACAATCAAGAGAACGATGGAATGAAACTGCCCAAACCTTGACTATTACATGGTATGAATATTTAGCAATGAGCAGATGAAACAAAACCCTGAAATAAACATGGACATCACAGATACAAGTGTGAACCACAATAGCTTGCTACTGTGGTTCAGCGCTAATATTAAATTACAAAGCTTGTGACAGCAGAAATAGAGCTATTTATTACCTCTTTAATTCCAAGAAAATATCCACAACAATGCACACATAAATCAGCCTTTCAAAATTTTCCTCATCCACACACCTGGGGTAAGTAAACCATCTCCCCACCTCCACCCCCCCCCCCCACAAATATTCATGCATAAAACATTATCTGAGACAATTTTGCAAAGCTAATAAGTGTGTATACAGTATGCATCAATATATATATAACATTTATAAGTATTATCAGCAACCTGTGTTATCTTTGGAATTATGCTAAATCTAACAATAGGATTGCATCAGAGGAGTAGTCTGTAACTGGAAAAACTTAAGCAACGAAGTCTTGCAGCACCTTAAAGACTAACAAAACATGCAGATGGTGTCATGAGCTATCTTGGCATAACCCATTACTTCAAATCAAGTCAAGTTTCCCTTTCTGCCTAGCCACTTAGAACTTGACATATGCCCTTCTTGTCTGATTTTCTGAGGTAATGCAAAAGTTAACTTCAAGAGAAGATCAGCTCTGACTTTTCCATGAAAGCGTCATAGAATGACAGAAGATCAGGGTAAGAAGAAATCTCAGGTGATGATCTAGTCCATCCCCTTGCTCAATCAGGGCCAACTAAATCATCCCACCATCTCTCAAGTCTGGCCTTAAAAACTTCTAAAAAGGGAGAGTCTGAGTGTCAATGTCAATTCCAAGTTCCCCCGCCTCTGGAAGAGCGGCCGCTCTCTAAAATTTTCCAGAAGGCCTTTCCTCCTGCAGCAGATCCAGTAAGCCGGAACCCTTCCCATCAGAGCCCAACTCAAAGGGCATCTTCTGGGGCTGCCTGCCCTGCCGTAACCACTCCGCGCAGGGACGGGGCTGGGCACGGTACGTGGAGGGGCTTGACCCCACGCGCTCTCCTTTCTCAATCCCCTCCAGCCTCTTCGCACCCTGCCCCCGCCCCGCTCCTCTCCCTTCCCCTCAGCTATGACTGCTCGCGGGCGGAAGGGAGGCGCCGCTCCCCGCCTCTCCTTGTGGGGGACTGGGCCTCCCACAGGCCGAGAGAGCCCGCGGCGGGTGAGGGTGGAAGAGCGTTTCTGCGTCCGGGAGTCGAGCAAGCCCCCAGTGCCCCTCGCCTCGGCCCGGGGACCCCTACCGTTCAGCTGCGGCGGGACCGGTGCACCTCAGCCCCGTCCCGGCGCCACCGGGGCCCCAGCATCATCTGCTCCCGGGCCCACCCGGCTCCCACCGCCTCGCGCGGACGGCACAGCTCCAGGCAGTAGCACCCCTCCAAATGGAAAATAGCTACCCGGGCCTCGGGGCGGAGAGAGATGGGGGAGTGACAACGCCGCAGCCAATCCCAGGGGACCTGTGACTTCATAAGGCCAATAGGAACAGCAGAGGACCGAAGGCGGGGTCAAACCCAGCCTATAGGAGCCTTCTTACTGGCTCCGCTAGAACTGCTCTAGCGTGCGTCTGTTGACTGCCATCTTGGATTCGGGCAGCTTGCCCAGGCCTGTAGCGGTCTCATCCGCGTCCATTTTGGATTCGGGCAAATAAGCCTGGAGAACGGGATTGATCACGTGGGGGGAACATAGGGGCTGTGTCTAGACTGGCAAGTTTTCCCGCAAAAGCGCCTGCTTTTGCGCAAAAACTTGCCAGCTGTCTACACTGGCCAC
>CM057847.1:33286082-33298319 GCA_030068395.1 Apalone spinifera | reverse complement strand
TGGAATGTAAACAGTGGGAGTGACACAAAGCAACAAATAAGCAATTACAGATACAGAGTTCAATATTCCTAACTTGCTCTAAAAAAATGATGCATGCATACAAATGGGATAATCATATCTGGTAGATTACAACCTTTCCAATAATATCTCACATGAAATATTTCTCATATGGCATATTCCAGTTATATCATATTCGTAAGTATATTCCCATAAAGTATATGAATGCCCTGTCACACAGAAGCACTTGCAATCTTAACTGGGTTATTTTTAAAGTACTGAGGGCTTTTTTGCTACCTTGATATTCTTTTAACATTTTTTCACATGGAATTTATCTCTATTTAGACTTACTTTACCTACTTTTTCCTATTTTCTGGTAATGTAATTGTTTAGCTGAATTAGCTACATTCATTTTCTGATTCAGTTTCAGTTTTGACACCATGTAATACAATTTACAGCACAGACACAAAGTTCTCATGGGCCTTCCATTCTGTCAGAAATAATTTCCTACATCTTGTAATACCATTGAATTCTTCTTGACTGGGATGATCTATACGCTGCAGTGGAAACACTGAAAAATCAATTCTGAGTTGCAGTGTGTCATGATGGTTTATTAAAAATGGTTACTCTTTACAGGAGATATTTACTGAAGTTAGGAAGCATTACAGGTACATTTTTAATTTTAAAAAATTCAAATAGGTACTTTGAAAATTTCTTTATATGAAGCTGTGATGAGCTTTCTATTATTATAGCCCAGTTATAGTTAAGTGTAATCAGCTTTTCTATGCTTTAACAGTGGATTTAGGAGTGGAGTTAGAACTCCATTATAAAAATTCTGTCTCAGCACACCATTGGGTATTTTTATAACCAAACTAATTGTTTAGATAATTGGTTAGGTTGCTCACACATTTATCCCTAGTCTTTCAACAAGAACTTTGCAAAGATTTTAGCACATGGCCTGGGAACAAGTATGCAACAGCTGTACATACTCCCAGGATATGAATTTGAGAATCTTTTCTAAAAACACAAATATCTTGAAAATGCCTTGGTGGTGGAATTTAAAGTCTTCAAGCTGAAATGCCAAAAGACCACGTATGTACACTTCTGTGTATTTGGTAGCACATTGATTCTCTGTGTGTTATTTCTCCCTCTTTAATAGGTGGTCCACTTAACCCAAGAGCCAACTACTGCTCATGCAGTATCCATTTGTAAACACACACAAATGGGCCTATACATTTCCAGGTACAATTTAAGAGCTAGTATTGAACATCTGGCCCTTAAGGTCACAGGAAACGAGCTTCACACTTCAAGTGAAGTAGTCATGTCTTGGAGAGCTAAGGGCACTTCATATCCTTTCACTCAACTACAGTTCCTGGAGGGTTCTAGTCTTAATATTGATGGTCTTCCATACCAATGAAGACCAACAGAATCCTGGTCACATGACCTGGGCGAGTGACTAACTGGAAGACTGTCAAACCAGAGGACCCTACAATTGTTGGCTGCATAAGAATAGTCGTATGAAGACTCAGTATTAGCTCATTATGTGGGCTTCATATAAAAAGATTAAACACTTCCTAGAGGATTATAGTTATATGCATATGACAACTCTTAATGCTTGGGTTTCCTCACAAAGAAAATCGCCATCTCATGGTCATGCTCCAAATGCACTAAGCTGAGATATGGCAGGATTAAGTATATAATTAAGGCTTTCATAACCCATTTGGTATCCAGAACTAACTATTTTGCTTTGAAAATACTAATCCTTAGATTCAAACGGATAGATTTCCAATACTTAGACATACCATACATAATTTTCAAAGCCACGATAAACTGTACACTCCAACTCCAGCATTCGTACATGCAAGTATTTATTTTTAAAACCAATTGCCATGCACAATTGTCATGCACAATTGTCAGAGGATGCGCCTTATTTGATGCCCTGTCTTGCCCCTTATCCTTAATTTCTTCTTTTTGGAGTAACATTACACTAAGCTAGGGGGAGAGGTAGATACGTTGGAGGGTAGGGATAGAGTCCAGAGCTGTGTTCCCTCTAACATGGTCTATCTTTGGGCGGGTTGAATTTTCTTTTGGGTGGGTTGAAATTTCTCATGTGCAATGCCAATATTGAGGTAGTGTGTGGAGGTGCACTGCCACTACAAACAAAACATATGGACTGTTTATATATATTTATATGTGTGGAAGAAAATATATTAAAACAAGGGATATTTAACAAGGAGCAATGCTTACAATACTTAAGAAAATTAACACTACCCTTGGAGTACATGTATCATCATCCTTTCGAAAAACTCAACCTTGTAAACACACCAAAATGCATATTATTCACACACAGCTCAGCTTTAAGATGCTAAACAAATCTATGAGTCAACTAGAAATAATATTTGCAAGGAGAGCGTGACTAATACAATATTTACTTACACTGGAAAGGGGAATAAAAGGCATTCACTAAGGCTTATACAGTTTCTCTGGGGAATGTTTAGGATCCATGCCGTAAAAGCAGATAAAAGTTCGCCTGGTTTGAAACTTTCACCTTTTTATGTGTCACCAACTGAAAGAATAGAAGCCCCAGAACAAATAACACATGACTTCAGGATTTGTAGACAGATGCATGTTTCAAAGATCTTGCAAATAAGGTTTCATTCTGCAAAATAACTAGCATCACACCTACTATTTGCTACTTCTGACTCATGAGCCAGAACTCTACTACATAGCAAAGATCTGGCCTTAATGCAATACAATATACCATGAATTAATTAGTAACACAGGGGTTTTTTAATCATTAAGATTAGAGTTTTAGATATCTGCAACACTCCAAAAAACTTTTGTTAAAATAATATTTTTCTTTCCTACCTTAAGCCATTAACACCTATGTAAACTGTTTGAAATGTAATCATGCAAATGTCCTGGCACACATACCCCCCCATGCAACCTGCTTTCCTCTCCACCCTGCCAACCCATCTAGACGGAGAGGACTGCAGCAAGTGAGTCAGGAGGACACCCCAAACAAACTGCCTCCTGCCTCCATTTTACTGCACGTATGCCAGCGTCTACCCACCTCCTTTCCCCAGCCAATCCTGTGCAATCTGCTCCTCCCAGACCAGCTGAGGGCTGGGATAAAATCCTGCTTCTCAGACTAGTAGGCACCAGCAATCTAGCTGGAAGTCAGAACAGGATCAGCACAAATAAATTATCCACACCTCCCCCACCTCACCAAAGGACACAACACAAACTCACTCCCTCTCTTTACCTGACCCCAATGCCAGTACACATACAGACACCCTCTTTCCCCGACCTACCTCATGCAGTCAGCCCCTTACTTCCCTACCAGCCCAGGAGGGCTGGGGAGACTGCTGTGTTTCTGCCTCTGCTTCTCTCTCTCTCTCCTCACACAGGGGACTCTCCAAACTCCCCTGCCCTCTGACTTCCCCCCCAAACCAATTAATTAATTACTCACTCACTCATCCCATCACTTATTCTCTCCTTAGTTTGTGCTCTGGGAACTCCTCAGTTCAAGCTTGCAGGCTGCGTCTACACTACGTGCTTTTGCGCAAGAAGCATTTTGCGCAAGAGTTTTTGCACAAAAACTTCTACCATTACAAGCTTCTAGAGAGAGCCTTTACCACACACTTCTCCACTGACAGAGCAGGTCTCATTCTGTGTTTTTGTTTGTTTGCTTTGTTTCAGGGTGGGAGAAAGCAATTTGCAAAGTTCCATAAAAGTGGACTTGCACATAAAAAAGTTTTGCAACCACTGCTGATCATCCCATACCTGCACTACAATGTGAACTCACCAGTCTGTGCTTGTCTGATGGCACCAAAACCAGCATTTCACTGTGTCCAGGGGATTGAACACTGGCGGCATTTGCAAGTTGCTCAATTCATTTGCAAGTTGCTCAATGCTTGTCATCATTATCACAATGCTTTGTTTTACAGCGCGGTCAATTGTGGGATCCATGCTCATGTTGCTGTGGTGTCTCCATGGGTAGGCAAGTAAAGAAAGGGAGTGAAAAGAACACCTGCCTTTATAATAAAGCAGGGGTGGAGTCAGTAGAAGAGTGCATTATATGACACTGACAACATGTACCAACAACCACCTGCCACACAGTTTTGGTTCCAGCATCCACTGGGATCTTAGCTCAGAATTAAAAGGGGCAGAGGCATTGTGGGATAGCTTCCCACGATGCATCATTCTCAAAGTCAACAATATCCTTCCAGCCGGGGATACGCTACTTCAGCCTACTTTGAATAGCATCAAATTCTCTTGCAAACTGGGGACACGCATCTTTGACTTAACAAAATCGGGTGGTAAGACAGCGACCTTAATACATTTGATCTAATCTCATAGTGTAGATATGGCCTTAGTCTTTAAGGTGCCACAGGACTCCTTTGTTTCAGCGAGTTAAATATGTAGTAATCTGGAATGATTATAAAGGCTTAAGAGTACATTTAAAATATAAAATTAACTTAGAAATACTGATGAAGAAAACGTAAAACAGAGAAGAGCTACATCATGTATTCCATAACATTTAATGTTGTATTCAGAAGGACAACTGACTTGCCCTTATTGGAAATTTTTTTTTCCTACAAATGTCTTACAGTCTCTAAAAAAACAGTAACTGACATTTTTTATTCCCAACTTTAGTGCTATTAAATGGGTACCTTCTGCATGTCCAGTCTTCACAATCTGGCATGTAATGAAAAACATGCTCCTTTTGCTTTAGAAAGAAAATGCAAAAGAGTGTTTTTCTCAACTATAATTTGCTTCATTTCAGGGATTTGGCTGGAAGGAGGCAAGGGATTTGGCTGGAAGGGGCAGGATGGAGTGGAGGTGGGAAGAGAAGGAGGAGACAGTGAAAAGTGAGTGGGGCCTGGGCAGAGTGGAGTTGGAGCAGGGATAGATTAGGGACAGGGCAGAAGAGGTGGGATTGGGAGTTTACCTCAAGCAGCAGCCTCACCTAAAGATCCTCCACCTAGCGCTTCTGGGGGAGAGGTTGAGTGAGTCACAAAGTGCTCAGCTGCTGCCCCTCTACTTCCTTTTGCTTGAGGAGAGCATATTGTTGGGGGCAATAGGCCTGTCTTTGCAATGGAGTTGTAAGGCAGTAGTACTGTCCTCTAATTCCAGTGCTGGCTCAGGAGAGGTAAATTGGAACTCTGGTGACACAGCAAGCTTTTCTTCAGCCTTATGTCAGCTCCTAAGAACCCCACTAACCATCTCTGGAGGTGGAGGGGGATGTTAGGATCTTTGGAATGAAATCCTGACTCCATTCAAGTCAATGGCAAAACTCCCCCTGGCTTCAGTGGGGCTAGTTTTTCACCCTAGCCTTTGCCTTTGGGTCAAAAACAAGGGGTAGCTGTGAGTTCACTGCCTAAGCAGCTCTCGTTTCCCCAGGACTGGAGCAATGTTGTGTGGGCCTGGGGCCAGGTAGGCCTCAATACTCAGTCAAAGCTACATGTCTACCTAAAACGGGATGCAGATATGGTCAGGAGTTTGCAGAATGGTAGGACTTAAGCTGGCAATGTCAGCCTTCACTTTGATTCCATTCTCACTTCCTGTTTTGCCACCCTTAGTCATATTGAATAGAACCTTATCATTCTAGGGAAATAAATGGGGCTGTTTGATACTATTCCAACTGACTAGGGATGGCAGAATCAGGCTCTCTGTCTCACATCTTCAATGCTTTTGTATTTATTTTTGCATAGAACTAGATTCACACTGCTTGTACTGGCTGTAGGCATTTGCAGGGGGCACTACAATGTTGGCTGCTTTGGTTGGGTTGGGTTGTTTCTTTGTTTTTTCCTTGGTGCTTTGCTGAGCCTTTGGTTTGTGGATGATAGTAATGGAAAGCAATTATCATTTTATCTTACTGAATTTGAAGTTCATTGCCCTACAGGCATGCCCTACAAAATTCTTAAATTTGTCAGCTGGAATTAAAGGAAAGTCTCCTACGAGCTGAACTTCTAGCAGCAATACTACTTTTGTCCTGTCAATGTGATTACCATTTCTGGAAGTTTAATTATTTTGTTTATTAAATATTGAAGCTTATTTTTTAAAGTAGCATAAATCAAGATTTGAAAAAAAACCATGAGCCTTATCATTATGACTTTCTTATTTGTTCAGTTATCTTACAAGGTCAATATTTAGAGAGTTTAGGCATATAGGCTATAAATTCAGCAATTTATTACCAAACTGTCTGGTGAGAGTTGTAAAAGCTCTGCAAGAGGAGTGATAGTAATTAATCTGGCAGATGTACAGGAGAGATTAATTTTAATAGTGAATACTAATCTACATACAGGTTGAACAGAGTAAGACAGATTTATTTGGGGTTTTGGTTGCATTTCTGCATGGCTGCCACTGACTTTATCTTAGTTCTCCCAGAACTGAGTTGGTTTAGGGTCTATGTTTTGGCCAAAGTGATGGTATTTTTTTAGTTCTTCTGCTTGCTGCATGTATGTAACATATAAGAATGCTGTAAATTTGTTTGAAATCATAGCTCTGGTGAACTAATAGACACTATGTAGAAATGTTGATTCCATTTTGATTGGCATCAAGGACTTTGATCCTGCAATTTTATTCTATATTGATTTTATACCCATCACTGTGGTGTCAGAGCACTGTAGCACTTGAGCGCTCAGGATGCTGATGAGAAGTCTGTAGACATTTTTAAATAAGACCTTAGGCAGTACACAGCAGGGAGTAGGAAAAGGAGCTCAAGGTGTGCAAATTGGGGTAAGCATTGAGTAGCAGTGATTCTCAAGCTTCTTGTAGGCCTGTTCCTTTATTCCAGAGAGTTCAGAGTAGACAAGGATCGGGATGTGGGTGGAGAACAGGTGTGTCAGAAGAGAAGAGAGCTTCATACTACACATCATGCACTTATCTTCATATTCCTTTCTTTGGCCTCTCTCCTGCTACTCAGACTGAATGACCCAGTACACACTAATTCACAATCCAATTCCCCACTCCTCCTGATTACCAACACAGGTGGACACTAAGTTTGTACTATCCAAGGTCAAATTCAAAGTGTCTGCTAGGATCCCTATGTATTTAATGTCTATTTGCCTGCTGAATGCCTCCTTCCGTACCTCTTCTGCCTTTCTCTTTTATTCTCTAAAGCTGAATATCTTTCCTCTACTCTTGGTAGCTGACTTGAATCATCAGACCAGCAGCTGGGTCACATTCACACTGTCTCAAAAGAATGAACTAGGTCTATTAGTAAAAACGATACTACCTTCTCCTTTCATTTCTTGCAGTCTGATAACAGTGACTTAAGATGTGATTTTTTTTTATTGATTACATTTCTTACAGCAAGCAGAGAAAAGTATAACTTGCTATGGCAGCAATTTCTTCCCTTTCATGCTTGATCAAGCAGACTGTACAGTTTGCATACATATTTTCACATTTCATCATTACTTGGGTGCTCTGTCTGCCCAGGGGAATAGACCATGAGAAAGTGTCTTCAATTTTTTTAAGACCAGAAAGAGCTGTTTGCTCATCTAGGCTATGTCTAGACTGCAAAGAAAAGTCGGAAAAAGATATACAATTTGGAAACAGCAATTTGCGTATCTTTTTCTGCTTTTCTTTCAAAAGAGGCTTTTCCGAAATTTGGCCCGTCTACACGGGCCCAACTTTCAGAAAAAGCTCTTCTTTCGGCACATCCCTTCTTCCTGTGGTATCCCGGAAAAGCTCTGCCAAGTAGACATAGCCCTAATCTGACCTCCTATATTACACAGCCATATGATTTCAGCTAGTAGTTCCTGCATCAGCCCAGAATTTCTGTTTGAGCTGTAGCATATTTTTAGAAAGGTATTAATTGATGTAAAGGGTCTTCCTAGAACACCCTCCAGCAGTACCCTTTGAAGCCTGAAAAATTAACCCATAAAAGGCTATATATAGGGTTGAAAAGCCTTCAAGGATTACTATATTACAAGTCCTGTGCACACAAATCATGAAAGAGTCCCACATGGTTTGTTTGAACAGTTCATGCAACTAAAGTATAAGTATTGAGCTAGCATCACCTCCCCCCCGCAAATGTCTTAACTCTCCAGTACAGCTCTGGCATCTCCCATCATGCCCCCGCTGTCCAATACAGCTCTGGCAGTTCTAGCTTCACCTTACAGCTTCTCTGTCCCCCTAGCTTCAGCTCATATTGCTAGTGGGCATCTCCTTCTGCCTTTCTCTGCCTCTCTCCTTCAGCCCTTAGCTACAACTAGAGATGATGGCATTCTGAATCAGGGAGGTTAGCAGGCAGCCCCCCCTCCCTCAGCTCCCTAGCCCTCAGTTTTTTTCAGTCTTCCAACACTGGGTTTGGCTCAGAAAGATCAGCAGCTCTGTCCCCTCCACTTGGTTTCTGGCAGTGCTTAATTTGTGCTGGGCTCCAGTAATTTTTTTACATTCCTAACTGTTGATACAAGCCCAGAAGCATTAAAGCAATAAACTGATATACCTAAAGGTGCCAGGGCTGAGGCCTGGCAAGCCCTGGCACAAATTAAGCACTTCTGTCTGGCCCTTTTCTCTTTTCAGCTTTGGCTCACGCAATCTATAAGTCAGTCCCTCCGTTGGCTTCCCGATGATCCTTCCTGGAAAGAGGGAAGAATTAACAGTTTTCTGCTCACTGCAGCTTTCCCAATAGACTTTCATCCCCAATCTTAATTCCCTAATAGCTCTCACTTCTCTTTTTTCGACTATCATGTAAGGGGAGTCAAGAGGAGAGTTTCTTCTCTCAGCCTAGCATGGTATAGACAGAGCTGAGAGATCTGCTTCATTTACAGGGGCCAGCCACTCTATGCATGGTATGTCTGCAGTTGCTCTGTATGGGTGTGTCTAGACTACAGGATTTTTTTGAAAAAAGTGGCCTTTTTTCAAAAAAACTGTACCTGCGTCTAGACTACCGCTGTGTTCTGTTGACGGTAAATTGAAAAAATGCGGCGGTTTTGTCAACCGTGGTAAACCTCATTCTATGAGGAATAACACCTTTTTTCAACAGTTATCTTTCAAAAAAAGGTGCTATTGCATGAAAACAGGGCTTTCAAAAGAGCGTCTAGACTTCCAAAAAAGCGAACTGCTTTTTCTAAAAATCTCCGTGTCTAGACGCTCTTTTTCGAAAGAGGCATGTAGTCCAGACGTAACCTATGTGCCTAGTATCTTGGACAGGTATGTATTGGGGTGGCTAGTGTCTCCAGCTGTCACAGTTACACCCTATTTTTAAGGCACTAGCTCTAGCTTAAAGTGTAGGCATACCCAAAGACTTCAAGTGATGGAACATCTACCCCATCCTTAGCTAATTGATTCCAGTAGTCAGAGACATAGCGAGAATGTTATGCATCTGGGGGCAAAGGAAAAATTTGTGCCCCTCCCCCCGCTGCCACAGAGCCACAAACCTGGCACACGGCTGAGCCCAACCCTGGGAGGAGGAATGGGGAGAGCTTGTTCTCTGTCTTCCCCCGTCCCTTCCAGTTTGGGGCTGGGCCCCTGCATACACTAACCCACAGGCGGAGAGTTGGGCTGGGGGCAGAGAGGAGGCTCCAGCCAGTGCCAGCGGGCGGAGGAGGAGTAGCCGAGCCAAGGGATGACAGGGGGAGTGGAGGGCGACAAATCGGCAGCCCCCAGTATGGCACCTGGGGACAACTGCCTCACCTCACCCTTTCCTCGCTATGCCCCTGCCAATAGTTAGTCACCTTCACTCTTAAAATGGAGATTTAATATGGAGACTGTCCTCTCCTGGAGATTTTTGTATTTTATTTAGCCTAAAATAGAAACTATGCTGACTGAATTAATGTTTGGGAACACAGCAAAACACAACATGAGGAGCTGCCTCTCTCCTACCCCGCTGCCTCACTTGGGTTAATGGGAGCCAAGAAGGAGTCTAATTAACCTGACAGGCAACAGCTAGGCAGGGGATTAAGCAGGGAAGTAATCCCCCAAGGGAATAAGGGAGCCTAGCTGTGGAGGAATGAGCAAGGTGGCAGGGCCTATAAAGACAGAAATAGGAGCTTTGAGGCTGTTTGGAAGGACAGACTCTTCCCAGAGGGAACCTTAATGGTAAGAATACTGTGGCAGGGGTGTGGGTGTTTCATGGGGAAAACAGGTAAAAAAAGGGAACCTGACAGTGTGTGGCCAGATCTAATGACTGGAAACCCCAAATCCAGTTACTGTGAAGTGGGGAAGACACTTGGTTGGCCCTAGCTATAGCCCCTCTTCACCTGGGGCTGCTTCCTACCTTCATTGGGTAGCTGCAGCTCCTAGCCCTGGCTCTGCAGGCATCCCTGTTCAGATCTAGGAGGGGAAAGGCCACAAGCGACAGAGGTGAAAAGCAACAGAGGTGAAAAGGATTGTATGGGGATGAAGGAAAGAGAGGGCCCAAGGTAGGGATTTGGTGTGATCGGGTGGGCCAGGGAATGTTCTGGCACTGCTGCTGGAGTGTCTGGTTTTTAAATATTACCAAGTTGGCAACCTTAGGTTGGAAGCAGCCCAGTGACAGAGAGACTGGATTGCTGAGCTGAGGGTCCCTGGACTGGAAACCAGAGATAAGGATGGGCCTAGATTCCTCTGCCAGGCACTGTGGGAGTGATACCAAGGCACTGAATGTCCAGGATTGCTGGGGAAATATTTCCTGGAAGGGGGAATCTTTGAGTGAGCTGGTTGGAGAGGACAGAGTCAGAGAAGACATTGCAGTTCCTGAGATGGCGAGAGGGCCTACAGGCCAGGCAGAGCATTGGAACAATGGCATACAAGCCATGGAACAGGTTATTGACTGAGTAAGCCAATCCCCAGAATAACCAGCAGGGGGTGCCACAAGTGGTGAGCATAAACCATGAGACAAAAGTAAAGTGCAGCTGCTTCTTCCTGTTGTGTTTGTCAGTCTAAATTCAGTGTTAGGAAAGTATTTGACCTAATGGTACAATAGGTCCCTAAAGAACATCCCCGTACTTTATTTTTCCATGTAAATCGATTTAGTTAATCTTGAAGTAAGACATTTTAAGTTCATGCAAGTGCGTAAGTCCATAAGATTATTGCTGACTGTTTGAATAGAAGAGGGGGAAAGCTACTAATTATAGGGATCAGAAGAAAGGTAAAAATGCCCCCCAGAAACCCAGCCTGGGAAAGCAAAGTGAATGTAACTGAACCATATATACAGACATTAGGAGGACATGAGAACAAACCTGCTACATTCCATGCCCTCATGAATACAGAGAAAAGCTTGGAAACATGAACCTTTAAGGTCTCAGAAGACAAATATGAGATGTTGGATTCTTCTTGAGTTGGGCCACTGAGCAGAAATGGAATAAAAGGCCTGTATTTACACTCACTTCCTGAAAGCTGAAGACATGGCTTGAGCTAGCCACCTGTGAGTCCTCCAGCTGATATCAGTTAATTGTTATTCTACTTCCAACAAATTGGATGGCCCATTAGCATGCTAGGAAAAGATTTTAGTCATGTCTGTCCTTGACTTCACTTGTGTTTGCAGTTTCAACTCCTACTGCAAACGGCCATTGAGCTCAAAGCTGCTTGTGTGTGTGCTGTGAAGATTGTCACAGCATTAGGAGTTTTCACATCAAATTTTTAGTTATGTTAGAGTGCAGCCACTGTTATACTTGTAAAAGTACACTTTTTTTTAAAGGAGGACAAGGTAATACACTACATTGATTCAGAGTACAAAATAGATATTAAATGTACGTACATACTGATTTTTATACTCTCCCAACATCCTATAGCTGGAGTTCATAGTTGCTAGCTTTTATTGTTGCTTAAGTCATCCTGATGGCCAACTAAATAAACCATGAGTAGGAGAGCTGGACCTCAGTCAGATGCATCTGAAGCTCCGTTGTTGCAGAACAACCCAAAGCCCCCAGGCCAGTGGTCCCCAACCTTTTGGGGCTGCCGGGTGCCCGGGGGCGGTGGCCACTCATGCACCATGCACCTGGGGCCTGGGACACAAGAATGCTCAGGCTGGCCCTGGTCAATAGGCGGGGGCACATAAATGCCCCGGTGGGTGCCATGGCACCCGCGGGCATTGCGTTGGGGAGCACTGCCCTAGGCTCTTTTCCATCTTACTATAAAAGATCTTCATGTAAGTCTATGAACTTCATTGGGTCATGTTTGGATTCTGAATTACAAACCAGTTGTTGTTGCAATTCTTTCATTAGCAGCATTTTGTTTTCACAGCTATCATCCCTCTCCGTATCTGGTTCTTGATTTAGGGTGAATATCTTTCATACTCTAGGGCTG
>CM057847.1:33270424-33284763 GCA_030068395.1 Apalone spinifera | reverse complement strand
AAACTTTTCCATTAAAAGCATTTACGGAAAATCATGCCAGTCTAGACACAGCCAAGGAGTGGGATTAAGCAAGAAGACTGCTTATCTTCAATATTATTTTATATACCCATTGATCCTTGGCTGGTTATGCTGGAGATTGAGGCTACATTTACACTACAGGGTTTTTGTGTAAAAATGGCTGGTTTTGTGCAAAAACCTGCAGAGCATCCACACCTCAAAGCGTGTTTTTTGCACAAGTAAATTTACAGTAAATCAGAAGAACAGAGGGGTTTTTGCAGTGTAGATATTCCTCTTTCTGTGAGGAAAGACTCCTTTTGAGCAAGAGTTCTTGCACAAAAAGGTTGTGGGGATGGGCAACAGGGGGTTTTTGCACAAAAAGAGCCAATCGAAAAAAGCACAGGTGCTCTGGTGGCTATTCTGTGAATAGCAATCAGAGCTTTCTTTCGAGAGCGCGTCCATGGAGTGTGGATGCTCTCTTGGGCAAAAGTGCATCGCTTCTCCAATGCACTTTTGTATGTGGACGCATTCTTGTGCAAGAAGTTATTGCAGAAGATCTCTTCCACAAAAAGCTTCTTGCACAAGAAGCCTGCAGTGTAGACGCAGTCTGAGGGACTGAGGTTCAGCATTCAAGGGAAAAGTATTATGGCCTTGTCTTTTGCTGATGTATCAAGGGATGATTAAGAATCTTGAGATTTTAGACTGTTTCTGCAGGAATACTAGTTTGAAGGTAAATGTTAGGAAGATAAAGGGATTTCACATAATGGCTAAATGTAAGATTTATAATTTGCTTTTATGGTTTAGATGATTTGGATGTTCTAGTGAGGAAAGATGTTAAGAAGATTTTACCTCTCCCTCAGTGTACAACTGATGGGCTATTTTATGCTAGAGGAAGAGATGGGTGACTTGCATTGTCTAAATTTAGTATTCAAATCCCAAATATGCTAGCTCAGAAGTGGAGAAGGCATATTGTTTCCTCAAGATGATTGGATAGATTTATCGTGTGTATATTTATCCATCATTATCCAGGGGAAAATTTAGTTGATAGATATTATATAGTGTGTTTACCCCAAACTCGGAAAAGTAGAGGGAGGTGGAATTTGAAAGGTGGTGCACCACAAGATGCCAGGGAATTGGGATTAAGTATTTTAAAAATGACCCAATTAGTAATTCTTTATTAGACTGCATTTGGTTAAATCCTCTTTATCGCTGCTCTACAAGTAAGAACTAATGTTTTCCCTACCAGAAAAAACACTAGCTAGAGGGAGAATGTAATGTAGGCTGTGTGGGAAGATTAATGTTGCCACAGAAAAATGCAATGTGCAACTGTAAGAGCAGTGGATAGCGGTTACAAATGGAATCACAACCAGCTGACACTGTCATTAGTATCCCTGGAGCAGAAGGCAGGTCTGGGCTCCCCCCAAACTGCTGTGAACCACTATAGAGGCAACCCCTGAAGGGAGGAGTTTGGGACTAAAAAGGGGTTCACTCCAAATCCCTTAGACTGGCTTATGATCCCTGCCTCTAGTAAATGCTGAGGGGCTATATGAGGGTCACAGCGAGCCTGAGGCAAATACTGTCTAGAAGTGCATCTCTCCCCCCCCAAGGCAAGGGTAGAGCTCTGTCACAAGCCTAATGCTATTTAATATTTTTATCAATGACCTGGAAGAAAACTAAATTATGACAAAGTTTGCAAAAAATTGGAGTGGTAAATAATGAAGAGGACAGGTAACTGCTTGGTAACTGAGGAGCAATCATGCAGTATACATTTTAATACAGGTAACTGTATACATGTAGCAACTAGGAGCCTGCCTAAATTTGAAATACTACAGTGGCAGCACTCCAGCAGCACCTCTGTAGTGCTTCAATGGAGACACTACACGGGGTTCTCCCATTGGTGTAGGTAATCCATCTCCCTAAGAGGCTGTAGCTAGGTCAATGGAAGAATTCTTTTAACCTAGCACTATCTATGTGGAGATTTAAGTCACCTCAACTATTCACTCAGAGCTGTGGATTTCTCACACCATTGAGTGACATAACTGGTCAATCTAATTTTCTAGCGTAGGCCATCCCAAAACATGTAGGCCACACTTTTAGAATGGTGGACTATATTGTGGGAAGAGAGACTCTGAAAAAGATTTGGGGTCATGGTGGATAATCAGCTGAACATGAGCTTCCAGTATCACATGGGAGGGGGGGAATAAGGGTATGTGGAAGGGCCAGAGTTTACCCCAGGGTTGCATTGACCCTTCTGGAGGCCTGGGGCTAGTGAGTTTTGTGGCGCCCCCTTAGAATGAAGCCAAAAAGTGAGGGATTCAGTATGTGGGAGGAGGCTGCTGTGGAGATGCTGCTATGGAGAGGGGTGGAGGGAAGGGTGTGGGGTCTGGGTAGGAGGTAGAGTTCAGCAATAGAGTAAAGGTGGAGGTTTCAGCAGTAGAGGGCAGGAACAGGCTGGAGGTGAGGATACAGTGTATGGGCAGAAGCAGGACTGAGTGGTAGGTGCAGGATCGGGGCAGGAAGGAGGGTGCAGGAGTGGGTTGAGCGGCAAAGACTGGGTGGAAAGGAGGAGATGCAGGGGCAGGGTAGGAAAACTATCTGGGGATGAGGGCGTCTACCTGGTGCAGCTCGCAAGAGGGTAGGGGCATTGGTTCTCTGAGTGCTGCAGAGAAGCACTCCCTGCAGGAACCGTCCTCCATTACTCCCATTGGCAGGGAATCTCAGCCAATGGGGGCAGTGCCTATAGGAAGCACGTATCTGCAGTATGCAGAGCCATTTCCTCCCCCCTGTTAGGCAGAGACTGTGGGCTCAATCCAGCCTGCAGTTTGTTTTGATCAGGCCTACAAGGCTTGGAGTTTAACTACCCTCTCCCAGCGACAGTGGAAACTGACCCACGTGGACAGAGCACCAGCACCAGCTCGCACCCTTGTGGAGAGGGGATGGAGCCCTGAGCCTCACAGGCCAGAGCAATTGGCTCTCCACCCCTATTCTATGGCCTAAAGAGCTAATGTGATCCTGAGATGCATAACTAGAGGAATTTCAAGTAGGAGATTTTACTTTATATTGGTCACAGATGAGACCACTCCTGGGATACTGTATTCTGGTGTTCACCATTCCAGAAAATTGTTAAACTGGAAAGGGTTCAGCAAAGAGCTAAACCTGCCTTATTGTATTAGACTAAAAAAACCTCAGTCTATTTAGCTTAATAGAGGGATAAAGGGGGACTTGATCAGAGTAAGTACTGACACGGGGAACATATTTAATAATGGGTTCTTCAAACTAGCAGAGAAAGGTATAACATGAGGCTATGGCTGGAAGCTGAAGCTAGACCAATTCAGACTAGAGATATGGTGTATGCTTTAGGAATTATTTTGGAGAAGTTCTATGGCCTGTTTTATGCAGCAGATTATCATAATGGTCCCCTCTGACCTTGGAATCTATGAATGCATCAGTAGAATACCACACTTGTGTATTTTTTTTGCCATTTTGTCAATTCTTTAAGATTACTGTGTTTCAAAACTGTGCTTGGCAGTTTTTCAAAATAAAGTGTGAGCAGTTGCTGAATATTACAATATTTGTTACTAATAGACATGTTGGCACTCATTTCTTAATGCTTAATGAAAGATTTAATTTGTCTACTAATTCTGTTATGGGAGAGACAGATCTTTGAATTCAGAACTGTGGAAAAAAGATCTTTGTAATAAGTGACCATTATAATTTTTTTAAACAAGTTAACTGCTGGTTGGTAGAATTTCCCACTTTTGTTATTGAGTTATAGAAAGATTCTAAGAATAGGATGGATGCAGAAGGTCACCAATGAAGAATTATATAGGAAGATACAGCTGAAAGAGAACCTATTGCAGAACGTTATACAAAGGAAGTTACAGCTATTCGGGCATATCTGCAGAATCAACAAAGAGCGAAAAGTTAAGACCCTGGTATTCAGCATAATGGATGGTCCAAATAGAGGCATGCCCCACAAAGAATGGGGAGATGAGAGTAGATCGTTTCTGTAGACTAGCTCTGCACCAAAGCCACTCCGCACTGGACAGGGAAAGAAAATAGGGAGGCATTGGACACCAATGGGTGTTGAGCCCATGGTTGATGATGAAGGAAGCTGGATTATGTAGTGTCACTGCAGACTGATTCTTTTTCAGATGACAATCACTGAGATTAACAGTAGGTGGTGCTAAAGATTCAAATATAAAGAAAGATTGATTTATAGGAATATTTCAGTAAGTGTTGCTACATAGACTAGTTAAAAAATCCCCTGCAAAATGTCTTGTGAGCTACCATATTACAAAAATAAGTTTATATGCTGATACGGTTGCATCCAAGTAAATTCATGAGATTCTACAGAGCTGAAAACAGCAACGGTGACAACTAACTAATGTAGGAACAAAAGAACTGCCAGACTGGACTGGACATGAGAAAACATCCAGTTCAGTATCCTCTCTGACACAGCCAGTACCAAATGCTACGGAAGAAAGTATAAGAACCTGGGAGTTGGCAGTCCTTCCTGCATTGTGTCATCCTGATCGCTCATACTTGTAAATTGGCTGAAGCAGAAAACTTAATATTCCTTCCAAAATTTTGTTGTAATTAATTTTGATAACATTGGATATTCCTGGTATCTGTTGACTGTCAATCCCTTTATGATATTCTGAATACCCAAGTACGGACTCTGTGCGGCACTGCTGCTTTGAAGTACCCCCCCACATCTGATAGAGGCAGTAAGGGGGAAGGGAGATATTGACTAATCAATAGGCATTTGCTTATCAGACTACTCCTTAACATCCTTAATCATAACTTAAACCAAGGTAAGGGATTGATTGTGCCAGGAAAACAGGATGCGCCAGGAATGGCATTGCTTCTCATAAAACCAACCAACAAGAGACAGAACCAAAGTACGTACAGTCCTCACTATAGCCATAACAAAGTGAATGTTGAAAGAGACTGAATCAAGATAAGCCAGAAATACAGGTTTCAGAGGGGTAGCCATGTTAGTCTGTAACTTTAGAAACAAAGGGTAGTCCTGTAGCATCTAAGATATATATATATAAAACCAACAACCTATGAGCTTCCCTGGGCAAAATCCAAACATAGGATGAACCTGGAATAGAATTGCTTCTCAATAAACCTTATAGAAAAGAGATAAAAATGGAGACATTTGGAGTAGTGCCCTGTTTCGGCACTGCTGGATAAATCTGCTGGTTTCTCATATTAAAGAGACAACAATGTCTCTCTCCTTTCTTAGCTTTTTTGGGGGCTGTCCCTTTTTCCAGGTTCCTGAATTAGTTACTATTGGTCCTTATCTTATAGCAAAACATGAAACTGACCCAGGTGGCTTTTAACAAACAAAAGGCTTTTTCTAGATGCAGAGAGTTTGCCAAACATTTCTAAGAGCTCATGAGAGTCACAAAAAATTGGTTTATAATAATTGATACATAAATTGGGGGAGACCTTTCTCCATTTCTACATTTCACAGGAAAAAAAAAGTCTTTTGTGCTTCTGCCCTGATTCCAGAAAGTACTTAAGCATTTGCTGAATGGAGATACTCTACTGATGCAAGGCACTGGACTGTAAGCGGTCATGAAAAGGAGGAAGTACAGTATTTGAATCATGTCCAACATTCCTACCACTGCTGGGCAAACTGATATTTGCAGTGTTTGAGACATGTTTTCCATAGCAATTAAGTGAATTGATGTAGAGAGATGTATTAGATGTGCTTTAAAAGCATTATGCACAAAACCTGTATTTTCTAACAGATTTTTTCATCTAAGAAAACAAATGGAAGATACTATGGCATTAACAATTGTAAATAAGTTCACTTTCTGTTGAAAGCCCTTAAAACACATTCTGTTTTGAGACTAAAAAACCATGGGATAAGAGACACTGCATAACACAATTCACATTATTATGGCCAGCATCACCAGGTGACGCTGTTACACAAAATATAACAATGTGACAAAGCTTCTTTTCAACCTTGGTGGGTCCCCTGCTGTCAGGCAGATTATTGCCTCAGAGACTCAAAGCAGCCTTCAATTTAGATACCATCCCCACATGCACCCTTTAATCTCCATGTACTGTATGCGGCATCACACTTGACAAATGTTGCTGTTATGCAGCAGCTATGCTGCTGTTACCAAAAGGACAATGCATGGTAGAGAAAGTATTTGCAGGAGAAATGTTGCTCTTGTAAGGTGTTGCTGCAAACTAGTATCTACAGTATCATAATTACTGTGGGGGGTGATATGATCAAAGGGGTGATGCAGGGAACATGAGAACAAGTAGTTGGATTGAAAAGGGAAAAATGAGCATATGTAAATAGGATGAGATTTCTCCATGTACAATTACCACACTATAGACTTTGCCTTGCCAAATGCTAGTCACAAGCAGTGTCTTTAATAAAGGTGATAATTTTGCTGCCACTTAGGCCATGAGAAAAGACAGTGTCACTGTGGCAGAGCATAAGCAGGCCTTGATTTGATGCATCTGTTACCAATACAGTAGAAGTTCTGGTTTGAGTCACTCCTGAACATATTAATATGGATTGCAGCTGGATCTGCAGATGTTGTGGCCCCAGCACCATTGAACAATTACATCAGACAGCAATAAGATGATCAAAAGATGCATCGTGTATTTCATACACATTATGTAGGCCAAAAATTGTTTTATAATCAAATCTAGTGAATTGGAGCTGTATTTAAACCTATTCATCTACACTTAATCAAAACAACACGTCTTTGCATGAATTAGATTACAATGTGCATGTGCCCACTGAATTATGGTCTATCAAGCTCATTAGACACATCTCGCTGAGGTGGTCAGTTTTACAGAAAAACTATTCAAGTCTTAAACTTTATGACTGTACTTTGAATCCTCTGGATGAGGCCATGTTGGAGAGTGTTATCTCTCTGGATAACTCTCCCCCAAGGCCTCCCAGAGAGCACAGCCCCATCATATGCTCACCGAATGGCAGCGGTACCTGGCTGCTCATAAGCCCAGGTCAGCCTCTGTCCCCCACCCTGGCAGGAAAGTCCCTTGCTCTCACATATATTGTGGAGCACACAGCAGGCTGCCGCCACCTGGGGGATGTTGCACTCGCTGAGGTCCAGGTGGGTGAGGAGACTCTGGAAACCTCCCATTCAAGTGGCCGAACACACACTGCACAACCATGCAGAATCTGCTGAACCTGGCATTGACGGTCTCTTTGGTGGGGTCCAGGTTGCCCGTGTTGGGCTTCATCAGCCAGGAGAGGAAGAGGTAGGCTGCATTGCCCAGGTTGCACATGGGCATAGCCCTGACTCTGATGGTGGGGGGAAAAAGTGCCAGCGTGCATCCTGTGAAAGAGGCTCAAGTTCCAGAAGATGCCAGCATCATGCGCCTTCCCCAAGTACACAATGTAAATGTCCATGAACCGGCCCTTGTGGTCCACGAGGTCCTGCAGCACCATTGAAAAATACCCCTTTCTATTGATGTATTCAGAGGCATGGTGTTTGGGGACCAGAATGGGCATGTGGCTGCCGTCAATGCCCCACCTCCCCCTCTCCCACAGTTGGGGAAGCCCAGGGCGGCAAAGCCAGAGATGATGGGATCCACATTGCTCAGGCTGATAGGCTTCCACAGCAGGATGGTGTTGATGGCCATGACCACCTATAGAATCATAGAAACATAGAATCACAGGGTTGGAAGGGACCTCTGGCAAGTCCAACCTTCTGCCCAAAAGCAGGACCAATCCCAACTAAATCATCCCAGCCAGGACTTTGTCAAGCTGGGACTGAAAAACCTCCAGGAATGGAAGGTCTACCACCTCCCTAGGGAACCCATTCCAGTGTTTCACCACCCTCCAAAGAAAATAGTAAAATAGTCAAACCCACATGAGCACAGCCCTAACCATGGATCTCCCCATGCTTAACTGTTTCCCCATGGAGTGGTAGCTGTCCAGCATGGTGAGCTTCCAGAGGGCAATAGCAATATGCTTCAGGAGGGGGGTGGCACATTGCATGCAGGTGTCATGTCACCTGAGGGCAGGGGCGAGCCACTCTCAGAGCTCCAGGAAGATGTCCTTCTGCATGCAGAAGTTCTGGAGACACTGCTGGTTATCCCATCACTGCAGGACGATGCAGTCCCAGCAGTTGGAACTGGCCTCCTTCTGCCAGAAGCGGTGTTCCACAGCGTGCAGAGGATGAAGGGAAATTTGATGCATCAGGAGTGCCAGGGCTGGTCGTCGTGGTCCTGGCTGGTCCCTTGGTCCAGGCTCGTTGTCATGGTCCTGCAGCACCACATGGGCAGTCTGCATGAGCAGCAGCTCCGACTCCATGGTGTCAGTGCTATGGCATCTGCAAGGGGAACAAGAGCATGTGGTGTAAGTTTGGTGTTCCACGAGGGGGTAGTCAGTGGGAAAGTGGAGTGTGAGACGTGGCTGTAGAGAAGAGCCCCTGTAAGCACGAATCTCAGGTAGCCTCAGGAAACAACTCCAGGAAGTGCTTCTGGGGGGCTTTAAATGCGATTTAGTCTCCAGTCTGTGTGGACTTGCTATTGCGATATAGTTCTTTGCTATTTCGATGGTACCTTGTAGTGTGGATGCACTATTCTGAAACAGTTACAGGGGGGGGGGGTATTATTTTGAAATAATTTTCCAGTGTATATCCATGTGGGGCACTTGCATACTGATGGGCAGACGGCTGCTGAGTTTTTAGTAATTTTAATCTCTTATCGCTTAAATTGCAGAAATGGAAACGCAGCAGCATCTTTAGCTTACATAGAAACTTTTCACATTAGATATCCCAATGTACTGTCACAATAATGCAAATCTTTTAGACCCATGTAAAAAACCCCAAACCCTAACATAGGAAATATTTTTCTGGCAACTAGCAAACCCATAAAAGATGGCCAGACTGTTCAAATACCAGCCAGGGGGTAACCCAATGCAAAGTAGGGGCCCTATCCTTATTTGATACGATTTATGAATTTCACACCAACTTGTAATCTGCCTCAAAATATTTAAGATGATCACAGCAAAGGTTCCTGTCAAGTTTTGTCCCTGAAATAAACTAGAGCTTTTGTAAAGATGCTGGCATCACCAAATTAAAGTTTGGGTTAATATCCTGTTCAAAATTTATTTTAAATATGATTAGTCTTCAGGGGATGAAAGGACCAGAGGTGAAAGCTTAGTGCACAAGCTCTGGCAAGAGCTGCAGCAAAAGCCATCAGGGAGCTATCTAAAGAGCTGGCAGAGACTCGGGTTGCAATAGGACAGTATCTGTAAGAAATGTTAAAGTTATTTTCACCGCTGGAAAGGACCCAATTAGACAAAGTCAGGTTTTATTTAAAAATATTGTAACACTTAATATTGATTTTTTACATTTCAGTGAAAACTTTTTTTGAATTTAGATTTTATCCTGTAGCATAGGCAGCCTGGGTGTGGCAGCAGTGTGCTAGTACCTAAGAATCTAAACGTGAAATCGCAGCAGAAAAAGATACAAAATTCATGACAGCTTTAGGCGAACACACATGACTTACCATATCTTCCATGAATAGTAACTGGAACGTTACATGGCAGGAAACAGCAGAATGATTAGCAACAGTCTTTTGTAATTCTGCACATGATCCACTGATTCATAAGCGATTGTATCCATGCCCCTTCTAATCCATGCCACTGCAAGTGAAACAAATTAAGGCCCTCTATGCTGTGAGCATTATGCACAAAAGTAGTCTTGTGCTTTTTGTATGAAACTTTATATGAGTTTTTTGGCAGAGCTCCAGTCGTACCTCATGGGTCCTGCAATTCCCAGCGGATTTTTAGTATGTCTCAGAGGTTCATGGTGACCCTCCCACTGCCTCTTGTCTCTAAGCAGGGACCTTTGCCTCTGAGAATGAGCCATTCTTATCATAGGCAAGTCCCTGGTTTGGATCAAACACACTTCCATGGTCCTAGGCTCCTCTTTTTCCCCCAGTGGCAGCCCACTTGGTGTGGGAAGGGTTGAGGGGAACCCAGGCCCACCCATTTACTCCAGGTTCTAGCCTAGGGCCCTAGGTAGTGGCCACTAGTGGGGCTTTTGCTCTTATTCCCATGGAATAGAAGCCTCTCTCTGTGCCACTTCCCCAACCACTACCACAGTTGGGGAAAACCTCTCCCACTTACTACCTTACGTTCTTGCACTCTACACCTCCTGATCTCAGGTCTACCACCCTTCTCCTTCCCCCCACTCTTTTCCCCAAGGGCAAGGGGAACCTTTGATAGTAGACCAGCAGGCTTTAACTGGCTTCAGGTGTCCAATTAGCCTGCTGCTGCAGGCCAGCTCTTAATGAGTCTCAGATGCCCACCTGTCTTGGTTGCTGAGCAGCAGTCTCTGGCAGCCTATGCAGGGAACAGGAACCCACTCACCCAACTACCTGTGTACCTGCCCTCCACCAAGCTTCTGCTGACCTGTGCCTTTTGTCTGCCACAGTTTATAGGCATGGAAACTTAATTTATTGCATTCATGATTGTTTCTGGGCCATACGAAACTTGGATACTCTTTCATTAACTCTTTCTCACACCTCTCTAGATAAATCAGTGAATCGTGTGGAATTACAAGGAGCTGTTGCTAATCATTCTGTCATTAGGCATCTACCAGAGGATTTACCCAGCATTACTCAGGTCCTTGTGGGGGCTCAGGGCTAGGGGTAGAGGGAACAGACGTCAGGACAGGCGGTTGGGCGTGGGGGGCTCAGGGCAGAGCTGGGGATGCAGGAGTCAAGACAGAGGGTTGGGAGGTATGTTGGGGCCAGCTGCAGTTCAGAAATAATAATGACATATTGAATATGAACTGCTCCACAAACCAGATAAGGATCAAAGGTGCCCAGCAGGTTTATTGTTAAGCGAAGTACAGTAATAGTTGTCGGTAGACTCTACTGAACCATTATGAGACACCCTAAATATAGTATATTGTCATAATACCATAGTAAATATTTGGAATTTGAATATGAAATATTGTATAGGAAATTAGAAAAACCAAGATGATGGGAGGCAACTACAGGTATTATCTGGTTGTACCAGACTGTAGTGAGGGAGAGTGGCCATCCATAGACCCTGCAGGGAAGGAGACCCTCACTGAACCCTGGTGGCGGGAGCCACACCACACTCCATCATGCAGGAAGTCAGTAGGCAGAACAGGAAGTACAAACGGTGGGCCCAGGAACTCAGTTGAAGCCCAGCCACCCAGAGGTGTAGCGAGGGTATTATGCACCCAGGGGCAAAGGCAAAATTTGTGCCCTCCCCCCCGCCAGCGTGCAGCGGGGCCCCAAAGTTGGCACACGGCTGAGCCCAACCCTGGGAGGAGGGGGGAGCTTGTCCTGCATCTTCCCCCGGCCCCTCCAGTTTGGGGGCAGGCCCCTGCACGCACTAACCTGCCGGTGGAGATGAAGGAGGGTTGGGTTGGGGGTGGAGAGGCAGGGAGGAGGCTCCAGCCAGCAGGCAGAGGAGGAGTAGGTGAGCAGGTTATGAGAGGGGGAGCAGAAGGGGACTAAATTTGTGCCTCCCTAGCGTGGTGTCTGGATACAACTCCTGCTCGCCCCCCCTCCTTGCTACACCACTATAAATAATCCACCTCTTAGGATATTTATCGTTCAATGGATTACTTATTTTACTAACTACAGACAAATATAAATTATAGTTTTTGTGGTTTACATTCCGTTAAATATTTTTTTCTCTTTAATTAGTTCGTATCCTGTTCTCATTAGGTTCATGTCTTTTACATAAAAAATTTCAAATGCTTAAAATATGTAAGTTTTAGAAAACACAAGAGAAATAAATGTTATAAAAACCTAAATATGAATTTCATCACTATATTTCAGTCAAGCATTTAAAATCACTGTTATAGCAAACGAGTACTGTATTTTAGTGAATATAACCCGCGGGTTATATTCGTTTTTACAAACCCCGCATCCCCCCTGCAGGGTATACTCTGGTGTGGGGTATACAAGATTTTATTTACTCACTTGGTGATGAGCGCTCCCCCGCTGCACAACTGCCAGCCTCTGGGCGGGGGAGCGCTCATCTCCCAGTTCCTGCGCTGCTGCAGGAAAGGGCAGGGGGAGCATTCTCATTCCCCTGTCCGGAGGCTGTGCAGCTGCATGGGAACCAGGCGGGGTGAGTGCTCCCTGCCCAGAGGCTGGAGGCTGGTGGCTGTGCAGCCGCAGGAAGGGGCAGGGGAGCACTCTCATTCCCCCGCCCAGAGGTTGTGTGGCTGCACGGGAACCAGGCGGGGTGAGTGCTCTCCAGTACGGAGGGTGACTAATTCCCCCCGCACCAGTAGAAGCCCCCCCCTGCACAGTTTGAAAAAAAGTCTTGTATACTCTGCGGGTTATATTCGTGCGTGGGGTATACAAGATTGTTTTTCCTCAAATTGCAAAAACCGCGGGGTATATTCAGGTGCAGGATATATATGCTAAAAGACAGTAACTTGTTGCTTTAACGAATAAAAGGTAAAAAGATTTTGAGTGTATCAAATTTATTGTAAGTAATCTGTAATGCTTCCTAACTGCCTAGTTACTTATCTAGTTAACCTACTTGTTTTTCATACTATTGCACAGCGATAAACTACATCATAGTTATGAATGTAAGAGATTGACTTACCTGTTAAAATAACTCAGAAAAACTTTTAAAAAAAGATAACACACAACAAGAGAATCATCCTCACATTCTTGAAGCAATAAGTAGCCTAGGGCTGAGGTTACACTGCAAGCATGGCTTTCTGTCTGCCACGAAGACTTTTTCCTTCAGGCTGCTGAGAGAGTCTATCTTTAAGAAAAGGAGAGAAGTCCCTCTGAGCTGCTCTTATAAATTTCACACAAGCCATTCAACTGAAGCCATAAATGTCAAGATTCAAGGCCAGCCTTGCCTTTGGCAGACTGCCTCGTCAGGTGTTCACAATCACAACAGCCCAACACATATAAGACTTTTAGCTGAGAAAGTCATGTTAATCCCAAGTCTCTGCTATGACTGGGAGATGTGAGTGACCTATAGAAAACACCAACATTTTCTTTGGAAAATCTGCAACAAAATGTGGGGGGATCGATCACCTCAGTAATGCCAATTCCTTTAGAACTGAGGCCCTGATTATCCAGCACCAGCTAAGATAGAGCAGGAACTGTGTACACATGTCTGATATATTTTTACCAAAATTGCTGCCTGCCCAACTTGCCAAAGGAGAAAGGAAACAGGGAGGTCAAAAGGAATGGTTTAGAGTAGTGTTTCTCAACCTTTTTTTTAATAAAGTATCCCTTTAAAAAAAATGTAAGTACCCTCAATGCACCCACCCCTCCCTCAGAGCCAGGCACACTCAGCCCCCTTGCTCTAACCCAATGCACGCATCCCTCCTCCAGAGCCAGGCACCTCCAGCCTCCCCTCTCTAAGTCAATGCACCCACCTCCTCCCAGAGCCAGACATCCATCCTCCGCTCTAACTCAATCCCCTTCCCACAGAGCCAGGCACGGAGGTATGGGTAACCCTACTTTTTAAGTGGCTGCTCCCGCTGACAGGTCCTGCTTTAGAGGCTTGATTGCACAGGGAACACGTGGCCTGCCAGCGCCAGGCTTGCCGCGACACATGGGGTTGTGCACTCCACTCCCACCCCAGCTTGGTGCCCCCCTAGCGTGGCGCCCAGGGGCAGCTGCCGCCCCCCCACCCCGCTCCTCCCTCACTATACCTCTTCAGCCACAGGAGGGGCAGATGCCTCCTGTGATCTCCCAAGCTGGGAGGCAGCTGCAGACACTCAGTGAGCTGAAAACTGGCCAGGACTGCCAGCGCTCTTTATTAAACCGAATACAGCAGAGATGGAAGCCTTGACAGAAGTCTTCATCCCTGACAAACAAGACAGCCCTCTGCAGAGTCAGGTACATCCCAAAGGAAAGACAGGACATGGCTGAGGGGCAGCAGATCCATCTAGCTGTGACACCCCTAGCAAGTTCATCAGCCTATTACAGACCAGATTCCCACTAACTCAGTGGCAGACCACACTGCTGCTGCTAGAGCCACAGGCTGGGACACAGGGCAGTGGGAGGACCTGCATTTCTTCTGCCTACTGACTCAGTGGAAGATCCAGAGACACCTCAACTGTCCCATAGACAGGACCCATGGAGCCCAGAGCAGGGGATTACCTGAGGGGCTTGGCGGTAGCAACAGAAATTAGGCCCCTGTGCACTCACTGTGGTGGTGGGAGCCGGAGTAACCTGACACCCTGTTCCTCCCTATCGCCCTCTCCCATTCCACTGCACTCCACTTCACTGCAGAGGTAGCAAGCCAAGCACTGTAGCCAGACATGAACCCCATCTTGTTCCCCCCCCCCCAGAGAGCAAGA
>CM057847.1:33255058-33266434 GCA_030068395.1 Apalone spinifera | reverse complement strand
CAGGGCAAGCTGGGAAGGGCTAGCCTCCAACTAGTTCGAATTAAGTAACTACACAGCCCTTAATTTGAAGTACTTAATTCGAACGAGGTGTTAGTCCTCGTAGAATGAGGTTTACCTAGTTCGAATTAAGCTCTCTGTTAGTGCATGTGTAGCGCCTATGAAAGTTAATTCGAACTAACAGCTGTTAGTTCGAATTAACTTTGTAGTGTAGACATACCCTAGGATGTGGAAGGTAGTGTGTAAGTCAACCGATGTCCCTGTTCATACCATTTGCATAATAATTAAACCTGTAAATGAAGTTAAATTCCAATCCTTCCCTATGTATTTGGCTTGTGGAATTGGCCTGAAACAACAGGGTGACTTGGAGATCCATTAATGAGTGTCCAGGCAGATTAAAGTGTTCTCCAACAGGTTTTTGTGTATTGCCTTTTTGGATATCTGATTTGTGTCCATTAATTCTTTCCTGTAAAGACTGTCCAGTCTGGCCAATATACATGGCAGTGGGGCATTGTTGGCATTTGATGGCATAGATCTCATTAGTGGATGTGCAGTTAAATGAGCCTCTGATTTGGTGGCTGATGTGGTTGGGTCCAGTGATGAAATCTTTAGTGTAGATGTGTGGGCAGAGTTGCCACCGGGGCTGATTGCAGGGGTGGGTTCCTGGATGATTATGATGAAGATGTGTTGCGTGGTTACTGGAAATAATTTGTTTGTGATTGGGGGTTGTCTGTAGGTGAGGAATGGCCCTTCCCCCAAGGCCTCTGAGAGTGAGGGGTCATTTTCCAGGATAGGTTGTAGATTGTTAATAATGCATTGGAGGGGTTTAAGTTGTGGACTGTAGGTGATGACAAGTGGAATTCTGTTGTTTTCTCTTTGGGGCTGTCTTGAAGTAGTTCATGTCTGGGTACTCTTTTGGCTCTGTCAATCTGCTTTTTCACTTCTCTGGGTGGGTATTTCAGTTTTATGAATGCTCTATATAGATCTTATAGGTGTTTGTCTCTGTCTGTGGGATTGGAGCAAATCTGGTTGTATCTTAGGGCTTTGCTGTATACAATAGATTGAGAAATGTGTCTAGGATGGAAGCTAGAGACATGAAGGTAAGGGTAGTGGTTGGTAGGTTTCCGGTATAGGGTGGTGGAAATTTGTCCATTATTGAATTGTACTGTAGTGTCAAGGAAGTGGATTTCTCGTGTGGACTGATCCAGGCTGAGGTTGATGGTGGGGTGGAAGTTGTTGAAATCCTTGTGAAATTCTTCAAGGGTCTCTTTCCCATGGGTCCATATGATGAAGATGTCATCAATGTAGCATAAGCAGAGTAAGGGGGTGAGAGCTGAGGAAATGTTGTTCAAGATCAGCCATAAAGACGCTGGCATATTGTGGTGCCATGTGGGTGCCCATGGATGTGCCGCTGACTTGAAGATACAAATTGTCTCCGAATCAGAAGTAGTTGTGGGTGAGGACAAAGTCACAGAGTTCTGTAACCAGGTGTGCAGTGCTGTCATTGAGGATGGTGTTCCTGATAGCTTGAAATCCGTCTTTACATGGAATGTTGGTGTAAAGAGTTTCTACTTCCATGGTGGCCAGGATGGTGTTTTCAGGAAGATTTCTGATGTTTTGTAATTTCCTTGGGAAGTCAGTGGTGTCGCAAAGGTAACTAGGAGTGCTGGCAGCATAGGGTCTGAGGAGAGAGTCAATATAGCCACATAAATCTGTTGTAAGTGTGCCAATGCTTGAGATGATGGGTTGTCTGGGATTTCCAGGTTTGTGTATCTTGGGTAGCAGAAAGAAAACTCCTGGTCGGGGATTAAGGGGAGTGTTAGTGTAAATTTGTTCTGAGCAGCATCGGGGATCTTCATGAGCAGTTGTTTCAGTTTTTTTGGTATTCTTTAGTGGGATCACAAGAGAGAGGCTTGTAGATTCTGGTGTTGGTGCGTTGTCTGGTAGCCTCCTGTTCATAATCTGTTCTGTTCATGATGACTACAGTGCTCCCTTTGTCAGCCTCTTTGATTATGATGTTAGAATTGTTTTTATAAATGCATACATCTAGGAACAAAGAATGTAGGCCACATTTATAGGCTGAGTGGCTATCTTGAAAAGCAGTCACTCTGAAAAGATTTGGGGGTCATGGTTGACAATCAGCTTACCATGAGTTGCCAGTGTGATGCTGTGGCCAAAAGAGCTATATGCCATCATGGAATGCATAAACAGGGAAATCTCAAGTAGGAACAGAGCAGTCATTTTATGTTTATATTTGGCACTGGAGTGACTGCTGTGGGAATACTGTGTCCAGTTCTGGAGCCCACAAGAAGGACATTGATAAAGTAGAGAGGATTCAGATAAGAGCCACAAGAATGATTAAAGGATTAGAAAATGAGACTGACAGAGATAGATTAAAATAGCTCAATCTATTTAGCTCAACACAGAGATGCTTAAGAGGTGACTTGATCTCACCCAATAAGTATCTATGTGAGGAATAAATATTTATTAAGAGGCTCTTTGACATAGTCAAGAAAGCATAAGATGATGCAATGGCTGGAAGTTGAAATTAGACAAATTCAGACTGGAAACAAGGGGTCAATTTTTAATCTTGAGAGTAATTAACCATTGGAGCAATTCATCAAGGGTCGTGGTAGAGTCTCCATCATTGACAATTTTTTTAATCAAGATTGGCTATTTTTCTAAAACATATGCACTAGGAAGTGTTTTGGAGAAGTCTTATGGCCTTTTCTATATAGGAAGTCAGATTAGTTGATCAAAATGATCCCTTCTGCCTTTATAATCTATGGATATATCTACACTACAGCATTTTTTCGAAATATCTTATTTCAAAATTATGCGTCTAGACACAAAATGCATTTTGAAATAGCATTTTGCTATTTCAAAATAGTGCATCCACACTGATTGGATGCTGAATTGCATTTAAGGCTTGCTGGAACCGGTTCCGGCAGGGCATCAGGTCAGGAGTTACCTTGTGTGGCTCCTGCCTCAGGCTATCTGAGGCTCGTGCTTAAAGGGACCCCCCTGGATAGCCGGTTCTCAGGTTTCCCTGCTTGCTTGCCTACCTCGCTGAGGGACAGCAAAGCGTTTGTTCTCTGCGTGCTCTGGTTGCCCTCACTCAGGACACCACAGCACTCTCCACCATGGAGCCAGAGCTGCCCCTGGGCACTCTGCTGCTCTTGGACATGTTGCTGCAAGTCTGGCAGCACTTTCTGCAGGCTGCCTCACAGGAGCTGCAGAAACCCAGCCCCCAGGCCTTCTTCCAGAACCTCCTGGGGTATGTGGAGGAGCAGCTGCAGCACCTGGATGCCGGCGTGCCCCACCACATCTGGCGTCTGGACACCAGCACCAAGTGGTGGGACCACATAGTCCTGGAGTGCTGGGGAGACCAACAATGGATCCAGAACTTCAGGATGAAGGACACCTTACTGGAACTCTGCGAGTGGCTCGCCACTGCTCTGAGGCGACAAGACACGTATATGAGGCCCGCCATTCCCCTGCACAAGCGTGTTGCTATTGTCCTCTGGAAGCTCTCCATGCCGGATAGCTACTGATCTGTGGGGAATCAGTTCGGCATGGGGAGATCCACCGTTGGTGCCATGCTCATGCAGGTATGGCAATCTCTGGCGACTGTGCCAGGAGGGGGAGTGGAAGGAGGGAATGGGCTGCCCTAGGGAAAAGTGGGGGAGGTGGTACAAGTCCCCTCCCCAGGAAGGTTTGTTCTGTCCCACCTGCACTAAGGACTGCCCACCGTGGCCAGGATTGCAAGGGGGGTTGCTCCTGGTGAGTGGGGGAGCAGGGCAGTGGCGGGGAGGGGGCACTCTCAGGCACCCTGGAACCCCAGTGATTCTCAGTTTTGTGTGTCCCTGTGCAAGTGGACAGGGACATCAACAGAGTCCTGCTCTGCAGAGTATTCTGCCTTGCCAATGTCGATGTGGTCATCGAAGGGTTTGGCGCCCTGGGCTTCCCCAACTGTGGGGGGACCATCAACAGGACACACATCCTGATCCATGTCCCAGACCACTAGGCCTCCATGTTTATAAACCATAAGGGATACTTCTCCGTCATCCTGCAGGCCATGACTGACCACCGGGGCCACTTTCTGGACATTAATGTTGGCTGGTCAGGCAAAGCACATGACGCACGTGTGTACTGCAACTCCTCCATGTGCCAGAGGCTGCACGCCGGGACCTTCTTTCCCGACCGCCACTTCAGGGTCGGGGATGTGGACATGCCAGTCTGCCTGGTGGGGGATGCAGCCTATCCCCTATAGCCCTGGCTCATGAAGACCTCAACCCTTCCTGTCAGGCCTTCAATGCCAGGCTCAGCAGGACCCGCATCATGGTCGAAGGTGCCTTTGGGCAGCTGAAGGCATGGTTTAGGTGCCTCCTCACCTGCCTGGACCTCTCGCAGCGGAATATTCCACACGTGGTGGCAGCGTGCTGTGTTCTGCACAATGTGTGTGAGCAGAAGGGGGAGGCCTTCCTTCCAGGCTGGGTGGTGGAGGCAAAGCACTTGGCCAGCCTGTATGCACAGCCCTACACGGCTGCCATCTGGGAGGCCCATCGGGGGCTGTCCGCATCTGGGAGGCCTTCTACCTGGAGGAACAGTAACAGTGCTCCCTGGTCTGCCCCACTGGGGGCCTGTGCCTCATTCCTCCCTCACGTCCCTCCACTTACCTCTCTCTAACCCCCCTTCCTGATGGAAAATAAAGACGTGTTTTCATTAAACCAAACTCTGTTTATTCAACAAAATTGGGGGGGGGGAAGGCAATGAAACTCAGGTGAGACTGGGGAAAGAAGGCAGGAGAGAGGAGGGGGGAGGGGGAAACCTGGAAGGAGGGAGCTGGAAGGGGGAGGAGAGGATCAGGGTTGGAGTGCGTCAGCTCCACTGTCTCTCAGCACCGTGGATGCAGGAGCCTCGGTGTCCCCATGGGGGAGGGAGAAGTGGGAGCAGGAGAAGGAGTGGGAGGAGGAGCGGTAGCTGGGGAGACAGCAGAGGCTGGAGCGGCAGGAGGCAGCAAGCTTTGCCCCAGGGTCTGCAGATGGGCACAGATGGCAAAGCACTGGGGAAGCTGCTCCCGCCAGCTCTCCTGCCAGAGCTGCAGGTCTTCCTCCACCCAGTGGTCAAGGGTGCAGTGCAGGGCTCGCAGTAGGTAGTTGTTGGGTGCTGCCGCTGGTAGTCGTCCAAAGGACGGGCATGCCTGCGGAGCCCTCGGATGTGGGAGGATGTCCCAGGTGGAGTGGTACGCCCTGCATTTGCAGCTGGTGTGGCTGTGGAGAAACAAGAGAAGTGGTCAGTTATCCCTGGGGACACAGTGCGTGAAGCCCAGCCTGCCTCTGCAAGGTGTTGATGACAGTTCTCCACACCATCAGAGCAAATGTGCTTGCACACAAGTCATGTTCGGGATGTCCTGCTGTCCCCGGGAATGGGAGCTGCCCTGAGACTGCACCCATACTCCGGTGCTGTATATCAGTGTGGGTGTGTGTGTGGGAGGAAGATGTGGAGGGAGGAGGTCCTGCTGTGTCCCACCCCAGGGTCAGGAGCCTGTCATGTCTCTCCACACACACTTGTGGCTAACAGGTAAAGGCCCCTGTGTGGCAGCCAGCTGGGGCCATGTGCCCAGAGGTGGTAAAGCATGTGCTTGCACGTGCACAGGTTGCTGTGTGATCCAGCAAGGCCCACACATGCAGTTTCTGATCCCCCACGCATAAGGGGACAGTGATGGCACTCACGTTATTGCTTCCCTGGCTTCGGATGATGCCTGGGACAGGTCCACAGGGACAGCTCGGGGGTTCTGGCTGAGTGGCATGGTGACACTGGCCTCCTCTGGCTCCTGGCCCTCCTCCTCCTCATCCATGCCATTATCAGGGCCCTCTGTCCCAGGGTCGATGACCACCTGGGATGAACGGATTGTCCCACCCCTCAGGATGTGGTCCAGGGCATCAAAGTAGGGGCAGCTGTCTGTGTCTGCCCCTGGTTGGGAGCTGCCCCCTGTGGTCCTGGCACAGGCCTGCTGCAGCTCTTTTATCTTCATCCGCACCTGTTCCTGGGTGCACATGTGGCATCTGTCGGCCATGCTGGCAGCCATCCGGCCATAGACGGCCGCATTCCTGCATCTAGTTCAGAGATCATGGAAGTTGGTGGCATCCCCATAACCTCAAAAAGGTCCATGACCTCCACACTAGACCAGGAAGGCGCCCATCTCTTCCGGCCCCTGGCAGGCTCTTGGGAGCTGGAGGACTGCTCCTGGCGACCACTGGAGACCTGGCTGGTACTGGCTGGCTGCCTCATTTTGTGCCACAGGATCAGGGGCAGCAGCAGAGTGGCTCAGGTCTGGCAGGGCTGGTGCTAGCCACAAAGACTTTGGCCAGACTCTGGACCTTAAAGAGCTCTAGAGGGGAGGGGGAAGGAGAAGAGTTTTCTTGGTGTGTGCCAGAGTGTCCAGCAGGGCACCCTGGGAAGGTCTGGAGGCCCCCTATTCCCTGTCTACACAGCACTTATTCCGAAATAGCTATTTCGGAATAGGCAATATTCCTCGTAGAATGAGGTTTACATATTTCGAAATAAGCCCTTTGCTATTTTGAAATAATTTCAAAATAGCCGTTTGGCTGTGTAGACACTAGCAAAGTTATTTCGAAATAACGGCTGTTATTTCGAAGTAACTTTGCTGTGTAGACATAACCTGGGAGAATGGTTCTGCTATGAGTGGAACTTTCCTGGCTCTACACTACTCTGGTAAAATGGGCTAGTGAAAAAATCTGAGTCCCTGCTTCCACTTCCTTTACCCAGAGGCCACCCTGACCTCAAGAGCTCCACTCTCCTGTGTGGCAGAATCCTTGTAACCTCCAAAAGGTTGGGACTAGGATTGCTGGGGGCTCAACCCTCAACCTTGTTGTAGTCACCTAGGGCAAGGATTAGGGTGTTCCACTCCAAGATGCTTTCTTCATATTGAACACTTCCCTGACCCACTGACGATTACATATAGTTCAAAGCAAATGCAATGTATTAAACAGCAATCCATTTAAAAAAAAAAAGAGCACAGGGAAAAATGGAAAAAGTTACTAGAAAACTCCTCTCTCCATTCTGTAGCATGGAGACCTAACAGTGTCTCAGGAATCTAAGGGCAGTTCACAGTGTGTTCCTATAGGTTCCAGGTCTCCTTCTCAGGACTGGGCTGTACTGGGTGGCAGGAACCTGCTCCCCCGTATAAGACACCTGCCCATGCCCCCATCTGGCCTGCAAGGCCTCTGTCTGCTAGAGTCACTCTGTGCTGGGCCTCTACCCTGAGTCCCCCTTGCTATCCCCTGCTGCTAACTGCACCCAGCCCCAGCTCCACTCTCTGCTATGCAGCCTCTAGCTCCTGGGCAGCTTCTCTGGCCCCTTCTGGCTCTGTGGCTGCAGCCCTATTCCCAGCATGGCTCTGTGCTCTGACTCAGGGACTGTAACTGTAGCTCGCCCCACAGTTGGGCTGTATCTCTGTCTCTGGCTGGCTGCACATGGCTGGAGCCCAGCATGTGCCTGAGCTCAGCTGGGCTCAGGCACATGCTGCCTCCTTAGTTTCGCCCACTCATTCTGACCCAGGCAAACACCCCACTCACACAGGAGCCCGGAGGGTTGGGCTCTCCCCAGACTCCTCACTTCCTCATTGGCCTGCCTGCCTTGTCAATCAGGCTGGCCTAGAATGATGGCCTCTTCCCATTGTTCCTAGGGATGGTCAGGCTCAGGATTCTGATTTCTCATAGACACTTCCCCTTTTTTTTGATACTGGGAGCTAACCAACCTAATCCCCGCCCCCAACTGAGTTTTAGTAAGGGGACAACAGTCCCCTTACACTATGACACACTATGGAAGCTGCTTTTTAAAACAAACAAACAAAACAAACAAACAAACAAACAAACCCTGATATCAGATTCCTTATCTTGTTTTCTGCCTCTTTTGCATAAAAGTAGAGTGCAGAATGTGCATTGGCATAACATGCTGGGCAGTGCAATAGTCCCTGTTCTCAGACTGCAGATTTATATTGGGAAATATCAGAAATACCAGTTAATTGAACTCTCTGGTTAATTACGTGCTGGAACAAACCACGTGACAAATGTTGGCCATATCACTTGATGCACTGTTGGAAGGTGCTCTCATACTATGGTGATGAAAGTGCCATAAGAGCCTGTATAGAACAGAACATAACTTGTGTTTACATGAAAGGTTAATCACTTGTCACAGTGACAGAGACCAATCTGAATGGACTAGCTTTGATGTTTAGTCACAGAGAGTTGACCCAAGACACTTACAAACTGATAGAAAATACAAAAGTGATTACTTTGAAAATCTACTAAGATTTCAAAGACTGTTGCTGCGCAACACTTTAGCTATTGTGCAAATCACTGATTCATAAAAATAAAGCTAACCTGCATAACATTTCCATGGGTTACTGTGATGAAGTGGGTATTGTATTCACTCTGTTCTGTTGCGTGCAATTTCTACTGTCCTGTGGTAACCCTGTGCGTGTGCCTGTTTCCGTGGACACTGCACCAATACATAGATGGAGATGGGAATTTTGGGTGTGACTCTTAATTTGGGAGGCTGCCCCAGTTTTAGCACTACACAATGGCCGTGGCTTTCTGTAACATGAGCCTGGGAGGGGTATGTGAGCAGATGACACCTTTTGCTTGGGAAGCTGGACAAAGGCTGGAGGGGGGGCTGGTGTAGACAGAGATGGGCTGCTGGGGGTGTAGGTGAGTCTCAGCAGGCTTAGGATATAGGGAGGGGGCCCAGGGCCCTGGCTCTGGTCCCCCATTCCCTAAAATAGATTGTACTGACTGCTTCTAGTTCCTGTGCTGACAAGCCTATTCTATTTATTAGTCCCTGTGAACTAATAAACCTTCTGTTCTGCCTACTGGCCAAGAGTCCTATCTGTCTGCAGGGCCCAGTGACTCCCCCAAACCTCAGTGATAGTTACTTATTTACATAATGACCCCCATGCATTTCAAACTCTAACTTTGCCACTGAAAAAACTTTTCATTTCATCTGGCAAACCTTCTTGTTAATGTCCTTTGTGCAGAGCAATTACCAAAAGAACACTTCTGATGTATCTATATGATGTGTTAATCTACACTGAATCTGGGAACTTAAGGACCTGGCATTCAAAGATATATTTTTGATTTTTTAAAGCCAATATTTTACTTATTAACCAATATTGCCAAATATTTGGTGAATTAGAAAATCAGAGAGAGCACCTAAATTATGTACTGGTTGGTAGATATTTAACTGATGTAAATTTTCGTAGCTCCATTGACTGCAGAGAAGTTACAGCAATTTAAACCAGCTGGACCTTTAGCCATAAAAACAGGTTAGCAATGAACTTTATTTTAAAATGAGACAAAACTGATTTAAGAAAAAAAGAGTAAAATAGAAAAGTACAATTTAAACAGCCCTAGATGTGCAATGATTTATTCTGATCAATTTGACAAGTGAATCACACTTAGATCAAGAATTAGTTGCTGTTGGTGTGAACAATAAATCTGTTGAAAAACTGGAGAAACCCTGTTAAATTGAAGTCACAGTTTATGCCCTCTAAAAGGTCCATCTGATAAAGCAGTTAATCCATGAAAGGAAGTATCCTCCCTCCCATGGGTTTAACCATGGTAAAAGAGACTATGCCCTGTTCACAAAGTTTCTGTTGATAAAGAGGTTGAATTTTGTTCTTTATTCCCAGTTCTATATTCATGGTACCAGCCATGAATTCAAAGGCCAAAATTATATACAAATATATCAATGTAAGATTAAATTTTTAGAAATGTAATAAAAGCAATGTGATAAAAATGTAAATTACTAATTATTTAAATACTTAATTAAATAATGAAATAAGAAGCTGGCCTTTGACAAACTGATTGTGACAAAATAAGTTTTGGTTCACCCAACTAAAACATCCCTACAACCATCAAACTGTTGTGAAGGATCTGGGACAGGCCACTTGCCAACCTAAGGCTTTGTTCTTGGCCATAGGCTTTGAAATGAACCACTGCTCCTCACAACCCACTTCCTTATTGTTCATAGGGATTGAATAAGAAGTTGGGTTCTGGGTGGGAGTGTGGAATAAAATCCATCTCAGGTCATCCCAAGTGATGTCCCTGTGAGTGTCAGTCTGCTTTGAAGGAGCTGGGATATGTTGCCAACCCAAAGTGCTGTTCTTGCACAGCATGCTGCCACATACCCTGCTCCCACCCCTCTTCTGTACTGTAAATAGTGATTGAATAAGGAACTGGATTTTGACAGGCTATATGTGACAATATAAGTCTTGGGTTACTTCAGGTGACATATCCCCAAAACTATTAAACTATTAACTATTCTGAGGCATGAAAATCCCTTTCCTGAAACTTTTGCTTTGCAAAAAGTGTGTCTCATGTCACCAATCCTTCTTTACGGCCAAACACTAACAGCAGTTGTAGATGGGGGTTTGACAGATTTCCAGGGTGCAATCTGAAACTAGAGTACTTCTGATCCATGTCTCACCAGCCTGGATTCCATCTCACACTGTGATGCTGTGATAAGCTTCAAGGCTCTCCCAACTTGTACTCACACAACATCCACAGATAGGGGCCACACCCATCTGGGTTACTCATGAATCAACAACAGAGAGGCTCCAAACAATTTCCTCACAGCTCCCAGCCTTGTACTCCTGAACTCTACCATCTCATCTTGGTCAAAAGAATGACCGGTGCACTTGCCTAGTCCACCCTTCCCCTTAATGTGGAGAGGACAGTGCACCAGCCCTTGCTCCAGAGCAGATTTTCCTTTAGCATTTTAAACAATATACTGTTTTAACTAAAAATATGAAACAGATATATTAACTATAGAAATATAGATTTTAAGTGAATGTAAATAATATGTAAAAATCAAGGACGATTATTAAGAAATAAACAAAACTGCAGTCTAAGTCTTATCCACTCGACAGGTTTTGAATCAAGGAGTATCTCTCTGTGAGCTAGTACAAATAGGTTACAGTTATTACATATACAGGCAGGGATCCATCTTTCCTGCTTGGGACTAACACTCCCCCGTTCAATATTTTTTTCTCAGGAGTTTCCAGGTGTTGTGTTGTAGAGGAAAGTCCAGTCATTATACCAGTTCCCCCTTTTATATTTTTTCCCGATGTGCTAGAAAGATCTTTGGTGTGACATGAATCAGTCTCCCTTAGGCGCATGCTATATCTGAGGGGTTTTCATGGAACTCAGTTGCTAGGGTAATTCTTGTGTGTCTGTATTCCCATCAGTGTTGTCAGGCCTCCTAATTGTTGTACATGAAAGGCTGCTCATGGGTGTTTTGCAACCTTATACAGTAAAACTCCAATAGTCCGGCATCCAATAGTCCGGCACTCCT
>CM057847.1:33233731-33249556 GCA_030068395.1 Apalone spinifera | reverse complement strand
CCCCCCCCCATAGGTTGGCGCCCTGGGCAGCTATCCGGCTAGCCCATGCCTTAATCCGGCCCTGCATGTGGGTCACTGTTTTCTCTAATTTAGAAGCTTTTGGAAACCATTCAGAGCAGCTGTATGCATAATATATTGAATAAACATGATTATTTGGGAACCAATTGTGCTCAGATAGTCTTGCTAATTTTGTTGTGTAATGAGCAAAAGACACATTAATCATACCTAATATGTTTATATCTGTAACACAATTAAAGGAACTTCAGTAAACAGCTATTTCTGCTGTGGTTAATTCCTCTAACAAAAACAGTAAGGAGTCTGGTGGCACTTTAAAGACTAACCAATATATTAGGGCATTAGGGCATGAGCTTTCCTGAGCTACTACTCACTTCCTCAGATGCTGAAGAAAAAAGGAAGGGACACAGATGGGAGTGTAACATTAGTGCTAATTATGTCAGAATGGATGCTCATCTCCAACACCGATGAGAAGGTGAGAGTATCTGAAGGGGAAATTACCTATTGTGATGGAAGAACCACTCCATTTTTCTATGTAAACATTTGTTCAGGGTGTCAACTGTGTATATGAATTCCAGTTTAGCCCAATACACTGTCCTTGCAGTCAGTTTGAAGTCCCTTCCCCCCCTCTCCCTGAGAATGGCAATTTACAGGTCAGAAACAGAGTGTCCAGAAGACAAGTTGTGGGGAAGTTGTGCCTGACGTGACCTACCACACAATTTGACACACACATTTGTCAAATCCCAGTTTCTTATTCAAGCGCTCTTGTGTATAGAAGGGGCCAGAGGGATGACACCTGGCAGCATATTCTGCAGAAACCAAGCGCTGGGTCAGGGAGTGGCATGTCCCAGCTCCTTCAGAAAAAGCTGATGGTTGTGGGGACGTGTCACTTGGAGTGGCCCGAGTGACCCATTACACCGCAGCGCATTGACTGGTCGTTTAAATGATTGCCACAAAGACTAGAGCAAGGCGATGGGGCAAGACCCCACGCGGATGTATTTTACATAGGTTTGACCTCGCGATAAGGACATGGGCGCCACAAATCAGGGGAGCTGGGGACTAGGAGCCTGCGCCAGCCTCTTTCTTTGCGGCACTTTGGGCCAGGCAGAGGAGCCAGCAGCTCCCCGGGAAAGCGCCCCGCGCAGCAGGAGGGAGCAGGGTGGATGTGTACGCAGTTCACGGCTGGATTGCGGTCCCGGAGGCGCTGAAAGGGCGCTGGAAGCAGGGGCGTGGAGCGTGACTCCAGCCGTGTCCTCTGATTACTGCCGGCAGGTCAGATGGGCTCTGGCCGCCGGGCGCGGGGGCAGCGGGACAATGGCAGCTCAGAGGAACCTGCCCAGCTGACAGCCCCGAGGACGTCACCTGCTGAGCGGGGGAAATAGCCATGAAGAGGCAGCAGGGATAAATAGAGGCCGGCCGGCAGCCCCCGGCCTCGCACGGCGCCTCCCCGCGGCTAGCCCGGCCCAGCAGCATGGAGTACCACGAGGCGGGCGAGGAGCTGCAGCGCGCCCGCAGCGGGGCCACGCCGCGCCCGTGCTGCAATGGCTACACAGAGCTGTCGGCCGAGATGCGCCGGGCCCTGGTGCAGTACCGCCTGGGGGCGCCGGAGGTGGGCGAGCTGCCTGCCCTGGAGGACGCCTACCTGAGCATCCTGAAGGGTTTGGGGGAGAACCCTGCCAGGCAGGGGCTGCTGCTGACGCCCAAGCGGGCCGCCAAAGCCATGCAGTTCCTCACCAAAGGCTACCAAGAGACCATCGAGGGTGAGTCCTGCTGGCCGCGCGGATGCGAAGGGAAAAGTGCGAGCGCCCGGCTCCTGGAGAGCCCGGAGCGACTTTCACCCCGCAGGGCCCTCTCCTCGGCCATTAGGTGCTTCCTTGAATGGAGGGTTAATGGACCACCTGGACTGGCCCCTTGAAGTACCGTTGACTACTTCTGCTAAACAATCTGTTCCATCTGGTATTTAGCTTTGACATTGTGCATAGGAAAAACTTAAAAAACAACAAATAGACTAATAGCACTTTAAAGACTAACAAACATGTAGGATGGTCTCATGAGCTTCCTAGGCACAGCCCACTTCTTCAGATGACTTCCCAGTCATGGAAGAGGGCTCTGTAAACTCCCAAGCTTGTCTCTCTCACCATAAGTGGGTCCAATAAAATCTATTACCTCACCCATCTTATCTCTCTGATCTCCTGTGACCAACCAACAGGGATACAAAACACTTAATTGTTCACTTAATTTAGGGAGCAGATTCTCACATACTGCTTTGTGGGTTTTCAGTTCTTGCCTTTAACAGGCTTCACCTCTGTAAACCTTCAAAACCATTCCCTGTCTCATAGACTTGACCAATGGAAGTGTCCTATCAGTGGTACAAGTAATGGGAATTAAAAACAGGAAAACTTTTTTTTCATTTTACTTTTTATGTTGATGATCGTAGGTATAAATAGCCCGAGGATGGCAGAAGAGCGAAGTAATTTTCAAATAAATGAATCTGCACACAGTCAGATACATTATAGAAAACCAATGTGCCATTTTGTGCTATATTTTTGCAGTGCCTAGCACAATGGAATCCTCATACAGGATTGGTGCATCTTTGCATTACCTTGGTGCAAATAACCAGAAAAAAGATTTTCAGCTTGAGCATCAGTTACAAAAGGGAGAGGGGAAAGCAAGTGGCAGCAGGTTCAGTGGGTGTATATTAATTATTCCTGAGGCATATTATTAAAGTTTAAACTTAAATAGTACCTTTGTTAACTTATTTTTGTTAAAAAAAAAAAAGGCCCTGAGCCTGCAAACATTTTTGGGAGTGTGCGAATAAGTTTAATATTACCTTTGCAGGAATGATGATATAAATACTATGCAAACACTTATATCAAAGAGTAAGAATCAGTTTCAGTTTTACCTTTCAAGAGTTTTTATCCTGAACTTTTATTTTTCCATTTTTGACATATGTCATGATCATGAAGGTCAGCCAGCAGCCTGGGGACTAAGGGGTTAACTATGTCCCTTACTTAGCCAGGTGGAGTAGCCAATAGGAATGTAGGTAGGAATTTCAAACTGGGACAAAGGAAATTTTGGTTTTTCCCTCCTTTGTTCTGGGGGCAGTAATCTCCATCTATTGAGGGGGACAGACACTATGTCTCCCTCCAAGAAAAGACTCTTTCTTCACTTTCTGTAAGTAGGGTAAAGTTTAGTTAAATCCGTTAGGTTTCATTGTTTTATGGTTTGGGTATGGGATCTGCTGTCTGTGCACTTTTTAAAAGATATTTGGCTTTTCTTTATAACTAGGTTCTAGGCCCTTGGAGTTTCTCCATGTGTATTATTTGTTACTTTTCCATCTAGTTATTATCTTGCAACAGGAATATTGTGGTGATAAAAGTTTTTTATTTTCTTTTATTAACCTGGTATTGGTTAATGGTGGTGTTCTGCTTTTTACTTCAGGGGTGAGATTTTCCCAAATGGTCTTTCCTCTGGTTTCTTTATTAATTTGGGTGGTGGCAGCAGATATTCTATCCCCAAAATCTAGGGCTACGTCTACACTGGCATGATTTTCCGGAAATGCTTAAAACGGAACAGTTTTCCGTTATAAGTATTTCCGGAAAAAGAGCGTCTACATTGGCAGGATGCTTTTCCGGAAAAGCCCTTTTTCCGGAAAAGCGTCCGTGGCCAATGTAGACGCGCTTTTCCGGAAAAAAGCCCAGATCGTCATTTTCGCGATCGGGGCTTTTTTGCGGAAAACACTACTGTGCTGTCTACACTGGCCCTTTTCTGGAACAGTTTTCCGGAAAAAGGACTTTTGCCCGAGCAGGAGCAGCATAGTTTTTCCAGAAAAGCAGCTGATTTCTTACAGTAGATAGTCATTGCTTTTCCGGAAAATCAAGCGGCCACTGTAGACAGCTCGCAGCTTATTCCGGAAAAGCGGCTCATTTTCCGGACTAAGTGGCCCAGTGTAGACACAGCCCTGGGTTTTAAGATTTTGGGGGGAAGTTTTATACCAAAGCCTGGTAGATAAGGTTTTGGGGTACACTTGCTGGCCCCCACTTCTGCATTTATTGTGCCAGAGTGGGGAAGGAGCCATGACAACATATTACTTACGTTTCCTCCCATGTTGTATTTTTCTGATATTGTACAAATTCTGTATCTTAATATGTACAAAAGTAACTGGTCTCTGAGATGACAAATTTTTCTCATCTTCAGTATTTAGACTTTTCTCTTTCTAATGAATGTAAATAAGGCTTTGCAGCTTCTGAAATACAGATTTCTTAAAGAATGCATGTACTAGGTACCCATCTTCTACAAACAGATACTATTTTATACTCATCTACTAGGCAATAAGCTCTTAAACATCTAAACAGTGGGTACTCTCCTCTTTCTGTTTATGGGCATGTGCTGTGATCAGTGCTCCTCTCACCCCTGCCTCTGACTGGGAGCTGGGCCACAAAAGTAAAGCAGCATAAAGTAGTTAAGCATTGCTTGACACTGCTAAATTCCTGTGTGTAAAGTTACTTACATGCATGTATGATGGAGTGAGTTGAATGAAGGATTTCACCTATACTTAAAACTGATTATTTTAATTATACTTTTAGTTTTATACAACCATTGAATTGCAACTAAGAATATGTCTATATTAAAACTATTTTTAAAAGGTTTGATGTTCTACTAGTCTCATGTCAGATATATCTAGTTAGTCTCTAAGATGCTACAGAACTACTTGTATTTTTAAGTTACAGACTCTCTCTCTGAGATTTTCCAATTGCAGTACATGCATAACCATGTTCAGGATAGAATCCTGTGCAGAATCTTCAGTTAACTGCTCATCTTGTCCTTTCAGATATACTCAACGATGCAATCTTTGATGAAGATCATAATGAAATGGTGATCGTCAAGGATATTGATATGTTTTCCCTTTGTGAGCACCACTTGGTACCCTTCTTTGGCAAGGTAGTTATTCATCTGCCTTATAGCAAATATTTGTCATTCATCATTCTTAGAAGCTGTACTGAATAAAGGGAAATAAAATGTGTTTTGAAAAATTAGGGTGAACTTTACTCCTGCCCAGTGTAGTCCTCTAGAATCCAGAATAAAAAATCATATGAAAAGTTTTAATACATGACAACTATTATGTGAGCATTTTGGTGTGATCAGACAAGATTTTATTTTGTGGATGAACTGCGTCTGCAGTATGAAGCATTTTAGAGGCAGAAAAGAAAAGCTACATTTTCTATAATTAGGTAACAGGAAATTGATTACCCTTGGAGAGGCTCGTTAGTAGGGATCTTAGAAATCAGTTTGCTATAGAAAAACAAGGAAATTGCATTTTACGGAGAATCTTTAGTTTTTACATTATGTAAAAAAATAAAAATGTATTAAGTACAGTATTAACTAAATGTTATTGAAAGTACCAATGTCACTTATGCAATGTGTCCAGCCTCCCACTCTTGTGGTTGATTTTTTTAATACATTTTAAATCTACATAGTTAAACATACTCCAGTAAACTCTTTCCAGAAGTTATGCAATGGGATATAGAGATTCATGTTTTCATGCATCTTAAATTTAACATAAGAATGACCATACTGGGTCAGACCAAAAGTCCTTCTAGCCCAGTATCCTGTCCTCAAAACAGTGGCCTATGCCAGGTGCCTCAGAGGGAATGAACAGAACAGGTCATTATCAAGTGATCCATCTTATGTCACCTATTCCCAGCTTCTGACAAACAGAGGCTAGGGACACCATCCCGGCCCATCCTGGCTAATAGGTCCATCTACAGCTATCTTCCATGAATTTATCAAATTAGTTTTTAACCCTGTTGGCCTCCACATCATCTGGCAAGTTGTTCCACAGGTTGACTGTGTTGTGTGAAGCAATACTTCTTTTTGTTTGTTTTAAACCTGCTGCCTATTAATTTCATTTGGTGACTCCTATTTCTTGTGTCATGAGAAGGAGTACATGACACTTCCTTATTGACTTTTTCCATACCATTCATGAGTCTATAAACATTTATTATATCCTCTCTTAGCTATCGCTATTTCACATTGTGGATAATTCTTTGAAAACATCCACTCAATGACTCTAAGCTCTCTTTCTTGTGTGTTAATAACCAATTTAGATCCCCCTCATTTTATATGTATAGTTGGGATTATGTTTTCCAATGTGCACTTCTTTGCATTTATCAACACTCATTTTTATCTTCCGTTTTATTACCCACTAACCCAGTTTTGTGAGATCCTTTTGTAGTTCTTCACAGTCTGTTTGGGACTTAACTTTGTTGAATAATTTTGTATAATCTGAAAATTTTGCTACCTTTGCTGTCTAGTGTTTACTCCTTTTTCCAGATCATTTATGAATATGTTGAAAAGAACGATTCCCAGTACAGACCCCTGGAGGACACCACTATTTACCATTCTCCATTTGGAAAACTGACCCATTTAAGTCTTTTGATACTTACTTCAGTAACTGGTTAAAAGGTATTAGAGGACTTTCCCTCTTTCCCTGTGACAGCTTATTTTGCTTAAGAGCCTTTGGTGAGGGACCTTGTCAAAGGCTTTATAAAAAATTTAGTAAATTGTTCACTGAGTCCTCCTTGTTCACGTTTGTTGACCCCCCTCAAAGAAGTATAGTAGATTGGTGAAACATGATTTCCCTTTACAAAAACCATATTGACTCTTCCCCAACAAACTGTGTTCACTTGCGTGTCTAACAATATTGTTTTTACTATAGTTTCAACCAGTTTGCCCAGTACTGAAGTACTTATCAGCCTGTAATTGCCAGGATCATCTATGGAGCCTTTAAAAAAAACCCCAAAAACTATTAGCTATCCTCCAGTTATTTGGTACAGAAGCTGATTTAAATAATAGGTTACAAACTACAGCTGGTAGATCTGCAATTTCACATTTGAGTTCCTTTAGAACTCTTGGGTGCATACAGGGAGGCTGACAGAGTTGTTGATCCCCTGGGCAAGGTGTAGGACAACAGCTCCACAATTCTGGAAAGGGCAGGGCCTTGGGCAGAAGGAACGAGGGCTAGCCACCTCCATGACCCTTTCAGAGCCAACCAGAGCATGTCACATATGACTCCAGCATCAAATTAAAGGGCCCAGAGCTCTGGCTGCCAATGCCGCAGTTGCCCTCTTTGCCCCAACCTGTCAGTGGCCTGGGTGTATACTGTCTGTTGATGGAGACTTGTTACTGTTTAGTTTGTCAGTTTGTTCCTAAACCTCCTCTAATGATGCCTTAATCTTGGGCATTTCCTCAGTTTTGTCACCTAAAATGAATGGCTCAGGTTTGGGAATTTCCCTCACAGCTGTGAAGACCAATGCAAATAATTAGTTTCTCTGCAATGACCTTATCACACTCGAGGATTCTCCTTGCTCAGGGAACCCTAATCTCCTATACCTTGCCTCAGTGGCCAGTCATCATTTAGCTCCTGCCCCAGGGGCAAAGTGCAGTCTGAAATGGCCACTCATCATCTGGAAGGGAGTGTGGACCTGCTACCTTCTCCTGTCCCCGCTGCCTCCCTGCAGCCCTAGTGTCCCTCAGGCCTGAAGTCTGGGAATTGGGTCATGCCAAAGCTCCTCAGCTCTGCCTGTCTTTCCCCAGCCCTGCTCTATCCCAGGTACCCACTGTAGCTTCCCAGACAATCAGAAGCTAGCTTCTCAGCTTTCGCAGCCTTTTATAGGGCCCAGCTTGGCCCTAATTGGCAAGTGTTGTGCAAGCCTCTTCTGTAATCCCCTTCCTCCTAGAGTGGGCTACAGCACCACTACATCCTTTCTATTTTTCTCAATTAGATTTAGCTTCCACTTTTTTTGGTTTTGTTCTTTCTTTTACCATATTTTTAACGGGGTGTACATGTAGGTTGAGCATTTGTTATGATGTGCTTAAAAAGTTTCCATACAGCTTGCAGGGATTTCACTTTTGGTACTATTCCTTTTAATTTCTGCTTGACTAACTTCCTTATTTTTCTGAAGTCCCTTTTCTGAAATTAAATGCTATTGTGTTGGGCTGCTGTGGTGTTCCCCCACTACAAGGATGTTTCTATAACAATCTCCTTCTTTCCTTTCTCCTGTTTCTTTCTCAATAAACCTCTTTTCCTACTTGCTGCTTTCTCTTCGCGTGCCTTTCTCTGACACTTATTCCATAAAGACTGATAATTATTGAGAGCTCAAACTGGAATGCACAGCAAAATGAATACCTGTTTTCTTCTTTATCAATAAATCTGACTGCTCTACATATGCCTATAAGTTCCACAGCATTTATACTTTCTCCAGCCCTGCTGTATCCCAAGTATATAAAACTGTGGCCTCTATATAAAACTATGGTACGCCCACATCTTGAATACTGCGTACAGATGTGGTTCCAATGCCAATATATTAAAAAAGATATATTGGCATTGGAAAAGGTTCAGAAAAGGTCAACAAAAATTATTGGTGTTTGGAATGGGGCCCATATGAAGAGAGTTTAAAAAGATTTGGACTTTTCAGATTAGAAAAGAGGAGAATAAGGGGGGAAATGATAGAGGTCTATAAAATCATGACTGGTATGGAAAAAGTGAATAAGGAAAAGTTATTTACCTATTCCCACAATATAAGAACTAGGGGTCATCAAATGAAAGTAATAGGCAGCAGGTTTAAAACAAACAAAAGGAAATTTGTCTTCATGCAGTGCAGTGTCAGCCTCTGGAACTCCTTGTCAAAGGGTGTGGTGAAGGCTAGGACTTGAACAGGGCTCAAAAAAGAGTTAAATAGCCATTGATGGACCTAACCTCCATGAATCTATTAGCCACAATGGGTAGGAATGGTGTCCCTAGCCTCTGTTTATCTGGAAATGGGTGACAGGGGAGGGATCACGTGAGGATTACCTGTTGTGTTCCCTCCCTCTGGGGTATCTGGTATTATCCACTATTGGCAGACAGGTTACTGAGCTAGATGGACTGTTGGTCTGACCCAGTATGGCCGTTCTTATGTTCATATGTTCTTATACATATGCACCTTCTCCACCTTTAATTACATCTGCTGCATAGTTCTGGTCTGACTTCACAGGGCACTTTGGCTATGTCTATATGCAGCACTATTTTGGGATACTGGAGGTATTTTAAGTAGCTATACTGTGTCTTAACAGCAAGCCCGTTATTTTGAAATATAACGAGCTCACTATTCCGATGTCCCTGTAAACCTCATTCCACAAGGAGTAAGGAACATTTTGGAATAGCAGGTTATTTCAAAATTTGGCACTGTGTAGACCGTACCAAATTATGAAATAAGCGATTTGTGTAGCTCAAATAATGTATCTTATTTCAACCTATGGTGCAGTATAGATGCCCCCTTTGTCTGCATTAAGGATCCAGTCCTGCTCCCATTAAAAGCAGCACTGAAACTCCCATTGACATCACTAGAGGAAGGATGAGGACCAAAGCCAGAAGGTTTAAGTTCTGGAAGTCCTGATCCTGCAGTTTCCACTGAGTGGGCACACTGCTATGAAATGTGAAGCTCCATCATGGCTAGAGCTCCTCACAGACACAGCTATCTGTGCATTGTACATTGCATTTGGAACCCTGAATTTAGTTTCAGGCCTTCAACTTTCTTGTAGAATCAGGTGTATAATAATCATTCAGCATTTAGAGTCCTGTTCATATTTGCAGGTACATATTGGATACTTACCTACAAAGAAAGTGGTTGGACTAAGCAAGCTTGCAAGGTAAGTGTATGTATGCAATGGTATAGTGAAGGTGTAAGAGCCAAATCCTGTTCTCAGTGCACAGCCCAAGTGAGGTGCCATATACTGGGATGCTTTGCAGAGGGAAAGGGACAGGATGTATGGCAGCAACACAGAGCCACTGCTGAAGTTTTAGGGTTGCAGTAAGCCCTGGCGTTCCTTTGACTGGTGGCTCTGCAGTAGCATATCCCCTGTCTGCACTTGCCCTGCACATTGGAGTGCATGGAGTCTACTGTGAAGCTGCTTCAGAGTGCAGAGGGATGTGGAACTCCTATATGGTGTTCTTGCATTCTGATCTCTCTATGGTGTGGGGTCCCTATGGTTTCAGGAGGTAGGATTTCCCCAGTTCATGTAAGCAAGTAACAAGGATTATGAAGGTGAGCTGGGAAGGATGCTTCTCTATAGAAAATTAGGATTTCCCTGCTGTGACTCTTAAGGATAATTTAACAGAACCTGCACAAGTGTTTGCAGCTAATTGTGCTGACTTTGTAATCCCCACAACTACTCAGACAATCTGTGCATACAGAGCACTCCTGATCACCTGCTAATAGAATGGAGTTAGTGGGAGAGTGTTCTCTTTGATGGCTATCAGTTTTGGCACTGGCTCCCCACTTTGGACTGAAGAAGCCTTAGTGTGTTAGGCTCGTGGGCAAGCTGCAGTGCTTTGGTATTGCTTCTGAGGAAGAAGGGACTTGAGCATGGCTAAGGACTTATATGGGTGCTGGAATTAGCATGATTTGGATGCTGCTGTGCCCCTAAGCCTGAAGTGGTTTCCATCATATGCAGATTTTATAGTTTGGTTCAGTGATTTTCAGCACACCTGTTGTACAAATTGTTCCAGCATCCCTGAGGACTCATGTGAATAGGGCAGCTAAGAGTGGGTAGCTGGCAGTTTTACACTTTATTGGCAGCTGATGGAGTTTTACACTGTATTGGCTGCCTTAGATTTTGGGTTTCATTTATTTGTTTTGTTAGCACATATCATAGTTGTCTACAGTTTTCAGCTATGTGCCTCTTTCTATATCTAACATTTTTTATGAATGAAATTAACTTTTCTATTCAACAGGCTGAGTAAGTAAAAGCTGATGGCCTACACATCTTTAAAGAACAATCCAGTTATCAATAGCAGACTATAAAATAGTGTCAAATAGTGGCCCTGTTATAATCCATGATCTGTTCTTCTGCATTCTGAGCACCAGCATGTTGTTGACCCGTCAAAGGCTGCTTTACAAATGTGACACACAGGCTGACAATCCACAGTCTGAAAATAGATTATATTGGGGTTAAATAGGATTTTCGAGGAAATACTTAATTGTTTAAAAGGGTATGCTTTCTATAAGGAATTCTAAGTCCATTTATAAGGTACTTGGGTTAAAATAAGTGGTACAAATTAGAAATATATTATCATCTGTATTTAAATCATATTACACATTGTAATGTAAAATCACTTATATTACAGTATGTTTTAGCCTTCTAAATAGCCAACATGACATTGCCCTACATTATCCTCTGTGATACCCAGAGAGTCTATTAAGCTAAACTTAAAGTTTATGTTTAAATCAGGAAAGAATATTTATTATTCTTATATTTTTTCCAGAATTGTTGAAATCTTTAGTCGAAGACTGCAAGGTGTGTATCTTTTCTACAGTATCTCTCTGGTCTCCTGAACTGTATTTCAGTTAGAGCAGCAGTTTTCAAATTGTGGGTTGAGACCGCACACTGGGTCGCTACTTCATTTTAATGTGGGTCACCAGAGCTGTCTTAGACCTGCTGGAGACCAGGGCCAAAACCAAAGCTTAAGCCCCACTGCCCAAGGGCTTCAGCTCTGGGTTGCAGGGCTCAGGTTACAGGCCCCCTGCCTGGACTGATGCCCTTAGGTTTTGGCTTAGGAACCCCACTCAGGGCTGTGGGTCTTAGGCTTTGGCTCCCTCTCCCTCTGGGGTAACAGGGCTTGGGTTGACTCAGGCTTCAGTGCCCCTCTCAGGGTCATGTAGTACATTTTGTTTTCAGAAGGGAGTCATATAGAGTTGCCAACTATCTGATCTCACAAACCTACACACCCTGGCCACACTCCTGTCCTGTCCCTTCTCCACAGCCCTGCTCCTGCTCACTCCATCCCTTTCCCTTCATCACTTGCTCTCCCTGACCCACTTTCACCAGGATGAGGCAGGAGTTTGGGGTGCAAGCCTTGGGCTGGGGCTGAGGGGTTTGGTGTGTGTGAGGGAGCTCAGGGCTGAGCCTGGTGCAGGAGTTGGAGTACAGGAGGGGGTGTGGACTTTGGGGAAGAGTTTGGATGCAGGAGGGGGTTCAGGGCTGGGCCAGGAGGTTGGAGTGCAGGGGCAGGGGGGTTAAGGGAGCAGGCTTCAGAAGGGGGCTCAGGGCTGGGACAAGGGTTTGAGGTATAGTAGTTGCAGTGGAGTGAAGGCTCTGAGGGAATTTGGGTGCAGTAGGGGGCTCAGATGTGGAGCAGGGGGTTGGGATGCTGTAAGGGGAGGCAGGAGTATGAGCTCTGGGAGGGGCTTAGGATTGGAGCAGGAGATTCAGGGTATGGGATAAGGTGTGGGCTCCAGGAGGGGGCTCAGGGGTGAGATGGGGGATTAGGTTGGGAGAGGGATGAGGATGCAGGCTCAAGCCAAGCAGCACTTACCTTGGGCATTGCCAGGTCCCAGTCAGTGGTGTAGCAGGGTTAAAACAGGCTCTCTGCTTGCCCTTGCCTCATGCCATTCCTGGAAGTGGTCAGCATGTCTCTTAGTGTATGCCTAACTTGAATTATGTCACTAGTCCTGTTGAAGTAAATATATTTAAAGTTAGGTATAGGCCTAAGCACTCCTCTGAACTGGGACTATAATAAGTGTGGCATATGAAATTGTCATAGAACCAGGCAGAAAACAAACTAAAACAGCCTGATCCTACTCTTCAATCTCAACTGGAAGCTTGTGATGTCAAGCCCATGGCAGTAGAGTGTCCAAGTTCAGAGCGTCAGTGCTTATAGTTCATCAGCTAGGTCAGTGTATTGGGGAAGGTGTGCAAATAAAATGCATTAGGTCCCCTTTTGTGAAAGAATGAGGAAGTGTACTCAGTGCATAGGACACCTGTGATAGGTAGCCAAGGAGGACAGAAGTCTCTGCAGCGTGGGAAAAACAGACTTTTGGTCATGTATTTCACAGGGAGTAAGGGATTAAAAATCCAGTGTGCAGGTGGATAAATATATGTTGACTGAATAAAGAATACATTTCAGGACTCCAAAGGTGTCTTTTCAGCACTTTTTAGAAGCACTTTTTACACTTTTAAGTTCACATTGACAAATTAATTTAAAAAACCATTTCTAGCACAGGGACTCATTTTATTTTAGTTAGCTAGTGGGGGAATTTGATGGACTGTATTTAGAACACCTTAGGAATGTATTTTCTTTAAAAATTTGTAAGGCGTACTAAGAGTGGTAATTACCTATAGAAAAATCACACTGTTCTCTTTTCAGTTCAAGAGCGGCTTACCAGACAGATTGCTCTGGCAATTACTGAGGCTCTGAAACCTGCTGGAGTGGCTGTGATTGTAGAAGCATCGTAAGTAATCCATTATTGTTAGTCCCATTAAAGTCAACTTCTAAACCAGAGGTGTACAATAATTTTTGATGGGGAGCCACTCCAAGATTTTGAAAAGTGGTTGAGAGCCATATTCTTCCATGTTATTAATGGAAGAGATGCAGATTCTGGGATGGAAGTTGGGTGCAGAAGGGAGCTTGGGATAAGGGACTGGGGTGCAGGAGGGAGAGTGGGATCTGGGAGGGAGTTTGGGTGAAGGAGGCAATTGTGACCTAGGCCAGAGGTCTGGAGTGCCGGGGTTTGGTTTGTGACCTAGAGGCACAGGACTGGAGTGCAGGAGTTTGGGTTGTAACCTAGGGTAGGAGGGGATTGTGATCTGGCACAGGGGACTAGGGTGCCAGATCTGGGAGAGTGTATGGGTGCAGGAAGGAGGCAGAAGATTTGGATATGTTGAGTGGGGAGGTTGGGGAAGAGAAGGGCTGGGGTGCCAGAGGCAGGCTCTGGCTAGGAGACTTATCAGCCCGACCGGTCTGCTTCCCTGCAGAGCTTAAAACATATCTCAGCCAGCCTGCCTGCCTTATACCTGCACAGCCATGTGCTTGTGTGAATAACTTAGCCAGGCGGCAGGGCGCGTGGTACTTTGTGTGCTATCTGTTATTCAAACAGGCAGCTCCCATTGGCCAGTTTCTGGCCAGCGGGATTGTGCTGAAGGAGGGAGTTATGTCTGAAGCCTCTCCCTTTTCCCCCTCCAGGATCAATAATTTTTGACGGGGAGCCACTCCAAGATTTTGGAAAGTGGTTGAGAGCCATATTCTTCCAGCCTCCTTTTTTGTTTTTGTGCATTTAGCTGCCATGTTGAATAGTTCAAACATGGTCTGCTTAAATTTCCTGCCAATATTTATTCATTTATTTCAACTTCACTCAAACATTGTTTACAGCAAACTGCCCCCCTCCCCCCCCGCCCAACAGGCCCACTACCGGGTGGCCAGGAGGGGAAGCAGGGGTAAAGTGGACAACCGCCCCAGGGACAGGTGATTCAAAAGGGCCTGGAGCTCCCAGCTGCTGGCACCCTGGGCCCTTTAAATTACCATTGTATGCTGTGCAGTACACTCCAGGCAGTTCTGAGCGCTGGTGAGAGGGCATGGCATGATGTGGTCCAGGCAGCATTGAGGGCTGGCTGGCCCCAGCCCTGCCACTTCCACCTGAAGCCCTGCCTCTTCCAGGAGTGCACAACTGCCTCCCCCCACCACATTGCCAGGGGTCAGGAAAGTCTGTCAGCTCTTCTTGCCCCCTGAATGTTGTTTTGAAATTTATTTAAATAAAATGAATTTCAAGAATGATTCTCTTATCAATAGTTTGGCGTGAACTAGACATGCTTTAATTAGTCAAAGGCATTACTTGGCACAACGTCCATTGCTCATTGTCTTAATGGTAATTATATCTAGTTATCCCAGTGTGCAGGCTATTAACATATTAAACTAAGGTTGACTAATTACCTTCTAGGCACATGTGCATGGTTATGCGAGGGGTTCAGAAAATGAACAGCAGAACTGTCACCAGTACCATGCTTGGAGTTTTGCGAGAAGATCCAAAAACCAGAGAGGAATTTCTTACACTGATTAAGAATTAAATGGAAAGAGCTTCCCACTCACGGTTTGTTGGCTCTAACACTAAAAATCAATTGCAAGAAACTAATTACTGTGTGGGATGCAGGACTGTTTGTAGAGTTTGTGTTTTAGAAATACCGTGTGACATATTGGTTCTCATTAATGTCTTGTAATGTTGTAAAATATTTGGTAAAGAATTGACATGCCTAAATCACAATTGCTGAACTGAAATTAGCAGTTTCCCAATGCTAACCATAAAGTGCCATGAAAACATGTTGCTAGATGAGAGCTAAATCAAGCCATCCTACCCAAAAAATTAAAAACAAAAAACAATCACCACAGGAAAATGAAATTAAGCCCAAAATCCTGTGACCTTTATGAATCAATCTTCAGTTCTTTTGTGCCCCTTGTATTAGGTAAAGGGGTCAGAAAACCAGAAAATCTCCCCAACCAGTGATTCTTCTAGTGCAGGGGTTGGCAACCTTTTCAAATCAAAGAGCCAGACTACATCAAAATTCAGAACAAGTGATCAACAAAGAGCCAGATAAGAATGCAGGAGTCAGGGAGGGGGTTGGGGAGGCAGGGCAAAGGGTTGGGGGCACCAGAGTTGGGGCAAAGGTGGGTGGCTCAGGGTAAGGAGTTGGATGTGTGGGCAGGCTCAGGGTAGGGGATGGGGGCTGCAGGAGTCAGGATAGGTCTTAGGGGCTAGAGCAGGGCATGGGGATGCAAGAATGAGATCAGGGGGCTGGGAGGCTGAGGGCAGGAGGTGGAGGGGTGCGGGGTAAGGGTTGGGTATGTGTGGGGTTTAGTGCAGAAGGGGTGTAGGAATCAGGGCAGTGGGTAGAGGATTAAGGATAGGGGGCACAGGGTAGGAGACTGGAAGATCTGGGGCCCAGGCTTACCAGGGCTACCTGCGGCAGCAAAGATGGGCTGCTCTTTGGGGGGGGGGGGGG
>CM057847.1:33210099-33227340 GCA_030068395.1 Apalone spinifera | reverse complement strand
GAGAGAAGACTGATGTGGAGGAGAGACCTGAAAATCCTGTCTTATGACAGGCTACTTGGCTAGTTTAAAATAGTTAGTGCTGGGTATTACTGTTATGCTTTGCTCTCTCAAATTGATTTTACATTACAGACAGAATGGAGAAACAAAATGCAGCTGAAACACATGTAATGTATAATGGAGATTTAAAAAAGTCCCTCAAATCCAGAAGTGAGTGTGGTATTTATGATAAAATATGGGTAACTCATACATTCAGATCCAAATGATCTACATTTCATTTGGATCTTTGCAGTCTACATTTCAAATGATCTGATAGTTTATGAAAATATTTTAAAATAGAGAAGCCTAATAGTTACCCCCTTTAAATACACTGGTCCCCTGTTCCATGGTTTTGAAGGCTGTCACCTTCATGTGATTTTTTCAACAGACCAATATGAAGTGGGAAATTAACACAAAGAGGTTTGAATGAGTTTATGAACTTCATAACATTATGGTTGTTTTTGTTTTTAAGCTGAGTTCAATATCCAAAACATGTTTTCAGTTTTATAAATGTATGTAACAGTCTTTAAAAAGACTTCAGCAAGGTGGGCTGAGATCTCAGACTCATATTAAGCTTTCATTCAGCTATGTATGGCAGATACTGCATCACATCCTTGTTTACAGAATAGGCCACTAACTTCCTCTCTAACAACTAGCCCGTCATAAGACAGGATTTTCAGGTCTCTCCTCCACGTCGGTTTTCTCTCCTGAACCTCCGGTCTCTCGTTCTGTCTCTCTCTCTCAGCTCTTCTCCACCTCCTGCCTCTCTCTTTCACTTCTCCTCCCCTTTCTGCCTCTCACTCAGGGGACCACGAAGCCCAAATGGCCACTTGGGCTTCTCACTCCCCGTGCTGCATGGGGGGCACGGAGCCCAAATGGTCGCTTGCTCCCATGCGGCGGCCTGGCTGAGCACCACGGCAGGAGGTGAAGGGGGGCGGGGAGGTGACGTTCCTGGCTAGGGGGCGGGGCCTGGAGCCTCTGTTACGCTGCACATCACCGCCCCACCCCCCTTCCTCTCCCACAGTGGCACTCGGCTGACTTCTGCACCGCTCAGCCGGGCCGCTGCGGGGGAGCAAGCGGCACAAGCAGCTGTTTGCATGGGCCGCCCAGAGGGAACAGCCGGCACTTCAGGCAACAGCGCTCCCCCAGAGGGAACAGCTGGCATTTTGGCGTTACAGACTCTCAGACGCTGGGCTAGTATATATATGATGGGCAGATAAAACATACATTTCCTAACATGCAAAATTTTTTCCCCTCCAAAATAGATACTTATGTATTGGTTATCCAGAAAGATGTCTTTCCTTAAACTACATTAAGTTGAACTTTTACATGGGTGAAGCTGTTGACTAGGATGTGAAATGGAAAACACTTTGAATGTTATCCAACTCAAATGATGCAATCTCTGTCTCTTAATGGACTTGATTTTCTTCCATTGGGCCCAACTTTCTTCTGGTGTAAATCAGCAGACTGGAGACAGAAGATCCAAGACTGCCTTTAAAGAAGGTCAAGGCATGGTTTGGCAGAAGCAAAGGAAGATATTAGGGCATTTAAAAAAAAATACTGTTCCTATAACAATCTTGTGAATACCAATCTTTTCCAATCAGGTTTTGATGCCATCTCTGCGCAAACAAGGCAAACCAAAGTTTTAAAACTATCATATAGAGCATGTACCATTTTTGGTCTAGTTGTTTTCACAGGAGCAGAAACACACCTCGGAAGGTAAATGTAGTGTATTTCAATCACTGACTACTAGCTGAGCATAGCAACACTACTGCCACTTCCCTACTTGAGAAAGGAACTTGAAATGTTTTTCATTGCTAATTTCTGTAGGCCTTTGCCAAAAGATAACTTGGTGAGACAGCACCAATACTGCAGCCATCACCAAGGTCTCTTTTTCATGGGAGTATGAAACATGCGGTTACAGATACTGCTGCTGTGACGGGCACATTTTCAAACTATCATATAGAAACTAGTAAAAACACCAAAGCACTGGACCAGTCCTTTTCATTATCCAAGTGTAGCGCTGCACAGGAGTCTGCTCCTGTGAGGAAACTACCCCTCTCCCTCAAAAAAGGATTACCTGAGGTCACTTTCAAGACATGTGCCACACTTCTGTTATATTCCATCTCAAAAGCTGACACTTATTTTCCCTCTCTTCCCTATCCCCCTCATTAAAATAATTCTTTGATCCCTGGCATGGCTGCAAACACTTCTCCTGCAAATGCTCTATACAGAATACTGACAGCCAGAAGGAGCTTATGTCAATACTACAGCACCCCACAAAACCTGCATCCAGCTCTGCTGCCCTCGAGCAGCTATAGAAGAAAGGCTGCAAACAGAATGGCTTGCCACACCTACGTTTTTGTCACAGCTCAATGTTCTCTACCTTCCATCAGGAAATATCACCATCAACAGTTTACAGTATTTCTTGGGTGAATCATGAAGTTGTTTCAGTAATAGTTGTGACAGCAAGAGAAAAATTAAACCAAGGACATTTATTCACAGAATGAAACTGAGTGATAGTTGAAGTGAGTTGCAAATAAGAAAAAAAAAAAAAAAAGGGAAAGTGATGGAAATGGAAGGGACCCTGTGATGGGCTGATGTTGGCAGCCATGGTTTGAGGTCATTGGAAACCAGCGCCTAGAATACCGAGGGCACTGGATGTATTTGGAGCAGAAGTGACTGAGGTAATTTGGGTATGGAAAAATAAAAAGATGACCTGCACCTGTACAAAGCCTGATGAGCTAATGAGGTAATTAGTTCATCAGCTCGATAGCTCCAAGAACAAAGCAAACAATATAAAAGGCTGAACCAGGGGAGCAGGAAAGGGGCTCTATAGAACTACTGTGATACACTTTCAACATAAACAATAACGAAGATACTTGGTGGAGGTACTCTGATGGATTGTGTGCACAGCTTAACTCACAAGGAAGGCTTACCAGCCAGGGTTTCCAGGAACTGAAGGGGGAACCCACACACAGACCCCAAGAAAAATACAGACTTAAAATATTTACAGATTATATATAAGGAAACAAAAACAAATCTTTGTGTAGATGTATATGGACCATGAGATATTAACAGTGCTTAAGTGATACTTCAGAGAGAGCAGGAAAGAGGGTTCTAAAGACTCATGTTATTTCCAAAGTTACCATTCTCCTGATTTAGGATGATATAAATAGTTATCCATCCCTTAGCTTTGTAGTACTTTTATGAATAGTTCTTGTACACAATGGAGATTAGCTGCAGGCCAGTAAGAATACTATAAGAAACAGCACCAGCTAAAGTTCAGATCGGTGAGCTCACCTTTACAAACATCACCACTTTTAGATTCTCTCTCAAGCACCCTCTTTCCTAGGAGATTGGATACACAGCTTCAGTCCCTCCTAGTCAGTTTGTAAAGGTTACTCTTCATGGTATAAATGTTTCAGTAGAACTAGCACAGCATTCAAAAACCTGAGTTCCAAAACAGCTCATTTAAGACCACACTCCAACTACAGTATGATTAGCATTATATTTGTTTTATTGTCTTGAACAAGACGACATTCCTGTGCAAAATAGGCGTAATAACTCATCTCAAAGAGGAGACTTGATATTTCTAAAGCATTCCACTATCAAGCCTCAGTTGCAAAGGTAACATTAATTGAAGTACATTGGCAGTTAAAAAATAAACCCAACAGGTTACTATTAAATTATTTAGTATTTGAACAATTTGTCGTAATTTGACCAATATTATCCCAGTTAGGAAACAAATTAGAAGGCTCAACAAGAGTAAAGTGTTGTTTATACCTACACAGCAACATTCCTCAGTGCAGGACAAAATAGTAACCATTCATTTTTTAATATAGAAAATCAGAAATACATAAAATTAAGTAAATGAAAGCTAAACTGGGACAACTTTAATGAGTTGACATGATCTCATATTTTAAGCATCTACAAAATGTTTACACCATTATGTAAGTGGTCAAGTCAAAACCTAACAGTGGAATAGCATAAATACAAAGTCTGATAATATGAGCTATGATGGTGGTAGTATTGATTTTCACACTAAGACATCTCATTGCAATTTAGTACTATATCAATGTCTGTAAAACCATTATTTTTAAACATCAGTAAGTTTAGTACTAAAATAATAAAAGTCAGATCTCTTGGACTTCTAGTCTAATATGTCTTTCAGTTTTTTCTTCAGACATATATTAGTCTCTAATAACATTCATAAGCTATAGTAGTTAAACTGTACAAAGATTTTCAGAAACAAGTCCATAAAATTCTCACGCAACGTAATTAGACAGATGTTTGTTTGTAGTTCTTGGTATCCAAGACTTTTTTCCCGCACATTGAGCAGATGCCTAAAAATAAAGATTAAGGTGAAGTATTAAGTTTTTGGGATACATTTCTCATCAACAATTTTCATAGCTGTAAATCTCTATATATAGAGTGTCTCTTCCACAAAAGTTGTATAAGAGGAAATACTGACAGGTGAGTAGAAGCTTTCATTAACAAGCTTGTGTATTCTCATGATTTTGATAAGAAATGGCAAATCATGCAGCGGTGATATTATGGCTGCTAGAGAGACACACAGAGATACACTATGGGCAAATCACTAACATTTAAAATATCAACATACATAACTAATTAGGGCAGTCAAAAATTAAAATTAGTTGTAAGATTTAAAAATGGTCACGATTAATCATAGTTTTAATTGCACTGTTAACATTTTAACTTTCAGAAATATTTTTGGTTATTTCTTTCCATTTCCAAATATATTCATTTAAATTATAATACAAGATGTATAGTGCCCGCTTTATTTTTATTACAAATATTTGCACTGTAAAAATTCACTTCATACAAGTATTGTAGTGCATACAAATCCAACCATTAAGAGTCATATACTAACATTGATATATAGCATATAAATGCCTTGCAACACTGGCTACATTAGTGCCATGCAAACACTTGTTCTCACTTTCAGGTGATACAAGTAAGAAACAGGCAGCATTAACACCCCCAAATTAACAAACTTGTTTGTTTTAGTGGTTGGCTGAACAAGAAGTAGGACTGAATGGATTTGTAAGTTTTACATTGTTTTGTTTTTGAGAACAGTTAGGTAAAAATTAGTTCGTCTATAACTGTAAGTTTTACTTTCACAATAAAAAGATTGCACTGCAGTACTTGTATGAGGTGATCTAAAATACTACTTTTGTTTCTTTTTTGCAAATAGTTGTAGTCTCCAAGATGCTACAAGACTAACAAAAATATATACAGTATCATGAGCTTCCGTGGGCAAACCCACTTCTTCAGATGAGCTTGGGTAGAGAAGAAAAAGGGGGACTCAGAATTCTAACAGAAACAGGGAAGTACCTGTCAATTGTACTGCCAGTGCTAATGAGACTAACTGAGTGGGCTGGAAGTGTCCCATACTTAGCTTTTGATGTCAATGAAGTGTTAAATGTAAGGGAAGCTGGTTTTATAATGGGCCATTCAGTTCATGTCTTTGTTCAAGCCAAGGGAAACAGTGTCTCATTTGAATATGAAGGTCAATTCCACACTCTCTTTGTAGTTGGCTTGTGAAATTTCTTTGTAGAAGAATGAAGCTTGTATGGTACAGATGTCTAAAGAGAACTTATTTTGGAGTGAGATTATTAAATACAAAGTAATATTTGAGACTATATGGGAAATCTGCAGCAAAGACATGACAAGATCTAATGGATGGAAATTGATACTGGACAAACGCAGACTGCAAATAAGGTGTATGTTTCTAACAGCAAAGTTATTTAATCATTGGTACACTTGAACAATGGTCATGGTGGATTCACCATCATCAGTGGGAATTTTAAATTAAGACTATATACATGCTTTAGGAATTTTGGGATGGAAGTTCATGGCCTGCCTAATACGAAATATCAGCAGTGCACTCCAGGGGTCGTGAATGAAAATAAAAGATTGAGCACCACTGGACTAGATGATCATTATGGCCCTTCTTGGCCTGGAATCTCTGAATCTACAAATGAATTTCACACAGTTACCTGATATTATATAGTAAGAGTGCTCAGCAACAGCAACCTTTAATTTCAATAACACTTTTCCTACCAAGGTAAGTTTGAATTATTCTTCATTTCTATTTTTGATGTCTAAAATTAAAACAAGTGGAGTTCCATTTGTGCACTAAATTCAAGATGGGTAAAACTTATGCTACACAAATCTCACCTTTTTTATAAGCACATCCCTGGCAGTAGTGAGACCCTGGCTGATGAACAGAACTCTTACAAATCCGGCATATTGCAAATTTGTTCTTCCCGTAAGGATCAAACCTCAGATAAAAAAAATAAAAATTCCAACATGAGATGACATGTAAAAGCCATAGGGAGAAAATACTATTTGTCTCATGATGAGGACTGAAAAATCATTGAACTTAGAGTGATTATGAACAGAGAATGTAGAGAGTCTGCAGTCTACAAGAGAGATATTCAAAGACTCCTAAGACCACATATGGAAGCTAATAATATGGCCCACGACACACCTGCAACGTGTAGACAAAGCTGATACATTTTTATCAAGTCTTTACTTTAAGAAGTCTTTATTTGTAAGCTATTAATGATAGAATATTTTGCACTTATGGTGACTAAGCACTTTGCAAAAAGTGAATTAATCCTCAACACACCTATGAGGTCAACAATTATCACGCTATTTTATAAGGGGACAAACAGACACTTAAAGTTTCTCAGTCACTCCAGGTCTCACAGGAAGTTTTGTCAGAGGCAATAACAGAACTCACATCTCCGAACCCTTAAACCATGCCCAACAATTCCTCTTCAAATCTAAAAGTCAAACATAGTGTATAACTATGCACAGGGCTCGACAAATGATTCAATCTACTCGCCCGTGGCGAGTAGATTTTAAGCCGGCGGGGCCGTGCAGCACGGTCAGTGAGCCAAGTGGCGGCGAACCCTGACTATACAGATACATAAAAGTTTAGGAAGGACTGAAGCATTGCAGTTTGTCCAGTTGCATGTTGCTTTCTCCCTAGCACAAAACAATACAAGTCTGAAGATGCGCACATTTGTTTACAAATAAGTCATAACACTGGATGACTTGCCTCTAATAGCTTGCATTCTGTCAAGACAAACAGAATGAAAATTGTATACCAGTTTTAGAAAGCACTCAGCAATACCTGAAAAGTTTTGGCTCCAGTACAAAATTTATAAGATCTTTATTTTTAATTAAGATAAAAATCGCAATACCAACCTTGCTTTCTTTGAAGTCAGTGCCTTATTTTCATTTAATTTTCGTCCGCCACTTTCTTTATAGAGGAAAGATATACCAATGTACTGACTAAAATCAAAGTCATTTGTAAAAAGCTCATTTAACAAATTAAAGAAAAAAGACACACCCATATTCCCCTCCCAGACTTGATCAAATAAGGAGTAAAAGTTCATTCAAAACAAGAGCCCAGGAACATTATAAGTCTTAACAATCCAATAGAACATACTGACTTCTCATATTATTATTAATATAATATACACTAAATAGCAGAAGTGCAATATATTATAAACAATGAAAAGTTATCTACGGAACATAAGCAGCTGTGACAAATGTAAGACTAAGTTCAATCAGCTTGCCAGGAGACAGTGTATGGAAACATAAAACTCTTAGAGCATGCATATTCAGTATTTTGTACATTTACAGAACCTCCACATTTTGGTCGTAATATATAAATTAAATGTAAAATAGAAATAAGAATTCAATACCGGTATTGGTCAAGGTAGGAAAAAATGGGAAATGTCTGTTTCCTTTTCCTACTGACTTCAAAGAATTGACATGTAAAGCTGTAGGTAGGTAGACTACTGCACTGTACAGAATTCATTGCACAACAGGGGCCCTAGTTACTAGGCCAATATTAAACAGAAACTTTGTTGCAGTGCTAGAAATGGCACCTAAGTTTTTTGACTCCAGTTCTGTGCCTTCACCATCAGGAAGTTCTTTCTTCTTTCTCCTCCTCCCCCAAAAGGGTAAGCTGTCATATTTAATTACAAATTAATACTAAGGATGTGAAAGTGAAACCACGTAAATGGTAAACTGATGAGCCCATTCTCATCTGATAACGTTCATGGTTACATGCAAGCTCTGGGTACGGCTGGTTGCCAGGGAGCTGCCTGCCACCCTGTGCTGCTGCCTCTGATACAGAGGCAGCAGCACAGGTTGGTAGATGAGAGCTGGTACACATGGGGAGCCGACAGCCATCCCATATGTAACCACTGAAATTTTTAGGACTTATGCGGTTACTAAGGGTGTGTCTAGACTACAGGGTTTTGTTGACAAAAGTGGACTTTTGTCAACAAAACTATACCTGCGTCTACGCTGCCGCTGAGTTCTGTCGACATAACGTCAACAGAACTCAGCAGTTTTGTCGACGGCTATAAACCTCATTCTACAAGGAATAACGCCTTTGTCGACAGAAGGCATTATTGCATCTACACTATCCTTTGCTGGATGTAGTCTAGACGCTCTTTGTCGACAGTATCTGTCGACAAAACTTCTGTCGACAAAAACCTGTAGTCTAGATGTACCCTTAATTACACTCATTTTAACATTCCTAACTAATACCGCATTGTTTACCTACTGTTTGTCAGTTTGGTATTCATAGTCCATTTAGCTGCTAAATATGTAACAGTACAACAGAAAATAAAGAGTATCTAATATCTCAGAACAACCAAATAAAATAATGACCAGAATTATTAGCCTGATGGTGGGTGAAAATAAAATGTTGAGGATGAGTGGCCTAAAGCAAATGGGTGGAAAAATGAATATAGTGCACCCTGAATTTGGATAACAGGACCACCTAATCCACATTTTATTACTTCGTATTGTGATATAGTAGAAATACACACTGCTAGGGATGCGAAAGTTTAACTGGTGGGGGCTGGAGCAGCTCCCTGCCCACCAGGGATAGGGGACTGCTCTGGCTATGGTGCCCTGCTTGTGGCAGAGGACTGGAGGAATGCTCCTACCCCCTTTAATCCATTAATTAGTTACATGTAACATTTAATCGGTTAACCAATTAAATGGACTTTTACATCCCTACAAACTGCACTACAGAAGAGCAAAATAATTATATTCCAATAGACTGAATTATCATAGGAAAGAATCTGACTGAAGTGAAGGACAGAAATGGGGAAGCTGCTCATCTACTAGCATTGTTCTTTGCATAATAAAAGCTTAACGTCTTCCTCAATTAAGTTACTCTTTGAATGCAACACCTGTAGTATTTCTTGCTCCATCTTTCCATGTGTCAGGTGTAATCACAGTGCCAAGTTTCTTCTCACCTGTAACAGAACACACAGCAGGGGAAGAAAACTAGACTTAGTTTTCATTAAAGCCTCTAAGCAAATGGTGCTTATTAATACAAATGTTATTAAATATATATTTCTGGAATCAGTGCTCAGCAGCTCCACATGAGAAGCCAGACTCTGCTTAGCCCCTATAGATCCCCTGTGAAAGATGCTAGTTCATTGATAGAGGCAATGATACAGATGAGAGGAGAGCAGGGACAGCCAGGAAGCTGTGATGTGAATATTGACAGCTGGTCCACACAAACCCAGGCAGTTTACAAATAACTATGCCCATCTCAATTATGACCTCCCAGCTGTGGGTGAGAGGGAGGAGAGTGAGTGAGTGCACATGCATGCACACGTGTGTGCAGATGAGACCCAGCCCGAACAGAGAGATACATCACGCCCCCATCCTGGCAGGGCTCCCTCTAAGCTAAGCAGCTGCCTAAAAATCCTTGCACAAGGGCTCAGGGCTACTGTGGATGGAGTTGCCAGAGACCCCAAGAGATGCAGGGGCAGCAGGCAGGAGCCGATACTTGATGGGAACCAGCTTAAAAGCTGCCCTGTGTGTAACTGTGTGATTTTCAGCAGTTACACAGTTAGTCAATTACACACACTTGAACATGCCTTCAGATCATCCCTGTGCAAAATGAACGTTATGTGCATCAATACGGAGGTGATGTGCTGCACTGAGCTCCATATTGGTGCACTCGTGAGAGATGTCAGACAGTGTTTAATTGAATAATCATGTAACTTCAACCTCCCCCCTTGCGCAGATGGTAGGGGGCGGGGAAAGAGGATCCCCTGCCCCGCTTGGCACCCAGCTGCGGAGCGGGCGAGGGTCTCGCGGCTCAGGCGGTGGGCGAGGACTCCACGCGCGCATCGGCTCGGCGGAGCCCCAGGCGCGGGGCGCTGCCCGAAGGGACGGGGAGGGGCCGGCGCCCGCGAGGACTCACACTTCTCGCAGACCATGCTGAGCTGGAACCGCCGCCGGGCAGCTACAGACCCCCAACAGCTCTACAGACCCAAACAAACTGCCACTTCCGGGCAGTCCCTTCCTCTTCCGGCCTCCGCGCTCGCCCGCCTCCCTATGGAGCCGACCTATGGGGCTGCTCAATTTACGTCCCCCGCAGCCTGACTGGTCGCCACCATCCGTCAATCTCATGCCTTTGTTTCTTCTGTTTTGAGCAAGGCGCGCGGCGCCGCCTACTACGCAGGGAGTTGAGCGCCGGGGCCGGAGAGCCGCGCGACCTCTGACCTCGCGTTCGGCGTAGCCCCGCCCACTGCCTCCTGACAGAGACTCGGGTAAGAGACAGGCGGCCTGAGCTCTTCCTTCCCAGCAGGCTGCTGCCCGCTCCACCCTCCCCCCCCCGCAGCCTCGCCTTCCCCAGGCTGCGCCCCCCCCCCCCGCAGACTGTCTTCCTCCCCCCGCTTTCTGCTGCTCCCCCTCTCCCGCTTGCTCCCCTCCCCGGCTGTGACGCGGCCCCCACGGGCTCCCCAGCACCCCATCGTGGGCAGGGCCCGCTGCCTTGCCTTACTTTAGTGCGTTTTCCAGCTGAGCAGTCAAGCCTCTGCCCCTGCCAGTACTTGCTGGCTTTTCTCTCCTGGGGCATCGATATCACAGGTCACAAGGGGCATGTGGGTCAGATATCACAGGTCACAAGGGGCATGTGGGTCAGCGTTCACTTCGCCGCTCCCATCAGTGCCAGTCTGGGTACCTAATGATCCTCCCAGCGAACCATGTGGTGATGCATCCTGCTCACGGGCCATCTGAGGGTATGTCTACACTGCAGCGTTTTTCCAGAAAAATGGCCATTTTTCCAGAAAAACAATACTTACGTCCACACAGCTGTTGCTTTCTTTCGACAGAAAGTTGAAAGATCAGAGGGGTTTTGCCCACAGTGGTAAACCTCTTTCTATGAGGAAGAAGCCTTTTTCCAAAAAAGCTTTTTCGGAAAAAGGCGTGTGTAGACGCAGAAGAGGGAGTTCTTTTGAAAGAAGAGGCCTCCAGGAAATAACACAGGTGCCTTGGTGGCCATTCTGTGCATACTAATCACAACTTAAATGCAAGATAGCATCCAGATAATGTGGATGCTATGTTTCGAAAAAGCACATTACTTTTTCATTGTGCTTTTGCTGTGTGGACGCACTCTTTGAAAATAAGCTTTTTCAGAAGATCTCTTCTGGAAAAACTTCTTCCAAAAGAAGCTTGCAGTCTAGACGTAGGCTGAGGCATGTTGCACAAAAGTCATGATGTTTTTCCCCCATTGCAAATTGCCTGATGGCACAAAGCCTGTGGTGTAGGCTGTCACTGCCTGAGAATGCAAACATCAGCAAAGCCAGTGAATCAGATGTTTTAGCAGAAAACATCACAATTCACTGCCAATCACAAAATGCAGTACAATATCTGAAAAAAAATGTGGAGTGAAACTTCATGATTGCTCCTAGGTTTTCTGTTTTAGAGCAGCACACAATTTATCTTTTTCAATGTTTTCCAAAAAAAAAGTTTACCCTCCCTCTTAAACCTTTCAGAAATTAACTACAGGAATGTCATTTGCTTTATTGTAGGTGCGCTATTCAAGATAAAACACCATGAAAGATACAGAAATAAAGAGACTGCTGTTTGCCCACATCATTTGTGTATTTTCCATTATCTTAACAACTATTGTTCCACCTCTCTTCTTGGAGAACTTCTCAGTTTTGGGAACACACCTTATCTGGCTGTGTATCTGTTCTATATGTGTAACTACTGTAAATATAATTTTGTATATAATACTTAAACCAAATCCGTCTTGTAAGAGAATTTCACTTGCTCACAAGGTAAGAATTTGTATAATTAACTTAATGCTAATAGCTTTGAGGGAGAGTTGACTATCTTTTTCCTGAAGAAGTCAACTAGGAAAGTAAAAGGACAAAGTACAGTCAAATGCATGGTTGTCAAATCTTCACCTTTGTAAATGAGTGGAGTAAGTGTGTATTACCTTTTGAAATGAGTTTTCCAGTATTATTATCAGTGTTAAAACTTTATTTTCCATTGAAGTTTTTCAGAAGGGAGCATTACTGGACCACATTCTTCTCCCAGAGCCAGGGAAAGAATCTAACAGTCCTGATGCTGCCAATTTCACTCCAGCTGGTCTCTTTCTACCTTTGACATTTCCAGCAAACCCAGGAGTCCTGGTTGAGTTATATCTTAGTGTCTTTTCAAGAGCTGGTGGCTATAAGCCACCAATCATCCTCCAATTCAGTGATGAACAAACTATGCTAGTGAGCAGACAGTATGGCTGTGTTTATACTGGCGCGATCTTGCGCCAGAGCTATGCAAATGAGAATCAGCGTGGAATATCGCCAAGCCTCATTTGCCTAGCTAATGAGCCGTCATTTTTTGCAGAAGAGGCTCTTGCGCAAGACGGAGTTGTCTACACTGCCCCTTCTTGCGCAAAGCTGTTATGCTGATTATTTTCAGGCATAACGGCTTTGCCCAAGAGGGTTTTTCTTGCGCAAAAAGGGGCAGTGTAGACAGCTCCATCTTGCGCAAGAGCCTCTTCCGCAAAAATGGCGGCTCATTAGTTATGCAAATGAGGCTCGGCGATATTCCATGATGAGCCTCATTTGCATAGCTCTGGCGCAAGATCGCGCCAGTATAGACACAGCCTATGAGTGGCTGTCCTTCATTTAGGTGGACTGCAAAATTGTCGTAATCAAGACTGTCATTCTTGGGATAGGGTAGCTTTGCTAACTGTTCTTGTGTGCCTAGAACTTGTGAGGTATGCTGATTGAACCATAACAGTATTTTGGCTGTGGACGGAGTGCGTGGTTCTCATAGTCAATGTTGTGTTCAGTCAGCACACACATCATTTCACATACCCTTTGCCTTACTTCTGTGTCATATAGTAATACCAATAGGAAAAGCTATGCAGATGGAAACCAGAGTGTGGCAACACTGCACATGGGTAACAGTAAACAAAATGTCTTGTGGGTCACACATAGAACCTTAATGGATGTATGCAGGCCATGGGATGCCCACCATTACTCCGATAAGGTCCATGCTCGCAGAAATCAGTGGGACTCCGAATGCAGAGGTCTACGTGCACACGTGTCACTGCAAGATCATGCCTAAGCCAGCATTATGTTCAAAAGTTTGGTCTCCTCTGCAGTTAACAGATGTTAATACATAGAAGTAATTCAAGGAAAAACTATAAACCCATGGAAATTTAAATGAAGGTAAAGCACAATACAATTAATTGAGAAAGGATAATTAAGATTTTTTGAACAACAAAGCCATGCCCCCGTAGACACTGCAGTTTTATAGAAGACACTATAATATTACATTTTGGCGATGGAGTATTGGGACTGTGAACCTCACAAAATGAATTCTACCGTAGGAGTTTAGACCAATACTCAAAGAGTTCGGTATGGAGAAACACAAAGGCAGATTGTCATCAACTTTCTTCTGCACCTGACTTGCTGAGTTGAGGGGATAGTCCACTATTACTAAGAACTAATGATCAAATAGCTTGACAAGCCAAATATATTGAAAGAAGTAGTTTTTCACATATAGTGTGTGGTTTGACATTGATTTATTTGATAAGGGGGAAAAATAAAATCCCCTTTATAAAGTTTGTGATGGGGGAAAAATACCTAAAAAAACTTACATGATGCTTGAAATTTAACTAATGTTTGAAGTTTCCTTTGTGACTTGTTTTAGATAGAAACACTCAACTTTGGTTGGTGCTTCTTTAATTAAAACTGCTTATCAAATTCCTATAATACAAAAGAAAAACAGGTAACAATTGAGTACCATCTAAATTTATAGAATATTATGTATTTAAAAATGTACATAACAGGATTCTAGAAAGTTAGATACATGAAGAGCATTGTCATCTTGAAATCTAGTCAGTTTTAAAATGTAGTTGATGGAGTCAAATATAGCTTTATATACTATGATGTCTGAGTGATAGTTTTTGTTGTATTACTATCACATTTCCCTTTTTAAAAATATTTTAATTCCCCATTTTTCTTTGTAAAATACATTCCAAAAAAAGCAGCATGCAACATCAGGCATTTTCAAAGGTGAACAGGAAACAAACCGAGGAACATTTTTCTAACTGTTATCCTCAATTAGAGGTATCATAGTTGTTACTTGTAATATTACCACAGTAGGTAAAACACATTTTCATACACAAGCTATATCAATTTTATTTTTTTAAATTGATATAGCTTTAAAATACTAAACACAGAAAAGCTTGCATAATAAATTATCAGTTTCAACCATAGTCCAATGTAATAACTTCAGAAAAAGGTTAATGTAGTGCCCATCTTTTAAAAATTAAAGGAGGAGAATCTGGGGAACTACAGAGTGGCTAGCCCCACCTCAGTCCCTGGAAAAATCAGGGAGGGGATCCTCAAGGAATCCATTTTGAAGCACTTGGAAGAGAGGAAAGTGACTAGGAACAGTAAACGTGGATTCACCAAAGTCAAGTCATGACTAACTAAATTGATTGCCCTCTATGATGAGGTAACTGGCTTTGTGGATATGAGGAAGGCGGTAGACATGATAAACCTTGACTTTAGCAAAGCTTTTGATATGATCTCCCACGGTATTTTTGCCAGCAAGTTAAAGATTTATGGATTGGACAAATGTACTATAAGGTGACTAGAAAGCCAGCTAGATCATTGGATTCAACGTGTAGTGATCAACAGCTCAGTGGGCCGTTGGTATCAAGTGATGTTCTCCAAGGGTCAGTTCTGAGGCTGGCTTTGTTCAACATGTTTATTAATGACCTGGATGAGGGAATGGATTGCACCCTCAGCAAGTTCCCAGATGACACTAAGCTAGCGGGTGAGGTAGATATGCTGGAGGGTAGAGCTAGGGTCCAGCATGACTTAGACAAATTGGAGGATTGGGCCAAAAGAAACCTGATGACGTTCAACAAGGACAAGAGCAGAGTCCTGCACTTGGACAGAAGAATCCCAAGCACTGCTACAGGTTGGGCTCGGCTGGCTAAGCAGCAGTTTGGCAGAAAAGGACCTGGGGATTACAGTGGATGAGAAGCTGGATATAAGTCAACAGTGTGCCCTTGTAGCCAAGAAGGCTACTGGCACATTAGGTTGCTTTAATAGGAGCATTGCCAGCAGAACTAGGGAAGTGATTATTCCCCTTTATTTGGCACAGGTGAGGCCACATCTGGAATAGTGTGTGCAGTTCTGGGCCTCCCATTACAGAAATAACGTGGACACATTGGAGAGAATCCAGTGGAGGGTGACAAAAATGATTAAGGGCTGAAGCACATGACTTACATGGAGAGGCTGAGGGCTTTGAACTTATTTAGTCTACCTGGGAGAAGAGTGAGAGGGTATTTGATAGCAATCGTCAACTACCTAAAAGGGGGTTCCAAAAGAGGATAAAGCAAGGCTGTTCTCAGTAGTAACAGATGACAGAACATGGAGCAATAGTCTAAAGTTGCAGTGGGGGAGGTTTAGGTTGGATATTAGGAAAAACTATTTCACTAGGAGGGTGGTGAAGCACTGGAATGGGTTACCTAGGGAGCTGGACTCAATGACCTCCTGAGGACTCTTATGATTCTGTGATTTGTGTTTGCCAGACAGGCGTAGTGGATTACTGTTGATAAAATGGAGAATGTATAGATCATCATTCTGATATTTTAGTGTGGTTTTTTTTTTTTAGGTAACCAAATTTCTGAAATGCTGTGCGTTCTTCTTCATATCATGTATATTGTTTCATGGAATTATTGTTCTTTATGGAGCACCACTAATAGAGTAAGTCTGAAAACCCTATCTTCACTTAAAATCTTGGTATAAATGGAGCTCTCATTCCTGTGTCTTTGCACCGCAGTTAAGGGGCCAGCTCAGCCAGGAATGTTGCTTTACGCATCTGAAAGTTCTGTGTCTAATGATCTTCACACCTGCATGACAGTGCAGTCCCATGACTCAGTGCTGGTTTCTCTAGCCCAAAAACAATGCTCTATTGTTCACAGCTGATCTGTGACAGCCCAACGCAATGCCAATTTGGTGCTGTCTCTGTCACTCACATTGTTGTCCTCATCCAAATCTTTGTTCTTTGCTATTAATTGAATAAGTAGCTCCGCTGCAATGAGTGATGTTCTGAGCACATTGAACAAAACACAAAGAGAATTCTGAGATCCATGATTTCTCATGGCAGATGCTCTAGTTCGCAGCAAGGACTGCCATACAAGTGGCATGAAAGTAAGCCAGAAGTCCAGGGAGGGCTGGGAAGCAGTGAGGTGGCTGACCGGGAATTTTTCACATTCCCAAAATGCCTTAACACTACATTGCGTATTCCCACAGTGGTTACTCATATTGCTTTGCTCTTTCTGTCCAAGGGGGAACTAACAATGTGACCGTGAAATGTTGACAATGAGTGGTAGAAAACCATATTTGATGAGATTTCAATTTTGACCACTTTGCATGTTGACACCACTTTCATTGCCAAATCTTTCCAATGTAGATGTAGCTAAAGTTACAGGCGGAAAGCTGCTTTGCATCTGTTATAATAGCTGTTTTGAAGCAGCATTAAGATGCTGAGTAATGACATTATCATGAAGATAAACTTTCATTATCTGCTTCCACAGTCAAATTAGAAGGATGAAAGACTTGTGAAAGTAAAAATCAGCGTGTACTTTGTAAATGGACACAAATATTTAAGATGCATTACTACAGTTTTTAATGTTATTTAAGGGCAATGGAGCTATCTGTGGATATTGTATTCCTTTCCGTTTGTTCCCAGAGATTGAAGAAACAAAACATATCTTGCTACATTAAAAAATGTGTGCACCTTCTTAAAACTAATGGGCTGTGTCTAGACTGGCGCGATCTTGCGCCAGAGCTATGCAAATGAGGC
>CM057847.1:33185556-33203287 GCA_030068395.1 Apalone spinifera | reverse complement strand
GACATTTTAGGTGTCCGGTATTTTCTGATTTTTTACCAGACAGGAGGCGAAAATACCGGACTGTCTGGGTCAATACCGGGCACCTGGCAACCCTAGTAGGCTGATGTGTATTGGGAAAGCATATCATGTTAGACCCCTGAGGTGTTGTGGTAACTGACACAGTATTAAACACAACTGGGGACTCAGTTTTATAACTCAGACTTAGACAGAGATTGTTGTGCATACCATAGCATCAGCTGGTCCAGGATCAACCATAGTTCTGGTTTGGATTTAGCTCAAGATGGAGGAAATATCTCAATAACAGCTCACAGGGTTTTTATCTCCATCTAAAATCCATCAAATGCAAAATCTGAATTCTAGCTAAAACCTAATTAGGAAATGTTAACTGCTTAAAAGGGGAAATGAGGGGGCAGCCCCCTCTCTTCCCTCCTTCCCCCCTGTGGCAAGGTGGGCTGCTCCAGCCAGGCAAGGACTGGGGGGTGGGGTGGCTGGCAGCCAGTTAATCAATTAACTATTGACATTCCTAAACCTAATACAGATCTTTGTTCCTGTTCCATGGCTTCATCCTACCTATGATATTCTTCAGTCTGAATGCAAAAATCCCCGTTTGTTAACTTGTTTGTTATTGCCACAAAGAGTAATTAAGTATCCTTTAGCAAAAATAAAACTTGTTTTAGGTCCATAAAGTTTTATTAAATAACTTGTGTATTTAATTTGTCATGCCTCCGTCAGAAGGCTAAAAGTCACAGTATCCAGCAACATCTGTTAGTGATTTGAATGCTTTTGTCTGTGCCATTTCCATAGGGATTGGAGTTGAATGTAGGAAGTAGCATTAGTAGAACTGGTTAGTTGAAACATTATAGCAGTTTTTATAATTTTAAATACAGTATACAAAACTTAAACTTTTGCATGCTGCAGCTCCCGATTTGGTGCCTGATCTGTAATTCTTGTGTTGTCAGGAGCTGATAGTAGTATGGAAAAAGTACATTCTGCCCCGTTGTGCATGGTGTATGGTTAAAGCAGGAAAAGGGAGAAATTAAAAATGCTCCTTCCTAACAAACCCTGTTGAAAACAATGAAGAATGCAAGGGGAGAGGGAGTTAGTGGACGATGGTAGACATCACCCCAATCCAACAAATCTGTACATTATATATAAAAAAGTCTACTCTTTTTATATCTTTTTTGATGTGCAGAGCTGGCAAAGATCAGATCAATTGTTCTGAAACTGTGAAAGTATGACTTTTGTGCTGTTAAAACCTTGTAATATGTGCTAATCTTACAGAGCTATGTCCATCTGGGATAATAGTCTACAGATTACAACAATGTGTAGCATAGTGGGAGCATGGTTTGGAGCATTTCCTATTCCGCTGGATTGGGATCGGCCTTGGCAGGTTAGTCTTCGTACCTTTTATTATAAATGTATACATTTGTTTGATGCAGTATGAGAGACCATAGAAGTGCATTAGGGAGATAATAAAAGTACATCAGAGGTGATAGCATGAAACTGTTAATGTAGCCAAATCCCATTTAAGAACTCTGCAATACATATCTCTTTTCAGTATACATGTATTTTTACTACTTTTTTCAGTAGGTTCTGAAGTGTTTTGTGTGTGTGTGTCAGTGTTCATGTGCTGATATTACCAGTAGATGCTTGAAGATAACACTGAAAACTAATATTAAGAGTTTGATATTGGGGAGTTCCACAAGCAGGAAGAGAAGAGCAGAAAGTATATACACGCTCACTTTGTGGATAGAAAGCACTGCTTTTATTTATGGGGAAGAGAAGAAAGGTACTTTCCAAGTGTTTTAGCAGGGAAGTACTTCCATTAAAACACTTAGCAATTTTAAATGCATTTCGTTATTGGCTTAATATTGATTTGTGGAGTTCATGTGGCCAAATACCTCTGCTGAAAATGTACCTTAAGATTTCAAAGGAAACACTGGCAAGTAACAGCTGCTTTGTTGCATAGTAAAAAAATGAGAAGCTGGCACTGCAGAAAAATCTGTAAATTCAGCAGTCTGCATGATACCATTTGACTTAAATTGACATGGCGAAATGATCTCTTGAGCTGTTATGTAAATGCTCTGAGATGATTCTTAGTAATATCTATTGGTATAATTAGAAAGAAAATGCTGCTGCATTCCATACTAGTAAGGTGCTGTTTTCACGAAATCCTTCAGCAATTAATCAGGTGGAGGTCAGAAATCTCCTCTTCCAGAATATAATAGGGCAGCCAGTATTCAAATCTCTTTCACCCTCTTGAAGCCTGGTGATTTATCCTCAGAGTTTTTTTTCCAGCAGCAGCTGAATAGGTTACCTTTGTGTCAGAAGCCTTTCTTTAGATCAGTATAATTACATCTTTATTAAAATGTCATAAATTGGGGCATCCTCCTCTGCTGACTTCACTGGGAATTGATGTGAAGCCGCATTATGTTGAATTTATAAACAATGAGTCTGCACCACTAACCCCATTTCATTGACTTTAAGGACCTTTACAATCTATTTTAGTATTGCATGGTCGACTTTACGGTAGTGTAGATGCAATGTTGCAAAAGTCAATGTTCTTGTGACCCCCTGTGACCACTTTGGCCAAGACTTGTGACTCTACTGCTCTCCAGGTGAGCAGGAAAAGCCACAGGAATATTTGAATTTCATTTCCTGTGTGTGCAGCATGGTCAGCACATTTCAGCAGCATACCTGGCCATGAGCTCCACGTGTTTGAATTCTGTGGGCTCCAGCACCGCAGTTCGCAGACAAGTACTAGCAGGGACATTCAGGAGATCAAGGACCTCATTGGTGTGGGGAGAGAGGAATCCGTTTTTGCAGAGCTACGAACCAGCAAAAAAAATGGACATTTATGGAAAGATTACAAAGGTCATGTTGGAGAAAGGATATACGAGGGATGCCCAACAGTGCTGCATTTAAATGAGCTGAGGCAATCCTACCAAAAGGCCAAGGAGACAAACAGAGCATCACTGCAAACAGTCCGCTTCTATGCCCAGCTGCATGCAATCCTGGGGAGGGGAGGAAACCTGACCACCCTCCCAAGCCAGACTGTGGATTCCTACCAAGACACTCCAACAGCTTCAGTCAGTGGTGCAGAGGAAAGTGTAGATGAGGAAGAGGAGGAGGGGGAAAATAATCAGCTGGCGATCGGGGCAACCAATTTCACCAAGAGCCAAGAACTTTTTATAACTTTAGAGACAATTCCTTTCTTCCAGGATGTCTCACAGTTAGGCATTAATCCCTTAGAGGGCACTTCAGGTGAGTTCACAATTGTTACCTTGGTACGAGCGGGTTAAGGAAAATGGGTGAGAGATAGTGAGTGATCTGTGGCATTCTCTGTGCCTACTCAGCATGAGGGACCTGGAACAGCTTGTTAACGTGTCTGGAGATGAAGCAGGAATCCTCCCTGCACATCTTCATGAAGCTCTTATAGAGGAACTCTTTGATCCTTCTCATAAGTTTTCTGGGGAAACCAGCCTTACTCCGTCCTCCATAGTAGGACACCTTCCTATGCCAAGCTAGCAGTAAGTGGTCTGGCATCATCACAACCCAAAGGATTGCAGCATAAGGCCCAGTTTTCTGGCCATATTCAGTCAGCATGAGCTCAGTCCCTGGAAAAATCATAGGGGGGATCCTCAAGGAATCCATTATGAGCACTTGGAAGAGAGGAAACTGATCAGGAATAGTCAGCATGGATTCATCAAGGGAAAGCCATGCCTGACCAACCTGATTGCCTTCTGTGATGAGGTGATTGGCTCAGTGGATATGGGGAGGGCAGTAGATGTGATATACCTTGACTTTAGCAAAGCTTTTGATACTCTCTCCCTCAATATCTTGCCAGCAAGTTAAAGTAGTATGGATTGGATAGAGTATTAGATTGGACAAAGTGGATAGAAAACTGGCTGATTGTCAAGCTCAATGGGTAGTGATCAATGGCTTGATGTCTGGGTTACAGTCAGTATCAAGAAGAGTTTCCCAAGGTCAGTTCTGGGGCCAGTTTTGTTCAACATCTTTATTAATAACCTGGATAAGGGAATGTATTGCACCCTTAGCAAATTCACAAATGACACTAAGCTAGGGGACGAGATAGATGTGATGGAGGTTAGGGATATGGTCCAGTGTGACCTGGGCAAATTGGAGGATTGGGCCAAAAGAAATCTGATGAGGTTCAACAAGGACAAGTGCCAGAGTCCTGCGCTTGGGATGGAAGAAGCTCAAGCACTGCTACAGGTTGGGGACTGATGTGCTAAGCAGCTGTTTTGCAAAAAAAGGGCCTGGGGATTATAGTCAATGAGAAGCTGGACATGAGTCAACAGTGTGCCTTTGTAGCCAAACAGGCTACAGGCATATTGGGGCATTGCCAGCAGACCTAGGGAAGTGATTATTCAGCACTAAGGCCACATCTGGGGTCTGAGGAGTCCATGCAAGATGGCAGGGCAGGACAGGGGCTCATGTGGAACCCTGTATGTTCGGCACCTGCTGCTTGCTGTGAGAGTATAACTTTCCCTTCCTGCTGGACCATGCGGGTGTGGCAGTAGGGCAGAGGCTCACACAGACCCTGTGTGTTTGGCACTGTCCGTTTGCTGGCCGAGGCTGCCAGAGGAGTATCTTGGGAGGAATCCATGGACTGGCTAAGGAAGCTAGTCGGTTTCCTATCCCAGGATTGCTTGCAGCTGCTCATAGAAGCAGCATGTTTGCGGCAATGAGCAGACTGTCCATTTGTCGTCTTTGTCTTCTGGTACAAATGCCTGAGCTTCTTTATTTTCACGCAACACTGCTGGGCGTTCCTAGTATATCATTTCTCTGCCATGTCCTATGTGATCTTGGCATAGTTATTTGGTTCCTTTTTCTGGTTCATAGTTCAGCAAGAACAGATTCCTCTCCCCATACAGCAATGAGGTCCAGGGTCTTCTGCGCACTTCATGCTGGTGCTTGTCTGCAACTCTGGAAATTCATGGTTAGGTGTGCTGCCTGCTCTGATGTCTGCGCACCATGCTGGCCACATAGGAAATGAAATTCAAATTTTCCCAGGGCTTTTCCTGTTTACCTGGAGAGCAGTAGAGTTAAAAGTCTTGGCCAAAGTGGTCATTGCGGAGCATTGTGGGACACCTCCCAGAGGCCAAGAAGTTTGACTTTCAAAGCACTGCGTCTTCAATACTGTAAAATCGACCATGCAAGGTCGAATTTAGCATTATTTCTCATGAAATGCAGGAGTACTGAAATTGACTTTAATGGCTCTTAAAGTAAATGAAATGGGCTTGGTGGCGTGGACTCTTTCTTCACAAATTCAACCTAATGTGGTTAAATTCGACCTAAATTCATATGGTAAACCAGGCCTTAGTTGTTTTGGATAGTGGATGAGACCTAATATGGGCAGAATTAGGGCAACACTTTGTTAATTTGCATTACTTTCTATGCTCCACTGAAATTGGTTTAGTAATTAAAGGAAGTTTATCTGGAATTCTATTGCTGTAACTCAGTGGCCACAGATCTCTGTGCTATGGGAGCTCCTTTGCTTCAGTGCAGGAGATTAGCAATTATTTAAATTCTTGTTGTTATGAGTAAGGATTTGTATGGGTTTTACACTTCTTAGGGGCTTTAGCACAATTAACAAGCATGGTTAAAACACATGTTCTAAACTATGTTGTTGTAGTTTCTGATGCAACTCTATTGTAATCAGATTGCAAATATTGAATTTATAGGGGTAATAGAAATCAGTGTTTCGAAAATTGATCAGAATTGTGTGCCACTAGCACTGGCCCACATCTTCTTTTCCTCCATTGCTTAGTATCAATCTGTTAACTTTTTACATAAAAAAGAAAGTTAAGCCATGAAATCCAGAAATGGAACAAAACCTCTTTCCCCATACAAATATCTTTAAAAATGCAGTCTTAAGTAAAGAGCATTTTCTATGGAGATGAGCTATGAAGTAAGTGATAATAAAATGAAATCAGCAAAAAATAATTTTCCTCATAAAGATATATCATACTAAAAATCACAAACTGTTTTCCATAATTTGATGCTTAAAAACTGTTCCTCAACTAATACACACATCTAGACTGTGTACTTCAGCTTTATGAAATTGTGATTGTTAGGGCTAAAGAAGAAAACCAGAGACCTTTATTTACTTTGAGAATGTTGGTTGTGAAACACTCGTGTGGAAATGGCCATACTGTGACCCTCATTCAAAATTCATTACATTCTGCTCACTATAACCCTAATAATGAACTGAATTTATCAGAAACATTACTTATTTGGCTCGTGCACAGCAAGATTTGAAACACTTCTAGTGTTTTTCCAGGGGATTGTATTTAAACTAAATTGTTGCAAAAAGAGGTGCTGACAGATATTCATTGGCTAGTGTAGCTGAAGCTTTGCTGTGTTATAAAATGGCTTACAGGACTTTGGTCTTACATTAGAATTCAGGCCATTCTTTCTTTAATGCCGTGGTGTCCAAACGCTAGCCACGTGTGAACTATTTTGCCAGTTGAGCGTGGTTAGTTGGCTTGAACAATATGGCTATTTGGCTGGTTGAGTGTGGCTAGTTGGCTATAGCAGTGGCCACTACAATGGTTACTGCTTCAGAACTGGTTGGACACCATGGCTGCGTCTAGACTGGCATGATTTTGCTCAAATACTTTTAACGGAAAAGTTTTACCGTTAAAAGTATTTGCGCAAGAGAGCGTCTATACTGGCATGTGCCTTTGCGCAAAAGATTTGCTTTTGTGCAAAAGCATCCGTGCCAGTGTAGACGCTCTCTTGCGCAAGAAAACTCCGATGGCCATTTTAGCCATTGGGCTTTCTTGCGCAAGAGGGCTTATCCCTGAGTGGGAGCATCGGAGTATTTGCGCAAGAACCACTGATTTTGTACATTATAAAGTCAGTGTTCTTGCGCAAATACTCGCGGCCAGTGTAGACAGGCGGCAAGATTTTGCACAAAAGCAGCCAGTTTTGCGCAAAATCATGCCAGTCTAGACGCAGCCCATGGCTTTAATGGATGTTGCAGGAAGGGTCAAACTATAATTTAATAGTGTTTTATGTTTAACCATGTGTGAGGAGAAGCATCACAAGCAGAATTTAAGTGCTGACCTTTGGCTCTATTACAAATCCTGGGATTAGGTAACCTCAAATCTGCTACAGTCTCTAAAGTTCAGCAAGTGCACAAATGTACTACTCTGATTTAAAATAAGTATTAAATGGTATCTATTTAGCAAAGTTAGAGCAGTTAAACATAAGCAGATGTATATCCCAAAACAAGCTTTGTATAACTGACAGATGTGTATTTTCATTAGCTCAGGATTTAGCAAATACTTCACCAAATCCAAAATCCTTTTCCAGACTATCTGGACGTGAGAGTCAGAATAAGTCACCTCTAGATCTACCTCTGAAGTTCTCATTAGGGATTTTCCTACAAAAGTGGCCCCAAGTAAAGTTAGTATCAATTGCCAATTACTGCCATCTTTTCCCCTTCTTTCTTCTCATTGTTGAAGTAGAAGTTTGAATAGAGTACTCTCTCCTAGTTTTCTGTCAGGTGAATGAGTGTGCTCCTGCAGTTAACACGGGAATGCTCATGCTGCCACTGAAACACCACTTCCATCTTTCTGAGGTCCTTTTTTAAAAGTAATTTTAAGTGACTATGTTAAATGAGTTGTTAGTTTAATTCTTTGTGGACACCAGTTCACATCATCTGGCACCCTGATTAACAATCTCAGTAGAAAGACTGAGGAATGAATGGCAAAAAGTTTTCTTTCCAATATGTTGCCGGTGGCTGTGTGGATAAAGTTTACAGTTCAACTGTTTTTATACGTTGTTCAGTGTGTGATGGGAAGAAGCCAGATGGCTACCAGAATGTACTAAAAGACAGATATATCTTTTGCCTATCTGTCCAGAGAGGCTACTACTGCTCAGGAGATTTTTCAACTCCCTTTTCCTTTGCTATGGCAATGATATGAATGGCTAAATCAGACTACGGCTTGCACCTGAAGTAAAGGGTTTAGACCAGGGCTACCCAACTTTGGAAGCCCCAAGGACCACAATGATACAGCAGCACATGCCGAGAGCCGCAACTTTAGTGTGGTTGCATGTACAGGCAAATATATATGCAAATAGCTTCTTTCACACTGACAGGTATGAATACAAAGATTACGGCAAGACTTCACAACACGCAGGCCCCATTTAAGTCAGTTCTGCTAATATTAATAAAATGCAATATTTACCCCATTTCCATCCATTTGATAGCACTTTTAATGAGCAATGATAGTCCAGGAATTTAACTATTAAAACACATATCAACAGAAGACCATTATATTGACCGGTAAGGATGTGTTCCTAGTGGAGGCCATGTTTAAAGGATCCCACCCACGGGCCATGTGTTGAGCCCTGCGTAAATCCAAACTGCACCATGGGCTGCAAACAGGCCATGGGCCGCGTGTTGAGTAGCCCTGGTTTAGACTGAGCTATAGTGAACCATTGAGGTGAGCAATTAGACAGAAAGTTGCCGTATCCTCCAGATGGGGTGAGATAATATTCAACCTACAGCTACCATAAGCATAGGATCTAGGAGCTTCATCACCAATGGTTAAGATTTAATTTTAAAAATGCCTATATTTGTTATAGTGCTTTTCCATCAATAGATCTCCAAAAGTGCATCATATTTTCTAGTGTATTTATCCTCAATATCCTTATGCAGTATCTCCAGTGTACAAATGGGGAACTGAAGTGCAGAAACTCTAAACCATTTGCCTCTAATCACAAAGGCAGACCATGACTGAGCAATTTTAAAATTAAGATGAGATTTTTTAGTGTTTTTCACCATAATTAACTTTTTTTAAACGCTACAAACTTTTACATGCTCTGCATTTAAATAGGAAGGATTTGTAGTCTCAAAAAATGTAAAAAGCTGGACACACCACTGATTTTGGACACATTACCTCCTTGTCATGAACCACGTATGTCATCTAGACAGCAAAACCAAGGTTTTAAAATGAAAACAGAATACAAATGTCTCCAAAAATCTGCACTTTATTTTTTAGAGTTAAATTTTGAAAAAGTATCGCATACAAGGGGATATACAGACTAATGGGCCTGTTTATATCTGAAAAAAATTACATACGTTGATTTTTAAAAGCCTACATTATAAACAATCATCAGCTTTACTAACAGAAACAAAATATAGTTTTAAAAATAAAATGTTAACATTCTTTTACTGTCTGAACAATCTTTTCAAATGGAAATGATTTTTTAAAATGATTCATGTAAAGTACTTCTAAACTAGAGACAGAAAATCAAAAGTGGGATCTTAATGATTGTGTCTTTCTATTAGACCCTCTGTTAATCAGAAATATGTAATGTAACCAAATTCTTGTATGATTTAGTGCCTTTCCAATATTTGCAACAAACAAACAATACCCCATCTTCCTATAAGTGTGTAAATGGCAAGACATAGGCATAGCCTTACAATGTTTGATGGGCACAGGGACCAATCTTGCTATCTTAACTCAGGTAAAATTTGTATAAAAGTAAGGATTTGCACATCAGTATTGTAAATTTCATTTCTGTAAAATCCAGAGATATCTGCAGTATGTTACCCAAGATAAATATTTCAGCACATTACAATATTACCTGAATAGTAAAATAAGGATTTGATACACATCACAAGATTTTGCTAACTTAAGTAAGATTTATAGCATTGTTTTTCTGAGAATTGTATTTCTTTAAGTAAAGCTACCATAGATTTTGAAAATATCCAAAGAATTTTGTATGCAAAATCTAGGTGCCTCTAACTCCATGATACACACACAATGGTAATGTTGTGATAGATCTAACACATAGAAAAACTTCCTTTTCTGCAGGTGTTGATAAGTTTCAGGACTCTCTCAATATTTTCCACGTCAGAATTTCAAGTTGTTATATATACTAGTTAATTACTGTGAGCTTCACAAAATCCTCCTGGATAGGTACAGGAAATAATTTTTATCCAATATGGAAATATTACTATTGAGACGGAATGTGATAGCACATAGTTGCTTGATATAAGAGTCATGCATGGTGATGGATAACGTAGATTATCGGAACCTGTAGAGTTTAAATAGGCAAAATAATTATTGAAGTTGGAAATTGGCCAGACATTGGTTTTAATATCTCTAGTCTGACAAAGTGCTGTGAGACCTTTAAAAGAATACAGTCATCTTAAAATTCTCACTGGTGTCTGGATTTTTTTTGTACCTGTTAAAATAGTGCTTAAACCTAGAGACAAAATTACTTCAGTATTTTCTCAGTTTATTTACTTGGATAGCACTTTGGATACAGTCAGTCTGCGGTCTTACACAGCAACTGGAGAGAGGGGAGAGAACATTTTAAAATAGGAAAATGGGATTACAAACAATAAAAAAAAAAGGAGGAAGATTTAGTACTTACACATTCTTTCAAAATTTACTGTTTCAAGTTACTTGTTATTTAGAAGGATGCCCTAAATTAGGCGTGGATAATAAGCTAGGCCCAGAGCTCAGACACAGTTTGCCAGAGTTAGCGCCTGGCCTCCTAAGTAAATAAAGGGTCTGGAAGCCTTCCAGGGTATATCCCCGGTAAACTGCATCTGGCCTATGGGCTGTTTATTGCCTACCACTTCCATAGATGATAAGACTTCTGTTTTATGTTTCACTTGAAAGTGGAGCACAGTGCCTTTTAACACCATGGACCAGGCCTCAAGCTGCTGCAATGTGAGAGGGCTGGGGTAGTTCTCTCTCCCTGGGGCAGCCTGCACACAGGTCAGTATTGACTCAAAGGCAAGAGTTCCACTTCAATCACCAGCATAAGTTCTTGCCACAGCAAGGTTACTGAACCACCTCCATACTGAAGAGCTTGAGACCCAGTAGTTGCACCACAAGGTGGCATAGCTACAAACCAACACCATAGGCACAATTAGTATTCCCAGCAACCCATTCTTCATTGATTTAAATGAGCATAGTCTCTCTCTGAAGTGGGAAAAATCCATATCCCTGACAAACGTAGCTGTGCTAACTTAACCCCTGTTGAAGGCAGTGCTAGCTCGGTTCCATTGACATCGCTGCTGCTTTTCAAGGGGTTGGATTAACTGTAATGGATTAGCCTTTCCCATCACTGTTATGGAGTGTCTTTTCTGAAGTGCTACAGCAGCAACTGCTCTAGGGTTTTATAAGGCTCATCTATATTTGAAACATTACACTGTAGATGTTACCGAGGCTGAGGGAGGGTTTCTTCCATCAGTGTAAGTAATCCACCTTCCCTGAGACGTGGACTTAACTACGCCACTCAGGAGACTGGATTTTTCATACCTCTGAGCAAAATAGCTAAGCCAACATAACTTTATCATGTAGACTAGTCCTAAGCAGAGAGATCCTGACAGAAATTGGATTATCAAAGTGACCGTCTTGGTTTTATTATATTTTTCAACACCAAACTGCTAAGTTATTAGGTCTGTTCCTAAGTTAACATACGTACCTGATTTTATTTAGTGCAATCTTTAAGTTGACAGTATCATTGTTAGCAACTAATAGATCTGGAAATAGATATTTCACTTATTGTGGTAACTTCTCTCGTAGAAACATCAGAAAGGAATGAAGAGACCCTTGTGCTACTCCTATTTATACAGTACTAAAAGATTTACCAAGTGTTGCTCGGATCTTTAATTAATTTTTGGTTTTCTTCATTTAAATCATTGGTCTGAGGTGGGGTTGGGGATGAGAGATTCAGTATGCGGGCTGGGGATGTCAGCGTGTAGTCGTTTATACAATTAACTAATAAGGCCTAGCTCATCAGTTAATCTTAACGACTACACGTGCACCCTTGCTGGCTCTGTATTAGAAGCGGGAGGGGGAGCAGGAGCCAGTGCCTGTGAGGAGCTAGCTTTTAAGCTGGCTCTCTGTGCATGCTGACTCCACAGAGCCGCCTACCCCCTCCCCCTTTACCGCCTCCCACAGAAGCAGCAGTATGGGGCAGCAGATGGGAGCCAGTGCTTGAGGGAGAAGGCAGGTGGGAGCTGGTAAACACAGAAAGTGGTTTTCAAGCGGCTCCCCAGGCATATCGGCTCACCTGGAACTGCCTGCTGTTTTTCAGAGGTGGCAGGGGAAGACAAGCGGGAGCTAGTGCTTGCAGGGACCCAGTGCTTACAGGGAGCAGGCTTAAAAGCCGGCTCCCCACAAGCACCAGCTCCTACCTACTGTCCATCCCCATGTGTAACTGCTAAAAATTCCAGAGGTTACGTTTACACAGTTACACACTAGTTAACATCACTGATACAGTCTGTCGTGGGGCAAGAGGACTACCCCAGCCTGCTCCCTCACCACAGCACCTTGGGGCCGGGTGAGAAGCGCCTCTCCAGGTTCCTCTGTCCCCTGCACTCCACAGCCAGTGTGAGGAATGGAAAAAACTGTGCACTCTCCCCCTGGGGAACAGCCAGCAATGTGACCATATAAAATGGGGGAGGAAGGCTTTAGTCCCCCTACCCTCCCTAAAGGGCGCAGAGGGGAGGCTCAGGGTTGGGGCACCCTCAACCAGCCCCTTTCACCTGCCTGATTCTGTCTCTTTTCCATATGGTTTTATGAGAAGCAATCCCATTTTCCTGGCACAATCAAACCCTTACCTTGCTTTATGTTGTAAGAGGAAGTTGTATACCAAATTTGGTGGTCCTATATCTTATTGTTTAGGAGGAGTTCTTGAACAGACACATGCATACTCACAGACAAATTTACTAAAATACATAGTATACATACCTTTTGGATACATGTAGAGTTTGTGATTCTGCTTTCATTCAAGTGAATTGATTGCCATCAAGCTTGATTTAACTCATTTAACTGTAAATACTAGCTTAGATACACCCTGGAACAAACATCAGTGGAGCATCTCAAGTAAGTCTATGTGTGTTAACTCAAGTTGAAGCAATCAATCAAGTAGAGTTAAAACCACCAACTCTAGTCTAGATATATTCTAATTCTTGTGGCACCTTAGAGATTAACAACTATATTAGCTTATGAGCTTTCATGGGTAAAAACAAATTAATCAGATGAGATGAAGTGGAAATGGGTATATATAATAGTAAAAGCAGTTACCAATCAATTGTAGGACTAGCGTTAATGAAGAAAATTAAGTCAGGCTGGATGTGTCTCATACACAGCATTTGATACGGAAATATGAATATCAAAAGGTATGGGAAATTGCCTTTGTAGTGCTATTCTTAGCACAATATTGCTGAGTTTGTATTTACTCCTGGGTTTACTAATTAGTATAAAGGCTGTTTTAAAAGGGTATTGGATAGAAAAAGTGAAAAACTGGACCTAAATGTACTTTGAGATGCAGTAGGAAGTGTGGGCCACCTTTTCCTTTAATGGGGTATGTTTTTTAATGTTTTTTTCCTTAGTTAATGTCAGTCTTTAATAATGGGAAATGGGTATCTTGCAAATCCAGTTCAACTTTCTGTGTAGTAAAACAACGATTTAATAGCTATAACTATCAAATAAACAAGCACTCTCTTCACTGCTCATATGCTTGTCAAAATACACATCTTGCACATACAGCATGTGACCACATATGGTTTAGTGAAGAAATGCATACAAACCATTCCCCCTTCCAAAAAAAAAAAAAAAAAAAGTTAAAGCATATATTGAAATAACACTACAAGTTAAACATGTAAACCTATAAGGCATAATAAGTGCCAAGGGAAAAAAATCACTGTGTAATTCAGTCAGTTTCTAACTGAATTCTATGTAATTGTATTACATAGCTCCCTAATTGATAGCTGTAGCTGGATCTTGTCAAGTAATAAGCACAAAAATTAAAGTTATAATTCAGGAATCAAAGACGTGCACTTTCCAAAGTCTAAAGAATGGACTTAGTTTATTAAAAATTGTAAGTACCACTTACAGTTGATCACTTTATCTACTGTTTGCATCTTTAAAAATAACCCCATTTTCCTAGTAGATAATTGCCTGTTTTATATGCACTACACTAAGCAATTTTAACGATAGCTGTTGCTGCCAGCATTGCGTGTATGCAACTTCCATTTCCTAAATGACAAAATAATCATGCAGTTATTATGAATTCCAATGTTATTATCCAGGTATATGGTTCTGCGGAGCTATTTACTTCGATGTAATCCTACAAACTACTAAGAATTGCCTGTGAGATACTGAACATGCTCCTTCTCACTGAAGACAGTGGAAGTTGATAGGTGTCCAGGATGCTACAAAGGACCCTCACTCAGAATTCGAATGTTTGCATGCTTTTATGGAATAAAAGTTCATAACCAATATAAAATATTTACCCCTTCTATCATCTTAGTCCAAATCTCCCCAGCTGAAGACAACAAGCATGCAATGCAAGCTAAGTGCATGAGAGGAGCAGTATTTACCTTTACCTTCCCCAAATACAGAGGCTTCTGAGTGTAGGGCCAGATACCCAGTATAAATCAGAGCAGCCATTTATGGACTGCTAATAGCCACTGGAAGCCAAAACTAATAGTAACCTGCATTTTTATAATGCCTTCTCACAGGGGTTTCTTGAGTCTTAACTGAATAGAAGGACAAGTGTTAAATACAGTGCTTTTTTTGTCATGGTACAGCCCGGAACGGCATACCATTCCTTTTCTTTGTGCATTTTCCCAGCACAAAGAAAAGGAATGGCATTTCTCTCGTGTACTGGCACCTGTTTTCCTGGGGCGGCTTGGCTTCTGACGGATGCCTGGATGTTTGGTGCTTTTCTTACCGGCTCCTAGCGTGGCGTTTTGGCTCTTAAAGGGGCGGGGGGTATTTCTGCTCAACAAGTTTTCCTTTTTTGTTTTGTTTTTCTCAACAACTTTGCCCCAGGAGTACCGGCACCTCTTTTCTTACAAAAAAAGCACTGGCTATATGTATTTTATAGATGGTAAAGTTAGAGGCACAGAGAAACTGATACTTGTCCCTAGTCACAGAACAAGTCAGTAGCCAGGCTAGGAATAGAATCAGGAATGCCTGTCTTGTGTTCTAGCCACTGGATAATGCTCCTTCCCTTAAAATGGTGCTTTTGTGCTGATAACTGGTGGCTGGATGTTAGGGTTTTTTTCAAGCAGCTGTTTAATTCAGATTCATAATCTCACACACCTTAGAATTATCCATTTTCCATAGATTTTATGGGATTTGGGTGTTTTCTTGGGTTTTTGTGGTAATGCTGGATGATACTTATTCTGGCAGCTCAGAAGCAGAACAGTTTTTGATAGTAGTCTGAAGGAAGGCCCAGCTTTTCCCACCTCACAACCAGCAGTTTCCCCCTCTCTTTGACCTGAAGCCATGATACAGCCTACCTGCCTATTTACCTGTGCCTACCCAACCTTCCTAAGGAAACCAGTGAAAATAGAGGCTGCAGAGACAGCTGCCTAACTCCTGTTGAGCAGTGAGTAAAAAATAAACTAAGTTGTGTACAATCCTCTACAATTCCGAGGACTAGAAGAAGCTTTGAGGGGAAACTGCAACCTGTATGAGCTTAATACTCACATATATTTTAATTAGACTTATTGTACTTACTGCTTAGATTTTTTTCTCATGTATCCAACAAGATATTTGATACATGGTATGGGGAAGCAAAGGGAAACTAACTCAAATACTAGGGTGGCCAGGTGTCTGGTATTGAACCAGACAATCTGGTATTTTTGCCTTCTGTGTGGTAAAAAAAACATTCAGAAAATACCGGATACCTAAAATGTCTGGTACTTTCTGATTTTTTCCTGGCCAGAAGGTGAAAATGCCGGGCTGTCCGGCTCAGTATGGAAACAGCCTGGCAACCCAGAAGGGCGGAGATTACTAATCTCCCACGCAACCAAGGCAGCTAAAATCCCTGCAGACTGGGAGGCCTGGGAGCAGCCTGGGGCCAAACCCTTCCCCTGCAGCCTGGGGGCACCGGGACGCTGCTCCCGAGGGGGTTTCTCTTACCTGCTCCCCCCGCTCCCCTCAGGGCAGGGGCTGGGCCAGGCTGGGGGCACTGCCCTGGGCGAGGCTCCTGGGGAGCAGTGGGACTGGCCCTACCGGAGATTCCCCCTTCTGGCTGCAGCCTGGGCTCCACGGCCCCACAGCAGCCCCCGCTGAGGCTTGGGGATCTGGCCCGGAGCCTGGCCCCAGAGTCCCCGCAAGCAGCGGCGGCAAGTCGATTCCTGTGACTGGGCTGGAGCCAGAGATCACTCTCCCCACGTCTGCTGGGATGGCAGGACTTTCAGCCGTGGCTCCCGTTGCCAGTGCCTCCTGGGTCCTAGCCAGGGCAGGGGAGGGGACTCCCTGCCTGGGGTTGGAGTGGTTCCCAGCTAGGGGGAGCAGGTTGGCAGAAGTTTTGGTGGTGCCTAGAATGGGTCCAAGACCATCCGCCCGCCCTGCCTAAGGCTCTGGGAGGGAGTCTGAGGGCAGGATCTGGGCTGAGGCAAGGGACTGGGTGGGAATTTGGGGACAAGAGGAGGTGCAGGCTCTGGGACCTTGGGGGATTTTCAGTAAAGACCATGTATTCATAAAAATGTATTTAACCCCCCCTAATATTTAACTGGAAACTCCCCCACACACCTGTTATAAAGTCTAAGTTTGTTTGGCATGATCACTCAGCCCTGAGAGTTGTTAAGCAAAACAAAAAACAAAACACCGAGGCTGCTTTAAAAACCACGTGATGAGGCTTTTTCGCCTGCCATGTTGCCTCCCTGTGCCTGGCCAGACAGCTCCCCTGAGGTTTTTAAAGGGGCCATGGTGTTGCTTAACAACTCTCAGGGTCCTCCCCCCCCCCCAAATTTTTCCTGGCGTGGGGTTTTTTTTTTGGTCAGTATTTTTTCTGAAACCATTTGGCAACCCTATCAAATACAGAAGGTATATGAAGAAACTAGAGAGAATCCAGCCTGACCAAGACAATTAAACTGATTCAAACAGGCAAAGCAGAAAATGATTGGAACCCATGAGAATGGGGTTCCAAGAGATAATCGAGAGCAGTGATACTTAGCCTTGAAGATCAGAAGAGCCCTTATGGACCCAATGAAGTTAGAGTTGCTGCTTGTTGTGTCATGCCAGTGTTTTTATGAGTCACTTATACCATGACACAGATATCACAATTGGAGGAAGTTCTGCTATAATTGTTTTATGGCTCCAGTTAATGCAGTATTCAGGGTGTGCAGATCCACTTTCCCATCTCTACAATTTCTCAATCCTAGGGCCAACCAGCAGCTAATTCAACTTAGAAGAGCCTTTGGGCACCTGTAAATTGAACCTGGCTCCCAAGACAACTTCAGGGGCCATTCCAGAAGATTAGGGTCAGGAGAGTGCATGCAGAAGGGCTTTGGCAATATTCTTAACCCCATTTGCATTCCTTATCCAAGAGGCTCTGAGGAAGATGAGCACAATCTACTTATGCTCAATCTGTACATGCTGATTATTTACCCGTTTGGGGAATCCTCAGGAGGCTGAGTAAAACTGTCTTTACAGTTCCTTTGTGCCCAGTGCAAAGGTTGTGTCAGGGTGAGGATTTGGCCCATTATCCTTCCCTTTGTGCTACTGGCAGGATGGCATTTCTTGTCTCTCTTTTTTGCCCCCTTCCACTTAGCTGCTAAGAGAAGTGTGTGCATTTTTCTACTTTTCTCCCTCTCATTTCTGCCAGTTGCTAAATGCCAGAGAAGGATTCCAGAGGTCAAAGAGCCCTGTATTAAACATTAAGGCTGCGTCTAGACTGGCCAGTTTTTGCGGAAAATCATCTGCTT
>CM057847.1:33172231-33185456 GCA_030068395.1 Apalone spinifera | reverse complement strand
CCGTTAAAAGTATTTCCGCAAAATCATGCCAGTCTAGACGTAGCCTAATAGTATGGATTATATAAACTTCTGCAATACAATATCAAGATTTAAAGTAAAGCAGGGAAATTATGTCTGCATTTAAAACAATAAAGTTATAAAATGCTGGACAATGACTGAGAATGCAGGAGGATTTCAAAATGTTGAGCTTTACATCAAACAGCAATTTGACTAGGAGAAGCTATAACTATCACCGGAAATTCCTTAAGTCATAGTAGCAGTTGAATGACCCAGTAAGAACAAGGACTGGGCGGGAGAGGAGCGAGAAAGGGGGGTTGCTGTAGATTGAGTGTGAAATTGATTTCTAAGGGGAAAATATGAAAGATTCCAAAATGCACCAGGAACATCAAACCTGTACTTGTGAAAAGCTGATGAGGCCTTATGGACTTGAATTTACCTAATGTAGGTAAGATTTGTAATTAAGGGGTCACAAATGACTCAGGCTATGTCTACACTACAATGATCTATCAGAAAAAGGTATGCAAATTGAGCTCTGCAATTTGCGTACCTTTTTCCGATAGTTTTTTCAGAAGAGCCCTTCTTCCTCGTGGGAGGAGGAAGACAGGGCTTCGGAAAGAGCGCATCTGCTCTTCCGCAAAAAAAAAAAAGGAAGAGCAGACGTCTTCCCTGGACACGGCAGAGTTTTTCTGGGATACCTCTGGTATCCCAGAAAAACCCCATAGTGTAGACATAGCCTCAGTTAGTGAACTGGATGCAGAAAAAATACCCAGTTAATCAAGACAATGTCGACTTGGCTGAGATACAAATAGTTTCTTCTTACCACTAAAGGTACTGCAAGAGGCACTTTCCTACAGAAGGTAAGACATTGCAGAGATCTTTGCTTAGTAAACATGTAGAATGATCTGTGAAATCCTGGAACATGTCATGTTGAAGTTCATTCCAACCTTAAAATGGGAATGCAAAGATCCAGTTGAAGCATGGTCTTATTCATGGTTACAAAATGCAGCACACTATTTTTAAATATATGTAATTACCAAATGTGAACACATCAAGACTTTATACAAGAGAGATGCAATGCTGTTAATGAAAATGAGCGAGTCTTTGGTTTAAAAGAGGCAGCAGCCATGACACTGTTGAAGAAAAGTACCAAATAGAAGAAACTGAGTCCATGAATGGAAAGTGAAACAGAGTCAATAAAACAGTACCTAAGGCACCTCTTTCTTTTATAGTCATCTTTGCTACACTCCTAAAGGCTTCCAAGTAATACTTATAAAACTGCACACAATAAGGAATGTGAAGGTGAAACAGCAAAGAAACCAAAGCATACTTATTCGCAGTTAAATTTCCCATCTGATGTTAGGAGGGAAATATGCTTCCCCAAACCAGAAGGATGTAATGGACAGAACCAAAGCTAGGAAAAAGCTGACTTCAGAAGAGTGCTAAACATCCTATGACTTTAACGTTGTAAATGTCGTGATTTCAGCTATTTAAGTCTGAAATTTCATAGTGTTGTAATTGGAGGGGTCTGGACCCAAAAGGAATTCTATGGGGTTGCAAAGTTATTTTGGAGTGAGGGGGTGGTACTGTTACCTTTACTTCTGCACTGTTGCTGGTGGTGGTGCTGCCTTCAAAGCTGGGCCGCTGGAGAGCAATAGCTTCTGGCCTGGGTTCCAGCTCTAAAGGCAGAACTGCCATCAGCAGCAATGCAGAAGAATAGTGTAGTTTGTTATTGCCACCTGCTGGTGGGGCACTGCTTTCAGAGCTGGGCGCCCAGTGAACAGCCACCACTTTCCAGCCACCCAGCTCAGAAGTCAGCATAGAAGAAAAGATGGCAATACTGTGACTCCCTTTAAATAACTTTGTGACCTCCTCCCCCCCCCCTGCAATTCCTTTTTGGGTCAGGACCCCCAATTTGAAAAATGCTGATCTCCCCCATGAAATCTATGTAGTATAGAGTAAAAGGACACAAAAGACCAGATTTCTCATGCCCTGCATGGATACAAATGTGGATCTGCAGATACAGATATCTGCAGATATAAATTAGTATCCATAGAAACTCAGGGCTGTCCCAGGAATTGCAGTTATGAAAGGAGCAGAATAGGCAGCTGCTGCTCCCATGAGCCAGCACTGGTAGATTCTTTAGCGTGGCTGTACTGCCCCCAGCCCTGTGCATTGGGTTAGATAATAGGCTTACCAGCATGCCTCTGGACAGGAGCGTATACAGCTGTGTGGAAAGAACTGAGGCAGGGCTCATGATGGTATAGCTGTGCCAGAGGAGTTACCAGCATGGTTCACTGGTTCCTGGGAGCAGCGGCCCCATCGTCTGCTCCTTTTGCCACTGTAGTTCTGCAGATGCTAATTTATATCCATTGGTATCTGCATCCGTGAATATAGATTTGTATTTGTGCAGAGCTCTACAAATTTCACAGTAGGAAACCAGATTCCATAGTCCATGGCACATTTTTCCATGGTTCTGAATTTGGCAGGACCCTACTCCTGAATCATAAGCCTAAATCTGGAGTAAAAAGCTAGGGAGTGAGGCACTGGTAGTTCCTATGATCCCCAATTGTCTTCTCCAGATTCAAGACAGGAGAGCAACAGTGCAATGTATACTTGCCTCAATGGAGACCATTGTTCAGTAGGCACAATAAAGGTTATCCTTGCAAAACGTGGAGTGACTATTATAATGGCAAAAGGAATTAACTTGTATCTGTCGCCAATACAGTGAGGCTCTTCATTTGACTGGATGTTATTGGGCAGTAATTATACTCTAACCACCACATCATAGGCTAGCCTAAGTCTTTAATTTAAATACTTTTTTTATTTTCCCCTCTCCCCCCAGGTCCAAATAAAAATCCTCTCTACTGCTTCTCCATTACCGGAGGCAGTGTGAGATTGAGTTTTGACCATATTGAGCCCATTCTTGTAGTACTAGGGAATTAAATGTATTTCTAAGCACTAAACCCTTGGGGGAACTGCATTTAACTGGGCCTGCGTTTTGATTGCTGAACTATGTGTAAAATGTGTAGAGCCCTGCATGGATACAACGTTTGTATTCACATCTGCAAAATGATCCATGGTTATCTGCATCCACATCTGCAGATGTGGATGTAAAGTGGAAGTCTGCAAAGTTGCAGGTTCTAGATACAAAATTTGTATCTGCATCCACATCCGTATTTGTAAAAAACTGAGCCATGGATATCCACATTCCCATCTGGATATGGATATCTGCGATTTAAAGCAGATATAAAGTCTCAAAAGGTATACAGAAAAATTGAATAATTTTTCAATAAATCTGACCCAAACTTCATGTAAACACAAACATTTAAGTTTCTCAGATGGCTTTAGGATTATCACACTAAGTCTTCAGTAGCCAGAATGCTGGTTACATTTTAATGTATATTAGTTAAAAACTGTACAATACTTAGTGTTCATGATAAATGCAAGTATGATTGTTACACTTTTTGCATTCATTAAGAAAGTACATTTGGCTTTCTCTTTAGAAGATGTACCACATTTCAGTATTTAAATTGCACTGCACTTGTGCTCAAACAATGTTTTCCTAGTTTCTCTATTTTTACCATATTTTCTGCCCTCAGATATGGCCCATTTCCTGTTCCCTCGGAGCTACCTTTGGCTATGTGGCTGGCCTCATTATTGCACCTCTGTGGATATATTGGAATCGGAAGCAGCTTACATACAAGAGCAGATAACTGGGGCAAAGAGAAAGTATTTCTTTGTACAGATTCTATAAAGACTGGACAGAAATGTTTGTGGTCAGACCAAGAGACTACTGAAATCAATTCAATGTGTTTTTAGGTCGAGTATTTCCACTTACAGCATTATATGATGCTGTTGTTGCCTGTGCTAAACTTCTTAACCCCTGAGAAATTGTACCTTCAAATAAAGTATTTGTAAAAGATGGTGGCTGCTTCTTACTAGAGTTTGGTTGGTTTGTTTAGTTTTCTTCCTCTGGATTTCACTGATTTCAGAGGTTAGATACCCAAGTTTAGCTTACAAACTTCTATGTTCTGCACACTTATGTATTGTATCGTTTACATTTTGATAGAAATTCACAGTAGGCATGGCCATTGTCAAATGTCTCTCACGTGATCAAACAGCAGTTTATGCATCTTGATCCTATTCTTTTTTTCACTGTATGTTTCTTTGGAGTTAAAATGGCTATTATAGCTTCATCAAAAACAGTCTTCAGTCCTTTTTGCGTTAAAGCTGAACACTCCACATAGCAGCAGGCTCCTATCTGTCAAAAAAAAATTAATAGCTGTATATTCTGATTAATTCATTAGCTCTTGAGGTTTTTTGTTTGCATATAGAAACACTCCCAAAGTCATGTTTGACCTTGAAAAATTATCCCAATATTTTTCTTATTCTGGAAATCAAATTACTCCTTTCCTTGGTCTTTTGGTAATAGTTTTTGAATTCATTTAGTTAGGTTCTGTTTCTGAAAAAAGCATGTTACGAGCACTTGTTTTGAGTTGACTGTATAGTCTTAAACACTTCAGCTAAATAACCTAACAAGAAGTAAAATTTCCGTGGCCAACTTGTAGATTCATTTCTGAAAATGGGCTGTAAATAAAAGTGTAACATCTACCTGACTTAAAAAAAAGTTAGTATTTTGTAATGATTAAAGATCTACTGGTACATCCCCTTCCAATTCATATTCATTATTCACTTCCATATTGAAAAGACTTACACAGTTATTGAAAGGAAAACACCTAAGTGAGTCTGCTTGTTCACCGTATTTAACATAGTGGTTTTATAAAATAAGTATGATGCTAGCTAATAAGGAGAAAAACTGCAGTCAAAAAGGAGCACTTCTCTCCCCTCACCCCCGAGTGTCCCCTTTACCTCTTTTGCTAACTTCTGTCCCTGCTCCACAGATATAGGCTTCTCCTTCATATCATTCAATCTTGCTAAAGTTTTTGGATCATCACGAAGATCAATCTAGTAGGAAAGATGGTAGATAGATAGATAGAAATTGAGCCATATCATGCCTTCATGGGGAATTTGGATGAGGCCTTAACACTAAAGACGTATTATACATCAGGTTCCCAAATCCTGATTATCCAAAAAGATGGGTTATTTATTCCCAGCTCTTTTTCCTTAACTTAAGTGTGACTGCTCCAGAATCACCAATGAACACAGCAATGGTAGAATTAGTCAGTACATATTGGGGAAGCTTGAGCTGCTTCTGTTTAGACTATAATCCTGTAAGAATCCATGGGACTAGAACCTGGGACTGAGGTCTTTAGGTTGCTATTAAGAGGCCAGGCAGCACTACATCCATGGAGCACTGTGGAGATTAGGGACCTCAGGAAGTACTGCTGCCAGGCAGGGCCAAATTAAGAAAGGAGTTTTAGGGGTTATAGACCAGGGCCCCAGGCTAATGGGGTCCCCGCCAAAAAGATCTCCAGGCCACCAAAATTGCAGATCTTTCCCAGAGCCCTGAGTTGTAGCCACTAAAGTCCCTGCATTCTGACTCTGCCTGGAAGGAGGATGCAACTCCATGTGCTGCTGTTCCTCCTGGGGATGTTAACTGGTGTGTAATTGTGTGAATGTGTAAACACAAGCACCAGCTGCTGCCTGCCTTCCCCTGCTGCCTCTGATAAAGAGGCAGCAGTGCGGGAAGCAGGCAGCTCTGCAGGAGCCAATATGCTCAGGGAGCTGGCCTGAAAGCTGCTTCCCATGTATACCAGATCCCAGCTGCTTCCCCATACCCCCCACACTACTGCTGAGGCAGCAGCATGGGGGAGAACGGCTCCCTCCTGCTCCCCAAGCTGCTGTCTCTGTGGGAGGTGGGAAGGGGGGCAGGAGGCTTCACAGAGCCAGCACACACTAAGAGCCAGCTTAAAAGCTTGCTCCCTGCATGTACTGGCTCCCACCTGCCTCCCTCTGCTGTGTCTGATAAAAAGGCAGCAGTGCAGGGGGCAGGCAGCTCCACAGGAGCGAATATGCATGGGGAGTTGGGTTGAAAGCCGCGTCCCGTGTGTACTGGCTCCTGCCTGCTCCCCGGCCCATGCTGCTGCACCTCTATCAGAGGCAGCGGCGAGGGGAAGAGGACAGGTATCTCTGCGGAAGCCAGTGCTCATGGGGAGCCGGCTTTTCACTGGCTCACACTTGCCCTCTACTGTGGGAGGCAGCAGCGGGGACAGGCTTAAAAGCTGGCTACCCATGGAAAATGGTTCCTGCCTCCCCCATGCTTCTGCCCAGACTCTGCATTCCCACCCTAGTCTCCTACCCTGAAGCCCCTTCTGCACTAAAAATACCTTCATCCCAGCCTGGAGCCCTCTCTTACTCTCAAAATGCCCCAGCCCCACTCCAAAGCCTGCACCCCTAGTTGGTGCCTTCACACACTCTGAACCACTCATTTTTGGCCCCACCCTGAAGCCTAGGGGGCCCTACAAAATCAAATAGCCCCCAGCCCCCAGAAGAGTTAATCTGGGCCATCCCATGGGGCCCGAGCAACAGTACCCTGAGGCCTTCTGATTGGTCCACAGAAAGTTGTCTAGGCAATCATGCACTCTTCTAGCATGCTGTGACTCCACCTCTTACCTTGTTTTCTAATCTCTGGCCTCCAACCCCAGCCTAACTATTTCCTGTTCATACCAGCTGTACTGACTACTCTGATCCTTCTCTCTGACTCTCCTTCTCTTCATGGCCATCTCTGACATATGGACACCAGCTCAGCCGTAACCGGTTCCCTTAAATCTGATGTATTTTGAAATTAAGAGAAGTCTTCCATTGAGGTTGGTCTGTGTTTGAGTGGGAGGGTTGGACTAGATGACCCCCAGAGGTCTCTTCTAACCCTAATTTATGAGTTTCAATGTGTATTGGATAGAACTGTTAGGCATGGCACAAGGTTGTGCTAGTAATGTGGGCCCCAATCCTGCAGTACAGTCCAGGACTGGTAACATTACTGATTTCAGTGAGTTATCTGAAAAAGTAATGCTTGGAAACCAATATCCCTGCCCAACATCTCCAACTGTTTATGTAACATGGTACATTTTGCTTTAAAAGAATGAAGGTAACTCTGGAGACGAGTGAAGTTTTTTGGCCAAACTTTTCACTGAAAAATGCAGATTCAGTTTGGAAACATTCTGCAAATTCATGAGGAATTCACCAAATTGATTGAGTTTGAAATTAAAAACCCTACAAATATTTCATCAATTTGAAACACTTTGTTTTGACTTTTTAAAGAAAGACTATACAAACATATTTGTTTTGAAATTTACTGATTTTAAAAAAAATAAAATGTCAAACTACATATTTTGCATGCCACTAAACAATGATTTTCTTCAACTTTTCAGTTCAACAAGTTAGAAAAGAAATCATTTTAGGTGTACCCAAAATGTAATTTTAATTTTTTCAGTATAAAAAGTGAAGAATTGGTTATTCACACAGGAGTATTTAGAACACAAGTGACTCTATTTTCCTACTGTTAGATGTGCCCAAGGTCATGTCTACACTACAGCAGCATAGTAAATGGAAGGGAGTTTTCCACTGATGGAATTGATCCACCTCTCTGGATGGCAGCACCAAGGTCAAAGGAAGAATTAGTCCATTCACCCTTTTTCTGCATTAGGAGTTAGACTGTCTAGGAAGAGAGAAGATCTAACAGAAAATAGCATAATGCCTCTAGATAAATGTATGGTACAACTACACCTTGAATACTGTGTGCAGTTCTGGATGCCCCATCTCATAAAAGATATACAGTACTAGAACTGGAGAAAGGACAGAAGGACAACAAAATAATTAGGGGTATGGAACATCTTGGCTACGTCTACACTGGCATGATTTTCCGGAAATGCTTAAAACGGAACAGTTTTCCGTTATAAGTATTTCCGGAAAAAGAGCATCTACATTGGCAGGATGCTTTTCAGGAAAAGCCCTTTTTCCGGAAAAGCGTCCGTAGCCAATGTAGATGCGCTTTTCTGGAAAAAAGCCCCGATCGTCATTTTCGCGATCGGGGCTTTTTTTCGGAAAACACTACTGTGCTATCTACACTGGCCCTTTTCCGGAACAGTTTTCCAGAAAAAGGACTTTTGCCCGAGCGGGAGCAGCATAGTTTTTCCGGAAAAGCAGCTGATTTCTTACAGTAGATCGTCAGTGCTTTTCTGGAAATTCAAGGGGCCAGTGTAGACAGCTCGCAGCTTATTCCAGAAAAGCAGCTGATTTTCCGGAATAAGTGGCCCAGTGTAGACACAGCCCTTATGTATGCAGATAAGTTAAACATTAGCTGTCTCTTTTTTAAGCTGCATAGTCCTAAGGGGCTGAGATGACAGAGGTCTATAAAATCATCAATGTTATGAATGAAAAAGTGAATACAGAAGTGTTATTTATCCCTTCACATAACATAAAAATCAAGGTCACTCTATACAATTGAGACAGCAGATTTAAACTAACAAAACTATTGAAATATTTCTTCACGCAATGCACAGTCAACCTGTGGAACTTATTACCGGGGGGTGTGGTGGGTTCAGAAAGAATTATATAAGATCAAGGAGGATAGATCCATCCACGGCTTTTAGCCAAGATTGTCAGGGACACAACCTCATGTTCTGGGTGTCCCCAAACTTCTGACTGCCAGAAGGTGGGACTGGGCAATGGGATGGATCACTCAATAAATGCCCTGTGCTGTTCATTCCTTTGGAGCATCAGACCAGCCACAATCAAAAGACAGGACACCGGGCTAGTAGGATCACTGGCCAAACTGGGTCAGACCATTCTCAAGTACTTATATCCTAACTACTGTGCTCAGGGTGTGAAATATTTCACAGCCCTGAGTAACGTAGCTAGGTCTACCTAAGTTATAAGCATGGGTTAGGTCTAACTCTTCCAGCTGAAGTCAGAGCAAGAAAGCTATTTGGATCCTGCTACATGGGACTTAGTACAACAAAAGCACACACATTAGACAACCTGAATTATTTAAATAAAAAAACAAAATAAAATAAAGCCAGACATACCTGGGTTCCTACTAATAAAAATGGTACATTAGGTGCATATTCCTTTAGCTCTGGTACCCACTCCTCCTTCACATTTTGAAATGAGGCTGGATTTACCACTGAGAAGCAGATAAGGAAGACATCTGTCATAGGATAAGATAAAGGTCTCAGACGATCATAGTCTTCCTGAGGAAGAAAAATGTTATCAGCAGTCTTGAACTGAAGCTCCTATTTTGTTCATTGTTAACAGTTACATTCAGGGACTATGCTCAAATATGTCAAATAGAAAACTCATTTAAACACACTCAGTTTACTTGGCTGCTTTACAGATATGCCCCGTCAACTAACATGGCTGTTAGATTAAAATCCACACTTAAAGTAAATACATACCTGAATGCAAGTGAATACCATGGCAATGTTGCTACCAGTAGTTAGCTATTCACTATTATCTATTAAATATTATAATTATGGAAACTAAACTTCTTTAAAACCTTATTTTAAGCATTCTTGGCATATCTACAACCTAAGGGCTAGCTTTTGCCCTGGCATGATGAGTGGAAATAAGCAGACACACGCTGATTCCACAGCATTCTACCTATACAAAGCAAAATGGGTGGGGCAAATCTGAGATGTCCATAGATGCTTCTGACTATCTACTGACCCAAGACACCATTCCCTCTTGAACCTCAGGTGTGAGTGGTAGCTGAGCCCTCTCCTAGCGTTTTAAAGTAGCAGCAGGGAATTGTGTCCTGTTATTGACGATCCCATCCTGTCAGAGGATAGCATGGGATCAGAGCTCCTTTATTCACAGTCTATGTTACCCCAGTGCACCAAACAGTGGGGAAGAGTTGGCATGAAAGAGCACTGACATTTTCTAAAGCAAATGGCCACCCAAAAGACACCGAAGCTCCTTGAGGAATTTTCGGTGTGGATAGAGAAATCACTCAGGGGTTAGTTTTTTTAATGCCACATCATCAAAATCACTTGGCCATATTGGGAAGGTGCACATAAGCACTTTAATAGGTTGCAGCATGCCTCTCCCCCATCCCTGTGAGGTTTGTTTTGCTGGATGACATTGAAGGAAGCTGGCCATGCTGGTGCCATTCCTATTTTAGAGAGTTTAACACGAATCACTAGCCGCAGAGCTTTTGCCCTGAGGAATGGCATTTTGCCCACACAGCATAGGGAAAGCTGTTGGTTCCCTCTCCTCAACAATGGGTAGGTAGTAAGGCAGGGCTAACTATATTGTTCTACAAATTCTCAGCTGAATTAAGTCCCACAAATATTAGAACTGTTCAAATCCCTGCTGTAATTCAACACATTGGGAAATTCATCCATAGTTTTTCCCTGGCAATTGGAACTGCTAGGTTGTGCATATTACTTGTAAATAAAAAACTTCATTAGCAAACAGTTATAATTGAAAGTGTGTCAGTAGAATCCCAGAAAATGTGAGAATTTCCACAGAAGAGTTATACCAACCATGTCTCCTTCAGAAGTCTGGAAATGAACAGCTAAGGGATTTTGGCACTTCACTCCTGTCATATACTGCTACATAATTTCGCAAAAAGTCAGAAAAGGTAGGAGATGCAGGTAGGTGTATGTACTGAACTTGTTGGAGCATCTGTATTGTAAGCAGGCGTATTTGACTAGCCAGACTGCATGCAAGTCTGGCCACATATCTGCCAGAAATTAGTTCTGGGTCCCCAATCAGTGATCACAGAATCACAGAATACTAGAAATGGAAGGGCGTGTCTATGCTTTGAGATAAGGTCGAATCTACTACGGTCAATGTATTACCACCTGATTTTGAGAAGTTGAAGGTCATGTCCTTACTACTGGCAAGCACTGAATGTTGCCCAAAATAGCACGTCCACAGTATGGAGCTTGCCATCGACTCAGACAGCAAGGCATCATGGGTAGCTCAGCAGTCTGGCCTATGCTTTTGGCATCCACTGGATCCAAAAATCAGCAGCAGCTGGTTAGAGGGGCTCAGATCAGCTGTGTCCCATAAGGCTCTCCTCTAGTCTCTCCCCCCTCGCATGAGGTAAAGGGGGGACAGTGTGCTCGTGCCTTTTGTGGCCTGGCTGTCCATACAGATGCCTGTGACCATGACCACAGTGTACTGGAGAGCACTGTTCTGCTCATGGGTGTCATGGTGCGCCTCCTGGCGCTGTTCTTTAAGAACATATGCATGTTGCTCCACCAAGAAGAGGAGAAGGATGAAGCTCAGTGTGGCACAGAGGCTCTGCTTAGACAAGCCCTGATGCTTATGCTAGTGCAGCCACAGGTCAATCCGCTGCAATGCCGGTTCTGGTGTTGGGAAACAAGCTCGGAATGGTGGGACCGCATTGTGATGCAGACATGGGACAAGCAGCAGTGGCTGCAGAACCTCAGCACGCAGAAGGCCACGTTCCTAGAACTCTGCAAATGGCTCGCCCCTGCCGTGAGGTGCCAGGATACCCATACGAGACCCGCTCTGACTATGGAGAAGCGCATGGCAATTGCTCTATGGAAGCTTGCCATGCCAGACAGCTATCAGGCATCAGGAACCAGTTTGTGGTGGGGAAATCTATAGTCAGGGCTGTTCTCATACAAGTAGCCAAGGCCATCAATAACATCCTGCTATGGAGAGTTGTAACTCTGGGGGATGTGGATACCATCATGGAAGACTTTACTGCAATAGGCTTCCCTAACTGCAGGGATGCCATAGACGGCACACACATCCCCATCCTGGGCCCTGAACATCATGCCTCGGAGTACATCAACCTCAAGGGGTACTTCTCCATGGTGCTTGTGGATCACAAGGGCTACTTCACCAATATCAATGTGGGATGGTCAGGAAAGATGCATGATGCTCACATCTTTCATAACTCCTGCCTCTTCCAAAAGATGCACGAAAGATAAACTTTCTTCCCCGACCAGAACATCAGAATCCGAGAGGTGGACATGCCCATCATGATCCTGGGTGACCCAGCCTCTACATGGGCAGCCTGGACCCCAGCAAGGAGGAGTTCAACAACAGGCTGAACAGGTGCAGAATGTTGGTGGAATGTGCATTCGGACATTTAAAGGCACAGTTCAGGAGTCTCCTGACTCGTCTGGGCCTCAGTGAATGCAACTCTCCCTTCGTGGTGGCAGCCTGTTGTGTGCTCCACAACCTGTGTGAGAACAAGGGGGAGGGGGACTTTTCTGGCTGGGTGGCGGGTCTGAGGCAAAGCGCCTAGCCAGAGAGTTCGAGCAGCCAGACACCAGCACCATAAGGACAGCACAGCAAGGGGCAGTGTGCATCAGAGAGGCATTGAAGGACAGTTTTATGCAAGGCTTCTTTTAGACTCTTCTATGTGGTTCTCCGCAAGTTGCCCCTGCATTCCCGGTGTTTCTTTTTAATCCCCTAACCCTCTCCCATACAGTTCAAGGAATTAAAAGATGATTGTGCAATGAACAGGAGTATTTATTTTGGGAAAAACAACAGGGAAAGGAATGAACTGGAAAATGGAAGTGGGAGGGTGGAGTGCTCAGGAATGTCAGTGGGACTGCTTTCTGCCTCCTAATGGCTCCAACTCCCCATGAATTCCTTCCCCCCAGTGTCCTGGGGACCCTGGAGGTGGAAGTAGGGTTGTCATCGAGGCAGGAGGAGTTCTGGGTGGTGGCCCATTCAAGCAGATCACCATGCGCTCTATGACAGAGATCAGGGTAGAGAACATAAGTCTCATGCTGCTTCGAGAGCTGATCCCTGGGCAGCTCTCTTCTCCAGCCACTCTTCAGTCCAGTCCAGGTGCTTGGCTCAGTTCCCTTGCACGAGGGCATGCATGCAGTCCAGCTGCTCATGGAACATCTCTACCTTTGTCCACTTTCGCCTGTGGATTCCAGCCAGGAGGGCAGATGCAATGGGAGGTGGGGGAAACATAGAGCTGGCAGACAGCCCAGCTGCAAAGAAAAGTTACAAAGGCAGACATTGCAGCAGACACATTGTGTGAAGCCTACCCGTTCTGTCCTAATCTTCAATGTTCTGTGCAAGACCAAATGTTAGCTTAAAAGCAGGCATTTTACAGCAGGTGCCCAGATGCTTCAGGGGAGCATCGGGAAAAACTCTGGAGGCAGGCAGTCATTGTGAGGGACCTGCCAGGCCAGGAGCCTGCAGGCGGGAGGGGAGTGGAGGCAGAAGGCAGCTTCCCACTGTGTCCAGAACATGCAGGGTCTAGCACATGCAGCTTGCCAGGGAAACTGCTCCTTTCTCAATCAGGGCAGCAGCCTGCAGGCGG
>CM057847.1:33155790-33172103 GCA_030068395.1 Apalone spinifera | reverse complement strand
TAGCTATGCTAAGTGAATATGGCCATAAATCTGGGCCTAATGCTGCTCTGCTTTGTGGTTCCATGACACCAGACCACTCACTGGTGGCTTGACATGAGAAGGTGTCTTACCACGGAGGACAGCATAAGGCTGGCCTCCCCAAAAACCTGGTGAGAAGGCTCAAAGAGTTCCTATGTGACAGCTTCATGGAGCTGTGCAGACAAGACTCACGTTCCATTTGCAGACACCTGTTTAGACTGAGAGAGAGCGTGCTGCAGCTCACACCCGTTGCCGGAACCCATCTGTAGTTAAACAATGTTTGTGAACCCAGCAGAAGTGCCCTGATGTTGCTCTATCAGGAGGCTCGGATACACTCAGTGAAGCCACACTGGGTGTATAAATATAAGAGGTTTTATTGCCAAAGCATATTATGCCTTACAGCCTTCACGCATTACTAAATATGTGCTTCTCAGCGCAGAGAAGCAGGCAATTAAGCAAGCAAGTGAGCATTCAGGCAAACAAGGATCCAATGCTTACACCCCTTTGGCTATCGCCAGTCCCGGGCCCTCCCGTCCATGCTCTCAAGGGCTGGTAGCAGGTGCTGCTCCAGCATGGGGAACTCCTGGGCATCCACACGGCGTAGATCCACAGGTGGGACTGACCATTCAAGCGGTGCCTTTCAGCTGTTTTACAACTCTTTCTTTCTGAGAAGCACAAACATTCACAGGCAGATTCTAGCAAGAAGCACCATGGCTATCCCATTCCCACACATGTCCTTGGGCTTAATTATCTCACAACTTGTTTATGCAGCTAAGGAGGTCTTGAGCCAGCTCATCACCGGTTAGAACCAGCCCAGCGCCAGCTCCAGCCAAGCCACCTGCAAAAACAGCAGGGGTAACTAACGGTCACCCCTGACACCTTCCCAGGGTTGTTGATGGCCTGGGAGATGTCCTGAGAGGACGGGAGTAGCTCTAGAGTCATAAGGAGTTCATGGCTCCTGGGCATCAGTGGCTGGCTGGTCTCCTCCTCATGCCCCTCCGCCACCTTGCTCTCCTCCTGGCTGTCACAAAGTGTGTCTTGGGCAAACTCAATAGCCACTCTGTGGGAGCTGGCTGCCTCCCCCGAACAGCATCCAGCACATGAGGTGCCGCCCCACAGCATCTGCTCTCCTCCTTTGCATTATGGTATGACCTCCTGAACTCCTTAATTTTCACCCTGCACTGCTGGGCGTCCCCGGAATGGCCTTTTGCCGCTTGGCCAGTTGCAACCCTGCATTAGGTGTCAGCTGGTCCTGAGCTCGTGCAAGATCAACTCCTCTCGATGAGGTCCAATATTTCCCGGGCACTCCAGGATGGTGCTCTTCTGCACTCCTGGGAAGTGGAGGCCATGGGAGCAGAAATGCTTGCAGCCACTAGAGTGTCTGAGGGAACGTTGGGAGCACTCATGTCATTGTCTGCCAGGATGTAGAACAGGCACTTCTACTGTTGCTGGAGCTTTTTATGCTCAGTGGGAGAGCAGAAGTTGTAACCTGTGACCACTCTGGCCACATTTTCTAGGTCTTAATCATTTTTGTTGCTCTTCTCTGGACTTTCTCCAATTTCTACACATCTTTCCTGAAATGTGGTGCCCAGAATGAGACATAATATTCCAGTTGAGGCCTAATCAGCACTGAGTAGAGCAGAACAATCACTTATTGTGTCTTACTTACAACACTCCTGTTAATATATCCCAGAATGATTTTTTTTTGTAACAGTGTCATACTGTTGTGTCATATTTATCTTGTGGTCCCTTTCTGCAATACTCCTTCCCGCACAGTCATTTCCCGTTCTTTGTGTATGAAACTGATTGTTCCTTTCTAAGTGGAGTGTTTTGCATTTGTCATTATTGTATTTCATCTTATATACCTCAGACCATTTATCAAGTTTGTCCAGTTGATCTGAGTCAGTTGCTCAGGTTAAGGTCATAAGTGGATTTCTATCATAAGACCAGTTTTTCCCACACCTAAAAAGTTGTGTTTCACATATAGTTTCCCGTGCATGTTCTCTTACTGATTAAGAATGGTCTTCTCACTGTGCAGATAGCAAGGTCTGTCACAGGTCTATATACAGCATACACTACAACTTCTACTCAACTTTCTAAACAGCTCATGTATGCTTAACACTACCCTTCAGTGACCATAGGATCTAACAATGTTTAGTGGCCGAGGCTGCCGTTACTCTGTTTGCATTTACTGCTGTGTGGACAGGACCTGCTAGCCACTGTTTAGCTCATGTGGTTGGTCCTCATTCATCCTTGCTCTTGGGATGGGATAGCATCCCAGGCTGTATTGCCGTATGTTCTGTTCTCAGTCATTCTCCAGCTCTCTGTCCACTGCTGCGGCAGATTGGAACAGCAGCCCATAATTTCCTAGAATGCTCTGATACAGATACTTAGGCAACAAGGAAGATGTGGCCTGCAGGGTGGTTTGACTTGACTTCCTGAGGTCTCTTCCAACCTTATGATTCTATGAAACAGGGTTTGACATATGATTGTCTTGTGGAAAAAATGCTGCTTTAAGGACACAACTCAGCCATATTTGCCAAGATTTTGCGTAGGAAAGGATGAACAGGCATTTACTTAGAAAGTACTTATTAAGATATAAAAGGTTGTTTACTTATATTTTAGCATGCTGGCTTCTAAATACCCTGCTGGGGTGGAGAGAGCTAACTTTTAAAGCAATAAATTGGTAACAAGTATGTGCTTGCTGAGTCAGAATATTCTTGAATTATCTGCTATTCCAATACCGGATTACATTACAGAAATATTTAGCCCAATCATTTCCTTTTTTAAAAGAATGGACCACTTTATGTTACTGTGATAATAAGCAAGTAACTACTAATGGTTAGCGAAGAACTGTGCCTACAGCTAGTCTATTAGTTACCGTCTGCACCATCCCAGTTGTTTGTATCATTCAGCTATTTCATGTTATCTTTGACTAAAGATTTTTTGGGCACTGAGAGTCATTTACGATGTTTGTATAGCGAATGAGGCTTCTAAGCCAAGGACAGGCAACCTTTAGGTAGCTGAGGGACACAAAATCCACTGAAACCTTTTGGTAGCCCCTACATTTATTTTTAATTCCAGGATGTAGTAGAAGAGGAAGTCGTGGCTGTTGAAGAAAAAGATGAGTTTGTACTCTCCCAACACCATCCCTGCTCAAGTCCCTGCTGCTGAGGAAATTTCTGTTCACGAGGCTGTCAGAAATTTTGTAGAAGGGGGAACAAGGCCAAAGAGCCCCTCTCTCTCCGTTCCTGGTTGCTCCAGCAATGACCCAGCTGCCCTCTTTTCTGGTGTCAAGTAGCCCTTGGTGGGTGAAAGACATAATTGCAGTGCCTGCTCAGCAGAATCTATTATTTTGTGGGAGGAGAGGGGCGGAGTGGGAGATATTAATTCTGCCTTTATGCTTCTTTTGTTAAAAGTGAAGAGGCTGGAGAGTCCTGCTTCTCATGCCAGTGCCTGTTCAGTAATCCCAGGTGCTGTCCATGAAAGCCATCCCTCAGCAAGCTCACTACTACCAGGGAGTCGCTGCCTCCTGCCCTTACTCCAGCAGGGAACAGCCTCCTCTCCTCCTCCAGACAGTAGAAAAAGCTGCCTCTTGCCTCCTTTTGTTGCTCTCTGCTCTGCAGTGACAGCTTTGTGTATCTTCCCTCACTCCGGGGCTGCCAGAGCTGCCCCGTCTCAGGCCCCAATCTGGATGGGGCTGAATGCTGTGTGATCCATGGCAAATCCATACCTGTGGCTATGACCCTGGTTGGGAGACAAGTGCAACCCTGGGCTACTAGTTGTCCATCCCTGCTACAGCACTACTGCAATGCAATAATAAAAAAAAATTGAGTTGCCATGATTTCTGATCACTTAGGACTTTACTTAATTCTATTTTTTTTACTTATGCGAATTAAATGCATATGCGCACACGTGCATTTTCAAATCAAGGCATGTGTGAGCATGCCAGTTCTTTTCACTGCATACACAACTGTAGTAAATAAATGTGCAACAGAAATCATGCACGTGTGCAAAAATAGGTGTGGATCTCAGGTCACAGTTTGTGTGTGTGTGTGGGGGGGGGGGGGAGAAATCAAGATTCAAATGTTTGAAATTACTAGGAAGAGAGAAAAAGAGGCACTGTTACCATGAATTATGTAAAACCTCCTTCAGTTTCTGATAGGGAATTCTATTTAAAATGGGTTCGGACATTCTTTCTTTCCCCCTACCCTGTGTAAGAGATATTTGTCGTGCTTCTTGATGTTTTTTATAGGGACAGAAGAGAAACTAAGTACCACTATTCCCATGCATGTAAGCTGACTGTGTCCAAAATATTTCCAAATGTAGAGATTAAACAAAATGAAAATATAGAGAATATTTCCCCTAATAGACTTCTTTCAGTTTTAGTAATTTATTTGTAACTGTAGTAGGTACCAAATTTTGAGTAAAAATGTTAACTGAAGTTAATGTCCCTTTTTACAATATCCAGTCTCATTGTAAACATACATTTTACTTCTCTACTTCTCCTACTGTATGCAGTTAAATCCTATTCAGGGAAGCAACCACAGTTACTGGATGGAGATCAAAATCCTTAAATAAACTTCCCAACTACAAATTAAACTGGGCCCTGAAGTGTAGGATCTTCAAGCTAGTACATAATAAAACCAGCTAAGTAGATTAGTCAGATTCTCCGATTCAGGACTACGGAAAACCTTTTTTTTTTTTAATTGCAAATCAGCCACCAAGAAGTCATTTTACTCGTATTCAGCATAACATTAAGCATATGAAAATGTGTCTTAAACAAAGAGCAATAAAATACTCCATTAGCTATTAACAAGGTAAACATACACTCTCACTCACAAAATTAAATTAGTTCAATGACCTTAAGTGCCTCTCAATTGGTCTGAATTCTAGAGGTCTATTTCCAGACAATGAACACTATTTATTTTCTGATTACAAAGTTATCTTATACTTGCATACTTTGTTGGAAAACTTGAAGTATGCATAGAAGTTAGGCTAACTCTTTCTGTCTTAGACATTATTCTTTTTACAGTTAGATACATCTTGGTACCTTGCTTCCTTCCCAACTGGCTGGCTAGCCATTGTTTTAGAAGGGAGCACTATTATTGTTCCTTTAGTAGCCTGTGTGAATAAACTTCTTTCTGCTCTCCACATCTATTTATATAACTGTATTCTCTGCTTCTTCTACAACAGTGAGGCCTATGTGTCTCAAACTATGCTGTATAATTAAAGTGTTAGACTGAAAGACAAATAACATTTATTTGTATATTTTATGCATCACAATCAATTTGTCTGCTAAACTACAAAGCATCAACTCCATCGACTTCTAGAGGGAATTTGGTTTTATGTATACACATTACTCCACTTGAAACAGTCAATATTATCATGTTTCTCATATTCGAACCATGTCTATGCTAGGGAAATTCTTTTAAAATGTGCCACTGTGGCTAACACTGGTTCAAATCCAGCAGATTTTTTCAGGAAGAATGGCTCTTGTACAAGAGGGGATTTTTGCGCAAAAAGGAGCCGTCTACACAGCTCCTTTCTGTGCAAAAGCCTCTTGTGCAAAAGCGGCTGCTAATTAATTATGCAAATGAAGCGTGGCAATATTCCACTCCACGCTTCATTTGCATAAGCTTTTGTGGAAGAAGGCTACAGTGTAGACGTAGCCTAAGAGAGATTGTTATAGATCATATTTCTCACCCTAGTCCTTATTTCTTGTAAAATCCTTCAAGTCAGAGCTGATCTTTTCTCTGTCCTGGTTCTAACAGCTTCTTGTGTGTATCCTCTTAGGGTGAGGAAGCAGTTTCAAAAGCCAGTGAAGATGATCACTGATTGTGTTCCATTCCTTAAATAGAATTTCCCTCAGGTGGGAATCCTTTATTTAAAACTCCCCATCTCTATGGAAAAATACCAAATTCAAGATGGATTCCAGCACCAAGTGGCATGGTTATGTTTTTCTGTAGGATCAACCAGTTTAGGCTTACAGGAAAAACAAAACCATTTACATATAATTTCTTTGAGCACCAGGCCATTAAATACCACTAATAGCTTTTACTAGAAATTCTAGATTAATAAGCAGGTTTACACTTCATATTTATAACTTCAAATACAGAAAGTTAGGTGCACAGAAATAGAATATACACATACAAGGAATCACAGGCTCTTGAATGAGATGTTAACTTGACTTGTTTTTCAAAAAGGAGATTTCAGTAATGTATATTCATATTTTAAAACATATTCCCATAAACATATGGAGCCATAGCATCACAGACATAGTGCTTAATTTGTTGTTAGCAGCCAGGTTCCCATCTACACTGTGATCCTCAATATTACTAACAAATCCAGGTTAGCAACGGTAGGAAATCTGAAGCGTTTTTTTCTGCTATATGCAGGCCTAAAAATGGCTGAATTCCATATAATCAGCTAGAAATATGGTCAATAGTTAGACTGATCATTTGAGAAGCCTGGAATAATCAGTGTACCACAGGATAATGTAATTATTTTTTAATTAATCAGCGTACAGGAGAGAAATTTACTTTATTCAAATATTAAGTGCAATGGCAAAAATCTAATTATACTTGTGAGAAGTCAATATAAATTCCAGTTTGAGTACATTAATTCCCACTCTACAGCAATTAAACTTTCATTTTAATCTGAGGTGGGGGGTATATATAGGCCTTAAAAACAATTGAAGAATTTGACTGGAATATTTTAAGAACCAATGACATGAGAAGAAAAAAGGTGAATAAGGACCAACATGGTTCAATTCAGAGTGCTTAACATTCAAAATTGAGAGAGTTATATTATGAGCTTTAACCCCATCCCCTCCCCCAAAACAACAAAACCAAAAAACCAATAGCAGCCAAATACAAAAGGAGAAATGGGACAGGAAAATAAGAATAACAGTTCCTTTAACTAAGCCAATACAGTTGAATTCTATTTTTAATGTCTACAAAGTGCTTTCAATGCATCCAGTAGAAGACACAAGTATTTTATGTTATTAATTGCAGTAAGACACTGACCATCACTTGCAAGGCGTCACTCTGGTAAATAACCAGAAAAAGTGGCTTCCAATAGGAAGAGAAGGGAATAAAGAGACAGAGATATAAGGAACTGCTAATAGTCTGTCTCAGCAGCTCAACTATAGACATGTTTTTTGATGCTGACAAATTTGTGTACATGTAATTATATACAAATGGAGGTGGTATACTGACCTAACTGGTGGCACTAAAACTACCTACAGAGAGATAAGAACGAGTGAGCTCTACAGCCTTAGCTGAGAGCTGGCTGGCTTTCAGCTCAAGCAGTAAAGGCTCATACACTAAAATCCAGCTGTCCCAGGTTCGGTTCCATCTGTCAGTGTTACGTACACATAGTTCTTTATTTGAAAATACCATCTCGTAAGCTTTCCACTTGTGGCTGATCTGAAGACACCTAAGAGTACATTTTGTAACTCTGGAAGGTAAGCTGCCGATAGGGTTAGCTGGTTGCAGATAGTCTCTGAAATTAGTGGGGCTGCCCTTTGTTGATGTAAAAGACCGTTGTAGTATGTCCGACTATAAGAGGACATGATGGCAGCAGATGAATGGAAGACTCACATACTTTCCTTACTGCAGGTAATTCCACAACATTAATATGATCTGAAGATATCCATGTTCTTTATGCCATGCAGATGCTCATATGTGCTCCCCAACCTAGCAGGGATGCATCCTATTAAAATTATGGACTATTTATAAGTGGATGAATATGGTTTTGCAGAACATCAGACCTGAAGATGCTAATGATGCCAACGCATCCCATGTAGTAAGAGCTGAAGACGTGGTGAGTCTGCCCCACCTTTTATAAGGTATGAAGTGAAGCAGGGGGCATACATGAACCAATGGGCATTACTTTCAATTATCTGACTCGGGGCACATGTGTAACCCCCAGTGGAATACAATATGGCCCAGATCCCATGGAGCCACCTACCTCCCCACCCCCGTGCTGCTGCCTCTAATAGAGAGGAAGCAGTGGGGGGAGGAGGGGAGGGGCAGGCTGGAATCAGTACACACAGGAATCTAGGTTTCAACCCAGCTGCCTGCATGAATTGGCTTCTGCAGAGCCTACCTCTCCATCTGTGCTGCAGCCTCTCCACCAGAGGCAGCAGCGGGAAAGGACAGGGGCAGGCAGAAGCCAATATGCATGGAGGGGCAGCTTTTAAGCTGGCTCTCCGCACGTGCTGGCTCTGCGGAGCCTCATAGGGGTCATAAGGCTCAGTGAATCAGGGTTTGTGAAATGCTCAGAAGTCCTTTGAAGAAAGGAGCAGCACAAATACACATTTCATTAACAGGTTACATATTTACTGGAAGATTTTATTTTTATTATGTTAAACCCTCTAATCCTCATCTGGATACCCCTCTAAGACTGCAGTAAATTGTGTTTCCCAGTACCTGCTACACAGCCGGACTGAGAATCTGGAGCTTGAGGCCAACAAGTCATTGGGCCCTTGTGGCTTCTCCAAGCCATGGCCCCAGTCCTCAACTTAAAATGATAGTGGCAATGGGGCCCATTCGCCTTTTGAAGAGGCAAGGGCACAATACCCTCTTCTCACGTGCTATTTGAGGTTCTCCTCCTTTTGCGGTCAGAAAAGCTGTGAGCAGCAGTCCCCTGGAAGCCCCTCCTCCTCCCTCCAGTAGTTTCCCTCAACTAATAAGGTTTATCCATTTGAGTAGGTTAGTCTGGCCTACACTGCTCTCGTCTCCTTCTGTCCCATGCAGATTACTCTGGAGGTATTGTGGAAACCTTCCTGAGCAGTCTGCCACTGAGATACATGGAGTTGTTCACACCCCCCAGAGCTATTGTTTCAGATGTCACTGAGCTAGTTATACTTGGGTCACTTTTTCAAGCTTTTCTTTACAATGATGAGGGCTAAAAACTTTATTTTAAATGAAAACCGACAGTCTGATGTAATTTTGTGACTCCAGGAAGTAGGGTCCTAGGCACAGACCTATGAGCGATTCTGGCTTAATCCAATCTACTGGGTCTTTTTTGGCACTGAAAATAAAAAGCAAATACCTTCCTATGACAGGGGGTACCAGGCCCTTTGAGCACCCCTCCTAGAGATCTTGCAGTCCTCCACCCCAGAAAAGGAGCAGTAAAGAGAATTCCTCCAGGCCTGCCTAGAGAGGCTGCAGGGAAGCAGCCAATCAGAGCACCATAGGCTCAATTAAAAGGGACGCAGCCCCGGGAATAGAAGTGACAATTGTTAAAGAAATCAGCATGTTACTGCTACTTGTAGGGCCCCTTGCTTGGGACTTGGGGTAGTGGTGGGACTACGTCCCCACCCTCGGCCACTGGGGGAAAGGCCTAAGTTCCGAGAAGGCAATACGGTTGTTTAGAGGCCCAAGTGAAGGACTGGGCATAAAGAGCCTCCAGGGAGGAAGCCCTGGAGGCAGCATGCTACATCAGGGCAGACATGAACTTAAAAAGCTGGCCCAGAAAGGGGCTCAGAATTAAGAGCTGCAGACATTACCAAAGGCACAAGAAAAGGCCCTGCTGCACCTTTTACCCCAGAGGGATTCCTTCATGTGTTTGGAATATGGATGACTTAGCTGGAGAGCTGAGCCATTGAGAACCTGAAGGACGAGGGCATCTGTAGACATGGGGCACCATGAGTAGAGACAGAAGATTTGCACTCACCGGACAGGAGGCACTCATGAGAGATGAGTGTGCACCATTACACTTCCTCTATATTGCAGTCTAGGGGAGGAATTTAAAGTCTCCAATCAAATTATATAACATTAATGCAGGGTCTTTATCGACTATCTCTTTTATGCCATGGGAATGTATGCAGTGTAGAGTAAACGTTTTCTAAGAATAAAACTTCCATTACGGTGGAGAAATACAGCAACTTAGCAGTTCTGGTTTTGTGATCTGTTAGTAACCATCTGTTGCTTTCGTGGCTTATGGCAGCAATCATAAGAGGAGGCTCTCAAATCAGAACCAGCTGTTTTTAGAAGGCAAACCAAAAATAGATATCAGGCAAAGCTGCTGGAGGAATCCAACCTTCATCCAGTGAAGGGTAACTGTTACTGCTGTTCAAAGAGTATCAGTGAAGCACACACACTTACAAGTGCTGGCTTCTGAAGAGAAACCCCAGCTGCAAATCTAAATTATAATCCATTTCCCTAGTAGTGGTTGGCACTGAATATCTAGAAATCCTCACTTGAGATGAGTCACTTTGTTTTATTTTTATCATTCAGAGTTTGTTTCAAAGCTATCTCTGAAGAGTTAAGGAAAGATTATACCACCAATAGTTTTCTTCCTGGGTAAGAACATTTTCATTTAAAAAGGGGTGGTGTGATATTTTTAGATCTGTTCAACAATAAGTGGACAGTATTATCTCTAGTGTCTGGTGTGCATGTCAGATAGCTAAGCAGGACTGTGAGTTACACCAGGATAAGTCCAGGATAATTCCACTGGCTTCAACAGAGTTACCCAGAATAAAAGGCTAAGTTGCAGCTTTGCTATAAACCCTGATCAAGGGTCAGGGTGTATTTATGCTGTCCCAGGAGCAAGATTGTGTTTCACCTAGTCACAGTCTGCTTTCTGTTTCCTCACTTGCTCTGAAGGGGCGGGGAAGCACTCTGTGAGCAGTCTTTCTCTAGTACAAATTACTTCCCTAGTTCACAGGCTCACTGAAGCTACGTCTTTACTCTGCGGAAGATTGATGATGCTGGGATCAATCTTCCAGAGTTCAATTTAGCGAGTCTAGTCAAACTAGGAGGATGCTCTCACCAAGATCTGGTATTCCTGCTCTTCTGAGGAATAAAGGAAACCAACGGGAGTGTTTCCTCCCATCAGCCTCCCACTGTGGGGATACCGCCAACTCCAACTACATTTTCTACATAGCTGGAGTAGGTCTAGTATAGACCTGGCTTGAACATGTTCAGCTTTCGCTCTATTTAGTCCCCAACCACTTACATAGAATGGGGACAAACTGTCACAAGAGGCACCACCAGAGAGAGAGCAGCCAAATGTGGAACTCATGAAGCAGGTCCCAATCGCTAAATGAAAGCAGAATTTATCTGACAATACTCTGTGTTACTCCTGTTCTAGCAGTGTTCAGATGTACCAGTTTGGCTCAAGGCCGCGCCCCCTCCCCCCCATCATGCTGGCTGTTGCATTTAATTTTCCGGCTTCCTGAAATCTTCACATTTTATTTCAGAAATGAGGAACCTGCAGCCCATGTACCAGATCCAGCCCCCTGGATCGGTCCCATTGAGGCTTGGGGCTTCCTCCTACAGCGTGGCGAGCCAGTGCTTCCACTCCAGCCTCACAACAAGTCTCTGAGCCTCAGCGTGGAGACTTTATTTTCTTTATTTAAAGTTTATTTTCTATGCATGCAAAACAAGTTCTTTTGACCTATGACAAGTATTTAGGGAAAGAGCACACAGCAAATCTCACCTGTTTTCTCAGGTTCCTGGTTGTGTTTGTGGAGCAAGTGATCTGTTTGCCCAGATTAGGATTGGTTAATATTAGATTCACGGGGAAGCCGAGAAGCTGCCAATTTGTGGCAGTCATGTATTTTTAATGTATGGCAATGACACAGAGCATAGGGTAAGTGCTCCTTTACTGTATTACAGAAGGAAATAAGAATACCCAAAACCTACCTCCAAAGTGGGATGAATTATACAATGAAAAAAAACCCATTTGATTTATGATTTGATACAATTTTATTCTGAAGCATTTGTAAGAATGGGATTATTTACATGTCTGAGTAGTTTCTCTATAAAAGACACATGCAGCTGGAAGAAGCTGCCTGTTAAGCTTAAATATATTGAAACTAACACAACTGGAAGAGACCAGTGGCATTTATAATAATCACATTGGGTGAAACTTACAGACCTATGCACAGCTTGGGAAGAGGGTGTGATGGCCATGAATCAGGAACCCAGCAACTCTCTGTTCCCCTTGATATGCGATGTGGCAGACCTCTCTATCCGCTGTGCATGGCTCACCACCGAAAGAACTGGAATGGACCACAAGGATGGGGCACGCTCCCTTCACTCACAATTATGCAGCCCCTGTAGCCCCACATAGGCAACGTGCAAGGGTCACAGCTGCTATTCCAGGCTATGAGTTGGCAGAGTAGTTTGTAGAACTACCCCTACCCCAGCCACCATGACAGTCCCCAGAACAAACCTTGCTGTTTCTTTGGACTGTGACTAGAAGGGCTGTTTGGGGAGATAAATTTAAGCCTTCGGACCAAGTCCAGCCACCTCCTCTATAGTCAGAGAGGTCCCCTGGCAGTTAAACTGGTGTGACTTAAGTCTTGGCTTGACAAAGCCCTGGCTGGATTGATTTAATTGGGATTGGTCCTGCCTTAGGCAGGGGGCTGGACTTGATGGTCTTTTAAAGTCTCTTCCAGCTCTATGATTCTACGACTTCCCTGGGCACGGATGGGAAATGGATGCTGGGGTGGAGGTCTGACCTCCCTGCATGACACAGAACATCATTCTGCCTGAGTTTCCTGCTTAGCAGGGGTGGAGGGAATCGAACAATCTATTCCTGCATGGATTTTCCAGCCCTTCATCATGTGGGGATGTATAGAAAGACCTGTGAAATCTACTTCAGTGTAAAGCAGATTCGATACAGCATCTATGGCACTGCAGTCATTAGAGTACTGGAGGATTTCTTCTGTTCAGCCTGAGCAGAGGCTGGACTCAGGATTTGGTCCATACCATACAATCTCTTGTGAATGTCACTTACATGGCATGTATTGCCTCCACTGTTAATTATAGACAGCCACTAACAATCATAGAAATCCACAGTGGCAGATTTTTTTAAATGTTGTGTTGGAGTCTGCAACACAATGCAAGACCAAACTGAAATCTGAGAATCTGGCCCAGAAGACCTAGAGCCATGTTCACTACTTGAGGATCATGACCCATGAAAATAGCTCTTCTATTATTTGAGAGCTAGAACTGATGGAGCAACTCAATTATTGTTATGGTTCAACCTTAAGAAGATAGCTGAGAGAGGAGCTCAGTTTAATGTTTCTATAGACAAGGGGTTCTCAAACTGTCGGTCGGGATCCCAAAGTGGGTCACAATCAGGGATGTCAACGTGTAGGCAACTACACCATTAACCAATAACCCTGGGCCTATCAGTTAATTTGTCGACTACATGCATCCCCTCCCCCGCTGCCTTTGTATCAGAAGCAGCAATGTGGGGGAGGGATGAGCTGGAGCCAGTGCCTATAAGAAATTGGCTTAAGAGCTGGATCTCCCCTGCCTGCTCTCCACCCCAACCCCACCCCTGCTCCTGCCTCTGATAGAGAAGCAGCAGTGTGGAAGGTGAGGGGGACAGGCAGGAGCCGATACGCATGGGGAGCCAGCTCTCCATGTATGCCAGCTCCACAGATCCACCTGCCCCCCCTTGCTGCCTCCTACAGAGGCAGTGGGGGTGGGGGGATGGGCAGGAGCTGGCTTAAAGGCTGGTTCCCCTGAGCACCAGCTCCGCGGTGCCACTTGCCCCTGCACCCCGTGCTGCTGCCTCTATCAGAGTTGCCGTGCAGTTACATGTCTATTCCACTACACACTGTCTAACATTCCTAGTCGCAATCCGTTGGCCCTGGGCCCCAGCAAAGCCTGAAGCCTAAGTCCCACCACTCAGGAATGAAGCCCAAGAGCCACCCCCGGGGCCTGCCCGGGGTTAAGGTTACATGCCCTCATCCCAAGGCAGAAGCCTTTAGACTGAAGCCTTGCCTCCCCCTACCCCCACCTGGGTCATGCGCCAATTTTTGTTGTGAGAAGGAGGTTATGGAGCAATGAAGTTTGAGAACTGCTGTTACAGATGTTCCACACCACGGCTGGTTAACACCCCAGCAAGTAATTCATGCGAGGAGCTACTTCTTAGTTTCCAACCTATACTAAGATACTCCAGTGCTATAATGGTGGGGAACAGTTTACTCGGGTGCGGATCTGTCACAGAATGAATTAGTCTGCTGCTTTCTAAAACAAGCTCTGAGCCTCAGTGATGCTTAGTATCCGCTTGACCAGCACTGCATGGTTCATGTTATGTTTGAGCCTGCAGCCTTGCCAACAACACTGGGACTGACCTGGGGCAAATGCAAGGGAAAGGGAAGAAGGAGGGAAGTGTTATGCATGGGGTCAATACATGGTTGCCAACCCTCCAGGATTCAAAAATTGATCTTTTTAATTGAAGACTATCATGTGATGTATCCTCCAGGAATACATCCAACCAAAATTTGCAACTCCAGGGTCAATGCTAGCTAAATTCATTCAACTACTCAGCAGAGAATTTTTTTAAGAAAGGAGAAGCAGTGAGATCCACTGAGCTCTGACAGCCCTTTGAAGAACCTCATTCTAACTAGCAACCATCACTCTCTTGGACTTTAAATATAAATATGTGACACTCACTGAGTTGTTCAACAGTAACGTAAAAAATACTATACTCTAAGATCAACAGGATGGTCAGAAATGTATCTTTCTACTCAGTTCTTGTCTCCTGGGAGGTTGGGTGCACTATAGACATCTCTGACAGCTACTGTACCAGCACTCATAGGGTATGGGGGCTAAGCAACCTTTTCTAGAGGGCGTGGAACAAAAGAAGTGTGCTGCAGTAGTGTATTATCCAATACCAGACAAGCATTCTCTTTAGGAACTATATCTAACTCATGCTGGAAGACAGACTCAGTGATCTAATAGGTCTGGCACAGGGAAAGAACCTATTACAAATTAAGACAAAATCAACAGTTCCAACACTAAGCCATTTAAAACCAGTTATAAGATAAATGGATCTAAGGCTGGTCTACACTGGGAGTTTAGGTTGAATTTAGCTGCATTAGGTTGATTTTCTAAACAATGAATCCACACTACCAAGCCCATCCCATCGACTTTAAGGGCTGTTAAAGTTGATTTCTATACTCCTGCTTTCACAGGAGTAACAGCTAAATTGAATCTTGTATGGTCGACTTTCCAGTAGTGTAGACACAGTGCTGCGAAAATAGACGTCCTTGGCTTCCCAGATGTGTCCCACAGTGCCCTGCATGGTCTGGCCATGACTTAGAACTCTACTGCTCTCCAAGTGAAAAGGAAAAGCCCTGGGAAAATAAGAATTTCATTTTCTGCGTGGCCAGTGCAGTGAGCAGACCTCAGAGTGGGCAGCACACCTGACCCTGAGTTCAAGTTCCATGAGCTCCATTAGTTTCCAGGGTTGCAGACAAGCACCAGCATGGAACATCCTGGATGTCATGGCTGTGTTGGGAGAGGAATCTGTTCCTGCAGAACTACAAACCAGGAAAAGGAATGCAGATATCCATGCAAGGGATATTAAATTGCAATTAATCAGCTAATTGAGTAGTCAATGGAATTTCCGGCTCCTGCTACATTTAAACTGCAGAGCCACAGTGGGGTTAGCTCCCGGGGCCAGTGTGAGCCAGGACTAAGCTGTCTCAGCTTGCACCGGCTCAGGAGCTAACCCCGCTGTGGCTCTGCCTTTTAAATGTAGTAAGAACCTGCTGGGCAGTGTTCCAGAGCTGGTACAAAATGGGACTGCTTATTCCCAGCTCACACCAGTCCTGGTAGCTAACTCCACTGCAGCTCTGCAGTTTAAATGATGATGATCCCTCAGCATTCACTCTTATCTCTGGCTGTGCTATGTAATTTAGATTGCAAGTTACTTGAGGCAGGATTCTGTTTGTGCTTTGCCTATAAAGCACCAAGTTTACCTTTGATGTTGATATACCTTTGCTCTGGAAGATAAACAGTGTTTTGTTATATGCCAGTGAGCAACCTGTGGTCTGCGGACTGCATGCAGCCCACCAGGGTTCTATGTGTGGCCCACAAGACATTTTGTTCACTGTTGTCCACCTGCAGAGTTGCCCAATTCCACTGGTTTCCATCAGTGTTGTTTTTCCAGTTGGTGCTACTAAATTGACACACAAGTAAAGCAAGGACATGTGAAGTGAAGTGCGTGCTGATTGCACACAACACTATGAGAGTCGTGTGCTCCCTCTGCATCCAATCAAAGTGCTGCCACGGTTCATTTGGGACACCTTGAAAATTCTAGATACACAAGTGCAATTAGTAAATCTACCCTCTCCCAGGAGACTGTCTTTGTTACAACAATCTTGTAGCCCACTGAGATGAAAGAGAGTCACTCCTGTTGCCCATTACTGTTATATGCAAATCACCAAGTGCTGGCTATTACATAAGAACATAAGAACGGCTGTACCGGGTCAGACCAAAGAGCCATCTAGCCCAGTATCCTGTCTGCCGACAGTG
>CM057847.1:33143487-33155690 GCA_030068395.1 Apalone spinifera | reverse complement strand
CTCAGTTTGGTGAGATCTTCTTGGAGTCCCTCACAGTCTGCTTCTGTCTTGAAAGAAGAGTTACTGCATTTACTGCTACAGAATGGATGCAGCATAGCACATCTGAAGAATTATTACTCTAGTAGCTACATGAGTCAAACAACAATCTTTATGAAAAATAATACTCATAACAGAAACAGGTCATTCAATTCCAAACTCCAACTAATATGAAATGGGCTCTCTCATTCTTTCCAATTTCTCAATAAGATTATAAAAAGAAGTGGTGATGGTGGGCTTGGTTTTTTAGTTTTTTTAGGGCTTTGTATGTGTGTCAAAAAAATTGAGTTAGAAAAAGTAAGGCTTGAGGCTCAGTACCAAATATGCATTCTAGGAATAGTAATATTCATAAGTGTTGCAAACTCTTGTGATTTTTATTGCAAGTCTCATGAGACCTAATATTATTCTTAAAGCCCCAGCTGCTGGACTTATGATTACATAAGAATCACAGCTATAAATTAAAGGTGAAGGTGAATTTCTAGCCCTCATAGATGTGGAGGAAAAACATTGAAAACATCAACCCTAAAAACTCAAAATCAGAAGACAAAAAGAACTCCAGGGTGGATTTTTTCCCCCAAAAGGATCATGAATTGGAAAAGGCATGGAGCTGACTCATGATTTTTGAATGTTTACGATTATCAGTTATTAATATTTTGTCAAATTAAACTGACTGCCATTTTGATCTCGATGTAGGGCCTGATGCAACACACGCTGAACTCAATGGAAAGACTCCCATTGACCTCGAAGAAATTTGGGTCAGCCCTTAATATATATACTAAGAAGACAAGTAATGTGATCTAACTATGGAAAGTGGACCTGAGCTGAAAGAGATGTATTCAGGTCCAGATCAGGTTTTGGCTGGGGTTCAAAATTGGCTCCAGAAAATGGGTTCCTTTTTATTTTAGAACCAGAGATTCAGATCATACGAGTAAGTTACAAACCTGCATGAAATTCTCAAAGTTTGGTATAATCTCAACCACAATTGGCTGGACTTTTAAACAACCTTAACACAAGGAGATAAGAGGGATGAAATTGGCCCCTTTATTTGATATAGCTTTAATAAAGGTATTATCCTTTATTAAATGAGTGTAGATGTGACGAGTTAAAATCAATTCAGAAATAAAAAAAAACAGGTGGAAGTGTTGTACTGGCAAATCAATAATTACTGTGTTCAATATTGTCTTTTAAATTTATGGTAGGTGCACAGTATTAGCTCGGCATCACAAAAACCTGTATGACCTAAGAATGGAGTTCAGATAGACCTTGGTCTCAAATTCAAGGACACTTAGTTACTTTTAATCTAAAAAGTGAAATTTGTACTTGACTATATAGTGAGAATGAAACAGTCTGTTTAGGAGTAGGGTCTCTCAATCAGAGATTCCAGAAATGTATTTCAAACATTAAATTTGTATTCTTTAGCTATTGAGGTTTTACAGAAGGGCCTCTCACACTGGGTTAACTGGCTCTGTGGTCATTACTCAAGTCTGCCACTTATTTTGTGACTTTGGAGAAAATAATTTTGATCTGTAGTTTTCAAAAACATCCATTATATTTCTGTACTCAATTAAAAGATACCCACAACCAGATTTTCAAAAAGAACTGCTACCTCTTGGCACAAACTGAGGGATGAGGGGAGAGGCAGAAATGCTTCAGGTGTCTCAAATATACCACCTAAATGTAATAGGCACTTTTGAAAATGAAGGCCTTAGTATCTCTGATCCTCAAATTTTTCCCTTCTGAGGACAGGGTGTTGGGATTCTTGTTGAACTGATGTTTGAGATTATTAGATGGAAAACACAGCATAAGAATTATTCTTCAAAAAGCATTTTTAAAATCAACCTACAGTTTTTATTATTCCCTGTACTAGAACTGAGGATATCAGGTTTTCACTATCTCCCCTATAATTCTCAGCCTGATCCAGCAAAAGAATTCACAAAATGACATTAGTTTGTTGCCCTGTAGATACCGCAAGGCTTAAATTGCAAACCACACATTTGGCACATTTTCATTTTAATGTAATCTCTACACACATTTCCACACGCTAATTGCTTCCCTGCACACACCAACCATTTGAGGGAGCATATCATATGCTATACGCAGATTGAGGAGCCGAAATACCCATGGGGCAATTTGTGCCCAACAATGGGTACATAAGCCAGCTGCAACTCGGAAGCTAACTAGAGAAAGAAGTGATAATTGCTATAATTCGTCTACTAAAATAGCCAGTTTTCTTCAAGTTTTACAATAATAGAGATGTCAGTTGTTAACTGTTATGGCCCAATGTTCGAGAGAGTTACACTTGCATATTCCAGGGCTGCATTTTGATATGATGATATGGACCATCTGATAATGGCTAGAGAAGTCACTAACAGGGATTATAGATATCACTACTATCTCTATTTATAGCAACAACAACAAAAAATCTCATTTAGCAGATTGTGTACACAGCTTCACTAGGTAACCATGCCTTTATGTAATCATTACCCTTATTCTCCTTCATGCATGCCCCTAGCTTCTTACTGAAACAAAAGACAGGACTATGTAGCACTTTAAAGACTAACAAGATGGTTTATTAGGTGATGAGCTTTCGTGGGCCAGTCCCACTTCCTCAGATCAAATTCTGGAAGAGAATTGGCATGACCATATATACCAAAGGAATACAATTAAAAAAACCGAACACATTATAAAACTGACAAATCAGATTTAGAACAGAAGGGGGGTGAGGAGGAAGGCTAGTATCTATGAGATAATGATACTAGGGGTGATAATTGGGAAAGCTATCTTTGTAATGAGTAAGGTAATTAGCATCTTAGTTAAATTAGCTTCTTAGTTACTTCTTCTTGTGCCTTGTGTTAATGTAGGCTCAAATCTTGCAAAAACATGTGCTCAGCTGTTAACAACCTGATCACATTGATTTCAAGAAAGGATTCCATTATAAGGCCTACATTAAGACTTTAATAAATGCCTTTGACTTCAGTGCGAATACTCAAAGTTAAGTACAGTATGTGCCTAAGTGTTTGCAAGAAGGGCCCTCTCTATATTAGCTTATACACCGTGTCCAACAGCACCCAGATACTGATTGATGCTGCTGGGTGCTACTGGAATACAAATCCCCATCATTATCTGACCTGGATAAGAGAGAGACTCCTAGCCAAACCAGGAGGATTAGCAACCCTAGCTATAGGGCTGCAGTATTTTATGGCAAGCTAATTTGGAGTGGGAGGGAGAGGAAATCACCTGCTCCACTAAGTCAAAATGTAAGGATGGATTATAAGTAGGGACGTTAAATTTAGTTCGATTAGTCAATAAGTGGGGGAGCTACAAGTGTGATGTTAGCTTCTCCCAACACTGTATCCGCAGGGGGCAGGGAGGTAGCAGGGACCGGGAGCAAACCGGGAATCACCTGCCACTGGCTCACGTCCAGTTCTAGACACTGCGCCTCTGCCTTTAAATGTATTAAGAGCCACATTTAAAAGGCTGAAGCACAGTGGGGGACCCAGCATGAGCTGGATTCCCGGCTCATGCTGGGTCCCCCCTGCTGCTCACCGGCCTTAAATGTGAAAAAGGTGGGAACGCAGCGGGGGGGATCTGGCACAAGCCAGGAATCAGCTGTCCCAGCTCATGCCAGGTTCCTCCTCTGCAGAGGCACAACATCTGGGACTGGGCGTGAGCTGGGAATCAGCTGATTCCTGGCTTGCACCTGGTCCCTGCTACCTCCCTGTCCCCTGAGGAGACTCCCCAGCACCTGCTCCTGCTGCCCCTCCACTGCCTCTGCTAGAGGCAGTAAAGGGGGAAGGGGGAAGTGACTAGTTGAGGGACTAGTCGACTATCCAATAAGCTTCTGCTTATCGGACTGTCAACTAGTCGCTTACATCCCTAATTGTGAGCTGGTGTAAATCAGAGAAGCTTCAGTGGAGATAGTCTTATAATTGGCTTGTGAAGTATATTATTAAACTATCAGCAGCAGAAATATTTAGGAAGTAGCCTGGATTAACCAACATGGAAACACCCAAAAGCAGTATCTATAGTGCTTTAAACTTTTCTATTTTAATATTGTTTTAGAAGCTTTAAAGGAACATTTCTGTTACCACAAGGTTCTCAATCTTTCCTTCTGAGACACCGCCCCCCTCATAAACATACTATAAAAATTCTACAGCACACTCATGACACAACCCCTATTTTTTAGATTCACTGACCCTAAGTCAAGTGAATCATTGTGCTCAAGTAAACACTGCAGGAACTGGTCCTCTGATTCCAGAGGAATTCCAACAGATTATAAAAGTTTCAAAGTTTAAATTTTGAGGACTAAAAAACGTTACCAGTTTCTTTGAATTGGTACTCCAAGATCCGGACTCCTAACACTAACTACCTTTGCTTGAGATAAATCAGGAGTAACTCACTTTATCTCCTTGCCATGTATCAAGTGGTGCATCCCACTAGTTCAATGGGTGGGGAAATCCAGCTTGCAGGTCAGATCCAACCCCCTGATTAATTTGATCCAGCCCATGGCAAGTCTGAGCTGCAGGCTGGAAGCCCCAAGTCTTGGCTACCCCGGTGAGGCTGGAATGCAAGCAGTTCACCCTGCTGTGGGGGGAAAACCTCAAGCCTCAGCACCTCCCCCCTATTGGGCTGAAGTGAGAGCATTGGCTGGCCAGAACTGGGCAAGCCACAGCGCCCTGAGTTGAGTGAGAATGAGGTAGTTTTGTTTGATGATGTTGTTGGTTTCTCACTTGGGAGCAGGTGAGAATGAGGGGGTTTGGTTGGTTGGTTGGTTGGTTGGGGGGGGCGGGTTGTTTGCTTTTTACTTGCATGGCCTCTGATTTTTCTGTGGTCAACGGACCCTGATGAAAAAAAAGGTTCTCCAACGCAGCACCAGTCACACAGGAAGACATAGGGTGCTCAGGTTCTATATTGGCATACTTGCAACACAGAAACGTACAGAATACTGAGACAAAGCTGTACACTGTCAGCCCCCTATAATAGTAACAAACAAAGAGAGTGGTTTCAGATGTCACCTAACACTAAGCTCTGTCAAAAATGAGCAGTTTTATATTTACTGTACTTAAAAAAGGTTTTAGAATGTTAATAAATATTTTATTAAGTCAAATATTCATGGCCTATTTTCATGAATATTTTTTAAAATATTCCATATATTACATTTTTGACATTATAGGAAAGATTTAATTTGAGTCGGACAATAGGATTGATAAAGGAAACACTAAATAACTTTCCTTTTATTTTTAAACTACTTGCCTGTATTTATATCAATATCAGTCATGAAATATGACTTTCTGATCTACAAAACAAAAGAAAAATAAAAACCCATCATAAATGACTTTGCCTCGCTGGAAATGAGACCGGTTCAGGTACTGATTTCTGTTGCCTCTGCTAGTAGGAGTTTTGCCACTCACACAAAATATGCTTTCACTGGGCATGAAATAACTGGGTGAATGTTGTTTACTTTGCTTCAGATGGATATCTGTGTGAAACAGACTAATTCAGGGAAGGGCAATAAAACTGCAGCAGTTTGCCAGAGTTAGCCCTGGTAGGCCACCGCTACTATATTTACCTGCACCTTCCACAGGTACCAGTTGACTGCAGCTCCCATTGGCTGCAGACCACCGTTCCCAGCCAAAGTGGCACGGACTAGAACACCACATCCCACAGCTTCACTGCCTGGGAACAGCGATCCGCAGCTAACGGGAGGTACAACTGCCAATATCTGCCAAGGCATAGGTAAATATAGCAATAGCGGCCCATCTTGGCAGATCAGATCTGGCCCATGGGCCGGTATTTCCCCTCCCCTGCTGTAGTTCAAACTATGTAGTTACTGGGCTATGTCTATGGCTTTTATTATGCAGATCAGACTAGATTATCATAATAAACAAAAGTTGATATATATTTGAAATGAAAAAGCACATAGTCATGTTTCAAAAGGCCTTGCAATGAGAAATTTTGGACTATCTAAAAAGGAAATTTGACCTTAGTTCTGCAGTATGCACAGTGCCTCCTTGTAAGAAGTTCAAGACATTGCAGTGTCAGGCCCTTTATACATTATTTTGCTTTAGATAAGTCACCCAAACCAGCTCCATATAATTTAACTTGTGATACAGTTTCTTCATCTGCAGATTTGCAGGAAATAGGTGTTTTAAATGTAAACTCAATAGTTACTGAAAACTTTTGACATCTTAACAGAATCATAGAATATTAGCACTGGAAGGGAACTCGAGAACTCATCATGTCCAGTCCCCTGCCCTAGTGGCAGGACCAAACACCATCTAGATCATCCCTGACAGATGTTTATCTAACCTGCTCTGAAATATCTCCAGTGATGGAGATTCGACAACCTCCTGAGGCAATTTATTCCAGTGTTTAGGAAAAACTTCCTGTCAGAATGATTAATGTCCAATCTAAATCTCCCTTGCTGCAATTTAAGCTTCTTGTCCTATCATCAGAGGTCAAGGAGAACAATTATTCTTCCTCCTTGTAACACCCTTTTAGGTATTTGAAAGCTGTTATGTCCCCTCTCTATTTTCTCTTTTCCAAACTAAACAAACCCAATTCTTCCAATCTTCCCTCATAGGTCATGTTTTCTAGGCCTTTAATCATTTTTGTTGCTCTTCTCTGGACTCTTTCCAATTTCTCTACATCCTTTTTGAAATGTGACCAGAACCAGAAGAACTACTACTTGTGTCTTGCTCACAACACTCCTGTCAGTGCATCATGGGTTTTTTTTTTTTGCAACTTTGTCACATTGTTGACTCATATTTAGCTTGTGGTCCACTCTGACCCTTAGATCCCTTTCTGCAGTACTCCTTCCTAGACAGTCACTTCCCATTTTGTATGTGGAACTGATAGCTCCATCTTAAGTGGAGTCCTTTGCATTTGTCCTTTTTAAACTTCATCCTATTTACCACAGACCATTTCTCTAGTTTGTCTAGATCAGTTTGAATTATGACCCTATCCTCCAAAGCAGTGATTCCCAACCTTTTTTGTACCAGAGACCACTCACAAACTTTTGGAGGAACGGTAGCATTTTATTTGCATAGTCATCCAAAAGCAATACAATAATATTGGAGATCCCTTGCACTTCAGGCAGGCTGTGTTTGCCATAAACAGTTTTTTAAAACCACAGGTGGATAAAGCACCTTTCACAATAGGATTTGTAGTTGGAAGCTTTCAAACACAAATAATTCAGTTAGTTTTGTTAAGGCACCAATTAAATAATTATAAAATGAGGTGGCAAGAAGTGACACTGCCTCATTTTAAAATGTCCTTTTTATAAGCTGGAAACTCCTTCTAGTTATTTAAAAATTTCTTAATTAAGCATGATGAAGAGAGACTGCATTAATATGGAACAAAAAACAGGACTATGTAGCATTTTAAAGACTAACAAGATGGTTTATTAGGTGATGAGCTTTCGTGGGCCAGACCCACTTCCTCAGATCAAATTGTGGAAGAAAATAGGCATGACCATATATACCAAAGGGATACAAATCAAAAAAAGTGAACACATATAGAAAGGACACATATAGAAAGGTCTGGCCCACGAAAGCACATCACCTAATAAACCATCTTGTTAGTCTTTAAAATGCTACATAGTCCTGTTTTTTGTTTCAGCTAGACTAGACTAACATGGCTACATCTCTATTACTATTCTGCATTAATATGGGATTCTGTCTAATGTGGTGTGCTTGAAACAGAAGAGAAACAAGTCTTACACTGCAAAATACAAATCAAAAGAGGGTTTCAAATCTAGACAGGCTACAGAAGTCATTGCAATTGTTTGGACTCAGAATGATGATTTCAGGAATTCAAGTGATGTGATGCTGTAATAAACCTAACCAGACAAAATGCCTTCCCATAATATTAGATGATGCCATTAGCCACCAATCAGAACCCTTCAGTCATGTACTTCAGTCACCAATAAGGGACCAGACAGAGAACTCAAGAGAAACTGGCCATTTAAAACTAAAAAAGTCTATCACAGCTGAGTGGAATAATAGTTTGAATATTTTTTTTAAAACCCAACATCGTGTTTTTCTCAAGGCAGCACATGAAAGTGGGCGATTACTACAAATTACCATAGTGAGGCAAAAAACAACAAATGGTCTGGTAGCACTTTATAGACTAACAAAACATGTAGATGGTATCATGAGCTTTCATGGGCATAGCCCACTTCTTCAGATGACCGGAGTTAAAGTGGGCTGTGTCCACGAAATCTCACGATACCATCTACATGTTTTGTTAGTCTATAAAGTGATACCAGACCATTTGTTGTTTTTTTCAGTAACAGACTAACTCGGCTACCCCCTAAAGCATAGTGAGGCAGTTCGACATAAACAAATATCCTGAATTAGACTAAATCAGGGGTGGATTTCCCCCCTCACCTCCCAATGAGTCCAGTCTGAATTGTCTTCCAGGCTTGGTTATTTTCATGGTTGCGAATGTACTGAAGTGAGACAGTCCAACAGATGCAAACACCCCTCAATTACACAGGAAAACGCTTTAAGCTGGAATCATAAAAACCTGTGGGTGCTGGATTCGGGTTCTGGCTGAGTCTGAAAGTACTCACCTGTCCTGCTGTGTCATAGAGCCCCAACAGATACTGCTTCCCCCCAACTGTAACAGTGACTGTAAAAGGAAAAAAATACAGGCATGGCTAATACTGTAGCGAAAGGGCATCCAGGCGCAGAGGAATGTTTTCAATTATACAAGCAGATTTAAAAAACAGGTCTAAAAAGCTAGCGCAAGAACACATCTGCAGTGCACTTGGAGATTTGGAAAGAATGGGTTTCATAGTTATGTCGCCCACGCCAGACACCCGCCACCGCTGAAGTCCCGTTTCAAACCATTCCGGGCACTTGCATTTTAAAAAAACATCTAGTCCAGACATTTCTATAGGCGGCACTCCCCCTCCCCCCGGCAGTAACACACTCTGGGCAGGATCCTTCCTATGTCCTCTCCTCGGGAGGCTCCTTTCCAGCTGAGGCCGGGCCGGCCGGGGTACAACACCCAGACTTTGTGAAGAAGGTCACGGCAGGAGGAGAGAGGCTCCGGGTGGGAAAATGGCAAAGTTGCTCTAAAGTTCTCCGGGGGCAGAGGAGGAGCCTCTTACTCAGCACTTCCGAGCCCGCCCGCGTCGGCCGGACCCTGGCGGCCGCTTACCTGCATAGTGGTCAAACACGGTGGGCACATACTCCTCGGGGAAGGCGTCGTTGGCGTAGCTCATCAGCAAGCACGTCTTGCCCACGGCCCCGTCTCCCACCACCACGCACTTCAGCATGAGCGCCCCCGTCCCATTGGCCATGCTGCGCGGCCAGTCGGCATTGTCACGGGCTCAGCGCCGCGCCGAAGGGCGAGTCCGCATCTTCGCCGCCCTCAGCCGCGGGTCGCTTAGCAGGCGCCGCAGCTCGCCGGCGCTGACATGTCTCCCCCGGGCAGTGCCAAATTTGGCTGCGAGGGGTTTGCCTTCCCCTCGCTCCAGCGGAGCGCGATGACACAATGGATCATAAGACGTGCAGCCCCGAGAAAACGGGAACTTTGGGCAGGCACAGCCGTGCCCGAAGCGCGGCGCTCGCCGCCTCTGGCCCGCGCTGCCCCAGGGGCAAGCCACCCCCCGGCTGCAGAGACAAACTCCCCGCAGAGGGGCTGCAGCGCAGGGCGCCCCCAAGCAAGTCTTCTGCCACTTTACTTTCCTTCCCGCCCCCTCCCCCAACTTGTCCAGGCTTCTGCCACCACTTCGGAAACCCTGCAATCTCAGACTAGCTTGACTCGGAGGGGAAAGGAGGAGCAAAGCCAAATTGCTAAAGAGCAACGGAGGGCTCCTCTCCAAAGAGACAGCCGCTCTCAGAAACGTGCAGGGCGTTAGAGGTGCTCCCAGGGCTTCCTTCTGGAAAGAAAAAGAAAAAGGGAAATAAATCCCTTCCTCAAATAAACCCAGCATCACATGCCCGCTGATTTGGAGCCGATCGTCTCCTAGACGAGCTGTGTGTCGGAAAGAGGGAGTTTTAAACTAGAGGGATTAGCTCAGGACAGGATTAAGACCTTTAGAGGCCCTAAGCACTGAAAAGATTATGGTGCCCCCCCAAATGTAATTCAAAATAAATACAATACTATACTGTAAAATCTCTTTTTTTGTGTGCCCCTGCTTTGCTGGTGCCCTAAACACATGCTTATTCTGCCTATTGAGTAATCCAGCCCTGGATTAGCTAGCAGGAGAGCGATACTGATATGCACACACACGGATGCACAATGAAACGTCATCTCCAACATCAGTTACTAGTGGCTCAGTTTCTTTCTTTTCCACCAAACACTCCACAAAACCCTTCATCCAAAAGTGGTAGATTTTATTTAAAATGACATTAGAATTTAGGGAGCCTCCTTGCCAGTGACAGTGATTTGGGCTGGTTAGAAATTAATATCAATTAATTTTCCTACTGTGGAGACTTGCTGGGACCTCCTTTCCCCTTCCCTCCATAAAATAATCCATTATATATAAGAAGCCTTTTCAAAACAAAATGGTGTCAGGTTGAAATGCAGCTTAATTGCTGAGACCAGTATGAAAAGAGTAGGACAGAAAATTACTCTTCCCTCCTTTCTCCCCAGCATTGGACATATTTTAAAGATGTCTTCATACAGAGGCAAATATTTTCTTGGGTATGAATTTCATGTTCATGTGCTAATGTACTGGAAATGTGTATTTGTCCCAGTCATTACATTCTGTCCTAAATACAGATGTGCCTCTGCATGAACCCATCTCTAATATATCATCAGTGCTGAAGTAACCAGGTCTTTCATGGCTATTAAATAACAATAGTCCATATATCCAAACAGCCACAAATGTTGGGTCTTCAGGAAACAAGCAATGCCATCCACAGACAGAGTGCTGCTGATTTTAACTAAAGTTTTAAACCATCATTGAGAAGTCTGGATGCAGTGTTAACTTACTACTTGCCAGGGCCCTGAAATTTATTGAGTTCCCAGTAGCTTTGTTGGCCAACACCCTCACATTAGCTTGGCAAGAATTAACGATGAAATATATTGTATAAGAGATTATGAATGAAACCCTAGCCCCATTAAGATCAATAGCAAAACTCCCATTAGTGCTCAGAGTTCACCCCCTAGTAGCATTCCTTTAATGCAGGAGACCACACTAATAGTCAACTCAGTGATAGTAAAACTCACTTTTTATTTAGGCTGAAATCCATTTTTATTGTTTAATAATTTCAATGGCTATTGATGTTTATTTCTAAGCATTTTTTCCAATGTTTATCAAATTACATTTTAGCAGTTGTGCAAAATTATAGGATACAATATTTTATTTGTTATGAGTTTAAATGTTCACAGTTGAAGGACATTATAGGGGAAGTAGAAAATAATTATTTTATGACAGTAGATGTTGAGATTCAAAAAATTAAAGCTTTATAACAAATTAAAATACAAAATGTTAGTGTCACATATCAAAGTGTACAAAGTAAATATCCTTACATAAAACTCTAAGTAGTGAAGCAGAATTTCTTACTTTGGAGAAGATCATGGAGATACAGAAGACAATGGAGACACAGCCGCCCTTTGCATATTGATTATGACAACAAGAACATACGAATGGCCACACTGGACCAGACCAAAAGTCCATCTAGACCAGTATTCTGTTTTCTGATGGTAGTCAATGCCAGGTGCCCCAGAGGGAATGAGCAGAAGAGGCAATCTGTAAGTGATCCCTCCCCTGTCACCTATTCCCAGCTTATGACAAACAGAGGCTAGGGACACCATCCCTGCCCATCCTGGCTAATAGCCATTGATGGACCTAATCTCCATGAAATTATCTAGCTCTTTGAACCTTGTAATCTTGGCCTTTACAACAACCTCTGGCAAAGTGAACCACAGGTTGATTGTGTGTTGTGTGAAAAAATACCAGGAGGATGAGGTAGGCAAGGCTTTCTTCAGATATCCAGCAGAAGTTTCCAGATCACAGGTGCAGATTCATATGGGAGATTTCAATCACTCTGACATCTGCTTGGAGTGTTATACAGCAGTGCACAGACAATCCAGGAAGCTTTTGAAGATCATTGAGGACAACTTCCTAGTACAAATGCCAGAGGAACCAACTAGGGGGTCATAGAATCATAGAACCATAGAGCTGGAAGAGACCTCAGAAGGTCATC
>CM057847.1:33129193-33143387 GCA_030068395.1 Apalone spinifera | reverse complement strand
TGGAGTTCAGAGCAATCATAGTGCTCTCTTGCATACAGTGCAACTCCTCCTCCTCCATGCTTCTCCTGACCTGCTGCTCACAAATAGGGAAGAACTAGTAGGAAAAGTAGAAGTAGGTGACAACTTGGGCAGCAGTAACCATGAGATGGTTGTTCAGGACCCTGACGAAAGGAAGCAAGGAAAGCATCAGAATATCGACCCTGGACTTCAGAAAAGCAGACTGACTCCCTCAGGAAACTGACTGGCAGGATCTCTTGAGAGGCTAATATGAGGTGGAAAGGAGTCCAGAAGAGCGGCTGCATTTTTAAAAAGCCTTATTGAGGGTGCAGGAACAAACCATCCCAATGTGCAGAAAGAACAGTAAATATAGGAGGCGACCAGCTTGACTTAACAGGGAAATCTTCAGTGCGCTTAAACACAAAAAAAGAAATGTACCAGAAATGGGAACTTTGACAGATGACTAGGGCAAAGTAGAAAAAAATCACTGAAGCACGCAGAAGTATAATCAGGAAGGATAAAGCACAACTGGAGTTGCAGCTAGTAAGGGATGTGAAGGATAACAAGGAAGGTTTCTACAGATATATTAGTACCAAGAAGAAGGTCAGGAAAGCTGTAGGACCCTTATTCAATAGGGAAGGCAACCTAGAAAGACATGAGGTGGAAAAAGCTGAAGTACTCACTGCTTTTTTTTCCCCCTCAGACTTCACAGATAAGGCCAGCTCCCAGACTGCTACTACATTGGGTAGCACAATATGGGAAGAAGGTGAGTTGTGAAAGAACAGGTTAAGGACTATATAGAAAAGCTGGACATGCACAAATCCATGGGTTGGATCTAATGCATCTGAGGGTGCTGTGAGAATTGGCTGATATGATTGCAGAGACATCGGCCATTATCTTTGAAAACTTGAGGTGACTGAGGGAGGTCCCAAATGACTCAAAAAGGCAAATGTAGTGCCCATCTTTAAAAAAGGGAAGAAGGGGAATCCAGGAAACTACAGACCAATCAGCCTCACCTTAGTTCCTAGAAAAATCATAGAGGAGGGCAATTTGTGCGCTATAGTTGTCTGTCTAATAGGAGCTGTTCTTTTCAGAGTACTATCTTATCCAATCAGAGCTGTCCTTACACATTTGTATATGGTGTGCTGGCATTGCTCAGGGGGTACCAGTTCCCACATATGTGTGAGTCTCACTCTGAACTAAATTTAACTTGTCCCAGCACTATATTCATGATTGGCCATCCTACTTAACCACTCCCTCCCATCTACTTATGCCACTCCCTCCCATCTGTAAGTAGTGTCTGAATCATGCTTCCATTACAGCATGATCAAATGGGAAGGAAAACCTGGGTGTGGTTATGTAAATACAGTTCACTCAGTTTGCTTAGGCCTGCTAAACAGTCAACTGTTGGAAGGTGTTTTGCCCATTGTAACCAATCTGGCTGTTGTAGGGTCACAAACTGTGTTAACACTAAATGCAGGAATTGTGAGATATGATCAACAATGCTTGCAGTTATCGGGAATGCAGAAAAGTCAGACTGTGTTTAACTCAGTTCAAAGGAGAGACCCTGTCAGTGTAAATACACTTGGATGGGCAGAGGCTCATCTTCCAGACCCCTATAGATTAAGCTGGGCAGGAAGGTGAGTTAGCAGGTTGTATGATTGCCAGCAGGAGCTGTGAGACTGGTTCAATCTGTTTCTCCCCACTGTTTCAATTATAGAGTTAAAAAAAGGCTCCATAAGGAGTCTCTTTTGTATGTAAATGTCCTCCAGTGGATGCTGGAATCTCTTGTGGCTTGTCTGTGCTTTAGGCTAAGAGCTGAAATCACAAGGTTTGTCCCAGAACCAAATCCACCACAAGCCAGTGGAAGATGTGATGAGATGAACAGGTGGTGAGTGACCAGTGGAGTGGGTGAGATGCCTTCTATCCCCACTCAGGATGAGAGGTTAAATCTGCAGCTCACCTCTGAGCTCTGGTCTGCCTTGACCAAGGGTAGCGACTGTGAGTGGGGTGCAAAGAAGAGCTGTGCATGTGAAGGAGACACTTACATTGCTGGACTTGAGTGTTCGAGAGGAAAAGGACATTGCTTAACCTACGTGAGCTGGGACATTTACTTGTGGCTTTGGTTATGAACTCTGTGGTGTTTTCCCAAATTAATGCCACTTTACTTCCTGCCCCTTTTGCTAAAGATTTCTTTTCTATGCTCAGACTCTGTGCTTGCGAGTGGGGGAGCATTGCCTCCCAGAGGTGCTCAGGGGTTTGTGTGAGTTTCCCAGGTTACTGGATGGGGACTCGAGCCAGTTCTGTGTTGGATGGATGGAGAGGAACCCTTAGATATTGAATCCGGCCCTGGCTGCTGCTGGTGCTACCTGGCAGAAGCATTACACATCTAAGAGTGGCTGGAGACTTACTAGTAGGAGCTATTGGGTGGGATTGGCTTTTACTCAACCCATGAGCTGGGAAATCTCCATTTTGAAACACTTGGAGGAGAAAAAGGTGAACAGAAACAGTCAACATGGTTCTACTAAGGCCATATCATGTCTGATTAACTAAATGGCCTTCTGTAATGAGAACTGGCTCTGTGGATATGGGGAAGGTGGTGGATGTGATATACCTTGACTTTAGCAAAGCTTTTGATATGATCTTGCACAGTATTCTTGCCAGCAAGTTAAAGAAGTATGGACCATTTGGTTCATTGGGCAGCAATCAAAAGCTTGATGTGTAGTTGAAAACTGGCATAAAATAGGATGCCCCAGGGGTCAGCCCTGCCAGGGCCATTCAAAGGGAGGCATGTGGCCTGGGACAACACCTCCCCTCCACTCCACAGTGCCCCTGGTGCAGGGCCCAGAACAATCCCACTGCCATAGGCCTCAGTTCACCCTGCCTCTGCTTCACCCTGCTGTCCACCCACTTACTTCTTCCCTAAACTCCTACCCCTGCTTAGTCTCACCATGCCCCTAGGGTTGCCAGGTGTCCAGTATTGACCCAGACAGTCTGGTATTTTCACGTCCTGTCCGGACACCTAATTCTGATTTTTTCCTGGCCAGGAGTTGAAAATACTGGGTGCGTATTCGGTTCCACAGGGGAGCTGTCTGGCCTGGAGCAGGGAGACAAGATGGTACGGCTGTTGGCAGCCTGTTAGGGCCAAAAAGTCTCAAAGGCATTTCTTAAAGGGGCCATGCTGGGGTTTAAAAAAATTTTTTTTTGCTTAATAACTCTTAGGTCTTTTTTTTTTTTTTTTTTTGCTTAACAACTTTGGTCTCCCCCTTTTTTTTCTCAACATAATTTTTTCCCTGGTGTTTTGTGTGTGTGTGTGTGTGTGTGTGTGTGTTTGGTATTTTTGGTTAAACCATCTGGCAACCCTACCTGCCCCTGCTCTGCCCCTTGCTCCCTTCCTGAGTAACGTGAGTTGGGGGATTACGTTACCCAATGTGGGGTGGCAGAAGGAATCAGTTTCACTTTCCCATACTCACTGCAGTGGCAGGAACTGGAGCAGTCCGGCAGTCTGTTTTGCTCCTCCCCTGCCATCCCCTCCCAGCTTGTAGTGCCCTGTTTCTCTGAGGCAGAGGGAAATGGAGTGCTTTAGGGCCAAGGCTTTGCTTCCTGCTGCCACTGTGAAGCAGAGTGCAGTTGGCTGGGAGGAAAGGGGGTGCAGCGGAGTGGAACAGGCTGTTGGGCTGCTCTGGATCCTGCTACCACAGTGAGTGTGGAAGAGAGGGCCAAACTCTGCTGCCATTCCATGCTTGACCCCCATAATCTCCTGAGTCCCTTCCATCCATTTGAGGCAGCTGCTGAAGGCCCCAAAAAGCATTGTGCTTGAGGCTGCCACCCCGATGGACGGGACAGCCTATGGACGGGACAGCTCTGGGTCCTAGGGCTCATTATGTTCCACATCTTCATTAATGATCTGGGTACCTTATCAAAAGCTTATATCTTGACTTTAGCAAAGTTTTTGATATGGTCTCCCACAGTATCCTTGCTACCAAGTTAAAGCAGTACAGATTGGATAAATGGGCTGGTAAGGTGGATAGAAAGCTGGCTAGATTGTCGGGCCCAATGATTGGCAGTTGGTATCAAGTGGAGTGCCTCAAGGGTTGGTTCCAGGGCCGGTTTTGTTCAACGTTTTTATTAATAACTTGGATGAGGGTTCACAGTATCTGTGAACTCAGCAAGTTCACAGATGACACTAAGATAGGGGGAGAGGTAGATACATTGGAGGGCAGGGATAGGGTCCAGCATGACCTGGACAAATTGGAGGATTGGGCCAAAAGAAATTCAATGAGGTTCAACAAGAACAAGTGCAGATGGAAGAATCTCAAGCATTACCACCAGGTGGGACCTGACTAAGCAGCAGGTTGGCAGAAAAGGACTTGGGGATTACCGTGGATGAGAAGCTAGATATGAGTCAACAGTGTACCCTTGTAGTTAAGAAGGCTAACGGCATATTGGGGTACTTTAGTAGGAGCAATGCCAGTATATCTAGGGAAGTGATTATTCCCCTTTATTTGGCACTGAGGCCACATCTGGAGTACTATGTCCAGTTCTGGGGCCCCCATTACAGAAAGGATGTGAACACACTGAAGAAAGTCCAGTGGAGGGCAACAAAATATGTAGGGAGGGTGGCCTACATTAATGGGGGGAGGGAGGGCTAGCTCAGTGTTTGTACATTGGCCTGCTAAACCTAGGGGTACAAGTTCAATCCTTGCAGAGGCCATTTGGGGTAAAAAATTTGTCAGGGATGGTACTTAGTCCTGCTGTAAAGGGAGGGGACTGGACTCAATGACCTTTCAAGATCCCTTACAGCTCTAGGAGATAGGCAATTTCCATTATTTTAATTTTTTAATTATGAGTAAAGGTTGAGGGATTTTGACTTATTTAGTCTACTGAAGACAAGCCTGAGGGGAGATTTGATAGTGGCCTTCAACTAGCTGAAGGGGGTCCAAAGAGGATGGAGGGAGGCTGTTCTCAGTGGTGCCAGATGACAGATGGAGGAGCAATAGTCTCAAGCTGCAGTGGAGGAGGTCTAGTCTGGATATTAGGAAATATCCCTGGCTGCTGGCCCCACCCCAGGGGCTATTGAATAATTGTGTATCTGCTAAAATTTGATGCAGTTATACAATAATTTAACTAAATGCCATCTAACATCCTTAGTAGAAACACATGCTGCCAGCTGTGGGCGCTTTGCTAATCAGCTGGGTGGCACCTGAATCTTTCCTGGATAGCTGCCCAAACACTCAGCACTAACCTTACAGGGAACACTGGGATAGACCCTCAGCTTTTGTAAATATGTATAGCTCCAATGAAAGATTTAACAATCTTAATCTGGGAAATCGATATTTTACCATAAATTATGTCTTTCTTCCAGAGATATCAAATATCCAAAGTTACATTAAATATATTTCCATTTTGCAGCAACACAGACTGAAAGCTGTCAATGTTAAAATTATTACTCATGAATTGCAAATATGAATTTCAAAATGTTAACATTATCTTCACTGGTACAAATTTATGTTGGTTTTTCCTCTCTTCAATAATAAGCTACTAATGTAGAAAAATTGTAAGTTTTAAAGTGTAAGTGTAAGGCACTTTCTTTATGATCTGTAAAGTTTATGTTCCATCAATTGTGTGTGCACTAGAGTTGTGGGGAAATGAAAAACAGATTTTCCAAAACAATTTAGGAAATTTGTTTTTACTTACTCATGGGAATTAAATTTTTATGGATTTTTGGTTCTGCACTAGCGAACACAATTGGTTGAGATTGTAAAGTTACAAATGAATGCTAGGCAGTAGCACTGCTTTTCTTTTTAAGGATTAAAATGTTGCTTTATTTGTTTACGTGCATAGATTATGCAAAAATGTAAGAAAATAAAATTAATTCAAATGTTGGGCTACTTAATTGTAAGGGTTTTTCAGTTTCACTTACATACAATTTTCTTGTTACTCTCATGTTACTAGCACAATGTACCATTTTGTGCACAAGTGTGCATATTATGTTTATGCATATTTTATATACAGTGATTTAAAATACCATTTTCTTTTCTGCTATGCCTTCATGTCTAACCACAGAGTTTTGAAAAGATACTAAAATGAATACAATCTTTCACTCACCATACAATCTTACACTCACCATGGCTGTACATCTCTAAATATAATGTATTCATTATTATTATTGGCGTCTCCTCCCAGTGTCCTAGGCACATCTCAGCTTGAATAATTATTTTCCATCTGTTGAAATCTCCTTGATTATTTTGGTGAATAACACATTCTTTCTCACCTCCTGTCCCTGAACTCTTGTGTAGTGGTTCTGGCACCAATAGGTAACAACTGCAGTGTCCCATTAGAGAGGTGGCTGCCTTTCAATGATGGATAAAGTGAGCCTAATGGGAGTGTGGAATATATGAGGAATGCAAGATCAGGTACTACCTTATGTGTATAGGGATCCTGGCCCTGCAAAAGCTTAGGTGCATACTTATTGCTATGTCAGTCATTTGGACGACTCCCATGTTAAGCACATGCGTGTGTTTGCAGGATTAGGGCAGCTTGCAAAAGGATTGACTATTTATCAATCAAAAAACAGTATTGTCCATGTAGAATATCTACAGCATATTATAGTTTTCCTCACAGTCAGATGATCCCCCAACATTTAAATAAAGCCTTCCATGATTTGTGCATATGCTGGAAGGCAGAACTATAATTATAAGCTTTGGGCCAAACACACGTCTTGAATTCAATCCAAAGGATTTCTTGTTGTCATAAATAGTGCAAAAACTGTTTGTATTCATGAATTACAAATTACAAATCAGACAGTTACCATCATGCTAGTCTGCCCAGGATAATATAATTCAAAATATTGCTAAAATATAAGGGAAATATTGCTGTATTGATGATGTGCAGGGATTTTCAGACCATAAAATAGCAGCAGAAGTGATTTTCTGGACATTAATATCTACTCCAGCCCAAATGTGTTCTACTGTTTAAAAGATTTTTGATGCCAGTTTTCTCACAGATTACTGGCTTTGGACTGTGTATTTGCTGCACCAGCTATAATCTCATAGCATATTTCAATATCATGGCACGCTATGGTTATGGTTTCTGTTTAAACACCTGTGATACATAAATTCAAGTTCAGAGATGATGAAAATATTCGGTCATCTGCTGTATCCATCACACTGCCATAGCATAGCATATCTGTGTTGTTTCTAGTTTTTTCTTCTCCACTTTGAAGGTTCCAAGCAATGAGGCTTTCACTCCTCATGGGTGGCTATTCCACAACCAGCAGATTTCACTGTGAAGAAGGCTTCCTGATACCCAACTTAAATTTTCTCTTTATTAATTTTATTCCATTACTTTTAGTAATACCCTAATTAACACCCTAAACAATTCCTCTACTTCCTTAATGCTGACTGATGGGCCTGAACTAAAGTCATTGGAAATCTTTCCAATAACTTCATTGGGCTTTGGAACCAATTCTATAAGATTTAATAATTGTTGAGCTGGTTGGAAAACCTGTGATGGAACCATTTTCTAATAGAGAATGCAGTTCTACTGAAGTAAAAAAGCTTCATGTCAATTTTACCGAATTTTAATTTAGGTGTAAAGCTGACAGCAAAAGTACTGACAATGTTAAAAGATCCTGTTTTGATGTTTTTGGGAAATGTTTCAATGTTTCATTTTGAAATGACATTTTATGGTGAATCTTGTATAAAGTAATATAAAATTTAAATCAAGAAATCAAAATGAAATATCTTGAATTTTGCAAAAATGAAACATTTCAATCAACCCACAATGATTTACACCAACCAAGAATTTTTTGTGGAGAATTTTGAAAAAGTACATGTTTTGCTCCTAATCAGAATAAAGATAAACATTGAAATCCTCAATTAAATGGAATTTCCATCCTTTATTTACACAGCTCTGGTTTTCAGTTCCACACCTTGTCATGGCTTAGCCAAACTATAGTAGGCACAGTTAACACCTTTAATACGTCTCATAAGCCAGTCCCTTCAGTCTCTGATACTTTTAACTGCTGGATTCCCTTGATTTGTCAAAAGGCTTCTAGTAGTGAGTTGCCCAGAAATGAATGTGCAGGTGTGATGACCCCAGAGTGCTTATTAACTTCCAGTTCTGTGATGTGATACTTCTGAGTATGCAGCCCAAAAAATATGTATTTTCTGCAGCAATAATGTACTGCAAGCTCCATTGTTAAGAAGTATTATTATTTGGTATTATAGTACAGCCTAGAATTCCTAATCAGGATCAGGGCTCTATTTTACTGGGTGCTATTCAAACACAGAATAGAAGACAGATTGTAATTTTTCCAGGGCAGGAACTAATTTAAGAGAAAATGCGGCAAGAGGGCACAACAAACTAAAACTGAGGACAGGGCTAAAAGTGATAAGAACACATGGGTATGTGTAGTCCCTACATGCCCCCCTCATATTGTCTTCTTATCACCTGCAGTCTTTTCAGCATTCCTGCTTTCCAACTTCCTTTCTCTCCCTTTGAATAACTATATTTTGGGTTATTTTTCCACAGATGCATTTCTCTAGGTCAGACTTCATTTTATGATTTTCTGCCCTATACTAAACTTTTCTGGATCCTTTTCCTCCTCTGCCTTCAATGGCATATGCAACATCTCACAGCTGAGCATCTTCTATGAGGCTCATTAGCATGTGCTTTATCCTCATTAATGAAAAGTTGAAGCAGGCAGACCCTAGGACTGAACTCCAATGCTACTCTACAGGACACTTTCCACTTCAGTTCTGTACATTGCCATTTAGCATTACCCTTTGTCTATGGTCTGGGCAGCAGCCATTTATCAATGCATGTGACAGGGTTTATAACCAAGCTAGCTTGAATTAAATATTAAGATAGATACCTGATAAAGCATCAGGCTCAGTAAATTCCAAATAGTTTGCATCTATTTCATTAATTCTTTTCATCCATTCATTCTTAGCAGATAAGAAGAGGATATTGGAGATGAGGGACGAAGGGATAGTTAAGGAGGAGAAGAGTTTGTTGGGGGTGGAAAGATGGAAGAGGAGAAACAAAGATCAGGAGAGAAATGCAACGTGGAGACATGAAAGGGAAGGTGAATGAGGAAGATGGAGGGAAAGAGAATGAAAGGATGAATACTGAAAGATGGAAGAAGAGATATAAAATAAGGAAATAAATTGAAGTAAAGGAAATGGGGGAAGGTACGGAGGATGAGAAAAAGAAGGAACAGAGACACAGATCTTGATTCAAGAAACCACTTACTGGGACTTAAGCACATGCTTGAAGTTAAGCATGTGTTAGGGGCTTTCCTGAACTGAGGCCAGAGTAACTTAATTTTTCTTATACAATTAGACAGGAAATTTCCGAGGAGCCAAAGGGAACTAGGAACTGAATCCATTGAAATTTGGTTGGATTTGTGTGCCTACCTCTCTCAGAAAATCCCAGCATTAATAGCAATTTTCCTCCTTAGGTGCAATTGTTGGTGTAACTGCTTACAGTTCACAGCACATCTTATTGGAAAAACGTCTGTCTCGCTATGGTATTTATAGGCTCCAGTCACTACATTACCAAGACACAATGAAGAGACCCAGTCAGGAAGAGTGTCAGCCACCTCCTCTGGGGCACTTATTGTCCTCTATCCAAGGTACAATAATCATAACCCCTATTACCACAGTGTCTGCACACTCAGTCTTTAATGTATGTATCCTCACAACACATGGTAAGATGTCTGCATTTTTATAGAGAGGGGCCAGAGGCACAGGAAGCAGCTGGGTGACTTGTTCAAGCTCATAGAGGGTATCTGTGGCAGAGCTGGGAGTTGAACATCACTCTTTGAGCAGGAGGCTGGTGATTAACTATCAGTCCATCTGTCCTCTCTTGTCCTGGGGGACACTAAAGGCTCTCAGCATTAGCAGGAGGCACTTGGCCTCTTGGTGCAGAGGGCTGTAAGTGTGCAATATATAAGGGACCAAGTAGCAGAATGGTGAAAAGATGCATTTTGTGCATAAGAGATGGCAGTGAATAGTCTTTAGCAGTGAGAAATGCCATTGGTAATTGGTCAGTATGAGTGAGCTATGTAATGGGAGATGATTCACTCCCTGCAGCTGTTACTATTAACAAGAGCCACAGAGGACAATCACTCCTCTTCACACAAAGCTGGAGGAACTGGTCTTCATGTAGGGAACCCAGAAGGTCTGTGTGGGATGGAATTCCCCTCTCCATCCTGTAGGCAGCAGATCCCACAAGTGCAGAAAAGACTTTCTGCAGCTGTTGCTCCCAGGTAAGAGGCAGAGCCCCGTGGAATTGACCCTGTAGAGTTCATGTCATTATGGATCTAGAGTTCCCTTCCCTGGACTACTCTATCCCCCAGATTTGTCTATGCACAGGGCTATCCAGAGCCATCAGGCAGTCCCTATGTATGGCATGAAGAGTTACAGAAGTTCTTCTGTGAAATCACCTCCTGCCCACAGAGTTCTATGCTGAGAATAAACTGGTATAGTAGTGTTCACGCCCATCCTGGTGTGAGTTTCCCCACAGAGCAAAACAGTATGGTATTTTAATAAATGCCATTGGATTTCAATATATTGTCCCCTCAATATACAAGTGTGATTCTGAGTAGCACTCATTTCATTGCCATAGTTAGTCTGACTGAGGAAAATATACTTCTCTCCACTGTGCAAAGATTTGTAATCCAACCTGGCTCTTATGCATCAAGATATATAGCAGGGAATAGACAGGAACAGGAGGATACTGCAATCCTTTCCACTCACACGCAGTTTTGAATGAAGTTAATCCTATTAAGGAACTGATCCTGCAAGGGGCTGAGCACCTCCTGGATTGTGATGAGCATCCTCAAATGCCATTGACATTGCTGGAAGTTGAGTGCACTCAGCATCTTATAGAATATGGCTTCAAGATTGTAGGCCTCGTGTTTTCTACATTTCTGTGCTTTAGTCTGACAACGGAGGCCCAGTTCCCAGCTGCTCCTGTATGCAATGGATCATCTCAGCAATGACTCTTGGTGGGATGAGTCATGCAGCCATTTAATTAAAAAAGCATCCCTTTACAAGCCATAAAGTCCATTTGTAATATCCCGGGTGGTTGTATGGCCTGAGTGATCTTTATCTTAGACAGTGGCTTTATTCAGCTGTACCAGTGCAGACTGTTTCCTTTAGATGTAATTAAGTGTTTATTGTTATTAACTAATTCTGATAGGTACCCTACCCCCGGCAAAATAAAATAAAAATCCTGAACATCTTTATTGCAGATCTGATTATTTTCAATCCTGTGTATTACAGATGAGCCCAAATCAAAAGCCTAGAATTGGACACTCCCAGACTTTGAGAGTTTCACAGCAAAATAAAAGATCAGGCAGTTTTGTTTAGCTTAAATATTTATTCTATCTGTTCAATCTTGTATTAAGCAGTGACATTCTTTGGCCATGTTTATACTGCAAGATGAGGTCAAATCTATTAAGGTCAATTTCTGGTCATCCGATTTTGAAAAGTCGAAGGTCCATGTCCCCAGTGTGCGCAAACATTCAGCATAGTTCAAAGTAGCATGTCCCTATTAGGAAGACTGTTGTCAGCTTTGAGAGCAATGCAATATGGGTAGCTATGCCACAGTGCCTGTGCTGCTTTGTGCTCCTGGTGTGCACTGGGACCAAAACTGTGCAGCACGTGATTATGGATCATGTCATCAGTGTCCCATAATGCTCACATCTACTCCCTCCCCCCTTACTTGAGATCAATGGGAAACAGTCTTTTAGTGCCCTTTTTAGTTCTGGTTAACTGTGCATATGCCATAGCAGTGCAAGCATGGATTCTGTTTTGCTTCAAACTATTGTGATATTGATGTCTACCTTGGTGCAGTAGATGGTGCAATATTTCAAGAGAGTATGCACATTACTCCACAAGGAAGAAGATGAGGACAAATCTTGCAGCCCCATGGACATGCTGTATATGCCAGTCCTTGTGCTGATGGAAACGCAGCCAGCAATCAATCCTCTGGACACAGTGGAATGCCGGTTCAGGTGCCGTGAGACAAGCACATACTGGTGGGACTGCATAGTGCTGCAGGTATGGGATGATCAGCAGTGGCTGCAAAACTTCTGAATGCACAAGGCCACTTTCATGGAACTTTGTGAATGGCTTTTCCTTGCACTGAAAGCAGGGACACTCAAATGAGATCCACTCAGACCATGGAGAGGTGCGTGGCAATTGCCCTATGGAAGCTTGCAACACCAGACAGCTACTGGTCAGCTGGGAATCAATTTGGAGTGGGGAAATCTATAGTGCAGGCTGTTACACATGTAACTAAAGCAATCAATATTATTCTGCTACAGAGGGTTGTGACTCTGGGAAACGTGGGTACCCTAGTGGATGGCTTTGCCACGATGGGGTTCCGTAACTGTGGTGGGGGGATAGACAGAACACATCCCCATCTTGGCACCTGACCACCTTGCCAAGGAGTACATAGACTATAATGGATACTTCTCCATAGTGCTGCAGGCCCTGGTGGATCACAAGGACTGTTTCACCAGCATCAATGTGGGGTGGTCAGAAAGGTGCATGATCAGCACATCTTTAGGAATTCCTGCCTCTTCAGAAAGATGTATGCTGGAACTATCCCTCCAGACGGGAAAATTAGAATCGGAGAGGTAGAAATGCTAGTAATGATACTTGGTGACTCAACCTACTGCTTGCTCCAATGGCTCATGAAGCCCTATATAAGCAGCCTGGACCCCAGTAAGGAGTGGTTCAACTACATGGTGAGCAAGTGCAGAATGATGGTTGAATGTCCTTTTGGGCATTTAAAGGGAAGATTTAGGAGTTTACTCACTAGGTTAGATCTAAGTGAATGCAGCATTTCTTTTGTGGTGTTAACCTGCTGTGTGCTCCATAGTCTTTGTAAGAGCAAGGGAGAAAGTTCTCTGGCAAAGGGATGGGGGGCTGAGGCAGAGCACCTAGCCAGAGATTTTGAGCAGTCAGACACTAGAGCGATAAGGAGAGCACAGTGTGGGGCAGTCCAAATCAGACAGGCTTTGAAAGAAAATTTTATGAATGGCCAGTTTTAAGGGTCATGCACGTTGCTCTCAATTAGGTATTCAGTGTGTTTGCCAGTAATCCCCCATCCCACCCTGCAATACAAGCAATAAAGAGACTGTTGTTCAGAGATCATGCATTTTTATTTAGGGAAGTCAGCAGGGACAGAAAAGAAGTCCATGGTGGGACCTAACGGGGAGGGGAATCAGAATCACAAGAAGAACAGGAGGTTGAGTGTGAGGCTGCCCTTGAATTTCTCCCCCAGCTCCATGTCCTGGGGCCTCTGCGGGTGGAGGCTATGGAACTGGGTTAGGAGGGAAAGTTATTTTGCATGGGATGGAAAGGTTCTTCTTTGCATGATCTAAAATAAAAAAGGAGTCATATAAAAAATGGAAAGTAGGACAAATTACAAAGAATGAATATAGGCAAACAACACAGGAATGCAGGGGCAAGATTAGAAAGGCAAAGGCACAAAATGAGTTTAAACTAGCTACGGCAGTGGTCCCCAAACTTTTGGGGCTGCCAGGCGCCTGGGGGTGGGGCCGCTCATGCACCGCGTGTCTGGAAGAGGGGCCGCTCTCGGGCTGCGCGCCCAGGGTGGGGCCGCGCATGTGCCATGCGCCCAGGGCTGGGCCGCGCATGCGCCATGCGCCCTGCACCCAGGGAGGCGGGGCTGGCACATGCGCCTTGCGCCCAGGGCTAGCACCAGCATGTGCTGCGACCCCAGGGCAGGGGCCTCCCATGCGCCAGGTGCCCGGGGCTGGCACCGGCATGAGCCGCAACCCCGGAACAGGGGCCACCCATGCAACAAGGGCTGGCACCGGCATGTGCTGCGACCCCGGAGTAGGGGCTGCCCCTGCGCCAGGGGCCGGCACCAGCATGTGCCGCAACCCTGAGGCAGCGGCCACCCTTGTGCCAGGGGCCGGCACTGTGCTTGTGCCGCGTACCCGGGACAGAGGCCGCCCATGCCCCATGCGCCCGGGGCCGGCACTGCGCATATGCCACATGCCTCGGGGCGGGGCCAGCCCAGATTGTTCGGTAGGCGCACATAAATGGCCCAGCGTGCGCTATGGAGCATGCGGGCACCACATTGGGGACCACTGAGCTACGGGAGTAAAGGGAAACAAGAAGACTTTTTATAAATACATTAGAAGCAA
>CM057847.1:33100460-33114377 GCA_030068395.1 Apalone spinifera | reverse complement strand
GAGTTCTGGTGCAAGAAGCCCTGATTTCATACATTAGAACGTCAGTTTACTTGCCCAAGAACACGCAGCCAGTGTAGACAGGCAGCAAGTTTTTGCGCAAGAATGGCCGCTTTTGCGCAAGATCGTGCCAGTGTAGACACAGCCTACGTTTACTTCCCCAGAGACAAGCCAGTGAGCACTTCCACAGCTCTCAAATCTCACTGGATTCTCCTGAGTGAAGCCTTTGCTTTTGGTCCATCCCTGCTGCCAAACCCTCTGGTCCCAGCACAGGAGGTGAACTTAGGCACACATCTCAGTGCTCCATCCTTGGTACATTCACTGGCCTGGGGTAATTGGGGCCATGCAGGCTTCCTCTGGGTATTCCTGGTTACCCAGCAATATACTAACTTGAGCTTACAATACCTCTCTTCCAGCTTTGTAAACTGTGACAGGGTGTACTGACCCCACAGTGGGGCTGAGGGCATTAAGCCTGGCTACCTGGCTGAAACAGTCCTGCCCCCACAGCCCTGCTGGGCATGCCCCAGCTGGAGACCAGCTGCCTGTGGAGCAGCTCAATCTGGGCTGACTGCTGATGAGGAAGGTGTTGTAGGAGCCCCTGAAAGAGAAAAGCAGGCATTTTTGCCAGTCAGCAGGCATCTACAGCACAGGACCTTGGGCTGGCACAAAGAGCTGGAGAAGACTACACAGGAGAGACTGGTAAGAAATAACCCAGGGTGGGAAGTTGTATCCTGGGTCTTCTGTGTGTTTTGGCAGGATTCTCTGCCAAGCTAGTGGTGGTCCACTCCACTGCTGACAGGCCCCTGGGCTGGGACCTGGTGGAGAGGGTGGTTCCAGGTCCCCCTGCCCTCTCCTCACCAGCCTCACAAGGGTCTCAAGCCTTCCTGTTGCTAATGACTCTGAGCTGCTAAGCTGTGCTGCCCTGTGGGAAGGGGGTGTTGCTGTTTCTGGGCTGGTAGGCTATGTTGCGCTGCTGCAAGTGGGTGTTACTAGTGACTGTGGCTGTTAAGAAGTGGGGGAGGGGTTGAGTACCAATTGAGGGACCTCAGGCCTGCTGCCCCCCTGCAAAGGGAAAGGTTGGGCTTGCTCCACAACAAACCTTTGACATAATAACAGACCTCTGTCCCCTAGCCCTTGATCCAAAAGCAGTGGCTGTTCCTTTCCTTTAGCCTATGATGCCTCTTCAAACTTTCTCCAAGCACTATTGTTTGCATAATCACCATAGTTATCAACCTTATAAAGCTCCACCTCAGTAACAAGCCAATAATTCCCCAACCCTACGTGTTCATTTTCAGCCCCACTTAGAGATGAAAGGGGGCCTGTAAATCTGAGACCTTCTTTTCAAAGTTCCAAAAATGACTTGCTTCTCTGTTCTTATTTCCCATTTGTTCCCAACCACACAACCAGTGCTACATGCTGTTACAGTCTGATTCTGCTGAGGGTTTTCTGCCCATCCCACTAGCTATTTAAGCAGAGAACAAGTGATAAGAAACTTCTGCTTCAACTAATGCAGCTGTCTATCTAAAATTGTCATTGCTTTCAGTCATGAATGGCTTTGCAGGCCCAATGGAAATGATCTGCACACCTATCGAATGGAAATTGCACATGCACTGCAGTATTAGCTCTGCTCAGTTTCCCCTATTTGGCAAGTAAACATGTGGGCATCAGAGGAAGCAAGCTAATGAGATGGAGACAGCAGCTGGGGTCTATCTGAGCACAATGCTGAATCCATTCTTGTTGATGTTCTTATTCATGTAAGATTTAAAGGAAAGCATTTCACAGGAACACTGGGCAATCATTGCCTACTTGTAGCGTGCTCGCATCAGCACTCTGAAAACATACAGGAGACCTTCATGATTTGCAAAATAGCTATACAGTTCTGCATATTCACAGGTCTCCTGTCCTAGCCTGGGGGGTTGGCAGCAGGGGCTGAGAGCTGAAGTGAGTTCCCTGTGGCTGCCCAGAGCTGTGGGGAACTCACTGCAGCTATCAAGAGCTGCAGTGTCCGCCCTGGCAGCTGTGGTGAGTTCCCTGCAGCTCCTGGACTCCAGGGTGCATTTAGGAACTGCAGGGAGTTCCCTCCGGTGGCCAGGCATCATGATTTCCAGTATTCGTGAATTTTGCCATTTGTGTTAGCTGTGGGGAATAGTTCTTCCTTGGGGCTGCCACGTGGGCAAATCACTCACCCTCTGTGTGCTCTTTACCCTTCTTTTTGCCCCGAAGCATGTAAAGAGACAAGGGGGTGAGGTAACATCTTTTACTGGCCAAGACCTGGTGGTGAAAGACAAGCTTTTAAGCTGTTCTTCACAGTTCTCTCATATCCTGGGACCAACATGGCTACTACAGCACTGTAAACATCAAAGGTGTGCTGTAAAGCTTAACTAAATTGAGCACTCTGAGATTATTGGATGAGAAATCCTAGAGGTGATCTTATTGTGTGCTTGTTAGGAGGATTTAAGTGTAGATTTTCAAAGGTTTTTAGGGGTTGGGATTCACTAAGGGAAAATAGGCACTGAAATGTACAGCCTAAACTTAAAGCATCCAGTCTCCCTATACCATGGGGCAAGTAAAGGGATTCAGCAAGCTGAGTGGGGAATCCTTTAAACCAGAGGTGGGGAACTTAAGGCCTAGGGGCTGGATGTGGCCTCCAGCTTCCCTGAATACAGTCTCCAAGGCTCAGGGCTCCCACTCCAGCATTGGGGAGCCCACGCTGGTGCTCCACCTCCTTTGTCCCCTCACGAGGCTGGAACACACAATCTACTAGCCTGGGTCTCCCTAGGCCAGCAGTCCCCAACCTTTTTGTGTGGTGGGCACCGTACCGGTGGGTGACATCATCCCGCTGCATTGCCCGGCTCGCCCCGTGCCAAGTGCGCCTGCGCCAGACCCACTACCACAGCCATTTCGCCACTCTGGACCGGCTTCCCCGCCGCACTCCCCTGCAGGTTCTCCCGCCGCAGGCGCTTCCCCACGCCCCGTCACAGCGCGAGTTCAGCCCCGCAGCGCATGTGGCCCGTCCTCCCCCGGCCAGCCCGTGTTGCAACCACGACTAGGCGGACGCACATAAATGTCCCAGCGGGCACCATGTTGGGGACCACTGCTTTCGGTGTAAGGGGGATGTGAAGTGCCTTTCTCCTTAAATCAGGAGCCACATCAGTGAGGGTTTGGGGGTTTTTTTTGTTTGCTTTTCACTTGTGTGCGGCCCCCAACTGACTTTTCTGTGGGTCAGTGGCTCACAACACAAAAAAGGGTCTGCACCCCTGCTTTAAACCCTCCCCTCCAAGGAAGTTAGGCACATAAGTCTGGGCCAGAGGGAACATTTTCTTCTGCTTGTGATTCACAGCTATAAAATCTCTCATGGGGTTGGGGATCCAAACCAAGTTAGCCCCTTTCTAAAACTGAGGAGAAAGGAGGTGGTAACACACAGCCCTTATGTAATAGCTTGGTGGTTAGAGCGTTCACCTGGAATGGGGTGAAAAAGGATCACATCCTTGTTTCTAGTGACTTCATGTATATTGTACAAAGTGGAACAGCTTCAGCAGGAAAGAAAGCACTTCACTGTAGAACACATCATAGACTGGTGGTGAGGGCTCTTGCTTGGGAGGAGGGAGGCCATGATTCAAGTCCCTGCTCTTCACATGACCTAACATGAGAACCCAGGTCTCCCACATTCTTAGCCCTCTGAGTATGGGGCTATTTTGTAAAAAGGCAGCCGTAGTATTAGCATCTCCTCCTCATTAGTTTTGTTTGATGCCCAGTCCAGTTGATGTACCCTGTGACAGCCTGTGAACTTGCCTCCGAGATCAGGCCCAGAGGTGAAACAGGCAGGGGAATGCTTACTCCATGACTGAACTTTGGAAGCTGCGGGGGCCAAATAATACTCTCAGCCCATGCTGAGGTCCTCAACTTAAGTGTGGCTGCATATGCATGCAAATATCTATGCAAACAGGTTCTTTCACACTGATGGGCATGAATACAAAGATTAAGGCAGACTACACAACTCACAGGCCCCATTTAAGTCAGATCTGCTGATATTAATAACATGCAATATTTACCCCATTTCTACCCATATGACAGCACTTTTAATGAGCAATGGCAATCCAGAAATTGAACTACTTAAATGCATATCAACAGAAGACCATTTGACTCCTTTTTTGCATATTGAGCCCTGCATAAACCCAAACCACACTGTGGGCTGCAAACAAATGGGCCATGAGCTGCATGTTGAGTAGCCCTGCTTTATGGGTATCTCTACACTACAAAGACCAATCAAAGATGATGATCTTCCAGGGTTCAAATTAGCAGGGCTAGTGAAGAATCAGTCATTCAAACTGAGATGGGCACTCCAGTTGATGCCGGCAGTCCTGCTTCCATGAGGCATAAGAAGTCGAAGGAAGAATGTGCTCTCTTCAACTTCCTGCAGTGTGGACAGCGCCAAAAGTCAAGTTAAGGTACTTTGACTTGAGCTTCGCAATCAACGTAGCTGAAATTGCATATCTTAATTCAACCTTGTCCCGTAGTTTAGATGTACCCTATAAATCCCACCAAGATTTAGGGATGCCAAGCTGCTTGGTGATGACAGGACAGAGGTGGCTATGCGTAATTGCCCATCAGTAGAAATGTAGATGCCTACAGGGTTAGGCAGCAGCTGAAGTGAGGGTTTTGAGGATCTAAATTTTAAATGTAGGTGCCTAAAATGGCAGTTAGGAACTTAAGGGTATGTCGACACGGCGATTAAATGCCGATGGTTGGCCTGTGTCAGCTGACTTGGCTCAGGCTGCAAGGCTGTAAAATTGCAATCTAGACACATGCGCTTGGGCTAGAGCCTGGGTTCTTGGTACCAAAATACCTTTGAAAATGTGGCCTGTGATGTTTACCTCATGCTTAGTACTGGCTAGTACCATCACTAAAGACTTATTACATTATTTTCTGATGATACTTCATAAAAATGTTAAGTACTTTGGACCAAATCTTACTCCAATGCATTCAGCCAATTCTGGGTAAAACTCACTGTAGCATAGAGAAGGCACAAGACCTAGACAGCCCAGAAATGCTGAGGTGATGAACACGTGCTTGCTATTATCAGAGCTGGATAGAAGTTGAGAGGAAGAAATGACAGGATTTTTAGCAATTTGTCTAGGGCTTCATAGTTTTACTTAACTTCTAGACTTGAACCAGGAAGGAGAGCTGCTAAGCCCTTCTCTGCTTCTTGCAAGTCACCTAATGAAAGCAGGAATTGCAGTGAATAATAAGTGCATAACTTGCTAATAGGAGTTCCTGATCTTTCCCAAATGTAGCACTGAATAGTAACTCTTAAACATAAACACAGCAAATATGGAACAAGTTATAATTTCAGCAAGCAGTTGGAGACTCCCTGTTTTACAAAATGACTAAAGCAGACTTAGTTTCCAACCCTCCAGGATTAGCCTGATGTGTCCCACTATTAAAGATTAATCTTTAATTAAACATTGTCATGCAATTAAATCTTCAAGAATTTGTCCAACTGGAATTGGCAATCCTAACGGCAGAAAGTATTAGTCATCCCTCATTTTATAAACCTGAATAGATGCTTCATTCCTAGAGAGCAGGAAATATTTGCCCTAGATTTTTAGGATGCAGTGGAAAATACTTTCACTCAATTTTCCAAGAACTCAGTGACTCCATTCTTGTCACATAGATTCCTTTATTTGGCAAACAAAGCTACTCTGAGATGTGCATAGTGCAGGGGTGGGCAATAATTTTCACAGGTGGGCCACATGATGAATTTTAGTATATGGTCACAGGCCAGTTCCACACCCCCTCCCCAGAAGAGGCAGGTCTGGGGACTAGCCTTGCTCTTACCCCACCCCTCCCCCCCCAATCCCGCACAGTTGTCTGGGGCCAGAGGCTTGAATGAAGAATACAGCAAAGGACTCATGGCTCCCAGCCCTGCCATGGGGTTGCTGTGGCTATTTGAAAAGTTCACAGCTCTGGCTCCTGTCAGATGGTGCTGTGATTGGGAGCACCCGGGTGGCTGCCAGGCAACATGGTAGTGGTAGGGCCAGGGGCCATGAGCCCTTTAAATAGCAGCAATTTAAAGGGCTCCTGACCCTGCTGATACAGCATTACATGGGAGCCACCCAGGTTGCTGTGGCTAATTAAAGGGCTCATGGCTCTGGCCCCTGTTGGGGTAGCACTGCATCTGTGAGCCATTTAAATAGGATCCTGCTGCCTGAACCACCACCTGTAAATCTGGTGGCATGGGCAACAGGATATAAATAGAAAGTGGCCAGATGCAATCTGGGGGCTGGATCCGGCCCCCAAGTTGCCTCTTGGCCAGCCCTGGCATGGTGAGTATAGAGAATAACACAAATCCAAAAGACACAGCAAACCTCTTCCTTTATATATGTTTACATATTGGATTTGCTATACATTTCATTACGGCTGTGTCTAGACTGGCCAGTTTTTGCGGAAAATCAGCCGCTTTTGTGCAAAAACTTGCCAGCTGTCTACACTGGCCGCTTGATTTTCCGCAAAAGCACTGACTTCCTACTGTATGAAATCAGTGCTTTTGCAGAAAAGCTTTGACGCTCCTGTTCGGGCAAAAGGCCCTTTTGCGCAAAACTTTTGAGCAAAAGGGCCAGTGTAGACAGCTGAGATTTGTTTTGCGCAAAAAAGCCCCAATGGTTAAAACGGCGATCGGGGCTTTCTTGCGGAAAAGCGCGTCTAGACTGGCACGGATGCTTTTCCGCAAAAAGTGCTTTTGCGGAAAAGTGTCCGTGCCAATCTAGATGCTCTTTTGCAGAAATATTTTTAATAGAAAAACTTTTCCGTTAAAAGTATTTCCGCAAAATCATGCCAGTCTAGACATAGCCTACATGTTTTGGGATTGGCTGGTCACTTTGTAGGCACCAGGCACTGTACAGTATGCTCTGTCCATACAGGACTGACTCTACCTCACCTTACAATCCAGATTTCTCAGCTATTGTTACCCTGTCCACAGTAAACGGTTCTTTGGGTGTTCCCCCTTGGTGTAGCTAGTACAGACATTTCTCTCCACACCCCTTCCTCCCGGCTGCAGATTCATTTACTTCCTTATTCCTGTCTCCAAAGAAGTGAGTCACTGCTCATGTCCAATTCATGGTAAGCCAGGGCTACATCCCACTGCTCTTGCTTGAGTTTTGTTTTCTATATTAACATTTCTTTCACTTGCCTTACTCATGTTTTCTTGCAGTTCTTTTTAAATCCACTACCCAGCTAGCAACTACAGTGGTCTTGAAACTATGTGAATCACCACTAATATTAGGCTTAAAGTGAGCACAAGCTCATCTCCTGTGGCGTAGCCTACCAGGTGTAATTCTATATTATAAGCTTGCTCTGCCTTTAAAGCATTCTCGTGTAACTTTCACTTTGCTTATACATTATAAATCAGGGGCACAAAACATAATTTTATATGTATTACCACAGGAAGTTTAGGTGTCAAACACAACGCAGGCCAATTAAATTAACATTTTCTGGGTCCATACCAAAAGTTGTCCTTTTCAGCTTCTATGTAATACTTGTTATCACCACAAGAGGCAGTTTTTACTTTACCAAGGTCCCAGCATCTTACTCTTACTGCTTAATGCAGAGACCATTTCCCCCAGAGTGAGCCTACATGCCAGCAACTCTAGACGTTAGAGCTGCATGTGCAAGTACCCCCAGCTGCAAACAGTCATACACGTCTGGGGCTTTCCAGACATTCTACTGTTTTGCAACAGTATTTGAGGAGGGAAAACAAATTTGTTCTGCACTGTATGGGATGCAGCGGTTTCACATTTAGCATCATGATATTGATTCATAGCATCGTAGAACACTAGAACTGGAAAGGACCTTGAGAGGTCGAGTCCAGTCCCCTGCCCTCACGTCAGGACCAAGTACCATCTAGACCATCCTTGATAGATGTCTATCTAACATGCTCTTAAATATCTCCAGATGGAGAATCCACAATCTCCCTAGGCAATTTAGCCCAGTTTTTAACCACCCTGACAGGAAGTTTTTCCTAATGTTCAACCTAAAACTCCCTTGCTGCAGTTGCTTACTCTGTACTAGCAGGTATTATCTCATTGACCAAATCTTTAACTTTTTTGCAGTGATCAAGGAGGACACATTTTCTTGCTCCATGTTACTTAAGGATTCTTTTACTTTTTATAGCAGGTATTTTCTATATATTACACAACATTAGAAAATGTTGACTTAATGCCATACTTTTAAAGTAATAACTGTAATACATAATTATGTATAAACAAAGTTTAATTAACGAGTCCTTGGTTTTGCTCATTTAATGGATGCAGTACTTTTGTTGCTATCTTTGTTGAAATTCCTGGTCCTGCTACCACAGCAACTCTGTCAGCATGGTTTTAGAGTAACATACCAATTATAGGCTATGTCTAGACTACAGAGTTGTTGTTGTTGTTTTTTAAAGTGGCCTTTTTTCAAAAAAACTTCACCTGCACCTAGACTGCCGTCGCATTCTTTCAAAATTAAATCAAAAGAATGTGGCAATTTTTACAAGGAAGAACACCTTTATTCGTAAGAGCTCTTTTGAAAAAAGGCATTCTTGAACACAAACAGGGCTTTTTCGAAAGAGAGCATCCAGATTGCCTGGCTGCTCTTTTGAAAAAGCGGATCTCATTTTCGAAAGTCTTATCTGTCTAGATTATCTCTTTTGAAAGAGGCTTGTAGTCTAGACGTACCCTTAGAGACAAGAGGGATGAAGTAATATCTTTTGTTGGACTAACTTCTATTGGTGGGCGAGTGAGAGAAGCTTCCAAAGGTACACAGTTCTTAGCAATGCAATTTATTATTTTTTGTGTGCTCCTCTTACATCATTACTAATATATGGACCGAGTTACACCATATAGTAATCCCTATTTCCTCTAGTGATTTTTAAGTAAATCTTCTGCAGTCAATTTAAACTAGTTTGGTTTTTTTTATACCTGTAGCAGCCAGCATGATTGATTATTGAAAGACCCATTTATTGGGAAAGGTCCATTGCCCTCAGAATGGCTTTACATGCTTTTCCACTAAAGACAAGTGGTGGTAGTTGTCACAACCTGATCTTCCCTCTGTGCAACTTATTTGATTGCTAAGGATTTCACCAGGCACGAATGGACCAAATTATACTGCTGCGAGTGTGCTTTATTATTAAACCAAATCTTCTGTTTATAACACCTTTGAAACATTTTAATATCCTTGTGACAGGGTTCCAAACCTGCACTCGTGTGGCAAGGATTAATACTGTCCACCTGGTTAAGGCCCTGCCCCCATAGCCCTGTGGGTCATGCTCTGGGTAGAGGCCAGGTATAAAGGCCTGTGGAGCATCTCATAGAACTGGAAGGGACCTTGAGAGGTCATAGAGTCCAGTCCCTTGCTCTCATGGCAGGACCAAGCACAATCTAGACCATCCCTGACAAGTGTCTCTCTAACCGGCTCTTAAATATCTCCAGAGATGGAGATTCCACAGCCCCCACCCCCCAGGCAATTTAGTCCACGGTTTAACCACCCTGACAGTTAGGAAGTTTTTCCTAATGTCCAACCGAAACCTCCCTTGCTGTAATTTAAGCCCATTGCTTCTTGTCCTATCCACAGAGGCCAAGGAGAACAATTTTTCTCCCTCCTCCTTGTAACACCCTTTTAGATACCTGAAAACCGCTATCATGTCCCCTCTGTCTTCTGTTTTCTAAACTAAACAGCAATACCTTCGCAATCTCAGTCTGGGACTACTGCTGGCAAGGAAGGAAGTGTGGTAGGAGATCTTGAAGAAGAACAGGGCACCCAGCAGGGAACTGCATCAGCAGCCCCCAATCTGGAGGGAAGAGTTAGAGAAGACTACATTGGGGAGATGGGTAGACAGTAGCCAAGGTCGGGGAGTTGAGTGTGTTTTGGTGAAATTCTCCATTAAACTAGTGCTGGTCTACTCCACCGCTGACAAGGCCCTGGGCTGGGACCTGGTAGAGAGGGCAAACCTGGATCCCCCTATCCCATCCTCACTGACCCACGTGCAGATCTACAATTCATTGTTATTGACTCATGCAGCTAGGCCATGCTGCCCTTCAGGTATTGATTCGAGCTGCCAGACCGCATGGCTGGAACGGGCATAGTTTGGTTGTGGACCAAGGTGATCTAGATAAGTTACCAGGATAAGTGGGAGGAGAGGCAAGCTCTCCCCCCTAAACTGATATGCATGTGGGGTTGCGCACCACTTGAGTAGCCTCAGAGGCCTGATGCCCACTCCCAAGGATGGGCATGCTCACCCTGTAACAATCATCTTAAACATATTACTGCTTCTTCCCAATTATTTAGCTCCCTCTGAGCTCTATAGCGTTAAAAAGAGCTTTTGTGCAGGTTAACTGCCCCTACTTTTTTTTTTAATTGCTTCAGTTTTTCATGCTTAAGACTTTACTAGCTGTTAAATCTTGGGACTGTTACCATTTTATTTTCCAGAATAACATTTTCAGCTCTTGGCATATTTCAGTTTGTGTATCTTTTTAACTGAATATATTTTGTCTGCAAAGCTGTATTTACTAAATGCAGTCCTTGAAGGATGGCTGCTTTTTACTTTGGATTTATGCAGATAGGAAGCAGACATTATTTTTCCTTTAACATTCAGGAATCTTTTCCATTAAGTTTTCTTTATTTTAATTTTGATTTTTTTTTTGCATTTATTTGTCAAGATTGGGATGGGCAAAATATGGCCAATGGGCTGGATACAACCTGCCATTATGTCAGATCTGGTCTGCAGTAGCCTCAGCCAGACTGTCTGCTTGCCCTGCCCCTGTGTGCTGCTCAGAATAGCTCTCTGAATGCTATGAGGCTAGGGAGGAGGAGAGAGGCTTCATGTGCTCCCCACACCCCCAGCATAATTTCAGAGCTCCCACTGGCTAGTTTCTGGCCAATGGGAGTTACCTGTTTACAGGACAGGCAGGTTAAGTGAAAAGTACCCCTCCCCATTCACAGCTGAACATGGCCTCCACAGCCAGTGCAGGGGCATGGAAGGGAAGGATGCTGGCTGAAGAACCTGCTGGACTGCTGGGCAGGAACCACAGTATAGATGCAGCTGGACTGACAGAGGAATGCTTCCATTAACCTCAATGTCACTACTTGGAGGTGGAGTGCTTATAATGGTGGAAACTCCTTCAGTCAGTGTTGGAAGCTTCCACTCTATGGTGCTACAGCAACATAGCTACAATGCCATAACATGCCAATGGGTAATCTGCAGCCCGAGAGGGTTCTCAATGTGGCCAATGAGACATTTTGTTTACTGTTGCCTCCAGTTCTGCTGGCTTCTGTCCACACAGGAACAAAACTATCACTATTACTATAGTGATATGCACTTAAAGCAAGGGCACGTGAAGTGTGTTCTGGTTGCATAGCGCTACTATGGTTCAGATGGCACATCATGCAAATTCTAGGGACACAAGCACAATTAGCTAAACTACCTTATCCCCAGAGACCATCTTGGTTACAACAATCTTGCAGCCCACTGATATGGAAGGCTACTCATGCAGTCCATGCACTAGCCTAAGTTGCCCATCACTGACCTTTAGTGCGTACATGGTTTTAGATGCTTTGGAAAATGTTATCCAAGACTTTTAATCAATGGCTTCTCTTGCTTATGTTGAGTTAAATGTCTACATACTTCATTAGGCCTACAAATTAAGCACTTAGACAGCAAAATGACTTAGTTTGTACCCACACAGCAGTGTAAAGTTGTGCTCATAATTTGGCACCCGCAATTAAATGTGCAGCCAAATGTTCCTACTTGGACATCTCAATCCCTGATTTGTGAGTGTAGTGAAGCATGCCTATTTCTAAACGGGAGCATCTGTGGATCTAAAACTGTGGGCACAGTTAGGCTATGTCTACACTCGCGGCTTCTTGTGCGAGTAATATGCAAATAAGTGTGGAATATCGCCACGCCTCATTTGCATACCTAATGAGCCACCATTTTTTTCAGAAGAGGCTCTTGCACACTGCCCCTTCTTGCTCAAGAAAAACCCTCTTGCGCAATGCCGTTCTTCCTGAAAAGTAATAGATTATTTGTATAGCTATAACATAAGCTTGGGCTTTCCAAGGGTCATAAGGCCCTCTTGAAAATCCCAGGTCTGGAAAGAATTAAAAAGCTCAGATGCACTAATTTTCTCTGATCTGTGAGAGCCTCTGAGGTACTCTTCCTAAAGTTTTGAGCTGCTCTCATCTCCACAACTGCAGACCGAAGGGTGAACACCGCTTTTGCCAAAGTCCACAGAATCTGCTCACTTCATCAGATAAAGGCTCCTTAGAATAATGTGTGTTCCTTTCTTTCAGCTTGTGCTAGCAAAGGAGGAAAGCACTGAGCTGAATCCCTGCATATCATCAATATTAAAAAATCTGAGGCACTGCTGAGCTGGCCATACCTAGGAGTCTGAAGGCTGCTTGGGCACACAGCTGCAGCGTTCTATGCTCCCTCTGCTGGCTCTCCACTAGCACTCAATAGTCACACAGGGGGTAACATCAGTTGGGTTGGTCATGGGATGAAACCTCTCAGGATGAAGGTGAAATGGAAGTTGCCATTGTTAATTTCAAAACCACTGCAACAAGGCATTAATTAAATGCTCATATAAACTGTGCTCTTACTCCGGCACAGGCCTTCACGCACCCATCAAGCCAGGAAACTATCTGCTGCAAAAACATCAATGCGAAAAAGCTCCCTTCCCGACTGTTTTCTTTGCAAGCTAAATCTAGAGTCATTGTGGCCCAGTGCTGAATCTGCTTTCTCTGTGGAAATGATGCAGTTTTTCACAGCGCTTCATTCACCAGAGAGGTAACTGGTTAGTCGATAGCATCTGTGATGGGGATTCCTGGGGTGCAGCCTGGGTCTGTGGAATTGCTGTGCCCACAGAATTTTCTCCATTCTGGGCTGTCTCTCTTATAATGCCTTGCTAGTAACTAGCAGCAAACCCCTGCGGGTACTATTGTCAGTCAGCACAACTGCATGTGGAGCCCTCACAGCCAGCTAGATTGCAGGATTGCTCCCAGAGCCACTCCTGAATCACACAAAGAAGCACCAACCAGTTCTCCCCAGCTCCCAGTACTGTACCCCAGGAATATGCCATCTGATTTATTAATTGGCTTTCCATTTCTTCAATGGAAAATGGCTATTCCCCTGAGCAAATTTACCAAACACTTCTGGCAAACTCATTGGTAAAGATAAAAATTAAAACAAGTCTATTGACTATAAAAGGAAGATTTTAAGTGATAGGCAAAAAGAGTGGTTACCTACTATATAATATGATCACACAGTCTAAACTCTCACTCCTATTTAAACTGGGCAACAACTACAGAAAGCAGTTTCTCACCCCACTGGATAGTGCAGTCCTTAATATACAGGTTTATCCTTTAAACCTGGGTCAGCCTCCTTTGTCAGAGTCTTCAGTTCTTCTGGATGTCTTTGTTGCTTGCAGTGTAAGGGGGGAAAGAAAAAAGGCCAATCACGGCCCCCTGTGTTTGGGTGCACTAATTTTGCTCATGTGTTTGGAGAATGCAAGTCCAGGCATCTCTGGTCATTGTTCAGTCCTCAGGCAAAGTTGATCATTTTCCTTGGTGTGGCCTCATGCAGATGAGTCACTGCATTGCAGCTCCCTTGCTGGACAATGGCAGATGGCATCGGTTCAACAACACCCACATGGGGGTTGGTTACCTCCCTAGTCATAGAATACCAGAACTGGGGCTATATCTAGACTACACTGATCTATCAGAAAAAGGTATGCAAATTGCGCTCCGCAATTTGTGTACCTTTTTCCGACAGTTTTTTCAGAAGAGGCTTTCCTAAAATTTGGCCAGTCTACACTGGGCCAAATTTCAGAAAAACCCTTCTTCCTCATGGGAGGAGGAAGACAGGGCTTCTGAAAGAGCGCATCTGCT
>CM057847.1:33083694-33094751 GCA_030068395.1 Apalone spinifera | reverse complement strand
AGAGATGCAAAATAACACAACACAAAATGATGAACATGCTAGCACAAATGCTCTTTACCCTCAGTTTTGTGCTGTGTACAGATGCAATATACATTGTTCCCCCATAGGTCCTTCTAATAAAGGCTGCTTCTGCCATTATCTGATGTTCTCTGCTAGGGCTGGGTGAAATCTTCTGCATTTTTCTCCAAAATATGGTTTTTGCAAATTTGGTGACATCAAAACATTTCTTGTGTAACCCTTCTGCCGGGTAGGCCTGGCAGTAACCAGGGCTGGGTTCAATATCTTGGGGTCCATCTCACACAGAACCGGCTCGAGCCCCCACCCAGTAATCTGGGAAATTCGCACACCCTTGGGCACCTCTGAGAGGCAATGTTTCCCCACTCGCAAGCACTGAGTCTGAATATAGGAAAGAAACATTTGAATCACCTGAAGTCCAAAGAGTCTGACACCCCAAAAGTCTCTGTCCCTGATCCACGTCACCCAGAGTCCCAAAGTTCACCCGCAGAGTTTCACCTCCCAACCTGGGTAGAAATGGGGGTGCGGAGATCGAGGGGGAGCACCTTATATGACACTCCGCCATGCTCCACCAGCTGTGTCGTCCCACGCCACTGGACGCTCCGCTGGGCGTCTGCCGCCGCTCCTCGCCTGCTGCTGCCGCTAGTTGCCACTCCTCGCCTGCCACCGCTCCACGCCACGCCGCCGCTCCACATCACGCCACTGGTCACCGCCCGCCGCTCCTACTGGCCACATTACGCCACCAGCCAGTGATTCCCACCAGCCTCCCTGCTGGTCGCTGCCACTTCACTGGCTGCAATAGGTCTGGCTCTCAGCCAAACCAGTGATTTCAACTCTTTAGCCACCAGCTGGACTGGCAAAGGAATCCAGCTTTCACTAGACTAGCAAAAGAAAAGACTCCTCAGGGAGTCTGCTTTAGGTCTGAAACAAAAAACAGGACTATGTAGCACTTTAAAGACTAACAAGATGGTTTATTAGGTGATGAGCTTTCGTGGGCCAGACCCACTTCCTCAGATCAAATAGTAGAAGAAAATTGTCACAACCATATATACCAAAGGATACAATTAAAAAAAATGAACACAGATGAAAAGGATAAAACAAAGGGGGAAAGGTGCAGGTTGGGCTAGTCTTACAGCTCACACCTGGCAGGTGTGAAGCAGGTTGACTCAAACCCTTTAACCCTTCTCCCCAGCTCAGTCCACTTAACTTTGTAAGGGGGGAGGCTCGTTCCTCCGAGACTTCTTACCATGATGGTGGCGTCTCTCCTGCAAGAACTGGTGGCATGTTTTACAGTTCCCACATTTAGGGGTAGCATGATTAGTGATCCCCACAACAGTCCCAAATTATTTACAATTCTCCACATTCCATTTCAATACTGACCCTCCATCAGCCCTGGCTGAATGGGATTTACATAGGCACACCTCGGATTCTCAGGGGAGCTGTATTTACATATCAACAGTTAACAGTTAATTACCTTGCAGAGCTAAACAATTGTAGCGGGCACACCCACCCCTTCTTTTAGCTGGCTGATAGCAAGCAGCACTTCAGCCCCTGCTTACACTTGCATTAGTATCAGTTTTGTCCACCAGGTCACGTTGGGGAGGGAGTGGGAAGAAATTCCAAACAAGTTGAAATGTTTGGTTTCAACACTTTCAGAATGAAACATTTTGATTTTGTTCAGTTCCATCAGTGACACCTGGTAGCATGCAGGAGGGACACTGCTTCCTTATACCCTGCCAACATTTTAAAGTGTCCTCTCCCTACCCTCATGTGTCCTCTCCCTACCGCTTTGGATGGCCCTTCTTGCATGCTCTTCTTTCACAGGCACCAGTCACCAATGTTTGGTTCAAATGACTTTTTTCCTTTGAAAATGTCTTTTAATTCAGGGTTTTAAAAATAAAGAAAGTCTGTACATGAAAACCGAAATTCTATTTGATTCAAAATGATTTCTTTCTTTTTGATGTAATAAAAATGCTTTAAAAATCCAGTTTTGGGTTGACCCAAAAAAACTATTTGTTTCTGATTTTCTGGATTTGCCAGAGAACCAAAAAAACATTTTATTTCACCACAGCTCTTCTTCTGCTTAACTCTTTTGTAGTTACAATGCTTTCAGTTTTCACTGCTTCATTGTGGCTACTTTTCTGAAAATGTGTTTAACTCATGGGGCACGGCTCCCTTTCTGTCTCTGCTCTGTTTCACTGTAATTACTTCCATCTCACTTCTGCTAATCCCCCTCGAGTATCCCCATGCACCCACATTTAGCCCACTTGTATCCCCCATCCTTACTCTGTCGTGTTACAGCAGTTTTGAGAGATCTTGCTTGTGAAAGTGAATTAGCAGCATTAGTAGGAAGGTTCTAGGTCCTGAGAGGACTCTTCAATTATGTGTGTAGAACTTGATTCTTCAGTTTACTCCAGCAATTTTGCACTACTTTGGCATCACACTGCAGCCATTATCACCTCTCCAAAGATACCTGTGGAGAAAAGTGAACTCCTGGCGGTGAGAAACGCTCCCACAGCTGTGTAAGGGAGTGCTCCTGACAGAAAGGAAATAAGTCTGTGAGGATATGTCTAGACTACAGGGATTTTTTTAAAAAAGTAGCCTTTTTTTGAAAAAAATCTTTATCTGCGTCTAGACTGCCTCCACGTTCTGTCGACAGTAAATCGACAGATTGCAGCGGTTTTGTCGACTGCGGTAAACCTCGTTTTATGAGGAAGAACGCTATTTTCGACAGAGATCTATCGAAAAAAGGGAAGTGTGGATGTGGGGAAGATTTTTTGTGGAAAATAAAAGCCTCCAGGAAGAAGCCCTGGTGGACACTCCTGCCAGACCTTTCATCTCTATTGTTCCTGCCGATAGCCATCTTTTAAAGCCACAGGCACCCAGGAGTAGCATTGTGGCAGCAAGCCAGCTCCAAACAGGACCCTGACTGCTCAGCTCTTCCTGGTAGGGCCACTCAGAGCCATGTCCTGGGCACAAGCCCCCCGAGACTCCCCTGCCCCTTCCAGGGACACATCCCCACAAGAAGCCAGGGGCACCAAACGTCGGGCACCCTCCTTGTCTGGTCCTGAGATCAAAGCCCCCTTGGGGCTCTGGTCTGAGGAGGAGTCTCTTCAGGCACTGCAATCCAAGAGGAGGAATGAAGACATTTATGCCAGAATGGCTGATGGCTTTGCCAAAAAAGGTCACCACCCCCGCACACTGGAGCAGGTCCGGGCAAAAGTCAAGGAGCTGTAGCAGGGGTATGTTGGGGACCGTGAGTGCAGCTCCCACTCTGGGGAAGCACCACACTATTGTGCCTATTATGAGGACCTGGACCAGATCCTGGAGGCAGGGGAACCCCTGCATCCCGAGAGGGTTGTGGAGTCTGGGGTGGAGGCCCCTATGCAGCAGCGGCTGCAGCTCCAGGGTGAGACCCCAGAGGACCAGCAACACCAAGAGAAGGAGGAGGAGGAGGAGGAGGAGGACATGAGCAGGAGCACAATGACCCTGACCCTGGAGCCAGACACCCAGACACAGGAGGCCTCCCAGACAGCTTCGGACACCGGGGAGGGAACATCAGGTGAGTGCAGTCCAACACACACAGGGCAGGGCAGGCGGGAGCAAAGTGGATGGTACAGTACTGTGACATGTCATGCTGATCACAGCCTGGGGGGGGGGGGGCACACATGGCCGACCTCGGGGGGGCCGTCCTATCCCTGCACCCGCACAGCTGCGAGGCACCACCTGCTCCTGCAGACACTGATGCCAGGTACAGGCATGGGTTGGGGACCCTGGGATTGCCACACAGCTTCAGGCCTCTCAGCAACCTGTGGGAACCCCAACTGTGGCCTGACACTTGTCTGTGCTGCTTGGCCATGGGGTGTGTGTGGTGGGGGGGCAGGATGGTGGCCTGCACACCTGGGCTTCAGGGAGGCCGTGGCTGCTGGCCAGGCCACACCATGCCTTACTGAGACCACATCAGCATCCCCTGACCCTAGAGGAAGGCACTGACTGCTGAGAAGGAGGGCATACCTTCTTGGGGAAAGTGTGAGCATTCATGAGTGACTACTTTTCCCTCTTGTCCTCCACAGCCGGACCAGCTGTCCAGGAGGGGAGTGCCACACCTGTCTCACCACTCAGACGGCTGCAGAGAACCCATCGGCACTGGCACACATATTTGGACCTGATGCGCCAGCACATCTCAGTCCTGCAAGGGATGCAGGAGACATTTAACCAGAGGATGCAGGCAGAGGCACAGTGGCGCAGTCGCTTGCTGGACGAATTTGTCCAGCAGCGCGCTACAATTTGTGCTGCTATCCGGGAAGCAATGGCCTTCCCCGGTCCTGTGCCTGGTCCTGCTCAGCCTGCCCCCCCTCACCTCCTGCCATCCCAGACCCAGGTACAGCCCCACCTCCTACCCAGCCCCTTACTGTCCCATCCCGCACGCGCAGCCGACTCTGAGCAGGCCTCCGCAGCCAAAGTGGTAGGGACTCTTCATCCAGGCGGCACCCTCAGCCCTGAGCCCCCCTCCGCACTTCCAGGTTGGCATCCCCCTTACCACCTGTGAGAGTCAGTAAGGGAAGCACTTTACTTTGTTAACAAATAATTTATTTTTCTGAACAAAAGAGTTTTATAGTTTTTGAAACAATCAACAGTGAAATAAACTGTCAACATGTTTTCAACAATACCTGTCTCTGTTCTCAGTGTGAATGTGTACAATGTGAATGTGGGGTTGGGAGATGCTTGGGGGGCGGGGGGGATAAAGCACTGGGGGCATGGGCAATCCCACATTTGGAAGGCTCTGGGGAAACTCATCCGGCTCCTTGGGAGAATTGCTCCCTCAGGGCTTCCCAAATGCGCAATCCCAGCTGGTGGGCTTGCCGGATGGCAGCTGTTTGAGGCTGCTCAAGGTATCTCCCCTCCACATCATCCCGTGTCCCCCACGCTGGGAGGAAGGCCTATCCTTTCCTCTCCACTAGGTTTTGCAGTACACAGCATGCAGCGACCACATCTGAGATGTTGTGTTCCCCCATGTCCAGCTGAGTGAGCAGGCATCTAAACCTGCCCTTCAGATGGCCAAAGGCGCACTCCACCTGGAAGCAAGCCCGATTCAGGTGGGAGTTAAAGAGTTCCCTGCTTGCATCCAGGTGTCCAGTGAATGGCTTCATAAGCCAGGGCATAAGGGGGTACGCCGCGTTGGCCATGATGCACGTAGGCATCTGCACATCCCTGACTGCATAGTTTCGCTCCAGAAAGAATGTCCTAGCCTGCAGCCTACGGTACAGGTATGAGTTCCGGAAGATCCAGGCATTGTGTGCCCGGCCTGACCACCCGACACAAATGTCTGTGAATTGTCCCCAGTGGTCGACCAGGGCTTGCAGAATCATAGAAAAGTAGCCCTTTCTGTTAATATACTCAGCTGCTCGATGGGGTGGTGCGCGGATTGGGATGTGCGTCCCGTCGAGTGCTCCACCGCAGTTCAGAAATCCCATCCCTGCAAATCCAGCCACGATGGTATCCAGGTCTCTGAGGCAGACAGTCCTGCGAAGCAACTCTGAATTGATGGCTGTCACCACCTGCAGAAAGGGACAAATAGAAACACACAGAACAGGACATTAGAGGAGTTGCGTGAGCTGATGAGAGGTGCTTCCCCACCCCTCCCCACCCTTCCCAGATCCCAAGATCCCCCCTCACGGAACCCCCCATCCCCCTCCTCCCACACAATGGCAGGGTGAAGCCAGGAGGACTTCTACCACTGCCACCCCCATCCCCTCTGCCCGATCCTGACTGCCCCCTTATCTGCCCCCCCATGGACTGTCCCCAGAGAGTGACTTACCTCCATCAAGACGGCCCCAACAATAGACCTCCCCACACCAAACTGGTGTCCATGGAGCGGTAGCTATCAGGGGTGGCCAGCTTCCAGAGGGCAATAGCGACGCGCTTCTCCAGGGGGGTGGCGGCCTGCAAGTGGGTGTCCTGGCATTGTAGGGCAGGGGTTAGTCAGGCACAGCTCCTGGAAGGTGGACTTCCACATATGGAAGTTTCAAAGCCAAGCCTCGTCGTCCCACTACTCCATAACAAGCCGGTCCCACCAGTCTGAATTGGTGTCCAGCATCCAAACTCGCCTCTGCAGGAATAAGTTTGGTGGCAAGGGCAGTGGGGCTGCAGCCCAAGTGAGGGGCTCAAAGCTGGGCTTTGAATCCAGCCACAAACATCATGATGGTCTCATGAAGATGCAGCAGAATTTCCAGCATCACAGTGTGGGGCCATCACCTGCCCACGGGCAGCTCAGGCTCCAAAAACAGAGTGAAAAGCAGAAAAAAACCCTGAAAATAAACTGCTGTGGAATAAACTCCGAGGAAGCAGGGCAACCAGAGCAAGCACTGCAGCAGCTTTGCTTTCCCTCCAGGAGGTAGGCAAGCCAGAAGCAGGAGCAGAGCAACAGCTGTCCGGGGGATCCCTTTAAGCACCCGTCTCTGCAAAGGGCATGCAGCAGCACCTGGAAATAAAGGCTGCCCCCGTACCCTGCCAGAAGCACTTCGGGTGCCTTTTTTTTTTTTTCCGAAAGAGTGTCCGGCAGTCTGGATGCTCTTTTTCGAAAAAGTGGATCAATTTTTCAGTCCGCGTCATGCAATCTAGATGCTCTTTTTTGACAGAGGCTTTTTCGAAAGATACTTTCGAAAAAGCCTTTGTCGAAAAAGGCATGTAGTCTAGACGTACCCTAATAGTCCTTTATGTACACAGAATTGTCACCTGGGTCTAAATAGCTGTGTATAGCTTAGGACAGCTCTGAGCCTGCCCTCTAATTAGGTCAGGGAACCAAACAGGCCCCTTGTTGGTTCCATTAATTGGAGAAAGCAAAGATGGTATAGAACCATCTCCCACAATCCACTCCAATTGCACCAAGGCCTGGTCTACAATACAAACTAGAATCAGTATAACTACTTCATTGCTATGACAAGGCGAAGGCTTCTCCTATCTTAGAGAGATGGTCTAAATACCTCAACAGGCGAAGCTCTCATGTCAGTGTAGTAGCATCTTCACTGGGGCACTATAGCAGTGCACCTGCCCTAGTGCAGCTGCGCTGCTGTGGCATGTTAAGTGTGGCCCTGCCCCACGTGAATCTTAGCCATATCCGATCCATAGTACCTACGCAGTATGGCAATGTATATATTAGAAATGTATATGGATGGCTAGATAGACCAACAGCTTGTCTTTGGCAAATGAGGAGAAATTATGGAAATGAATTATTTTTCTCATCAGATATGTAGGAAATTGGGCAATGCACTTATGTCCTGTGGCATCATGATGAGAAGCTACTATGGGCAGGTTTTTTGGATTGATTGATATTCTGCCATTTTATTTAGTAATTACAGCTTCTGCTCCAGCTTCCTCTTGCTTTCAAACATTTAACATTCTCTTGGCTGTGAGGGTTTTTTTTAATAGATAGTTCACTGTCTGGGGATTCTTTTACAATCAAAGACCCATCTGCTCTCCCTGCTAATTCAAGATCCTTTACAATTATTAGGTAAGACAAGGGGATTGCCCTCAGCTCAAATTTGCCTTTTCACTGTTTGGGGATAAATGAAAACAACAAGGACTGTTATGTTTGAGGTACTTCTGTTTTGAGATAGATACACTTCCCTGTAGGACTCCCACAGTTTCCTTTCCCATCCCTTTCATATTCCTGTCTTTAAGTATTCAAGAGGTTACCAGAAAACTGCAGCCCCAGAGAATTACTACAAATTAACAAATCAGTCCCCGGTCCATATCAGTGTGCAAGCCAAGGGACTAAGCAAGGCTTCAAGAGGGTAAGATAATGTGTTTTCCCTCAGAGGGTGACTGGTTCTTACACAGTGGTCTGTGGGAAATGTCCAGGTTCTTCATGGAGCTGCTTCAGTCACAAAGATCAGCCAGGGCTGAAGCAGAACTCCATTACACACATAGGGCTGCTTCAGGCTGCCTTTGTCAGGTGTGCATTTTGTGTAGAATCTTATATGACCACATTTTGAAATGACACTAAAATTGGTGAGGTGGCAAACACATGATGATGGAGTCAGTCAGCAAAAAGACTAGACTGATGAGCGCAGTAGACAATTTGGTGCTAATAAATGTAATGAGGGCAGATGTATCATGTTAAAGTAAGTTTATTCTCTCCTGGCCACTGCCTCAATGCTGTCATAATAGTATGCTTTCCTGTAACTGTACTGTAGGCCCTAAAGGGAAGGTGTGTCATTGGGATGGCTGGTGGAAGTCACAACTGCATCATGCTGAGTCACTGATATGAAGAACCTGGAGTGATACTGTGTCTTGCTTTTGGACCGAAAGGCTCTATGTGAGACAGGAAGGCAAGTGCAAGCAGTTTTGAGTATGCTTATCACCCTGGAGAATGTGGGGTGTCTCCCGGGGTGCCCTATCCACCCAGGATAGGACTCTGCTATAACCCCTAGCTTTAAAGGTAGGCTCCTTGAAAACCCAAGTTGCTACAGATTGTGCTAATACGGCAGGTTCCTTATTCAATGCCCTACAATGGCTGAAATAGCAGCTGTATAAATAGGGATTTATTTGAATTTTAACAGGACTGGGCCTCCGACATGGGGTCTGAGCTCTGCCCAAAGGTAGTAGACATTCAAAGCTACTGATCAGTGTGTGAGATTATGAATCTCCATCTGTGCAGTAATTCTCCATCTGCGAGCCTGGCCATCAGGCTGTAGAGATTCATGCTTTCCACTCTGGCAGTTTCTGGTTCAATCTGCGGGGCGGTGGCCCTGGTGGAAGCCATTACATGTGCATGTTGGGGGAAAATTGTCTTATCCCGTCTTAGTTTGTATCTATCAACATTTTGATTTTTTTATGACTCTCCCCTGAGGGATAGATTGAGCCAGGCCATGATCAAAGGTACAAGAAGTCAGTGCTTAATCTTTGCCAGGACTGAGTCCTGGGCTTCTAGGCTTTGCGGTTCATAGCCCCATGGCTCTACCATGTCAGTTATGAAAGATAAAAAAAATGGCTTGAGCCTAGGTACCTCTTTCATTACAAAGTAAACATGTGAAGGCCCCTTGTCTGCCTGACAGGCATCAAGCATGGTCTGGATTGGTAGTAGTAGTATTACTCCATGATAGCTTGCTGCTGGCCCTCAGCTCATGAAAGGGAGCAGAAAGAGGGTAGGGCTAGAGGTACTCTGGGGTGAATGGGGTGCACTTTCTGCACTAGAACTGGGGGAATAACAGTTGTATTAGTTCACCAGCAATTGAACTAAAACGGAATTTCAGTTGAATCTGAAAAATAGAAAAAAATGTTTCAGGTTGCACTGACTGAAATTTTCTGAAATTTTTAGTAAATCAAAAAGTCAAAATTCAAATTTGTTTCAATTTTGGACATTCTGACAAAAGCAAAGGAAGACTAGGTTGATGATACTACCATTACACTGCTTCTCAACAAGACATCAGGGCTTGAAATGGAAACTTGTGTCCTTCCTTCCTTGTCCTATTAGCTTTTTCTCTAACCCATTTCCACTGAATGCTCCTGACACCCTTTCTCAGCCTAGTGACTTCTTTCACCTTTTGTAGTGGTGTACTTTGAGCCCTGCAGTGTAATTAGAAATGAAGGCATGAAACTGTGAAATGGAAAAGCCAGGAGAAATTCACAATGGTGAGAGGTGTTACACTGTGGACTAACTTCTCAGAGGAAATGCAGGTCTCGTTCCTTGGAACATTTACATTGCAACTGGACAAAGTACTGGAGAACATACTGTATGGAACAGTGCTGAATTAACTCCCAGGAGGGCAATCTAATAACCTAATCATCAGCATGTCTACATTCTTACCATGCTGGATTAGAGGGACAATTCTGCACACCTGTCCATTAATGATCTCAATAACAGCAGTGACAGGTCATGGGAGAAGTCAAGACAAACACTGAAGTAATTAAAAAAATCAGCAGCTACTTTTGAAAACTTAGCTTCGTGTAATACTTCTCTAATCCTTATATATGATGCCTATCACCTTACCATCAAAACAGTATCAATACCAGACAGAGGCTTCAACCAATGTAGACCTTCTAGAGAAAGAACAGAGCACACAAGTAATCCCAGAGCTTTTTAATTAAATATAACAGGGTAACTGCAATGATGAATAGGTGATGCTTCTTAACAAAGAAGAGCAATAGTTCCTTTGCTGTGTAGATAACATGTATGAAGATGAAGCAATACAGGAACAAAGCAAACTGGTTTTGGGGCATGAGAAGGTCCTGATATCCTTTGGCAAGCTGTGAACAAAGGGGCAGAAACATGTGACATTGGAGGCCCATATTTCATATATGCCTTGTCAAAAGATTCCTCTACTTAGCAAATCCCTTGCTTTTGTGACTGTCACTAATATGATCCATGGTCTCAAACTAAGACCAGCACAATTTTATTTGAAAATCCAGATGAATTAGCTGTGGAAGCAATTAGCCTATGCTGATTGTCATATACTCATGACTCATGTCATACTTAGCTATGACTGTGGAAAAGGCTGTTCTACTATTGTAGGATCTGGACTCAATAGTGGTTGCATTCTCATCTCTCTAGTTTGGGCATCTGAGATAGTCTCAGTAATGGTCTGAACATTCTTTATAAACATCAGGGTGAAAACATTCTATTAATCCCTGGATGACCAGGTCAAAGAAAAATGAGTGTTCCTGGGCTTTTGTGGGTAAAGCCCACTTCATCAGCTGAATTGGAGTGGAAAAAATAGAAACCAAGATATACATATATAACAGCAGAAGTACTCTTGGTCTGTGAGCCCAATCTCCCAGAACAGCCTTCCACCACTTCTGGTAAGCACAAGGTACCTGGTACCTCTATGCTTTTTTTTCCAAAGATAGATGCCAAGTTACATACCTGCCAGCTGATTATGTCTTAACATAAGGTGCCAAGTTACATAACCTGCCAGGTGTTCCAACAGTTACTTCTCTCTCTAACATTTTTTATATTGGTAGCACTTTAAAGACTAACAAAACATATAGGCTGTGTTTAGACAGGCCCCCTTTGCCAGAAAAGTCATGCAAAGGAGGCCAGT
>CM057847.1:33066710-33083594 GCA_030068395.1 Apalone spinifera | reverse complement strand
CGCTGCATTTGCAATTCCGACTGGCCTTCTTTGCATGACTTTTCCGGCAAAGGGAGCCTGTCTAGACACAGCCGTAGATTGTATCATGAGCTTTCGTGGGCACAGTCCACTTCTTCAGACTGTTGTTTTTTAAGTTTATCCTGTACAGACTAACTCAGCTACCTCTCTGAAATTTTTTATATTGAGGACTCTTGTCCATATTCAGGTTTGGTGTAAGCAGGTGCATCTCAGGAGCTCATTTTATTTACTCAAAAGCTGAATTAGGTCAGGCCTTTTTCTTCCAGTCCCTGGGACTCAGATTCCTGAATGGACTTTGAGAAACTGCACATGTTCATGACGTAACTAATATTAAAGTAATTCTCAATAACACACATACAGGTTACTCCTTTACCCCACTACTACCCTGAACTCATTTTCCCTTTTCCCACCTGAGAAATATCTGAGTCATCAGGAAAGCTATTTCACGATCTCTAATGCCTTCATGTGACACTGGATTTGACTGGTGAATCTTTGTACAGCACAAAGTTGTCTGCTACAACTGAAATCTGAAGCTGCATCTAACCATTTACCAGTACCTGCTCAATATGAGCTGCTGAAATGGGGCAGTTTGAATGGTTATCGATCAGGTAGCTCTGATCTGATAGCAACACTTGCTCCTTCGGCACCACTCAGCACCTTCTTTCCCTAGCTGCAGCCATTAGTTTGGATGCAATGAGTCTTAAGTTCTGAGTTAATTGGGTTTCCCTTCAAGTGAATTACTATCTGGCCTGTTCTTTTTAGATCTCGTTTCTCATTATTTTTTCAAAGAACATAGCACCTGCTGTTCAGATCAACCCCTCTACCTGTTTACTTTGCTACACCTAGGATCTGGTCCTCTAACCACCCTCTAATTCTTTAAAACATACCCTCAAAATCTGTTCTAGTCACAAGGCTCCTTTGGATCCCTTCTAGGAATTTGTATCCCTTTACCACAAAGTATGCTGGCCCCTTACAGTAAAGTCCAAATTCTGTACTACTCTGTGTTTCTGATCAAACCATGGAAATTCTGGGTCTTGAAGCCCAGAGGAATGGGGAGTCTGATTCTGGTGAGGAATTCTGGGAAGGAGCTGGCTGCATAAGCTACCTTTCACCAATGCAAAAGGAGTTCAGGGGTCTGTGAAGAGAGGCTTGTATAACGAGTCCTGCTTCCTTTATTCCCAAATCTCAGGGTCTGAGTTTTTGGCAGAGGGTGAAGGGAAGAAAAGTGCCTGGTCCTTCAGGAGAAAGCTAGGTCTTGGAGGAGTGCAATTCTGCTGGACTTCTTTTCTGTATTGTTTGTTTTAATCTTCCCTTCCTCTTGAAGGGGAGAAATTTGAGGGCAAAGCTATCCGACACCAGTGAGGAAAATTGTGGCAGCAATGTATCTGTATGGGTGAGAAGGAAGCCACTCTTATCCCCTCTCTATCTGGCAGGCAAACCTGTAACAAGTACAAGTAATGGTAGACATTAACACCTTTGAGAAAAATTAAATCTCTGGAGTTAAGATCCTGATACCGAGTTCACAATCTTGGGTTTGATTCTGACTGAATGGAAGCTTTCTTAAAGAAATCAACCTTTGTGGAGATTTAGATATGTTTTAAAATTGAGACTGGGACCATGGGGAGAGAGCACATCTGGGTCATGCATGCCTCCCCGGTTTATGCTTTCGCCTGTACTTACGTGTCCAGATGGTGTTTGCAGACACAATTGCTTCATCTTCTCTTTGTGCTGCCGCTGCTTTTCCTTTTCCTCATAGTGGTATTTCAGCACAATCAACTCCATATCCAGTCGCATCTTCTCCAGCTCAATCTCAGCTGCTCGGGCTGTCCTGAAGTTTGGCTGCTCCATTTCCACCCATGCGTTGATCTCACCATCATTGGTAACATGTTCTGGTTGCAGAGAATCCAATTCTTCTAGTGAATTTGTCTCCATGTGCAGGTCCTGGTTCCTAATGTCTGGTGGCTCTGTCCCATCATCATTGACTTCTGGCGTATTTTCAGCTGTGTCCTAGTATAGATCAGTGAAAATCATCCACTCCTATTTAATTGATGCAACTTATTTAAACAATCTTCTGATAAAAGAAGTGTTCTTCAGCTAGCTCAGCTGGGGCACATGCATCCTAGGAGACCAACTATATACAGAAATCTACTGCACTTCAATATTGAAGTCCTGTGTCAACTACAAGAAAGTTAGAGGCTCTACTTATAGTCCTGTGTCAATTACAAGAAAGTTAGAGGCTCTACTTATAGTGTGGTAAAAAGCAGGGGGCACCACTTACTATGGGGTGAGGAGGGCAGCTCCCCTGAAGATTTGTCCCCCTGACTTGTCATAGTTCTATGTGCTCGGTCTTACCCTTCTTGCCCCTCCTTTTCCTCAACTTCAAATGAAATCATTACACTCCCCTCTTCTAACCCTCCCTCACCCACATCTGAGTAGATGGGACCTAATACTTTCCCCACAGTTCAGGGCTTTGATCTGATTAAAACTCACTTTGACATCACTTTTGATCTGATTAAAACTCACTCACTTTGACATAAGGAAGACTTCAACTGCAGTTGGAAAGTGAGTACGGGAAAAACACAGGGAAAAAATCTCTCTCTGATTACAGTCTAGTGGATGGTGTTTGAGCAGATATGAAATTAGAACCCCTTAGATCATGCTACCATTTTCTGTGTATCTGGCCAAGAGAGAAATGATTTGCTGTTCTGAATAACTGTTCCCTCTTTTTTCCATCCATGTGCAAAATAAATTTTGTTACATGCACTGAGGTATGTGCAGATGTGTACCACCAGCAGAAACATATGCTGTCAGCTGTGGGTGTGCTGCTATTCACCTGGGCAGCACCTGAACCTCTCCTGAATGGATGCCCAAGCACTTAGCTTACAGGGAACACTGCTCTGTACTAACTTTGTCAGTTCATAAATATGAGATGCCAGAATCAGCCAATGAGGATGACATCCCTGTCTTGGTACTGGCAATAAGCTAAACAGCAGCAGGATGGGCTGAGTTAGGGTTAGCAGACCCAGGAGTTATGTAGAGACCATGCCACTGACAGATCTGCCCTGAAGGCTTATGGAAAGTCACAATATTTATTTATGTAAAGTATATGAGAAGCATATACAAGACTTTTGAATGAAATGCATGTAGAAGGAAAATGAAAAACTCTTCCCTGAATAAGAAAACAAAGAAAACTTACTCTTACCATAGACGGCTTAGTCACAAAGCTAGGGGAGACAGAAATGAGTCTGGACAATGCTGGATTCACAGGCAGTAGCTACTATTTTATAAGTCTTTCACTGTCCCATTCAGAAAACTCTACACCAGCTGCCCTAGTTCAAACCAGATAGATGCACAAAATTCAAACCCAGATTTGTGCTAACTGCCATGCTGATGTCACAAGTTCTGCACTATGCTGTCATCATAATCCTGCTAGTGCTACAACATCCTAAATGCTCAGTTGCTATGGGCTTCTGACTCTCATTTCAAAGTTCTCGAGAAAGTGAGGTGTCCCACAACACATCGGAAACTTGCAGTAGAACCAGGGATAACCCTAGCTCTCCAAATTCCAGTCTAGACTCTTAATCGCTAGATCTGCTCTTCTTCTTCTATAGTCTCCTTCCAACTTCTTCAGCCAATGAGATTGTATTCCTTCACACAGGCTCATCACATGCCTAGTCATGATCAACAGCAGTGATTTGTTAGTTTCCATGGGAGTGGAGAGTTCTTAAGTAGGGATTTGAAATAGGATAATACGGTGATACTGGATTTTGATGGGGGATTGTCTTTCCCTGTGGCTTAGGAGCAACATGGAAGATGGGTAGAGCTGAAAAGGTCTTGTAAGACAAGTGGACTAGCAGGAATTGAGTAACATCAGTGATGGAATGAAGGCAGGAGTCAGCAATGTGACAAGAGAGATCTAATTGGTGTTAAGTGGTGAGGGTCCATAAAGGTACAGACAAGAAGCTTGTGATAGGAAGCCAATGGAGGGATGGCAGATAAGTGTGCAAGGACTATGCATGCAATGGATCATGCACTGTAGTACAACGGTATGATTTATACAATAAATCATTGTGCCTTAAATAATCCTTTCCCTGCATTTTTCATAATGTTCCCATTTAGGCTGTTATGCTCTGGCTCGTGTCTAGAACTTGGCCCATAAATGAAGTTTTCTAGGCAGCTGAGATAAAATCACAGTATGGAATGGACATTTTAAATATCATGTTAACGATACTATGTGCCAAAAACTGCATTCATGCTGGTATGTTGATCCGTACACAGTGTCTTGGCCAGCTTGAACATTATTTTTGGTTGAAAATAACTGTAGTATGTGATGCCTCCCACCACGATAAAGGCCATAATATATTAAGTGTTCTACATACATATAGTGAAACATCACCTAGTGTGGTGCTTGCAGCCATGGGATGATCAGCAGTGGCAGCAAAACTTTTCACATGCATAAGGCCACTGTCATTGGAAGTTTGCAAATTGCTTTCCCCCACCCAGAAGCACAGGAATACCAGAATGAGACCCACTCTGACAGTTGAGAAGTGAGTGGCAATAGCCCTGTAGAAACTCGTATTGCCATACACCTCCAGGTCAGTTGGGAATCAATTTGGAGTGGGGGCTGCTGTGATCCAGGTAGCCAAGGCAATCAATACACTTCTGTGCCAAAGGGTAGTGACTCTGGGAAATGTGGAGGACATAGTAGAGAGCTTTGCAGTGATGACTTTTCCTAGCTGTGGTGAGGCGATAGATGGTATACACATCCCTATGTTGGCAACTGACCACCTTACCAAAGAGTACATAAACCGCAAGGGGTACATCTTGATGGTATTGCAGGCACTGGTGGATCAGAAGGGCCATTTCACTGACATCAGTGTAGGATGGTCAGGAAAGATGCATGATGTACGTATCTTTAGGAACTCTGGTCTCTTCAGAAAGGGGCAAAATGAAACTTTCTTCCCAAACCAAAAAATTACCATTGGAGGCATTGAAATGCCAGTAGTGATCCTTGGAGACCCAGCCTACCCCTTGCTTCTGTGGCCCATGAAGCCGTACAAAGTCAGCCTGGATCCGGACAAGGAGCAGTTCAACAAAGGCTGAGCAAGTGAAGAATGGTGGCAGAATGTGCTTTTGGACATTTAAAGAGAAAGTTTCTCAGTTTATTGACTTGGTTAGATCTCGGTGAAAGCAACATTCTCATTGTTGTGGCAGCCTGCTGTGTTCTCCATAATATCTGTGAAAGCAAGGGAGAAAGTTTCACACCAGGGTGAGGTAACTTGGCATAGGACCAGCCAGGAATTATGAGCAGCCAGACAACAGGGCAGTAGGGAGAGCACACTGCGGGGCACTGCAAATCAGAGAGGCTTTGAAAAACATCTTTGTGAATGGCCAGACAGCGATATGACAGTCATGCGTGTTGCTCTTAATAAGGTGCCCCCTGCATTAGGTGTGCTTGCCTATAAACCCCTTCCTACCATTCAACACAAACAACAAAGATGTTGCGGTTAAGAAGGTGTCCTACCGTGGCAGCTGGAATAAGGCCGGCCTCCCCAGAAACCCTGTGAGAAGGACGAACAAGTACCTCTGTGAGAGCTTTATGGAGATGTGCATGGAGGATTCTGTCTCCATTTCCAGACACATCAGCAAGCTCTTCCAGTGAGATCCTGCTGTGTAGGCAGAGTGGCCATTACAGGATCATGCCCAATTGCTTTAGCCCACTTGTATCATGATTACAAATTTGAACTCACCGGAAGTGTCCTGCCCACCATCAGAGCCCGGCAATGAGACGTCCTGGGAGAAGGGGATTGTTTCTAAAATTATACAAAGGTCCTGGCTGCCAGTGAGATTAGATGTTCTGCTCACCTGCTAACAATTCTCTTCCTCATCCTCCCCTTCCTCCTCCATACTGTCCTCCATGCAGTTGCCCAAGGCTTCTAGAGGAGAGTCTTGGGAGGAATCCATGGATTATCTTGGGAAAATGGTCAGGGCCCCCCTAAGATCCTATGCAGCTGCTCATAGAAGCTGAATGTTTGCAGTGCTGACCAGACCTTCTGGTTGCTTCCTTTGTCTTCTGGTACATCTGCCTGAGCTCCTTTATTTTCACATGGCCATGCTGTGCATCCCTGGAGTATCCTTTCTCCATCGTGCCCTGTGCGATCTTGCCATAGATATCCGTGATTCTTTTGCTGCTTTGTAGTTCTGCTTGCACTGATCCCTCTTCCCCACACAGCAAGGAGGTCCAAGATTGCCTGCACACTCCATGCTGGTGTTTGCTTGTGACCCTGGGCATTCATGGTCAGGTATGCTGCCTGCTTTGAGGCCTGCTTGCCACACAGATCACATGGGAAATAAAATTCAAATTTTTCTGGGGTTTTTCCTGTGAATGTGGAGAGCCACAGTGTTGAAAGTCCTGGCCAGAGCGGTCACAGTGGGGGACGATGGGACACCTGGAGGCCAACAATGTTGACCTTCTCAGTACTGCATCTTCACTGATCATTCAAGCTTAAATTTAGCGTTACTACTTGTGAAAAGCAGGCACACCAAAATAGACTTTAGCAGCACTTAAAGTTGAGGAAATGAGCTTGGTGGTGTGGACTCACTGTTTTAGAAAATCACTCTAGTGCAGTAAGTTCAACCTAAACTCATAGTGTAGACCTGGCCTCATATGAAAGGTGTCCATTTTCTGGCAAGTATAATGTTTTTCTTCCAATTTGCACTTATTTTTGTAGATTAATATGTTTTTTTCCCCTTCCTCCCCCTGGCTGGGCTGGTGCCCTAGGAAAGCCCAAGGTCTCTAGACTGAGGTGCTGGGCAGGAGGAGCTGAATCCTGTGCGTGCCAAAGCCTGGCATGGCACTGGTATGAGGTAGCCTCCTCACCCCTCACCTAAGCTCTGGAGTGGGGAGAGAGGAGGGGCAGAGGCTTAGGATCCTTTTCACCTGCCCCTTTTCCTGCACTAGATTCTGCCCCCAGGGAGCATGGGACTGCTCCTTCTCCTAGACACCTTCCCCTGCTGAGCCACCTCTGGCTGGGTTTCCTGAAGCCCTTGCAGTCAGCTTCCTGGGGCCCTGGTTCATAATGTATCCTTTGAGCTTAACCCCTTCCTGACCACATGGTAGCTGGGGAACAGGAGGTGGCTGACATGCATGTTGACATGCAACAAACCTCGGTGCCAACTCTGCCCACATATATACACCAGCAACACCATCACAGGACCTAACCAGATCAGCCATACCGTCGCTGGTTCATTCTCCTGCACATCTACTAATGTAATATATGCCATCATGTGCCAACAATGCCCCTCTGCTATCTACATCAGTCAAACTGGACAGTCCCTACATAAAAGAATCAATGGACACAAATCAGATATTAGGAATGGCAATATACAAAAACCTGTAGGGGAACACTTCAATCTCCCTGGACACACAATTGCAGATCTAAAGGTAGCCATCCTGCAGCAAAAAAACTTCAGGACCAGACTTCAAAGAGAAACTGCTGAGCTACAGTTCATCTTCAACTTTGACACAATCAACTCAGGATTAAACAAAGACTGTGAATGGCTAGCTAACTACAAAAGCAGCTTCTCCTCTCCTGCTATTCACACCTCCAGATCAGCTACTAGAAGTGGGCCTCATCCTCCCTGATCCACCTCGTCATCTCTAGCCTGATTCTGGCCTGCATATTTATACCTGCCTCTGGAAATTTCCACTACATGCATCTGACGAAGTGGGTCTTTGCCCACGAAAGCTTATGCTCCAACACTTTGGTTAGTCTATAAGGTGCCACAGGACTCCTTACCGCTTTAGGAAGTGGATGAGTTAGGTCAGTGGCTAGCAGCAGGCTGGAGGCGTTAGCTGCCTTTTGACATTGTGTGGGCAGAAAGGCATGAATACTGCAAAGACATGGTGCACTTCATCCCTTCCCTCCACATTCCTTCCTGCACATTCTCCCAGCTACTCTGATCTGGTGCTAACGGCCCTACCCTGGCTGCTCACATTTTCTCTCACACTTGTCATGCCATGTAGACAGAAAGCACTAGAGCAGGACAGAACATTTTGAGAAGGGGATAGTTCTATTGTTCTGTGAGATGTTGTTAGCAAATATACAAGTCACTAATGCCACTGATGTGCGGGATACAGCACGCAGGAATGTCCATTCTAAACAATAAAGAGGAAGTATTCCATGCACAATACCGCATGGGTTGCCAGGCATACCTTCAGAGCCTGCTTACTGCTATACCCTCTCAGAAGGCACAGTGTAGGTTGGGAGATAGATAGAATAGGGTTTCTAAGAAAGAACACGCTATTAGTCATGTTCACATAGAGTGAGAGCTGGACTGTTGTAAGCCCACATGTGGGTGTGTAAAGCAGAAGCTGGGACAGTATGCAACTTAGTCAGCATGTGGAAAAGAGTCTGCCTTTGGCAACCCCTGTGCATGAGCAGGCTGCAGTTGCAATCCCTACACTCTACTCAGCACAGGGACCACTTCCTGCTAGTGCTTCCTGAGTCAAAAGTCATCCCAAAGAGGAAGGGAGGGTGCAGCATCATTGCCCTGCCCCCACACTGTAGCCTGTTGGTAGAGTTGCCTTACCACCTAGGGAAGCACATGGCCCTTTTTCCCAATGGGCAGGGCCATGGACGTACTCCTGCCGGGTGGTGCAACTATGCATTGCTCCAGACTTGGGGTTATGCCTAAGAGTCACTACTAGGCCCTCATTTACCCCTGTTCTGATTCAGCATCAATAATTACCCCTTATTCCAGTTAATTTACACCAAATCATGCCTCTTGGGACCCTTCACACATGCTTACACTCCTTCATTACCAATGCCCTCTCTGAATTTGGCCTTTAGCACGGACCCCTGAGCAAGGTGCACAAGGCTATCTAGAGAAAACATGTTCAATTCATTTTGCTACAAGAGTCTTTGTAATCAAACTGAAACCACAAAACCTCCAAACAGCAGCAAAAGCAGCTCCTCTGAGCATTACACACCATCGTGTGCACTTGCTGCTGTGGAGAAAAGACTCTAGCAAAGAAGGGAATGAAAGAAAACATCATCCTGAAGTCAATAATTTCAGAGAAATGACAGCAGCACAGAGTGTAAATGCCTGCTAACTGCTAACCTCACTTTTGCAGACAAACTGACAGCAGGCTTGGAGAGATAAGGAAAAAAAGCAAAAGAGATCAATCGATGAAGGAAACAGCAGCTTCCACCTTTGAGTTTAGCTTCTTTTCTGGTTTTGAATTTGGAAGCATATATATATATATATATATATATATATATATATATAGTATATAGTAAATATAGTATATAGTATACTATATAGTATATATATAGTAAAAAGTGCTGATCACTTTCCAGGTCCCTCTGAAACCTTGGGGAATTGACATGGTTCAGCACCTCACTTGCTTTGATCACAGAAGTTTGTGGGGGTTGCAATTTGGCAAAGAGTTGGTGAAAGGTTTATTGCATGTGTATCACTGCAATGCCTGCTGAGCAAACACATCCTGTGCCTTCTCTCTGCCAATACAACCATTCCGCAAAAACATATATGTATTATAAAACTGACTTCTCCCCAGTTCACCATAGCACTCGGTCTTTTCATAACCCTTCCATTAGGCTTATAGGAAGATCCTTTCAGAAGGACATCTTGAGAATCTGAGTAAATGTACCACAATTCTATTGTGAGGCATCACTATTTCTGCAGCAGCCATGGGATGCAATACACTTCACTGCAAAAAGCACAAGAGAGGACTCATATTTCCACTCCACCTTTGCAATGGTGCTGATAGAAGGGGTGCTGCTGCACCCCCTGGCTTGCAGTAGTGATAACAAACACCTAATACATGGCTTCCATCGGCAGAATCCTTGATATTAAAATTATTCCAGGGGACCCCTGTACCATTGACTCAGAAGGCAAACCTTGCATAACTTTCTGCACCTCCCTAATTCTCCATTTGCACAAATACCTCGCACCAGTCCACCTACCAAAATAATAAGATCTTCAGAAAAAGCTCTTAAAAATTCTTATTCAGTGCTAATGATGGGATTCTGTGTACTTATCTATCAGGTTGGGTGCCCCAGGCCTGGGATGTGAAAATCCAAACTGACACTACACTGGATAAATGATGTCGTAGGGCTGGTGTCAATAATTCAATAAACCTGTCTCACTAATAGCTTCTGCAATCCTGCTCTCCACACATTACCTACAATGGGACACCCCCACATTGCCTTGGTGTAGATGACTACACAAATTACAGGGCTATCAAGAATCAAGCCCACCATTTAATTATATGACATGTAAGTGACAAATTCCATGCTGATAGGTGCCTTATAAACTCTAATAATACATAGGCCAATTTGGAGCCTCATATTTCCTTCACTCATGCCCCAAACCAAACAGAACACAGTATCTGTTTTATCTAAAGTACTTCTAAGACCCCTACCACCATAGTAGCTAAGTACCTTACACGCTTTTAAATGCCCACATGATGCCTGTGAAGTACACTCATCCCTATTTTGTAGATGGGAAACAAAGGCATGGAGAGATTAAATGACTTGTGCATGGTTACAGAGGCAAGTCTGTGGCAGAGCATAGATTGAACCTGAACTTCCTATGATCCAGGCTGCTGCCCTAACCACTGGATCTTTTCTTTTTCTCCAGCGCTAATGATTTACATCAATGATAATAGTGAGGATGTGGGAGGACAGCTAAAGTGACAGTTCAGACTCTTAGCAACAGAGATAATGTAATATGTTGTGGCAACAGAGTGATTATGATGTCAGCAGAGTGTGGCATTTTATGACATCACTGTGGCAGTTTGGAAAAGTAGCTGGGTCTGGGTTTGAATGGTGTGGGTCTGCCAGGGCAGCTGGTGTTGAATTTTCTGCATGGGGGACTTGTGAAGGTGGCTGCTGCATGTGTCTCTAATGTCTAGTTTAGGCTCCACCACTACTTTTCTGCCTGAATCAGTTATGGTAATTCTTCACTTTTCCTTATCTTCTTCATCAGCTTTAGGTAACAACATAGCTCAGGAGCATTAGAGAAAGTGTTTTGTTTCCTGTCTAAATCTAAACCTAAATCTAAATCTAAATCTTCCTTTAAAGATGAGAGCTGTGACTCATGCCTCCTTCATAAAACGTCATAAAACTGTGTAGCTCAGGATAAGAAACCGGTTGCACTCTTATTTCAAATGAGTCAGTTGAAAGGATGCTTTCCACCCTAATTAGTAGGTTTTGCAAGTACTGCTCTGTGTTGAGGGCACTGAGGGGCTGCTCCAATGTGTGGCATCTGTACAAGGGAGTCTACTTCCAGAAAAGAGACACTATTCTCCCCAGAGTCCTAGGGAGTCTGTTGGTTATGCTATACCAGACCGTACAATGATGCAGCATCCCTCCTTGGTTGGTATAGAAGAGGATGGTGTCATATTTTCATCTCATCCCTGCATACACTGTGGGGCCAGATATTTAAAGATTAAAGATGCACATAGGTGCAGGGTAGGGTTTTCAGAATTTCCTCAGTGCCTAATGTCCAGTGGTTTTAATGGGAGTTAGGCACCAGACTTCTGAAAATCTTACTAGGCACCAATCTGCATTTTCAGGTGCTTAAATACCTTTCAATATCTGCCCCTTAGCTTTTTAGGGGTCACCTGCTAATGATTTTCCCCAATCCATGCTAGGACACATCCAGGGATACCTTGTCATCATCAGATGTTTCCCATGTTGAGACAGAGTCTCTACATGTTAAAGACCAAGAGACACAAGCCGATTTGGAGCGGCTCAGCCTGGAGGGGTCGGAGTACTCAAACCAAGCTTGTACAGCTTTAAAGGAGATGCAGACAGGGTTTGAACTTACTGTGCAGATAGCTCAGTATAAAGACAACAAGCAGCAGCAGCAGCATGAGAAAATGGTAAGTGGTAGTGAAAATTCTGCCAGAGGTAAGATCCTGGTATGCAATAGGAGATATCATCCAGCCAGGGAGCACAGCCCCTTAAGGAGAGTGGGCACATGGGACATCTGATGTACCTCTCTCACAAAGCAGCAGCTTGGAAGGACGCAGCAGATTAATGTTAAACTAACAAGAAATGAAGCATTTTGATTGGGTTCAAAGAACCAAAATATTCTGACCCGATCTGACCTCAATAATATAGTTCATTTAGATTTTCCGGTGGAAAAAAAATTACAGAAATTGAATTTTCTGTTGAAAAAAAAAATCATCAGAAAATTCCCAAGCAGCTCTATGAAACACCCTTTTCAAAGGGAACCGGTGGATATTATATGATTAGTGAGTCAGAATGTGACTCTTTAGTTGCCCAAAGTTTAAGGTACATGAGGTCAAATCTGACCCACAGAGCCTGATTAGGTCTCTTATATCACTTAAATATAACTTATACCTTCTCCCAATTTGTACCAGGATGCTTCCAGAGGAACCCCAACATCATCGTACATCCCAGATGATATGACAGAGGGCCTGGATGGCAAGAGCCAATCAGTCCATGTGGAGAACAGGACAAAGAGAGAAGCTGACACTTTGCAGCCAGAAAGATTCACCAGCATAGATGAGATCAGCAACCTGGAGGAACTGGCACAACCAGACAACAGGCCCATCACAGCTGCTGACCTCGAGCTGGAGAAGATGAGGTGGGATTCTGCATTGATCAGGCTGAAACACAAACATGAAGACAATGAAAAGCAGCGGCAGCATGAGAAGACTATGGAGGAGATACATCAGCAGGCAACATCCAGATCAGTAAGTAGGAATGGGAAAAAAGCATGACAGAGAGGGAAGCTATTTCCACACTTCCATAAAGCCTCACTGATTTGAGTATTCAAGAACACTTTCATCCAGCTTCTAAATTATACTTCAGAATGTGATCCCTATAGCTCAGCCTTTTGCTCACAGAGAAGTCAAGATACTGCCTCCCATATAAACAGTCCTCTAAGACTGTGATAAAATTAAAATGAGTTATTACAGCACCTCTAACATGGAAATTAAGTTTATCAGTAAAAGTTCAATGGGCTTAAGAAAAACATAGAAGTAATGTTTTCCAAATGATGAATACAGTGGAGTAATGGATCTGACTGAGGTTTTTTTGATTATCTCAGGGCCCTCTTTCCATGCAGATGATCAGGGCAGCTGACCTGGGTGCCAGATTCTGGAGGGCACCATATGACCCTGAGGGGCACGTTGCATGGTTTGGCTGTTGTTTAGTGTTTGGGTTTACTCAGCCACTGGGTAGGAAAACAATGAGGACCTGCCTCATTGAAGAGGTCACAGAGGACTTATTGCTAGAACAGTTTCTGAGCGAGTTCCTGATATACAGTTAGATGACCAAGCCACAAGGATATCATAAGAGCCAACTGTGAAGGCAGGTAGATATATAATAACCAAGCCTAGAAAAATATAGAGGATGGGCAGAATTTGCTACTATTTGTTCATACAAGTAGCCCTGTTGAAATCACATAGTCAAGGGGTTGTAATGTGTCTGCATTATTATTTGTACTGCAGTAGAGCTTAGGAGCCACAGTCAAGATTGAGGACCCCACTTGTTAAGGTGCTGTACAAACTCAGGCCATGTCTAGACTATGGAGAAGAGCAACGCTGCGGCAGGCCATCTTCTGGTGTTTGATTTAGCGGGTCCAGTAAAGTCCTGCTAAATCAAACACTGAGGGTGTCCCCGTCAACACCGGAACTCCTACTCCTCATAAAGAATAAGGGAAGTCAACGGGAGTGTTTCTGCCACTGACCTCCCTCTGTGCGGTCAGCGCCAAAGATCAACTTAAGGAACGTCAACTTCAGCTATGTTTTTTACGTAGTTGGAATTGCATACCATAAGCCAACCTTTGGCTGTAGTGCACACCTGGCCTCGGAGATTTTAAAATTACCTGTAACATCGTCTTTGTGTATAGTTTGGAAACAAATACTGTAGGAGGAATGTGATCTCATTTACACTGTTGTTAAACTATGGTAACACAAATGGACAAATGAAATCAGAATCAGGCCCAGTGTATAGTGCCACCCTTCCAGGCTCAATCAAAGAAGGAAACCGCCAATTCCTTTATTAACATAAGTTAATATGTTATTAACTAACAATTCCCATATACAAGTTATATAAGTAGGTATTTGGAGATGATTGAGCTTTTAGTTACTGAACGATGAATTAATATGTGACTATGAGCTCACTGAGAGCATGGTCTAGACTGACAGTAACATACAGTGCAGACTGAGCATGCTGAGCAGGAGCATGTGAACCAAGTAGTTTGTACAATGTGATCTTGCAATGTCATGCATCTCTCTTCCTTTTTCCACAGTTTGGCCAAGGACTCCATGACCTGCTCCGGCCCCAAAACCAGTATACCTTGTTCCTATACTGTTTTATCTTTATACACCTCATTTACACAGTGAGGGAGCTAGCCTTCTATTTTGTTATAAAGCACTACCTGTTCTGCTTTGCCATTGTGCTCTGTTTCATTTTCAAGAAGATTTTCCAGGATTACAAAAATAAGAAAAAATGTTGCTAAAGCAACTGCACATTTCCTATAGCGGAAACCGATGCTGATCTGCCCCTACTTTTTTCCAACATTTCGTGTTTCCCATCTCTATTATCTCACTAGCACTTGGCCTAGCATTTTCACTGTCATTGTATACACAAAGCTCTAACGAATGCAAGTTTAACTTGAGCCTTTTGAAGACTGAAGCTGAATATCATCAATCAATTACATAGTCTACCATTAACATATTCAGCATAATTCTGTCACATTCACCTACACTAATAAAGGTACATGTCATAGAAATTGCTTTGGAATGTGTTCTTGTCTATTTATTCTCACTTCTGAAGTGGAAGATAGCAGCTTGATTATGGACCTTATGTGATACACAGAGGGCCCAGGAGAGCTAGCTAAAGTTACTCAGAGTACACTGCAAGAAATGGGACATCCAATCCCCAAAACTGGTGATTATTCCAATTATTCATAGTCACCAATCCAGCACAAAACCACTTCTATATTGCTTTATGGGTCAATCAGAAGTCCAAACTATGCAGTTCCCTTAAAGTGCCCAGGATATTCTATAGCTTTCCCCAGGAGCATCCAAGCACATATGAGACAAACAGTGTCCAAAGGGAGAGCACAATAGTCTTTTGATGTAACCACATGGTAATTAAACATCAGGTAATTAACATAAGGTAATTTATCCCCTAAAGAGTTTATTACCATGATTAAAGAGGTGTCTTAATAATGACATTTTCTTACCTAAGATTCATCCAAATATCAACATTAGCTTTTGATCTTTAAATCAGTAGTTATAGTGATAGACAGGAAATGTCTGTTTACATGGTTAACATCTATAAAATATAAATATTACCTCTAATTTCTAACAATACAGGCTTGCATTTCAAAATTCTAGCTTAACTAGCATTGAATGGTCTTAATTACCATTCATATACTTTTTTTCACATGCCTCTACAGCAGAGGTTGGCAATAAAATGGCAGTGGTTCACCAGGGCTAGCCCCTGGTGGACGGCCGCTTTATTTGCCTCTGCCTCTGCAGGTACGGGTCACTGCAGCTCCCGTTATCTATGATTGCCAGTGCCGGCCAATGGGAGGTGGAAAGCCGAGCAGACTGGGGCACCACTGTCTGCCACTCCCGTTGGCCAGGAATGGTGATCCATGGACAATGGAAGCTGCAATCACCTGTACCTGCAGAGGCGCAGGTAAATATAGTAGCAGCCATGAGTCCTACTTGGCACAAGTTTTGTTGCAGTGATATAACTGTGTGGCAGCAGTAATCTGTATGTCCACATTTTAATTAGATTATATGACACCTTGTGTCATTGAGGAGGTGTGGAAAGAGGCCCATGTAGTTATTTACTCTTGGTGTTTTCTCAATGAGAGAGTTTACTTGCTCCTAGCACAGATATGACACATTCCTTAGTTCCACACTCTTTCTTTTAAGGATGGGTGGCTTATTTTCACTAACAAGTTCTCACATTTGTTGCAGTCAAGGTCTGGTGACTACTAAGGTCACTATAAATGCAGCACTTTTAAGGGAAGGTTTAGGAAATAATGCTTCTGACCTTTCTCTTGGGTCTAGTCAGAATTCAGCTCTGTCCCTTTTACACTATCTTTACCATGCAGCATAAGGGCCCTCCCACCATGTGTGGACAGATGAGAAGTTGTTTACCATATGAAAGGTCTGGTGAGGAGCTTGTATAATCACATCCACACACTCCCAATGTTAGAATTGGAGCATTACTTAGCCACATGTCCCTCTAAGCTTTATTGTATGTATTTAAATCATCTTAGTATTTGTGTCCTTGTTCCTGCAAGGTCTGCATATGTGACATTGAATTGTTTCCTCATCATGTACACAATGAGCATTTTTTGATATCTCAAGCCCAACGCCTAACATGCTGGATAGAATGATACTCTGTGTGTATTCAAATGACATTCTATTTATAGAGCCCATGCTATGCATGACTCCTAGAACAAGTCCTTTGAACCATGTCCATTGACATAAGTGTATCTCAGATGGTCTGACCCAAGTCTAGTTACTGGATAAATGCAGACCCATCAAAGAATGAGTTCAGATCTCCAAAGTCAACCCACAACCAGATCTCTAGCTCTACGTTTCCAAAATATTGGGAGATTGCAAGTAGGATCCTCTAGCTTGCATGTCTGCAGAGATCAGCAGTAAATTTAATGATCCATGGCATGGCCTTCCTGAGTGGAGGCTTGATAAAGTAAGTAAGTTGAGGTTGTCTGCCACTGACACAACCCACACTTCTGAGTTCAGGTAACCAGTCCAAATAAAATACGAGCCAAAGGATTCCTTGCAGCTAGATTTCCTCCTCTCCAAAACAAGAG
>CM057847.1:33055436-33066610 GCA_030068395.1 Apalone spinifera | reverse complement strand
TTTTCCGGAAAAGCGGCTGATTTTCCGGAAAAACTGGCCAGTCTAGACACAGCAACAGTGAATTCACCCACACTGTATCTGGAATCCTCGACAGCATGGGGAGGCTGCTGATTAAGACACCTGTTCTGGTTGTCAAATGCCATCTTTCATATTAGCCAGAAAAAGCCATCTTTTCTACTCTGCAATTCTAGTTTACAATTATAATTGAGATTTTTGCAGCAAGTCAAGCAGCTGGGATATCACTTTTGTAAAAACCTTTTATATCCCAGATATGTAGATATTTCTATTAGTATCAGCAGGAGACACTTATATCAAGTCCACTAGATGACCAGTATAGATTCTCCCCTCTGGAATCCTGTAACACCACATCAGTGTTTCCAGTGTGAACTTCCATCCTAACAGGTGTCTGCATGTCTGTGACAGCTTAGGAGTTGGCCGGAAGATTGTACACATGTTTAAAAGAGCTTGGATTGACAGAGGAATGTGAATGGCTACTGACTGTTAAACTGTGTTATTAAGACAGAAGTAAAGAGATTAAAAATTATGAATGCAAATATTAATATAAACATGTTATAAATTTAACTGCCTATCTTCAATAACCTGGCATGATGATGACTAAAAGGTCCATGGAGCTGAAATGGGGAAAACGAGGATTTTAGTGGGACCTGTCCATAGATATTTCACGCAACATGAGAGACTTAGGGTGCACCTACACTGCACCATTTTTCCGGCATAACTGCTGTTATGCTGGAAAAACAATACTCGCGTCACACTGCAATTGTGTTATTTTGAAAGAAAATCAAAATAACAGATGGCTTTTTCTGATGCTGGTAAACCTGATTCCACAAGAAATAAGGCCTCTTCAGAAAAAGCTTTTTCGGAAGAGGGTGTTTGTGGATGCTCCACTGCTGCTCTATCGAAATAGCTCCTCACTGTGGCCATTCTAAAGTTATTCTTCCCCAGTGCCTCCTGGGGCTCTAAATCGAGGTAATGCATCCACATTGGAAGAGCCTGCCTCAGACTAATTTTGAGACTTCCCTGTAGTGTGGATGTTCTATTTCAAAATAAGCTTTTCCAGGTGATATCTTCTGGAATAGATTATTCTGAAAGAAGCTTGCAGTGTAGATGTACCCTTAGTACTTAAGAGAAGAGGTAGCACAACAATCAAAGGATCTTGGCAACAAAGCTAAGTTACTGTAGCAACTGTGAGATGACTATGGAATCATGAGATCAGTGAAATGGTGTCCACAGTTAATTAGGTTTGGGTTTGAACTTTCTGTAGGCGTGTGATGGGGTGTACCAGCCCTGTCCTGGGGAAGCTTGGCCTAACCAGGATCACTTGGTTGAAGAAGTCCTGCCCCTGCAGCCCTGCTGGGCATGATCGGACTTCAGCCCAAATGTAAAGGCCTGGAGAGAGGCTCAGTCTGGGCTGGCTGCTGAAGAGGAAGAAGGCACTGCCAAAGCTCCTGCAGATGAACCGCCAGAGGGACTGGACCTGGAGACCAGCCTGCGAGACACCAGAGCCGTGGCAGAGGAGTCCACGTGGAGAATGGTAGGAAGTAGCCTAGGGTGGGAGATTGTATACCGTGGAGCTCAGCGTGTTGCAGTGGGATTCCATGCTGAGCAAGCAGTGGATTGCATCACTGCTAATAGGGCCTTGGGTTGGGACCCAGTGGATTAGGGAGGACCTGGGTCCCCCTACCACCTCCTCAATTGCCAACCCATGGGGCCGGCACCTGCTTATTATTGACTCCAGCTACTAGGCCACACTGCCCCAGTGAGAGGGATGTTTATTATTGACTTCAGCAGTTAGACTGTATGGCCCCAATGAGAGGACCATGTGTTTAGGACAGGAGAGGAAGAGGAATTGCTGAATGCGCGGGATTGGGGCATGATTTCAAAAGCCCTAGAGACTCAACTACTCCCCCGGGAATGGGGGGGGGAGGTGAGTGTACCACTCCGCGACAATGTGGAAGAGTGGGATCCTTGTGAAATGCAAACAGAAACCAACATAATAAAATTCGTTTTTTTTCTCTGTGCCTAAATCTTGTGTGGTAAGAACTATATTCACTCTGAAGTTTTCCTTCAGAGGCTTTATTGTGTAAGCTAGCTGAGGCTTCAAATGACTGTCATAAATGTGCTTTTGGGTGCAATAATAGACATCAATGGGGGAGAGTTCAGTAAATGGGAAGATTTGGGGCAGCCAAGCAAGGGTCCAGTGTGACCAGCTGGTACTGAGTGGGAACAGATGCAGCTAAAAATAGAATTTCCCAGGCTGACCTACCACAAGAGTGGTAGCATAAGAAAATGAAACAGATGTTACCAGGACCCATTCAGAGAAGAAAGTGAAGGTGACAGTGGCTCTAGTGTGCCCATTACTACTTCGTGTCAGAACGCTGCCAGGCAATAGCAATATGTGGGCAAACCTGGGTGAAGCAGTAATAAGGCATTCTACTGGAAGAAAAGCTCTCAGAAAAGATCTGAGGAGTAATGCATAAGCCACACTGATCTGTCCTACTGTCAATAAGAGACACTAGCAATGCCTAACGAATTTCGGCTATGCAAATGACAGTTGCAGTAATGTTTGTTTTGTGTTTGTGCAACACCAAGAACAATGGGGACCTGCTCTATGACTATGGCTCCTAGACACTTCTGCAATGCAAGTAAATAATATCATATAACATGATTTATTAGCATTTATTATGATTTTACATATATACCATGGTAGCACCTAAAGGCCACAACCAGCTCCAGCACCATTGTGCTAGGGACCAGACAAACACAATTAACATTGCTGAAGGTGGGTTGAAGTGGTGATGCTATACAGTGGCACAGACAAAAAGTACTGAGATGTACTGAGCAGAGGAGTTTGTGACTGGGATCATCAAGAACATAAGCATGCAATAAGCCTCCGGAGGGTAGCTGTGTTAGTCTGTAACCAGAAAAACGTAAAAAACAACAATGGTCCTGTAGTACCTTAGAAACTAACAAAAATATATAAATAGTATTATAAGCTTTTGTGGGCACAACCCATTTCTTTAGATGACAAATACTATGGAGCGAGGGGCACAGATTTTGAAACATAAACATAAAGCAGAAAAAAGGGGGCTAAGGGAGGAGAAAGAAAGAAACACTATAAATTAAAATGTCCTTGCTAAATGAGGCTGATAGAGTGGGCTGTAAGTACCTAAAACTTAGCCTTTGTCATTTGGGTATTGAATATAATGATCCATCCAGTTCATATCTTTGTTAAAGTGGTGCAAGATGGTATAAAATTTGCATATAAAGGCAGACTCTCTCTCTTGTTGATTCCTGAAGTGTTTTGTAAGAGAATAGCCACCTTTAAATCCATTAATGAGTGCCCTGGCAAGTTAAAATGTTCCCCAACAGGTTTCTGTGTGTTACCAATTCGAATACCTGATTTGTGTCCATTAATCCGTTGTTGTAGAGACTGTCCAGTCTGGCCAATATACATGGCAGAGGGGCATTGCTGGCAGTTGATGACATAGATCACATTAGTGGATGTGCAGTTGTATGTGCAGATGAGCCTCTGATGTGGTGACTTATGTGGTTAGGTCCTGTGATGATGTCACCTGGGTAGATGTGTGGATAGTTGGCACTCGGGTGGGTTCCTGGGTGAGTATGATGGCGGTGTGGTGTGTAGTTGCTGGAAATAATTTGTTTCGGGTTAGGGGGTTGTCTGTAGGCAAGGATTGGTTTGTCCCCCAAGGCCTGTGAGAGTGAGGAGTCATTTTCCAGGATAGGTTGTAGATTGTTAATGATGTGCTGGAGGGGTTTAAGTTGGGGGCTGTCGATGATGACTAGTGGTGTTTTGTTATTTTATTTGTTGGGTCTGTCTTGAAAAGCTGATGGCTCGTCTGGCTCTGTCAATCTGTTGCTGTTTTTTCACTTCTCTGGGTGGGTATTTCAGTTTTAAGAATGCCTGATCGAGATCCAGTAGGTGTTTTGTCTCTGTCTGTAGGATTGGAGCAAATCCAGTTGTATCTGAGGGCCTAGCTGTAAACAATGTGCCCTGGATGGGAGGTAGAGGCATGTAGGTAAGTATAACGGTCGATAGGCTGTCGGTATAAGGTGGTGGAAATGTGGCCATCATTTAATTGTACTGTAGTGTTAAGGAAGTAGAGCTCTTGTGTGGACTGGTCCAGGCTGAGGTTGATGGTGGGGTGAAAGTTGTTGAAATCCCTGTGGAATTCTTCAAGGGTATACAGGACCATTGGGGTATATCTAGACTACATGCCTCTGCCGACGAGGCATAAGGGATCAGTCGGCAAAGGCTCCCCCTGCCAACAGATTCAAGTCTTGACTCGCGCACTGTGCTGACAATCAGCTGATCCGGCACAGCGCAGCGGCCATTTTATTTTAATGAAGTGGGGATTATTTAAACCTCCGCTTCATTGACTATGTCGGGCAGCCTAATCTAAATGCCTCTGTCTAGAGGCATTTAGTCTAGACATACTCTTGTTGTTTTTAAGCATGCAATGTCACACACAGTTTTCTCCTACAACTTGAGGAGGACCTCAAGGGCCTTTGCCTGTCTACTATCAGTATGCATTGTTCCTGAATTACTTCTTACCCATTATGAGGGAACTGAGCTCTTTCATTATGAGGCATCTTTTGTTCTGCATCACTTTGTGGTAAACTACTTCCTTAAACACCTTCCTGTATCATTCACATGCTTTTCTTTGTGCGCTTTCAGTTTGTTCAGACAGGGGAAACCGGTCCTCCAAGAATTTGAGTATCTTGTACACAATAGCCAAACCATTGTCTGTGGAAGAAAAGGGTTGTTAGAGGATACAGGTACAAATCATTGTGCTTCTCCATTAGTTGATCTCTCTTAGGGTATGTCTAGACTACATGGCTCTGTCGCCAGAGCCATGTGGATTAGTTTACTAGACATAACCAAATGAAGCCGCGATTTAAATAATCGCCACTTCATTTAAATTGAAATGGCTGCCGCGCTGTGCCGATCAGCTATTTGTCAGCTCAGCGCTGTAGTCTGGATGCTCCGCGGTCGACATCAAAGGCATTTGTCGACCTCCCCAGTATGCCTCGTGGGATGAGGTTTCCAGGGAGGTCGACAAATGCCTTAGATGTTGACCGCAGAGCGTCCACATTACAGCGCTGAGCCGACAAACAGCTGATCGGCACAGCGTGGCAGCCATTTTAATTTAAATGAAGCGGCGATTATTTTAATCATGGCTTCATTTGGGTATGCCTAGTAAACTAATCTACATGGCTCTGATAACAGAGCCATGTAGTCTAGACATACCCCTGGAATGCTGCTGGTCAGGGCTAAAGATATGTACATAAAGTGCTCTGTGTATGGCAACTAAAAGTGAGGCACAGTAAGCCAAGCCCAAAGCTACACTTCCTCCATCTGTGCTTCAAGTGTGAACATTTATCATGTGCAAGGCCAGTTCTCCCAAGAAGAATTCTGCAAATATTGTCTCCGTAGAAGCCTGCGTGACACAAGTTTTAGTTTTACATTCCAGCATTGCCAACTCTAAATATTCAAAAATCATGACTCTGGTCCCCAAAATAATAAAGTTTAAAAGTAATTTGGGTTTCTTTTTCTTTGCTGTTTAGTTTCTGAGCCACTGAGGTACTTTCAGGCCACATTTTCAAGCTTTTATCCACAATGATGAGAGATAAAAACATAGTTCTCTTAAAAAAAAAAGGAAGGAAAGCTGAGATTCTCCTGTAATGACGTCCTCCAAAACCTGGGGCTTTAAGTAAAACATCAAATATCTTGAGGAGTGCTATAATATTACAGGAGTTGGCAACACTACACCTAACATTATACACATCCAGGCCTGCTCCTACCTGAAACTCCCTGTCTGATCAGCTTTTGTCCTGTGCTGCTGCATGAATAATGACTCTTTGAATTGTTCCCAGCATGCTGCACACATACCTAACAGCAGCAGTTCCCAACACAAGGGCTACTAGGGGAATTTACTCCTAGGGGAATTCTGCACCACAATGCAATGCAGAATTTTGCAGAAACTGATGTTTTGCTCACAGAATTTCCTTCCCCCCCTCACAGAAATGGGCTTTAAAAAAAAATTGGGAGGGGGAGCCACTAGGGGCTGTTAACAAATAGAAGACAAGGCTGGGGGTGGGAGGCAGTGAACTGGAGGGCTCACACCATGCCCTCAAGTAAGGAGGAGGTGTCATGCTGGAAATTGCATGAAAGCCCAGGACCTAGCATCAGGTTGTTTCTCCCTCTGGATCCGTGGGCTCTGGGAAAGTGGGGTCTATGAGTGACTTGGGCAGGAGGCCCCTGGTGGTAGGGGATGAAAGTGTCTGGGTTACATCCCCTCCCCCAATCTGTGCTACACTACGAGCATGTATCATGTGCAAGGCCAGTTCTCCCAAGAATAATTCTGAAAAAATCATCTCCTTTGGAGACCAATGTTCACTCTAGCTTGACTTGAAGCTCCAGTGAGATTTTTAAACATTGTAGTGAACCCAGACCAAACTTCAAGTGATCTATGGGCCGGCAGCTGGACTCTGCAGAGCAGGGGTTGTAAGTTTCTGAGCTGAGGGATCCCCTTGACTGACCTCTGTGGGAAGGGGGCATGAGTGGCTGGGCTGCAGGTGGTTGTCTCTGGGCTCTGGAGTGGGGCAGAGGGAAGAGGGGACGGAGGCCCAGCAATTAGCCTCTGGAGGCAGGGAGCAGAGAAACAGGAACTGTGTTGTCCTTAGAGTTTCTTTAATTCTTTACTCCTGGGGAAATGTGTGTGTGCATCTGCATTGTAACAGACAAACTTGCTGACAGGTATTTTGCAATAAATTAACAAAATAATTGAAATTGGTGTGATTATTTGAAAAATACAATTTGCAGATTTTTGCAGAATTTTAAAATATTGTATGCAGAAATTTTAAGTTTAAAGGGCAGACATTTATGGTTTGAGTGAAGCCACAGGAAATGTGGTGGTTTCACACTATGGCCTGATCTGTTCTAGACCAAGCAGATTGGCTTAAGTTACGCCATACAGCTACACAAAATGAGTAGCTGGATTCGGCTCACCTTAAGGCGAGCCACCGCGGTGTCCACACTGTGGGAGGCAGACGGGAGCACATGCTCCCACTGGCTTCCCTTAGTCCTTGCAGAACGAACACCCTCAGCATTCAACTTACAGAACTAAATTAGACCCACTATATCAAACACCAGATCAACCTCTGGAGGATCAATCTTTTCTCTGCTGTAGACATGCACTATTTTAGCATAAACTAGGCAGAATTTTACAGCTGTGTTTCATTCCAAAGCAAACCTCCACTGTTGCAAAATAGCACATACAAAGACAATGAGGCCTGGTCTACACTAGGATTTTAGATCAACTTTAACCGCATAAGGTCAATTTTCTAAGTGATGCATCCACACTACCAAGCCTGTCACATTGAACTGAAGGGCTGTGGAAGTTGATTTCTGTACTTTGTTTTTCATGAGGAGTAACACTATTCCTGACTTTACATAGTTGAATTTACGCTGGTGTACATGCAGCGCTGCCGGAAAGTCGATGCTATTGGTCTCTGGGAGGCCTCCTGCAGCTTCCTGCTTCGACTGCTCTGGCCAGAACTTGCACCTCTACTGCTCTCCAAAAGCCCCAGGAACAATAGAAGGGCCTGTCCTGTGTGGCCAGCATTGGGAGCCCATTGGTGAGCAAGAAGTATACTACAGCACTTGTGCAGATGGGATCAAGATGTGCAGGACTTTAAGGACTTCTGTGCCCCTGAGAACTGGAGCCTGTGGGAGCAGAAGAGCACCTGCATGGAGGATCCAGGAGATCAAGGTATGGTGGGGATGAAGCCATCCTCAATGAGCTCCAAACCAGCAGGAGAAATGCTGAGCTATACAGCAGAATTGCAAGTTGCATGGGGACTAAAGGATATTCCAGGGGTGTGCAGCACTGCTGAGTCAAGATTAAGGAGCTAAGCAAATTTTAGCACAAGGTGAAGGAGGACAGTAGATAGTCTGGGGCAGCATCTCACGTGTTGTTTCTACGACCAGCTAAATGCCATTTTGGGGGGTGCTCTGGCCAGCGTCTCCAGCGTGGTCATAAAGTCAAGCCAAGACACACTTAGTGTCAGCCTAGAGGACACTGTAGTGGTAGAGGGGCAGGAGGAGAAAGAGAAAGAGGAGGAGGAGGATAGTAGCCAGCTGCTGATCCCCGAGAGCCAGGAGCTGGTCATGTCACTGCAGCCAGTCCCCCCCCCCCAGGATATTTCCCAGTCTAGCACGGGCACTTCTGGTGAGTTCACAACCTTTATCTAACTACAAGCGGGTTAAGGCAGTGGGGTGTCAGGTGCAGTGTGCTTTCTTCCTACAGCTTGTTTATGTATCTGCAGATGGAGCAGGAGTCTTATCTGCACTGCTCCATGAAACTCTTACATAAGAACTCATTGATTCTTCTCACAAGGCTTTTAGGAAGGTCTGGGAAAGTAGCACTGTCCCAGAAAGCCCCCTGTTCTTGCCTCTCTGGTCATCTGTTTGCACTTTACTGCTCTGTTTTCAGGTGACCAACTGTCAGACCTGCCCTTTGCATTTTTTTTGAAATTTGAAGGTCCTCTTCCTTTGGCTTGAGACTTGTGGTGCGTTCTCAGTGCATATTTCCAGCTGACCATGCCTGCTCCATGCACTGGAAGATACTCTGCGTGGAGCCACGATGGAGTGCTGGACCACATCGGCATTTGGACAGAGGAAGCTGTCCAGTCTCAGCTGGGCTGCAGCCATAGGAATTGTGATAGCTATGGGCAGATCTCAAGATGCACGACTGAAAGGGATCATAACTGAGATGCACTGCAGTGCAGGGTCAAAGTGAAGGAGCGAAGAAACACCTACCACTCTGCAGGAAGCAAACCACCACTCTGATGCTACACCCACAATGTGCAGGTTCTACAAAGAGCTGGATAACATGCTTGGGCTGGGAGGGACATCACCTCCATTCCAAAGACTCCCGAGGATATTTCAGGGACTCAGGGACCATCCCACAGTTGAAGGAGCCAGGAGGAGGAAATCATGGATGAGTGTGTTGAGGGAAAGAGGGACCCAGAGCCAGAAGATGACTTGGCATCCACAAACACTTGTAGTCAGGAACTGGCTTGTACCCCCAATGAGGCGAGCAGGAGGGTTGCAGAAAAGAGGCTTGATTCTCTGTTTTGCTGCTACCAACACAGGGCTGCTCAGACGCTACAGGGTGTTGATGTGCTTTCTTACTTCACGGTAATCTGCCTCACAGATCTCAGTGAAAGTATTATGCAGCTGTCTGCATCAATTTGTTGGCAACACAACTGTGTTCCCTGCTCATGAAGGCTGACATTCCCTCGCCACTGTGCCATCAGTGAGGTGGGAATGTAAGGAGGTGGGGGGATCATCGCTGCGCGAGTAAAGACCTGCAGTCGAGTAAAGACCTTACTTTGCTTCCCTGCTCACCCTAAACAGTGAAATGCTTTCCAGGATGAACACAGCCTGTGGAAACGGAATGGCCATTACTAATGATCGAGCCTCCTTGCAGTGTTCTCCCCAAGTCACACCTGCCCCGAGTACAGTATGGCTCCTACATGAATGAAAACCCCTGCTCCTCAGCACAAATGAAAACCCCTTCCCCCTTGCACCAAAGAATTCCCCTGCCCCAAGGAATTTCCCTGTGCCAGTGATGAACTCCCCACTGTGGGGTTCCTGTACCTTATGTGTGCTTGCTCCAAGACAGTCAGTCAATGCGAAGTATGTGAACCATGCTTGTGTTTACAAGGAGTTGAGGCAGTGCTGTGTCGAGTGTTACCAATGGGCCCTCTGTAACATGTTGCAGCTGTGCCTGGAAGAGGTAACCTTGTTATGCTAGTCTGAACTGATATCGCCTGCCGAAAGGCTCGAAAAGCAAAGAAATGTCCCTGCAGGACTCAAGATGAGAGTTTGCATGATGTCCTGAGTCCTGCTGCTGCTGAACAGAAAGAGTGGAAGGAGCAGATGGACAGTGAGAGGAGGGAGTGGAAGGAGAGCACAGAGCAGCTCCTAAATATTATGGCTCAGCAAACAGACACGTTGCAGGTGTGGCTAGCACTTCAGATGGAGCAGCTGCGCAACTGGTCCCCACTGCAGCTTGTGTTCCAAAACTGTTTTCCATACCTGCCCCCATCACCACCAACACGATTTGGCCCCCACCCTGTCCCCGGGTGGCACACACTGCACTCCACATTGGCCCACTCTACCTTCACCCATTCAGACTCCCACAGACTCCCGATGCACTCAGCGTCCATCCGCGGGCAGGTTAGCTCTGATGAACTGCAGCCCCCCTTGCACAGCACACATCAGACAGTAGGACTGCACCTGCCTATGAAATGTGGACATGTACAAATCTGTGAAACTCTCTGGGCATGCTTCACCTCCTGCCTCTCTCCCCATCTCCCACCACATCCAGACATGTCGAGCTTCATGTGTGTCCTATGTTTACTGTGTTTAATAAATGAGATTCATGTGTTTCAAAGCAATCTTTATTCCACTGTATGAAAGCAAGCAAGTAAGCAAGCATACCCCAGCAAAGCTATGGTCACAGTAGCAAGAAGTGCAGCGTATGGACCAATGAGAGTAACCCCCTTGCAACATAGCCACTGCACTCCCATGCGTGACAAGTTTTACTGGCTTTCAGCCTCAAATTGCTACCTCAAGGCATCCCTAATCCTTACAGCCCTGCGCTGTGCTCCTTTAATAGCCCTGGTCTTGGATTCCAGGTGCTGAACCTCAATGGTCCATCCCTGAGTGAAGCTTACACCCGCCCTTAGCAAGGGTACAGCATGTAGTGATCTACTAGAGTTCTTAGAAGGGGTCAACAAACGTGAACAATGGATATAGTATACTTAGATTTCCAGAAAGCCTTTGACCAAGTCCCTCACCCAAAGCTCTTAAGCAAAGTAAGTTGTCATGGGCTAAGAGGGAGGATCCTCTCATGGACTGATAACTGGTTAAAAGACAGGAAACAAAGAGTAAGAATAAATAGTAAGTTTTCAGAATGGAGAGCGGTAACTACCAGTGTCCTCCAAGGGTCCCTACTGGGACCAACCATTTGCATTCTGCAAAAGACATAAGTAAATGCTTAACTTTAAGGCCAAGAGAAGTTCCTTGGACTTCAGTGGGACTATTTGCATACTTAAACCTG
>CM057847.1:33029465-33044168 GCA_030068395.1 Apalone spinifera | reverse complement strand
GTTCCTTGGACTTCAGTGGGACTATTTGCATACTTAAACCTGTGCTCAAGTGCTCTGCTGGATCAAAGCCCCATGGGCTGGTGTGATGAACTCTGTCCTCGTGTTTCCTCATGTGAAAATTGGAGCTAATGCTTCCCTACCTCACAAGCATGACAAAGGTTAATTCATTAATGTTGATAAACGATGCTGGGATACTCTTGCAAAGTCCTAGTCTAGTGTGAAGATTTACACAAATTACAAAGTGGACTGGGGTGGGGCGGGGAACAATTGAAAGGCAGAGAGAATTACTAACCTTAGAATTGTCTCAGAGAGCCATCTTTTGGTGCTTCTAAATCACTGCAGTGGGTCCAGATTTATCTTCAACAGTCTTCTTCTCTTTTGCTAACAACATCTACCCTCTGTAATTGAGGGCTTTAGTTTTAGATAATTTTTTTAAATGTGAGGGATCTTTGTATTGTAATTAAATGTTAAATCAAAAGTGTAATCTGACTTTGAGCATTTTCTGCAGCATTCACCTTAGTCCTCAATCCTGTGCTGCTTCCTGTGAGATATCAACTAAAAGTGATATTTGACTGCTACACATAATTAGCCTGATGTGGCAAAAAAGTCTCTATTTTGATATAAACAAGTACTTTGATTGTGATTTTGAGAGGATCCAAAGGAAGGTAGTAAGAACTAGGGGTCACCAAATGAAATTAATGGGTAGCAGGTTTAAAGCAAACAAAAGGAAGTATTTCTTCTCACAATGCACAACTTGTAGTACTCCTTGACAAGAGGATGTTGTGAAGACCAGGACTTTAATGGGGTTCAAAAAAGAACTAGATAAATTCATGGAGGATTCATGGATTCATCAATGCTTATTAGCCAGGATGGGTAAGAATTAGAGATGTAAGTGACTAGTTGACTAGTCCCTCGAATAGTCACTTCCCTCACCCCACGCTTGCTGCCTCTATCAGAGCCAGCAAGTGTGGGGAGCAGAAGCTGGCGATGGGGGGAGCTGCCTAAAAAGCCAGTTCCCTCCAGCACTGTCTCCACAGGGAGAAGGGGAGGCAGTGGGGTAATGGGGACCAGGCATGAGCTGGGAATCAGCTGATTCCCGGCTCGTGCCTAGTCCTAGATGCACATCTGTTTTTAAAATGTATTAAGAGCTGATAGGTCCCCCCAGCTGTGCTTTAGCCTTTTAAATTGATTAAGAGCTGACAGGCTAGTCGATTAGTTGATTAAACTAAATTTCACATCCCTAGTAGGAATGGTGTCTCTAGCTGCTGTATGTCAAAAGCTGGGAATGGGTACAGGTGAGGGCTCACTTGATGATTACCTGTTCTGTTAATGCCCTCTGTGGCACGTGGCATGGCCAATGTAAAAAGACAGGATACTGGGCTGAATGGACCTTTGGTCTGACCCAGTATGGCCATTTTCATGCGCCCAAATTTCATTACCATTTCAGTAAGATATGGGCATCTCACTTCCGTTTACACTTTGTCAGAAGAGGGCAAACTTTGACTTCTGCTTGGCTTTCAAACCAAAGATCTCTAAAAATAAGATGGTTCATTGTCTAAGACAGATCATTTAGAAGATGGTTCCAGATGGTATGTTATCTAATAGGAGAGCAGGATGAGGTCTAGACAACAATTTGTCATGGCTTAAACCAAAGCTTCAAAAATTGTTATGGAAATTTACCAGATGAAACACTTATCCTTCAAAATACATAATTTATCCTAGACACGAGGGTGAAGAGAAATTTGTGAGGTCGGTTTACCCAATGGCTCCAGACATACAAGGTTAAACACTTTTTGTCTGGCCTCTCATTAGCTTGAAATCTGTCTTGAAAGGATAAGGGGACAGTCCATTGTCTGTTGGAGAGAAAGAAGGATAGTTAAATATTTCTACCAACTCAGAGAAGTTGTCCCATCTAATTTCTATTGTCCAGAGTCCTTTCTTTTATATACCGCAATGTTCTCCTGCATTCTCACTCTGGTTGATTCCATGCAACATTCTGGATTTGGAACTGAAGGCTACTACCAAACACCTTCATTTCTGGAATCGGCTAACTTTTGACGCAGGGATTATATGATGTGTATGGAATGCACCTAGAGGATGAAGAGAACCAAAGACAATACCAGGGCATCAAAGACAGTGGGAGGAGAAGAGTCACTCCTGTTTATAATTACATGTCTATTTTGTTTGATCTTTGTTGGCCCATTGGATCTTTCTTTCTACTGCCTACCTGCTCATTAGTCTGCCCCAAACATGAACATGGCCCAGATCTGGTGGGAGTCCTTTCTCCTACTTTAACAGAAGTTTGATCGAAGGCTTCTATTTTCCAGCCTCACACAGTGGAGGTATCATGATGCTCCTCTCCTCCCATGATAGTAAAAGGCAGAGCAATCAGAACAGACACACACTGTCTCATCAAAGCCATAATAAACCAAGTTTCATGGTTATGTTGTCCAGAATGAGACTGCCAGGCCACAGTGAGAATTTGGGATCAGTTGAATCTGAAGATGATGTTGCCCCGTGTAAGATTATGTTGTGGGCTCTTTCTGATTCTGTTCTCATTAAAGGGCAGCAGGGCCTCTTGTTACCCCAGCTTGGTTTTACTGAGGCAGCAGTAGTCTGTGGGACATATGATGATTAAAGAACTCTTTACTAGCCAGTGTTCCAAAGGCATTGCACAGCTCAGTCAGCTGGTATGCATTGTCTTCTGTAGTTCCTGCAGAGGGATTAGCATGGCCATACTGGGTCAGACCAATGGTCCATCTAGCCCAGTACCCTGTCTTCTGACAGGGGCCAATGCCAAGTGCTTCAGAGGGAATGAACAGAATAGGTAACCATCAAATGATCCATCCCCTATCACCCATTCCCAGCTTCTGGCAAACAGAGACTAGGGAAACGTCAGAACATGGTTTGTTTGTTTTTCCCTGCCCATCCTGGCTAATAGCCACCATATGTATAACTACGAAGTACCACAACAATTTTGGACTATAACAAGGATATGGATGTTCAGATTAACTAAATAAGTCATCTTTATGTGCACAAAACCAACAAAGCATAAACTTTTCTTTTTTGAATCAAGTTCAATCTTGACCTTCCCAATATCCTCTATCAAAGAATTCCACAGGTTGACTGTATGTTTTATGAAGAAATACACAAGCAGAAAAGGCATATGAGTTTATATTAAGTTGTAAGGCAGATGTTTTAATTTAATTTTTTAAATCACACATTTGAAGGAAGCTTTTGACTAAGTATAACCATTCGCATAATAACCCATGTGACCCTTCGCACAGTTTTTAGTAATTACAAATTTATTCGTGCCCACCTGGTGCAACCTGGGGGACCTCCCCCTGATCTACTTGCCCTACATTGTGAAACATGGCTGGCTCAGCTCCCCGGTTGCAGGAGGGGGACCTGGGCCCGCCCTCTCTCCAGGTCCTGACCCACGGCCCTAAGGACGGAGAATCCTCCCCGTCTCGGTTGGTGGGGCGTTTCTCCTAAATGCACCAACCCTCGGGCATCCACTCATCCCTACCCTGGGTCACTTCCTCCCGGCCGGCCTCCTGCCGGCACTTGCTTACCTGTTCACCCAACAAGTTTCTTCCTCCCTCCTTCTCCTTCCCCTCTCCGTCCTTTATCCTCAGCCCCTTATCGGCCCCACCCCCTGCACCAGCGTCCCTCCCTCCTCCTGCGTGGCTTGCCGGAGTGACCTCTGGCATGGGTACCGTGGCCCCCTCCTACCCGGACCCTTCTCTGCTCCCGGAGAGGGCGTGGTGACACCCTCGCCCCGTTGCCAACCCTGATGTCACCCTGAGGTTCCCGCTCGGTTGTTCGTGGCACCGCGGCTTGTGCTCCGTGTTCCCGGCTGTGCCGCCGTCTCCCCTTTCTGGGTGGGAAAAGTATTTGGGGAAAGGACTATTTATACAGTGCCTACCACAGTGGGACTCTGAATATAGCTGTGATCTCTAGATACTACTGCAATACAAACATATCTGTAGCAATGATGTTAACTTAGACTTCACAGAGTTATTACATTTTTTAAAAATAACTTATTTAATCTCTAAGATCTTATGAAATTATTTAATTTTCATGATAAATATTGGCCCCTAAAACTGGCAAGGTGTTAGCTACAAATCACTAGTCACAGCACTTCTGCACAGTTTCTAATGCTGCAATTAGTGCAGTTGTATTATTGCTAGACTAACTTGATAGCAATATTATGTATGACTATGAAGTACCACAACAATTTTGGACTGTAACAAGGATATGGATGTTCAGATTAACTAGATAATTCAGTTATGCATCTTGACGTGCACAAAACCAACAAAGCATAAACAGAAGATAGCTATGCTACAGTCAAAGTTTAGGTGACACAGTTGAAGGATTTAATAAGACTGCTGGTTTACTGAGACTCTATGGATTATATTTTGTGTACAATCAAAACATTTAAAATGAAGTATAATAAAAGGTATATTTCCATCAGTAAGTGTTTCACAAATAATTTCCTTGCACAGATTTGATAGCACTCGCATCACATCAAAATCAAGAAAAAACATTCCCAGTACCCAGCTATTAAGAGTGAATGGAAAAAAGGAAATTCCTCTTCCCATCATAAACAGACAACATCAATAAGCCTGTCACGAGTTCCAACCAAGCAAGAATCATGCATAATAGCTAAAACCACAATGTATGGAAATTCAGTGTTAATACAATTAATTTCAAACAAGAAAGCTAAGTGATTAACTTACTGAAGAAGAGTCCACACTTAAGAAAATGTTAATTGAAAATGTTAAAGAAAATTCCTGGGCAACATATAAATGCAGTGAAGAAGCTCATTAATGAGTGAACTCCCTGAGGGCCCTGACAATGCTGTAAGGACAATATCCAGACAAAGAAAGAAGACAAAGGAGATGCAGAGCTTCTGTATCAATTGAGGGGTGAAAGAGGCTATTTTCTATATTTTGCCTGGATGGCAAACACTTAGTCTTGATGGGTGTCCAAATAGCAGAAATGAAGACTGAGTTGGAGCTGGAAGTGACAAGCCTTTGTTCTCTTTGCTTACCAGCTCAAGACTTTGCAACATTGCATGTTATGTAGTAAGTGTAAATTCTGCTGGCAGTGTGGAGGGGACATCATATAACACATTGTTTACATGCTATTAGATGGCCCATCTCTGCAACAGTGGCTATGAAATGTGGTGTACAGGCCTCAGTTAGGTGAAGGTTAATGATTAGAGTTAGTGTTTTCAATTGGTCCTGAAGAGCACAAAATTTCCATAAGACTCTCTCATAGATTTAAACCCAAGATGGAAGAAATCTAGCTAGATTATTTATTCTCCGGATGTTTATTAAATTGAAACTGCAACACTGTCTTCTTTTGATCCGGATTCAGCATAGAACTAAAACTAAAAGAAAAGGTGTTGGGCTGGGTCTGAATCAAAACCTCACTCTCCTGACATTCTGAGGAGGCTGGAGTTTGAAGTTCCACTTGTGTGCATGTCATCAGCTGATCAGTGGTCCCATGGTTTGTAAAGATTAATAACTTCCTATCAGTCACTGGACACAAAGCATGAGGTGTTCTTAGAATTCACCTACAGGATTTGTTAAAGAAGACTGTGAAGAATCATAGAATCATAGAAAACTAGAACTGGAAGGGACCTTGAGAGATCATCGAGTCCAGCATCTAAACCATCCTTGATAGATGTCTGTCTAACCTGCTCTTAAATATCTCCAGAGATGGAGATTCCACAACCTCTCTAGGCAACTTATTCCAGTGTTTAACCACCCTGACAGTTAGGAAGTTTTTCCAATGTCCAACCTAAACCTCCCTTGCTGCAGTTTAAGCCCATTGCTTCTTGTCCTATCCTCAGAGGCAGGAGAACAATTTTTCTCCCTCCTCCTTGTGACACACTTTTAGATACCTGAAAACCGCTATCATGTCTCCTCTCAGTCTTCTCCTTGCTAAACTAAACAGACCCAGTTCTTTCAGTCTTCCTTCATAGGTCATGTGGCAGGGAGTTGCCCTGTACTGGGCCTGAGTCAGGAGGAAGCTCAGCTGAGGCAGCTAAGGAGGGCCCAGCTGGAGGCCATATAGAGCAACTCCTGGGAGGAGGAGGGAGACCTGCCTGCAATGAGAGAGGCTTCGGTCTAGCAAACCCAGGTTACCTGGCCTGAGGCCCAGGGCTGCAAGGAGGCAGTCATGGAGGGCAGGGCTCACATGGAGGCAGCTCTAAAAGGCCGGGCTGCAAGGAGGCAGCCGTGGTTCTGCAAAGCGGTAGCAGCATTAGGCTGCGGGAGTTTGAGCCGGGGAAGCCCCAGGCCATAAGTCTGCAAGGCAGGGTTGCAGGAGACAACCGGGCAGGCAGAGTGGGAGAAGAACTGGGGGTCGTAGGGAGGACCCTGGAGGAGGAGCGGAGGAAGAATAATGACTGTCCCCTGGAAGGGGGCATGGACCAAGACCGGAGTGGACACTGCCAGAGGGCAGTGCCCTGAAGAGTAACACCTCACCAAAAGGGGGTGCGTTGGCGTCAGAGCAGCCAGCTACTTCCCCAAAGGCACCCTGAGGGAAGAAGCTGTGCGGAAAGTGAGTGAACCCACTACAGTCATGTTCTCTAGTTCTTTAATCATTCTTGTTTGTCTTCTCTGGACCTTCTCCAATTTCTCCACATCTTTCTTGAAATGTGGTGCCCGGAACTGGACACAATACAACCATTTAGGCCTAATCAGTGCAGAGTGGAGTGGAAGAATGACTTCTTGTGTCTTGCTTACAACACTCCTGTTAATGCATCCCAGAATCATGTTTGCTTTTTTTTTTTTTTGCAACATGCCACACTGTTGATTCATATTTAGCTTGTGGTCTATTATGACCCCTAGATCTTTCTGCAATAATCCTTCCTAGACAATCGCTTCCGATTCTGTATGTGTGAGACTGATTGTTCCCTCCTATACGGAGTACTTTGCATTTGTCCTTATTAAACTTCATCCTATTTATCTCAGACCATTTCTCCAGTTTATCCAGATCCATTTTGAATTATGACCCTATCCTCCAAAGGAGTTGCAACCCCTCACAGCTCCGTATCATCAGCATACTTAATAAGAGTACTCTCTATGCCATCATCTACATTGTTGATGAAGATATTGAACAGAACCAGTCCCAAAACAGACCTCTGCGGAACCCCACTTTTTATGCCCTTCCAGCAGGATTGTGAACCGTTAATAACTACTCTCTAAGAACGGTTATCCAACCAATTATGCACCCATCTGATAGTAGCCCCATCTAAATTGTATTTGCCTAGCTTATTGATAAGGATATCATGTGAGACCGTATCAAATGCCTTACTAAAGTCTAGGTATACCACGTCCACTGTTTTTCCCTTATCCACAAGGCTCGTTATCTTATCAAAGAAAGCTATTAGATTGGTTTGACATGATTTGTTCTTTACAAATCCATGCTGGCTGTTACCTATCAGCTTATTATCTTCCAGGTGTTTGCAGATGAATTCCTTATTACTTGCTCCATTATCTTTCCTGGCACTGAAATTAAACTGACTGGTCTGTAGTTTCCTGGGTTGTTCTTATTTCCCTTTTTATAGATGAGCACTATATTTGCTCCTTTCCAGTCTTCTGGAATCTCTCCTGTCTTCTATGATTTTTGAAGATGATAGCTAAAGGCTCAGATATTTCCTCTGTCATCTCCTTGAGTATTCTAGGATGCATTTCATCAGACCCTGGTGACTTGCAGACATCTAACTTTTCTAAGTGATTTTTATTTGTTCTTTTTTTATTTTATCTTCTAAACCTACCCCATTCCCACTAGCATTCGCTGTTAGGCATTCCTTCATCAGACTTCTTGCTGAAGACTGAAACAAAGAAGTCATTAAGCACCTCTGCCACTTCCAAGTTTCCTGTTATTGTTTCTCCCTCCTCACTGAGCAATGGGCCTACCCTGTCCTTGGTCTTCCTCTTGCTTCTGATATATTTATAGAAAGTCTCCTCATTTCCCTTTGTCTGTAGCTAATTTGAGCTTTTTGCCTTTCTAATCTTGTCCCTGCATACCTGTATTGTTTGCTTATATTCATCCTTTGTAATTTGACCTAGTTTCCACTTCTTCTGATAACTCTCTTTTGATTTTTAGATCATGCAAGATCTCCTGGTTAAGCCAAGGCAGTCTTTTGCCATACTTTCTATCTTTGCTATGCAGTGGAATAGTTTGCTTTTGGACCCTTAATAATGTCCCTTTGAAAAACTGCCAACTCTCTTCAGTTGTTTTTCCCCTTTGTCTTGCTTTCTGTGGGACCTTACCTACCAGCTCTCTGAGCTTACCAAAATGTGCCTTCCTGAAATCCATTCCTGAGTCTGTCAGGTTTGAGAGAGAGTGTGACTGCCAAATGACATCCCAGGCCCTTGTGAAGAGGTGGATCTTAAAGAAGTTTCTCTGGGCAGTCATGTAAGAGGCTTCTCTCATGGACGGGGGCCAAACTGTTCATTGATGATGTCATAGGAGAAACAGATCAGCCAATAGCTGACCACAAAGGTGACTTAAAGGATGGGTACCTTGGTCTTTTATAGTTTTACCAAGTAAAACAGGAAGAAAGTCTGCTGTCAAAATTAAGACAAAGATCACTACCACTAATTTCCATTATTGCTTGTTATTCTGAGGGTGAAAGAACAATCCATCACCCCAGAGTGATGGATGTGGGAAGGAGAAATCACAGGGACAAGGGAAAAAGAAGCAGCAACCCCTAGAAAGGAAAGAATGGCCACATGAGTAAAGCACTAAACTAACACTCAGGTGCCGGGGTGTAATTCCTTCCAAATCCTTGTATCCCGGTTTTTCAGAGGGGGAAATTATACATCCCTACTCCACATGGGCGTTGTGGGGATAATTATTAATATTAATGGGGTGATTCTACACATTGGTAATAGGGGCTATGCAAACAGAGATCTACAAAGTCACAAAACAACAGTGCTTCACCCTGCCAAAGCTCCTGGGCTACTGCACAGCTGAAGCAAACAAATGCAAAACATAACATGGAGCCTTAAAAATACAAATGCATGGCAACAAACACAAGGCTGCAATCTATGAAATGAAAGCAATATGAATAAAATTAATGGACAGGGACATCAATACTAGATCAGATTTCCAAGTGCTCAGCACCAGCAATTGGGGACAGATTTTCAAAAGAGCTTGTCTCCATTTCAGTCAGCAAAACAAGGTCCAATGTTTTCATAGTGTCCAGCAGCTAACAGTTCTCATTGTCATGCTTCTGGGTAGTTTTTTTCAAAAGAGCTCAGCGCTCAGTATATTGAGCTCTTGTGAAATTTGGCAGTGTATTTATTTAGCTCTTTGGAAAATCTGACACACAGGGTATGTCTAGACTATGTGGCTCCATCGACGGACGCATAAGGGAGTGGTCGACAAAGGCTTCCGTTGTCGACCAATCTGCGTCTAGACTGCCGCGCTGTGCCAGATCAGCTGATTGTTGGCACAGCATGTCGGCCATTTTTATTTTAATGAAGCGGGGATTATTTAAATCCCCGCTTCATTGACTATGTCGGGTAAACTAGTTTACATGGCTCTGTCAACGGAGCCATGTAGTCTAGACATACCCATATTGCCCTAACCTGATGGGCTCTGACTTCCAAAGCTGTTTCTAACAAGCTGTTTCATTTTCCCCCCTCTCCTTATTTCCAGAAATTCATAACATGTTGTTTTCTCTTTCTCACTGTGGAATACTTGTTCTTGTAACAGTGTGTTTTCCTCTACTGGAAGTAGGAGAATAGAACAGTTCTAAGGTGTCTGCTGATTTGCAAAGCAACTATAAAAACTAAGACTGTAAACTTCCAGAAAAGGTGAAACTGCATCTTTTGTGATGTTCCAGAAGGTGGCAGTCTCAGCAAGTAGGACACTGTTGTTCTCCCACAGACATGCATTCTTTGTTAGGTTCATACCATTGTGGGGGTTTCCTCATAATCTTTCTTTCAAAAAAGAACAGCAACCTGTGTGTTTGGCAAATATTTGTTTAGTATTGTAAAGTCATATAGATTTCAAAATGACCTTTGAGTCAAAACCAGAGGTGATTCCCACACAAAAAGGAATTGGGTTTTACTACTTTTGTATACAAAATCTTTATAAACAGAAGATACTAAAGTGCATGCCCTAAATGCTTCACCTCCAAAATTGTGGTTGGAACAGCATAACTGAATGTTTTCCTTATCACAGCTCTTCAAATTTGCTGTCAAGAGCTTCTCCTTAAACAGGCAGAACTGCCACTGACTTCCCAAACTCTATAAACTGTAGATGATCTACAGAGGTGAAGGGGTATATCTGTGTCTTAGAGCAGGTGTTGAAGCCTTGATGTCCCCTCTTTATGAGTATCAGTTATCTTCCCTACCTTGGGCTCAATCCTGCAAGACACTGAGCAATTTTTGGCTGTATTAAGCATTCAGTGGGAGATGAGGGCACTGAGAACTTCCAAGAGCCCCATGTAGGCTCAACCCCAGAATATCCATAGAGGCCCAATGAAGACTCATTGTGTGTAGTGCCACCACACCTGACACACCTCCCTGTGGGGCCCAGGAAATGGGATTGGAGTCTAACATCTGGCAACTGGCCATCTAGGAGGGAAAGAGGAGATCTGTGTGTAGTAGGTCAGTTTGAAATGAGGGTCTGTTTCCAAGATAGGACAATGTGTTTTTGCTTAGCTATGCTGACAAAGAAAACCTAAATATCTATTATACATTTGAGTGTCTGTCTGTGAGTCTGTTTGTTCAAAAATTCCTCCTGAACAGTAATAGCTAGGACCACCAAAACTGGTATACAGTTTCTTCTTACCATAACTTAAAGCAAGGTAGAGGTTTGGGTGTGCTAGGACAATGGGATGTGCCTGGAATATGATTGTTTTTCATAAAACTTTAAGGGAGGGGTCTGCTAGCAGGCATAGTTGTACTGTATAATGACCACAGGGGCCAGCAAGGAGCCAGAGATGGAGACTCCTTTGGGATAGTAGGGGGCAAGGGTGGAGAAAGGGACAACTAGCTATTATATATCTGGGGCTGTGTCTAGACTACATCCCTTTTTTTCAAAAAAGGTATGTAAATTAGACACTTCGAAATTGCAAATGAAGCTGGGATTTAAATTTCCGGTGCCTCATTTGCATAATGGTGACCGGGGTTTTTTTCAAAACAGGGCTTTTTGATAGAAAAACAGCAGTTTAGAGGAGTACAGGATCTTTTTTTGAGGAGTACAGGATCTTTCGAAAAAGGGTTTTATTTTCGAAAGATCCCCATCTAAACTGCCATTTTTCTATCAAAAAACCCCATTTTGAAAAAACCCACAGCTGCCATCAAGCAAATGAAGTGCGGGAAATTTAAATCCTGGCTTCATTTGCAATTTCAAAGTGTCTAATTTATATCTCTTTTTCGAGAAAAGGGATATAGTCTACACACAGTCTGAGAGAGTTTGTCTGTGTGTTTTATGTGTGTTTCTGTCTGTTCCCTAGCCAAGGGACACGTAGCCCTCCCCTGGCTGTGCCCGCTGCAGCTGCAACAATCATGGACAGGTGTTTCTCACCTAGCCCCAAGATGCTGTTGTGACAGAGGACTGGGCTTGTTCTCTCTCCCCAGGGCAGCTTGCATACTGAACTCCTCATCCCCAGTCCTATCCTAGAGCAATGATTTAAATGAAGAAAAACAAACAAATATTTCAGGTAAGGACTAAGTCAATGCTGGGTAAATCCTCCAATATAACAGTATAAATAAAAGGGAAATTATAATAAATACATAGGATCTTTTCTCATTTACATCATGAGGATCCTTGACACTGAAAAGGGACTTGCAGCAATTGTAAATGGAATTAAAGCAGGCATAAATTACCCTTTGTACTATCTGGATGATATGAAAGGACCTTAGTGTGAATGAAACTTAAGATTTATTTGAGGCTATTGGAAATTACTTACAATACAGCAGAAGTGCTTGAGTTGCTATTTTTGTTTCAGGGCTTAATACAGCACATTTTTTTTAAACAAAAATATTAATTTCTTAATACATCGTTCCAAAAACTGGGGTCTTAAAAGAGACTTTCTATGCTTTTGGTCTTTCAAAGTAACAATTTGCATCTGACAACTTTTAGTTTTTCAGTAGAGTCCCCAGGAGACAATTTGGATCTCATGCTGATGTCACTCCGTTGGTTTTGTTTGTTTGTTTGTTTGTTTGTTTGTTTATTGGAGTAAGTTTGATTTGACAATTGACATTGCTGTAACTAGGTCAGCATCTGGCCTTACATGTGATATGACTCACTGGCTCCACTTCTTTGATGCAAGTTGAAAGCTGGATTTTTGGTTTTTGTTCACTAAGAGCATTAACAGTTGAATCACATGATGGTGGTGTTTCAAACTACCTACAGATCAATCAGGCACTGTGATGGGGTATCTGCCCTGCACTGGCTCTTTAAGAGGTAAAAACCCAGGCCTGGGTGAGGGCTAGAGGGCTGGAGCTGTGGCAGATAGCAGCCAATTAGGGCCCAGCTGCGGGGGGTATAAATAAAGGCTGTGGAGTGGAAAGACTCACTCTTTCTCTGGCTGGGGAGCAAGAGGGACCTAGCTGCTAGGGGGAGCTAGAGGCTTCCTGATTTACAGCAGGGCTTGGGGAAGTCAGGTAGAGCACCCAGGCTTCAGGGCCTGAAGTAAGGCCTCAGGGTACTAGGGTTGTGGGAAGGCATCCAGGATAGGCAAAAGCAGCAAGTCCACAACCCCTTGCCAATGATGAGTGGCCATTTCAGACTGCAGTTTGCCCTTGTGGCAGAGGCTACATGTAGGCTGGCAGTGGGTCACTGAGACAAGGTGGGCATAGGGGGATTGGGGATTCCCAGAGAGGAAGCACTCCAGAGTGTAGGGGCACTACAGCAGGGTAGTACCCAGGTAGTAAGGCACCAAGGTCTTGAAGAGATATGGGCCGTGATGGAGAATAACAGTAATGGTGGGTGAGACACCAGCCAGAAGGGGGTGCTCCAGCACCAAAAATGATAACCTGAGTGACCAGCAGGAGGTGCCCTTGCTGGTGTGGACTGCTATGTTACAGGCACAGTATATTAATCTGCAGATGGAATTTAGAAGCTTCAGCTGTTTTAATTCAGAACTTCAATTTGGGGAAAAAAGAGCATATTTTCTGCAGAAAGACCACAGTGGTGCTCTGTTCCAGTGTGGTCAACTTGTGGAGGACTTGCATTAGGGGATAAACCACAGAGAAGCCAACAGGATAGTGCTGGACAAGGGGTATGTTCTGTTTTGAAATGGTCTAGTAACTGCATTTTGAAGGGACTCCAAATAGAGGGCTAGTTTGATATGTTACTCAATTGGCATAATTTCCAAGGCCTTTTAAGAGAGGCCTGGTTTGGGAAAGATTTTTTTTTTAAATTTAAATGCAATGGACATAGACAAACATTCATTTGGATAAATACTTCTCACTCTCCCCCTACCCTCAAGAGGTTCCTGTGATGTTGAGTTGCCCCACCTATCAGAAGGCACTGGCAAGGGGAAGCTCATCTCATCTGCTCTGCAAAGTTTGTTTTAAAACTGACATTAAAAAAAAACAAAAACAAATCTACTTTGGAAAATTCCTGTTTTGCTCGTCTTGTTTGGGCTAAAAACTGACTTGTCAGTTTCATTTTCTGTGGCAGAAGTATAATGCTTCGGTATTTGGGTTGGAGACTCTAAAGGGGAATCTTTAAATTAGGGCAAATTGTCTGAACTGCCAGTGAAAACATCACAAACACATTTCTACTCAGTTATGTTGCTTCATTTTATTTATTTGTAACTAAATGTCATTATTTGTATTCCAATCAGTGGCATCTGGAGAAGTTCCAGCCAGTAGCCAGAATCCCATTGACTCAGGCACTGTACAAACACAGAATAAAAAAATCTGTCCTTGTCCCCTCAAGGCTTCTGGGACTAAAATACCAGACAAAGTCCCTTTTTATATATACACACAAATCCAAATTGTAACTGAGAATTACTAAACAACAGAAACATGTGATATAAAAGAACATAAACATCATAAAATCTAAAACTATTCGTTTGGAAATGGACAGAGAAGATAAGCAAGGTAAGCAATGGAATGCTAAACCTTATTCAAACACAGAAGTTTTGAAATAGACCTGGAGTCTTATTTGCTTTGAATCTCTATCACAAAGATGTTGGATCAAAGCTTGTCCCTCTAATGAGAAATAAATTGTATTAAGTATAATTATGTGCCACTCACAAAGATTCAAAGACAGATCTCATCAGCCATACAAATATCTAGGTACGTGCATTACAGGTTTCTCCTATGTTAGGGAAAGAATTAATTCAATTTAATAACTGTGTGTGTGTGTGTGGGGGGGGGGGGATTATGAAACTCAATTACCATCTCATAAGCAGTCTGATCTAAACCCTATACAAGTCAGTGGAAGTCTTTTTACTGACTACAGTAGACTATAGACCAGGCTCGAAATACACACCTAGGAAATATAATATTGCATCTTCTGTTTCCCATTCTATATAGGGGAAAATCACACCTAATTTTGAGGTAAGAGCCTCACTGCCATTATCAGAGGTTCACTAGTAATATGTTAATGAAGCAATGAGACATGATAGGTTGTGGGTTGCATACTATGGTCTAATACTATGCCTTGGAGATTAATGGCACCCAGCCTGTCTCTTCATGTAAAGTAACT
>CM057847.1:33008134-33020691 GCA_030068395.1 Apalone spinifera | reverse complement strand
AAGGAAAAAGTCCTCATGGCAGACAGAAAGCCATGCTTGCAGTGTAACCTCAGCATTAGGCTACTTATTGTTTCAAGTGCCTTCAAGAAACTGAGGGTGATTCTTTTGTTGTGTGTTAGTTTTATTTAAAAGTTTTTCTGAGTGTTATTTTAAAAGGTAAATTAATCTCTTACATTCATAACTATTATGTAATTTATCGCTGTGCAATAGTATGAAAAACAACTAGGTTAACTAGGTAAATAACTAGGCAGTTAGGAAGCATTTCAAATTGCTTACAATAAATTTGATATGCTCAATTTACCTTTTATTCATTAAAGCAACAAGTTACTCGTTTGCTATAACAGTGGTTTTAAATGCTTGATTGAAATACAGTGATGAAATTCATATTTAGGTTGTATAATATTTATTTCCCTTGTGTTTTATAAAACTTACATATTTTAAGCATTTGACATTTTTTGTGTAAAGTTCATGAACCTAATGAAATACTAACAAATTAAAGAGAAAAAATTATTTAACAGAATGTAAACCACAAAAGCTATAATTTATATTTGTCTGTAGTTACAATCTACTAACTGATCCCAGTATCAGTGGATATTAGTAGTATTTGTTCTTTTTTTATATACGTTCTTATTTTTTGCTGACTTAGAAATAAATAACAGATACATAGTAACAAATGATTAGGGGCGCAAATTTTGCCTTTGCCCCCGGGCGCATAACACCCTTGCTACGCCTCTGTCCCAAGCTGTTGTGAGTACTGCCTTTATGAAAGGGGGATAATTGTGTTCTTCGCAATAGTTTGAGCAGATATTCAATATTCTATTGATAGAAGTTGCTTCTATCAATCTGTTGGCAAAGATAGCTATTTTATAGCATTACCCAGTGATTGCTGACACCTTTTTTTTGTGAGCAGTTAATCATATTCAAATATGATGCATCAGTCATCAAAGAGCAGCACAAGCTTGTCCTTAGAAGTTAAGAAGGTTCTGAAGTGAGTGAAAAAATACTTTCTGGGTAATCCAAAGGAATTGACACTTGGCAGCAAAAGTCATTAAGAATGCTGAATCTGCCTCCAGATAGTGCCCTGTGCAGGTGCAAAATGGGCCACGGATTTCCGCATCCATATCCGTGGCTACAGATAGCCACAAATTTGCGGGGTTCTAGATACAAAATTCGTATCCACATCTGCAAAAATAGTTGTGAATATCTGCATCCATATCTGTTGATGTGGATACCTAAGGATATAAAGTAGATATCCATGGATTTGCAGAGCTCTGCAGATAGTCTTGGTCTGGTTCGTGGGAATTTATCCAAGAGAGTTTTCTCTTCTTCTTTGATACTCAGATTATGAGCACATTGGATCTGCTCACTAACAACTTTGGGGCTGAGTGTGCCTGGGTGGGAGGAGAGAAACACTTGTGACTTTTTAGGGTGAGTATTTACAACAGGTAGAGGGGTAATGGACTTGGCGTGGAAATGTAGGACAGAACACAGAAACTCACCTGGGTCCATGATTTCTTGAGTCCTACTTCCTTAAAATAATTTTGGGTAAATAGAGATCCGGCCTGGGAAAACACATGGACTAGAGGGTTCAGGGTGCTTTGGCAGTATTGCTTTTGAAAATTTCCCGTGAATTTCAATGTATCTCCTAGGGAGCATTTTTCAGAAGGCCTTTATATTTTCCTTTAAATTACCTTCAAATCAGATTCAAAGTCTATGCCTCTGGTGGGCCTGTCCCTATTTGCACATGACTTTTCCTATATAAATAGGCATTTGCATGCCTTATCTCTTTTTCCATACCCAAATGCTTATGAAAATGTATGTCCACCCAAATAAACTGACTCCTGGAACTGGTCTATTTCAGTATTGGTGGGGGATTACGAAGAGCCCATTTGCACCTGGTTTATTGTTCTGCAAATTAATATTTCCAACTGATATCTGAAATGTTGAGGATATGTTACCTGATTCTTATCAGAGGTGACAAAGAAAATTCCTGTCTTAGATTTATCATTTGGTGCTTGTTTTAATAGAGACATTTATTTAGATGTAGCTAATTTTTTTGGGTTTAAATTAAAAGCTTTCTGAGGCAAGGACAATGTTGGTGTTATCTACATGTAAACAGTTCCTAGCACAATGGGTGGATCAAGGACTCTAGATACTAACAAAGTTTTATAAATAAATAATTTCTTTGCTCAGGGACACTTATTTTTGCATTGATTAAAAGTTATAACTACTGCAGAGAGAAGTCAGAACTTTTGTCCTGTGAAAATTACTAATATTTTGACACTTGGGTTTTCTTTGTCCCAAATTGGGGTGAAATGTTAAAATAGGGAAACTTTTTTTCTGGAACAAAATGTTTGTAAAAATTTCTGAACTGAATTTTGTTTAATTTTCACTTGTTGAGTCAGATTATAATGTTCTTTTTCAAGTCAGTCAGAAATTAAACAACATCTTCCAAAGGTGCTGCAGTGCCCCCTAGGAGCTGGAATACAGGTCCTTGGTGTCTTCATTCATAGCTATGGGTTGAACTGTTTAACATACGATAGACATACAAGTCCCCTGATGCATAATTCAATTTCTTTGAAATGGACACTGCTTTTCACCATGGGAGATGAAGGTCAGCCCAGAAGAGAGAATAGAAACATGAAGCACCTCAAGTATCAGTCTCAAGAGACACCACAGCATCTTAGGCAGAAACAGTTCAATGTTGAACTGACTCAAAATTAAATGAAGGCACCAGTGGGAGGGGGCCGGTCAGAGGGTCTGCTGGCCACAGGTGGTGCCCCAGTGGGCTGCAAGCGGCCCCTGGGTCGCAGGCTGCCCATAGCTGATCAAAGCTAAGGATATAGTGCCTGAAATGTTTTGTTTAAAGGGGGAGGAGCATTTCCATTTCTGGGAGCCTTGAATTAATCTTTTCCCTTAACTTACCTTGTTTAAATCTCGGAATAGAAGGGGAAATGAGGGTCCTGCTTCTCTTAACTTTCAATGGGGATTCACATCTATCTTCTTTTGTGGCTTTTGAAAATCTCCCAACATTGAGTTATTGTTGGTCCCGCCCAGAAAACCCCCAGTGAAATTTGAACATGTGTATGTGCATAACTGAAAAGTGCAAAAACTCTCCTTCTGTGAGGTGCTTGAGAATCTCTTGGAGAGGGATTCTCTCTGTGAGATTTTGAAAATTGCTTTAAAAAGAGGAGATGAGTTGTGTTGTTTTTATTTATCTTTCTGGATAGAAAAGCAGTTGTAGGTCAGTTACCTTCCCCTAGGATTCTGGGGTAAGTATTATCACTTCCTGATCTCACAGTGCCATAAACATGCAAGGTGCCTTATAATACAACTAAAAATGGTAACTGTTTAATCTTATATTCAGGTCAGTTCAGTGGGTCCTTATTCCTAAGTGGTCTTATGTGGGGGACAGTTGCTCTGGGACCTGGTGATTTAAAAGGACCCTGGGCTCTAGTTTGTTACTATCACAGCTGTGGCTGGATCCCCGAGCCCTTTAAATCACCGCCAGAGCCCACACAGCACAGTCCGGGAAGTGCTTTTGGGCTGGCTGGGGGAGACATGGCACAGTCCAGGCAGCACTGAGGGCAAGCTGCTCCTAGTCCCACCTATTTGTCCTGGGACCCCACCCCTCTCAGGGGCCTAGACCTGAGCTTCCTCACATTGCCCAGGGCCCAGCGATGTATATCACCAGCTCTGGTCTTCACATGGATTTGAACGCAGGAAGCAAGAATAAATGAAAAGCAGAGCAAACAGGATGCGATGGCAATGGTGTAGGGTAAGCAAGGGGGAAGAACTTGTGAATTAGTTTTTGGTTTAAAACAGCCTTTATTTAAAACAACAATGCCATGGATCTCTTCCCCAGTGCTGCAGTTGTGGGGGAGGAATTGTTTCTATATAAAAAGTTTTCTCTGCCCAGCACAGCACCCAGGGTCCTGCCTGATAGTTGTGAAATGGTGCACTGCCAGATTCCTTAAGTCTACTGGTTTATATTGTTGTCCAATATATACGTTGTTTTCCTCCACTATATTGTGAAGTGAAAGAGCTGCCTCACTCAGTCAGGAGCACACCTACACACCACTACAGGCAACCAAGTAACTGGTTAACCATCTAAACCCAATGTGGGGAGCTGCTGAACCAGTAAATCACATCTCAACTTGTAGATCTTCAAGTGATAACCTGCTGGGAAGTGTTTTGTCAAGAGCACTTCAATTAATTCAGAACCATTTTCCATGGAACCTGATGACTCAGGAACTGGCATCTGGTCACTTGCAGAACACACCCAAATGGGAGCTGCAGCAAAGCCAAGACTGTAATGCTGGGGAAACAAACTAGGGGCTCGATCCTACAAGTCCTGAGAATTCTGGCCCTGGTCCAGGAAAGCACTTAATAAGGTGCATTATTTAGAGTTGGTGAGCAGCCCTAAAGATGTCATCATTAAGCACATGCCTAAAGGCTTTGCTGAATCAGAGCCAGAGACTCAGCCTCAGTTAGGATTGAGGCCTAAGAACTACATGTCTGAGAGCACAAATATACAGCTGTGGCTTCAAAACATTCAAGGCCAGAAGCTCAGATTCATATTGTTTTTCTTTCCCTTAGCCCTTTTAATGGTTCCATGATGCTTCAAAATCAGGGAATCTAATTTCTCGTCTTCTGAACTGAGTATCTGTTTTTCCTATTTGCCACTGAGATTACACCGGGGGCTATGTGTTCACAGGCTTCCTTAACGATGTTTCTGTTTAGCAGCTTCTAGAGAATGTTAGAACTATGAATGCAATGACTGGCCTAGAACACAGTGTGACTACTACAAGAGGGGCATCAGGAAAGGTTCACCAGAGTTGAGACATTTGCAGATGGAGCTTTGTGTCAGCCAGCCAAAAACTGTAGATCTATCCACAGTTCCCACTCTGAATATCCTCAGCTGACAGTGCAATGAAAATCCAAGGTTTTGATTCAAGATAACCTCTAGAAACCAACACTATTTCAAAGTTAATGCTTTGGATTTACATCTGTTCCTCTGAGGGTTTGTCACATTGCCAGAAATCAAAGCTGTATGCTATTCAGGGATTGCCAAGTGTCCCCATACATCCTCTCCATGGCTGGATCTCCCCAAGCCGCAGAACTTCCTTGTCTCTCTAATCTTTCAGATTTACCAAGAGCTGGAGGATTTTCACCTTGGGTAAGTAATACTTGTGCAATAGAACAGGAGTTCACCTCCTACATGAGAAGAGCCTACCATACAAGTAATTACATTTTAGACAAAAAAAATGGGTCCTACCCAATCATCTGGAATTAATCTTAAGAAAATTAACCCCCTCCTGCTGCTCGTGTTTACAGTTGTGGTTTTGGTGACAACTATGAGGCCCACAAGCAGGATAATGTTTTGAAATTAAACTGAAAGGTTTAGGAAGAGCATCTCTAAATGATTCTGAATCCAATGACTTAGAGCCAGACTCTGCTACACGTTTTGTATGGCATCTTACTGCACACATTTCCCATTGACTTCCACAATTCAAAGCATTTCATTCACAGAATTAAAGCTCAGTTACACACTTGGGGTCAGATTTACAAGTGGCCAGCATCTAAATTTTATGGAGTATGCTTAAGCAAAAAATCATAGACTCATAGAACACCAGAACTGGAAGGAACCTTAGGAGGGGAATTCCAGTCCCCTGCCCTCATGGCAGGACTAAGCACCATCTAGATCATCCCTGACAGATGTCTGTGTAACCTGCTCTTAAATATCGCCAGTGATGGAGATTCCACAACCTCCGTAGGCAATTTATTCCAGTGTTCAACCACCCTGACAGGAAGTTTTTCCTAATGTCCAACCTAAACCTCCCTTGCTTCAATTGAAGCCCATTGCTTCTTGTCCTATCCTCAGAAATCAAGGAGAATAATTTTTCTCCCTCCTCCTTGTAACAACCAGACGAGGCATATGCATCACAGAGTACTACTTAATTTGGAGCACTGTGATGCCCCAAATTTAGTGGTGCCCTATGTAGCTGTGTATTCTCCAGGATGGCCCTGCCTCTCAGTTCTCTCTTTTCCAGACTATATTAACCCAGTTCTACCAGTCTTCCCTCACAGGTCATGTTCCTAGACCTTTACTCATTTTTTATTGCTCTTGTCTGGATCTTCTCCAGTTTCTCTACAACTTTCCTGAAATGTGGAGCTCAAACCTGGACACAGCAATCCAGCTGAACAAAAAACCAACCACCTTAATGTAAGGGGACTGTTAGCCCCTTACTAAAACTTTGTGGGAGTTTTTGGTTCGCCAGCTCCCAGTATCAAAAGGAGAAGGGTCCATGAGAAATCAGGGCCCTGAGACTGACAGACCCCAGAGACAATGGAAAGCAGCCAACACTCCAGCGCGGCCTGATTGACAGGTTGGACAGGCCAGTGAGGAAAGTAAGAGGCTCATCCTCCCTGTGAGCTGGGATTTTTCTGGGTCTCTCTGAGCAAGGAGAGAGAGCTGAGAGACAGCGAAGAGCAGCAAGCTGTGCTGAGAGGCAGTCCTGCAGCAACAGAGCCAGGTACATACAGCCCAAGGAGTGCAAGCTGTGCTAAGGGGCAGTCCTGCGGCAACAGAGACAGGTACACACAGCCCAAGGAGCGCAGGCCCTGTGTTGAGCAGCAGACTGGCTGTGCTCAGAGAGCCAAAAGGGACAGAGAAGCAACGCAAGGAGCTGGAGACTGGCAAAGCAGCACAGCCTGCAGCTAGGTGTGGTGAGCAGCTGGGACCAGCAAAGTGGAGGGAGAGGCTCTGGGCAGGGAGATATCACCAGCCAAGAGGCCCAGCAGGCCAGACTGGGAGAGGGGTCTGACCACCGAGAGCTTGAGGCTGTGTGGTCACTGCCAGAGCAAGCGTGTCCAACCTGCAGCCCCCCTGCAGCACATCCAGGGCCTATAAAGAAGAGACTGTGAACTGTCCTTACACTCTGCAGACTGCTGTTTGTGATGTCCCCGTGCTACAGAGCAGGACTGTGTGTTCTCATTTAACCTTTCTCATTTTTTCTTATTCTTTTCTCTCTAATCAGTTGATGTTTAATAAATTGTATTTGCTTTGAACTTTATGGAATTATCACTGGGCCAAGAAAGCATGCAGTGTGACAAGAGCACTCTGGAGTGGGGACACTAGACCCTGCCCCAACTGACTACAAGGTCGGGGATTAAACCCCAGGAAACCTGGGCCCAGCCTTATTGGGGTTTTGAGGACTCTGCTACTCAGGAGAGTGGAGGGGGAGCGCTCAGGATCAGGGTGGCTGTTGAGTAAAGGAAGTGGGAGCGGGGACTCAGATCCTTTCGTTGGTCCATTTCACCGGGGTGTTATAGAACTCAGGAAAGTTCCCCACAATAGCGGGACCATTCCCCCGCTTACATTAATAAGAAGCCTATCAACAGAACAACCTCACCCCCTACCATTGGCTTGTCCACCTCTCCAGATGCCCAAGAGAGCATTTCTGCATTCAAGTGGTTTAAGCTATTGTATCTAAAATAGCTTCAGCTGTGTCACTCAGGCCACGTATACACTAAGAACCTATTTCAAAATTAATAAATTCAACTTAAGAACTCCCAATTTAACAAATTTGAACTAGCGTGTCCTCACTACAGGGAAGCATCAAAATTAGTCTGAGGCAGGTTCCATTAATATGGATGCGCTACCTCAGACTTAGAGCCCCAGGAAACACTGGGGCGTAATTAGTTCGAATTACTTCGTGGAGTAATTATTTCAAAATAGCAGCACCAGAGAGTCCACACTGCCGTTATTTTGAAATAAATGTTTTAGAATTACCGTTACTCCTGACGAAAAGCAGGAGTACAGATTTTGAATTCTACGGCCCGTTATTTCGATATAACAGGCTTGGTAGTGTGGACACTGCACTTATAAATTCAACATGGGGAGGGGGGTTATTTTGAAATGAAGTCTTAGTGTAGACCAGGGTTCATGAAGTAAGATGCTGCTATTTGACATGTGAATTGGTTTACTTGGGTCTCAGCCATGGACATGCAGCTGTTAACTCAGGGATTTAGGGAGGAAGACGTGGCTGATAGTGTGGATTTATGGTTCATCTGAAAATTGTTTTCTTTGCCTATGTGTGAACTATTAAATAAGTTTTCAGCTATGAATTCTTTTGTATGACGTACTGCCTAGTTGGTGCATAGCAGCCAGACTTGGGATAGGCATACAAAAGCTGAAATGAATAAATGAAGCACACAGAAGTTTCTGCTGAACTGTCTATTCAATGCATTGCCAATTAAAACCTGTAAAGCATGAAAGTAAAAGCATTATAGAAGAAAGACTTGCACATCCTTTTTACTAGATGCAGGAATTTGAGATAGTCTGATTTAAACTGTGGCATAATAATTCTCACTCATCATCATCATCAACAACTTGTACGTGCAGCTCCTCTTCTCCTCAAATTATTATTTGTTATTGTGATACAGACTGAGATCAGGGCCCCACAGTGCTGGTCATTTTACAAACACAAAATAAGTGAGCATCCCTACTTCCAAAAAGTTTACAATTTAAATAGACAAGTCAAGCAAAGGGTGAGATAAAGAGAATATTATCATTGTATCCTCTGCATGCAAATCCTCCTGTCTCCTCGCACGCTACATAAAATCCTTCTTCCTTCTCTTTCCACTTGACTTTTTCTTTCTCTCCCATGTAATGACAAAACCAATATCTGGCTGGTGTCCTCTTTCTTCCTCTAACCATCCATAAAATAGCCCATGTCCTTCAAAAGATATATTCAAGTATGCTCTTTCAGATAGGGGCTTCCACATTTGAGTTGAAGGCCTTGCTAAATCCAGCAGGTACTTGTTTACTGCAAATGCCAGTTCCAGAAGGGTTAATTGGCGCTTGCTTCCTCAGAGGAGCTCAAACTGTTCATCTTTCCTTTCTCAGCAACAATAAGTAGTCCTGAGACTTTCCTTTTTCTACACTGTTGGCTCAGCTGCCTGTGATGAGATGTATCTGCTCATGTATAAGTTATGTCTGACTCCAGCTCACTGTCCTTGTACCATGGGAGATGTTTGTGAGGTTGTGAATGCTCTCAGCTCCTGTTGCATACAGGATATGCCAAATCTTCCTGGAGGCATTTTCAGGGTTAAGTCACATGCCTTCGGAGGTCCAGAAAAGTAAGTCACAAATGGGGGGGGGGGGGGGGGGGGGGGTTGGTCACGGTGCAGTGGAAAGTGAGCTTAATGGGGCTGTAGGAATCTGGAAATGTGCCATGGAAAACTAGTAGCAAGCATGGGAAGGGTTGCCTCTTTGCCTGTTTGGGGAACAGAACAACTCCTGCCCACTGCTCACCTGTGTCTGTGCTAAATCCCAATTTCTGCTTTCTCCCTTGCTTTAAGCTCACGTTGCTTTCTGTACATACAGTGCCTTGCTGAGATGCTGTGGGTTGCAAAACCCCAGTCATGGCATTGCCAGTGGTTTATAGGTGACTTTGGGAGGGTTTTCTAAGGCTGGCACATGCATTACTGAGTGTCTTACACAAGCACTGCTGAAAGAGAACACATTCCACTTTGTATGTGCAGCAGGTATAATGGGACGTTGGTAATAATCCAGTTCCATAATTACCTCTCCCTCTATGCCAGAAATAATGTGGCCAAGCACTTTTTACTTCCTCCAGCATGTGGATGGCATTTCAAAATATGAAGACTTCAGTAAAGTTAGTTGTTGATTTTTAACCACCTGTGTCTTTTTGGGGGGAGTAGGGGTCTGTTTTCTGGGAGATACTTTGTGCTTTTATTCAGACATTAGTCACACATCTCACTTACGCTTACTGACTCTGGCTCTGATTCTAGCACTTCTTGCCAAAGGCTTTAGAATGAAAATTGACTCCTGGACGCAGCTTTGTTTCCTAGGCACATTATCTTGCTTTTCCACTCTCAGTTGAGAAACAACCCTCCTGCCCTCAGATTTAAGTTCCTGTTCAAAAATCTAATTAATAATCATAGTCACTCATCACATCCAAGCTGGTCTTTTACTTTGGGATTTTTATGGTCTGAGTGGTAGAATGTTCATCCTCATCTCTCCGCAGATGTGAAACCCCAGTCGCTCCACTGTACTGGGAGGAACCATGCATCTAATCATGGCTTTTAGACCACATACATTACCATGGTACCTGCCCTGGCCTTGCATTGGGACATGCTTGTGGTCTAGCCTGGGGCTATGTCTACACTATCCTGTGACCATAGGTCTGAAAGGGAAGGATTCTCCTGGATCTACTAAACAAAACCCATTTATTAAATGCTTTGAATGGGAGCTGGAAAGCTATGTCTCTGTCTTCTGCAATGTGTTGATTCTGAAATCAGCCTGGCTAATGGAGACATTTTCCCCCGGGCTCCCCATCCATCCAAAGGTGTAGCCAATATATCATAGTAACTGTCAGCTACAGGGACAAGTTTATACGTGTATTTTTCGGGAGTTTTAATGGTATCCATTGCAATGAAATGAGAGTGCTGGGGGACTTCCTCAGAACCCTATCATGTGCCTACATTCTGTTCATCAGTTAACCCGAAAAGTATTTTATGTATGTAGTGTGTAAGAAAGAATTTAACAAACCCCTCTTCTAATTATCAAATTATCACTCTGTACTAACTAAGGTTCTGCTTTGTAGCATACTTTACAACAAACATTTATGCAGAGAGAGAGAGAGAGAGAGCAATTTTAAGGCAAAGGATCTTTTATACTATAGGTGAGTCCAGATGAGCACAAATGGTTTTATATGATTTTAATTCTTCGAGTTCAAGTATATACGTGAGCTGTGGCAGTGTCAACACGATCAGACAGCTAACTTTAATTTATTTGTGTACATTGCCTTCCCCAGCTGCCTCACCTGGCCCCGCCCATGCTCCACCGGAGTCTCCCAGACCCACTCTCCCAGCCTGCTGTTGTGATGCCAGAGGTTTGGGGCTACTCTGCCTGTCCTCCTGGTGCTGGGACCAGCGGCTGACTAGTCACCTCCTTCTGCCCCTCCTGCTCCATGTGCCCCTCTGCCACCCCACTCTCCTTCTTGCTGATGCCAGGAGTGTCTTGTCCAGTAGGCCCGGCTAAAGAGTTCATGGGACCCGAGGTGGCACGCTGACAGCAGGGCCCAGACAGTGGATGCCACGGTGCAGGCAGAGCCCCAGGAATTGGGGCCGAGAAAGGAACTGCCCCCAACCCTCCATCCTGCTGTGGGGGGCGGACCAGGAAGCTTCCCTTCCAGCTCCACCCACCTGCAAGCCCTGAGTGAGTTTTGCTGGGGCCATGGGAGCCAGCCCAGCCCAGCCCCACTCACCTGGTCTGGGCTGTATACGGCAGCAATCAGAGCCAAGACCAGGAGCAGCAAGTGGAGGGAGGCATGCTTCAGGCTGTGGGAGCAGACAGGAGGGAGTGTGGGGAGAGTGGGCTCCAGCAGGGCTCTTTCCCCAGGCCCGGCCCTGCATTGGGCAGCGCGGAAGTGGCCAGGGCCAATCACCACCACTAGTGTTGCAGCTAGCAATCCATAGCCAGGCATCCCTCAACAGGAATCGGGCAGTTTCAGTGCCTAAGGCATTTCTTGTGAGGCTGAATTAGCCAGCTGACTCCCACCAAAACTGCTGTCAATTGCAGTGCAGGGCCCTGACATTGCGGGGTCCAAGGCGATTGCCTTGCTCGCCTTGCCCTGAGGCTGGGTCTGTTGTCCAGACTTGATGACCACGCTGGGGAAGCTGTCTGCTGCCCCCCATCCCATGATTGTAGTAGTGGCACACATGAGGTGCTGCCCCAGCGTGTTCCGTCTCCTCTTTCACCTCTTGGTATGACTGCCTGAGCTCTTTGATTTTTTAACCTGCATTGCTGGGTGTCCCTGGAGTGGCCTTTAGCCACCAGGCAGGTTGTAATCTTGCCCTAGGTATCGGCGTTCCTCTTTCTGGTTCTGAGCTTGTGCAGGATGGTTTCATCTCCCCACTCCTCGGTGAAGTTCAAGAATCCAAGCTGGTGCTTTTCTGTGCCCATAGGAGCAGTGGTCACAGTGCTCAGAGGATTGTTGGAGGAACTCATCTCTACGTGTGCCATGGTCTGCTGCTCGCTCTCAATGCTGGCCACATGGGAGAAGCCATTCTACTGTTCCCTGGGCTTTTTGAGCTCACCAGGAGAGTAGCAGAGGTGGAAGTTCTGGCCTGAGCAGTCAGAGCAGACAGCTGAGGTAGGCCTCCCAGAAACCAATAGCGTCGACTTTCCAGCAACACTGGATCTACACTAGCATAACTTTGACAGTGCAAGGTCAGGAATAGCGTTACTCCTAGTGAAAAGCAGGAGTACAGAAATCAACTTCAGCGGTCTCTAAGGGTGGAGCAACAGGCTTGGTAGTATGGAAGCATCACTTAAAAAATTGACCATATGGGGCTAAGGTCAATGTAAAGTCCTAGTGTAGACCAGGCCTCAGAGGGACTCGGTTTTAAACTAGATGGTATTCTGATCTTTGTTCAGTATGGCAATTTCTACAATGCTGCAAATATGCCAATGTAGCCAGACATGAACCCCATCTTGTTTTTCCCAGAGAGCAAGAGAACCAGAC
>CM057847.1:32971071-33000100 GCA_030068395.1 Apalone spinifera | reverse complement strand
AAACAAAGACTGTGAATGGCTAGCTAACTACAAAAGCAGCTTCTCCTCTCTTGTTATTCACACCTCCAGATCAGCTACTAGAAGTGGGCCTCATCCTCCCTAATTGAATCCACCTCGTCATCGCCAGCCTGATTCTGGCCTGTATATTTATACCTGCCTCTGGAAATTTCCACTACATGCATCTGACGAAGTGGGTCTTTGCCCACGAAAGCTTATGCTCCTACACTTCGGTTAGTCTATAAGGTGCCACAGGACTCCTCACCGCCTTTGCTAAATATAGTGTGTGTATAAGCTAGTTCCCTCTATAGATGAAAAGGAAATAATAATGTTATTATATCTACTTATGGTCTGTGACCCTATTGGCTGCTAATGCCATTGTATTATCTGTTTCCTGTGATTGCTATTTTTATGCTTAATTGACCTCTCAAAACAGAAATATGAATTTACTTAGCGTACTAAACTTCATGAATACTAATGAATGATACTTGTAATGTTTCCACTTATCCATCCCTATTGTAATGAATGCCTGGCAATTGTATTATGTAAATAATTGTAACTGGATTACTCATGTAGGCATAGGAACTAGAACGTAAACTTATGTTTCTTCATGAGAAGTCTATAGACCTATGCTGTGCTGAAAACAATTGCCAGATTGTTTTCAATTAATAGAGGCAGGCCCATATGCAAGAATTTCTGTGGGGGTATGTGAGCTTTTTTTGTAAATGTGGACTGCATTTTAATATATCTCTAATATAAAGGAATAAAGGAGTTCAAAATAGTCATGAAATGGGTGTGCATAAGAGAGGTTCAAGAAAACTTGGAGTGGAAACAGTGATTGGCAAAATGATTTTATTATAACATACTAAAAATGTATACAGTAATAAGAGTTTTATAGAAATTATCTTCTGGGATCATGGCAGGCAGCATGGCTGCCATGGCCCCCCACTTCCTCGGCCACCTCTGCCTGTTGCTGTTCTACCTGCTCGGCAAGGCCAGTGCTGGGTGAGTGAGGGTGGGGCTTCTGGCCAGTGGGGTCAGGCCTAGGTTACTCTTCATGGGTGTGGTGCACCATTCCTCTGGCCCTGTCGCTCTGCCACAAGCCCTGCCTGCCCTTCCTCCTGAAACACAGCACTCTCTCATCCCCCTAACACAGCAGTTCTCAAACTTTTTGGCCCGTGGCCCACTTAGCTCAATGCAAACCTTTCTGTGTACTATCAGTTGCTAATGGAAATTCGCCGTTAATTATATAATTATACCCAAGCCATTTTGCGTGTGCTTCAGCCAGGGAGAATGGTTTAATTTGACCAGTAAGAAAGGAAACATTAATTTAATTGATTAAACAGACTGAGTGCTTTAACTTTCTTATGTTAGTTTATCAAACTTCATTTTAAAAAAAGTAAAATATTAATTTATGCCCAACACAAAAGGTCCCCATGTTTTGTTTATTTATGGTGGGGGCCACTGACCAACGGAAAAATCAGTTGGGGACCACAGAAGTGAAAAGCAAAAAAAAAAAAAAGCACCCCTCTCCCATACTCCATCCAGCCTTGAGAGTTGGCAGGAGCATGCCGCATGTTGCTTCAGTGGCGATTTAAAGGGCCCAGTGCACCGGTCACTGCTTGGGGCAGTTACAATGGGGCCCACCTTTAGAATCACCGGGCCCTGGGACAACTGTCCCCTTCCTCCACCCTCCATTGACAGGCCTGGTCTTTGGTGAGATTTGAAGTACACCTTGACCAAGTAAGTGACTTGCCCTTTGAGGCTGGAAGAACTGAATGCCTGGTGAATATTGGCTTTAATAGCCTTTGATTATTAAGTCTAGCTTGTCTGAGTGGTAAGTTTGGCTGGTGTGCCAAAGAGACTGTCTGTGGCTCCTGTGGTATGACTAATATAGCAATCCAAGAGTGCTCATTTGTTACTGGCTTGGTGAAATCTAATTACAGAATATGTCACCAGTTGGGAGTTTCTGCCCTGGTTTCTGACAGTCTGACCTGAGCGTGGCCTCTCAGTTGTGAGCCACATACCAGGCACTGAGCCAGTTTGTATTTATTTTTCAGACTGATAGCTCTTCACAAGTCAGAAAAAGAGATTCTGCAGGTCGTATTTTGCCATTTTTCTCCATAATCTTTGCTGGGATTGAATCTGTGGTGCCCAACACATTGGCTGACATACTGCTGATTGAACCAAGTGCCTCCAGAGCTAAGGGCATGAGTTACAGAGCCATCTGTTAATAGCTGAAGTTGTAACAGAGTTATATCGGGTGTGGATCAGAAACAGTGAGAGTCTTGTAACACATCCACCCCAGTGGATTACATAGCCATGTGGCTGAAGACTGACTTTGGTCCTGCAGATGGAACTTAGTTCACAATTCTGCTGTTGATGTGGGTGTCAGTAAAGAATTCAGCTACCTCTTTTACTGCCGTGTTGTCTCTGCAGCGTCAACAGGAGCAAAAGTACTCAAGTTATTGTTGCCATTAACACAAGTAGCTATCCCGGAATACAGACTGGGAGCAAGGGTGATGAATAAGAAGTTGCCATTTTTACGTAGTCACTTTTATGCCAAAAATGTGTTTTAATGGCTTCTTTACTCACAGTCTCATCCTGAGAAATTGCACCCGAGTGACTGTCCACAGAATTGGGCATCTGTCACTAAAACACTCCTCCTTAAAAAAAAACAAACCCTAACAATCAAGGTTCTGTAGATATTAAACTTCCTATGTGCAAGATACAGTGTGTAGATATGGTACTAAAGATATGCAAATCTTGTGACTACCAATTAACAGATGAAAAGGACAGAGTGCAATGGGGCAGCATATTAACACTGTTTTTGGTCTTGTTTGTTTCAGAAAAGTTGAGCCCCTCACTGGAATGTCACTGAAGTCCTCCCAAAGTGCATCAGAACAAAATACTCTGCGAGTAAGAACACATGCACATCATCAGCTTTGCATTTTGTTGATAGATCCATGATGCCAATGATTTGAGATACAAGCTAAAAACAACTCCAGTTTTGTGCAGTCAGAGTATTGAGGATAAAAGGCCAAAGATTTCTTCTTTCTGAGTGCCCCCACAACGTGCAGTAAACTCTACAGCCCATCTGTTCCAGTAAACTAAAAATCAGGGCTGGTATTAGGAGGTAGCAAGCAGGACTATTGCCTGTGGTCCCATGAAGCTAAGTTGCTTGGGCTTCAGCATCTGCACAGCAGAGTTTGGGCTTTGGCTTTCTACCCTGGAACTCAGCTAGTGCGACACTGGTTCTGGTTTATTTTGGTGCATCCCTGAAACCTGCCCATGAACTTCCAGTTGAGAACCACTGTAATACTATAAATCCTAGAGTTTGGTGTTAACATGATCAATTTATTAATTCAAGAGTTTTGTCAAATGTTGAGTCATAAAAAAAAGGTTCTGTACGTTTCCGAAAGTAGTATGGTTTCCACATGGAATTAAATGTCAGGTGTTTGAATGGATAAGGGCTGTGAGCTACAGAGCCTTAAAAATCTAGATTTCCCTCTGTTCGTATCAGATTGGCAGGTTGGACTTGGTGACCTCCTGAGGTCTCTTCCAACCCTTTGATTCTGTTTCTATCCTATGATTCTATGACTGTAATTAGTTTCCCTCTGATGCTGTGAGTGGCATAGCGGAATTGATGATTCATTCCACCACTTCACCTCTCAAACACCACCATTAGTCACTGATAATAGATCAAGACAAATTGTCATAGAGCACTAACCTTGCCACTGAACTTGCCTTTTAATTGTTGGATATGGTCCCTCCCTAGAATTCTTTCTGCCGCACACTGATGGGACAGTGTCCCTGTGTTGCATCCGTTCTGTGGAGAAACAGAGAACTTCAGTCACAAGACTGTCTCTCTGTTTCTTTTTCATGCCTGATGTAGCCGATACCAACCATTCACAAATCAACACTCAAGTCTGAAAAAATCATGTGATTGGCTTAAAAATCGTGAAATTCATGAAATAATAAATTATCTTTATTTGCCTTCTGCTGGCTCATTGAGGTTCACATTTCTAAACTCTTCTTTACAACCATGAGAGCTAGAAACTCACTTTAACATATGAAAGCTGAGTCTTGAGTACTGACTTGACTCTATGAGCTGGGACTTTATGAAAAAACCACCATATATCATGAAACCCATGATATTTGATAAAGCTGCGAATATCCTTTAACATGTTTAAAAACATGTGAGGTCTCTCCCCCAAACCCTATGTTATTGCTAAGAGTTATTTTTCTTTTAAAATAAAGCCATTTTGATGTGCTCACGCAATAATGGGTTGTGTGCCATTGGCTAGGGTTTCCTGTGGTGTTTTGTAGCTGTAGCTGAGTAAGAACCCATCCTATTTACAGAAAAGAAGAACAATGCACAAAGCCCAGGGTAACTGAAATACAGGACTGTATTCCCTTGGAATGAGTAGACCCCTGCTGACGTGGGTGATGTCACAATGCTAACATACATACACAGAAGTGAGCAACAGGCAGCTGTAGTCCAGCATATTGGCTTCTGCAAAAGGAGAATACACTCACAGCATGAAATCATGTCACTTACCCACTTGGAAATAATTTCCTTTCCTTTTGGGGTGTTTCAAACAATCTCAAGCTCACAAAAATATTAAGGAAATGAGAATATGTTTATAAAAATGGTAAATAAATCTGCATCTTTTTTATGTCAAATATCTGGGATGTATGAAATTAACATTTGCCACTTTAAAAAGCTTTTAGAGGAAATAATCTAGATCTGACCTAAGCCACTCTCTAAGCAAGAAGGCTTGGACATGAGTCTGAAATTCCATGCTTGTTCTTTTGTGTATTTCAAAAAATACCCACTGTTCAGATCTCAGTAGTAGTTAGGAACAGTGGAGCTGGATTAAGGATGGAGTTAGTCTTTGGCCAATGAACAACGTGAAATTGAAGAAGATAAGACGATGTTATATATCTTGGAAGTTCATCTGCCAAGATGGTACCAATTCCAAGAAAATAAGAAGAATTGAAAGGCCAATGCCGCATCTGTGGGACTCAAAAACATCTGGCAACTGAAAAACATTTCCCTCAAGACATAACTAAATGTGTACAAAGCAATTGTTATTGCCATCACAATATATAGTAGTTATACATGGCAATTTACTAAGAAAGCTACTCAAGAATTGCATACATTTCATCACGTCTGAGAATAATATTAGGAATAACATATAGAGATAAGAAGATTAATGAAGAAGTTAGAAATATTATTGGACAAGGCACCTCTCATAAATAGAAGACATCAGCTGCGGAGGCATGTGCTGAGAATGGAAAAAGAACTCTATCAAATACCACCCTTGGATGGAAGCCAGAAAAGGCAAGAAGAAAGAGAGGAAGATTGCAGATAACATGGAAATGGAGTATTCTGAATGACAGCAAGCGCCTTAACATGAAATGGGAAGATTTGGAGAGAAGGGCAGCTAACATGCAAGGCTGGAAAATGTGAGTAGCCCCATGTGCCACAAAGCTCGGAATGGACTAATATTTCCATAATCCTTATAATATCATGTGAGTTGCACTGGGAAGAGCCAACACCCCCTTGAGTGATTTAAAGCGCTTTTCTTCCTGAATAGGTCCATGCTATTACTTCACTATATCTGTTTGTAATCACGTTGCCTATCCCTCAAATGTAACTTCCTCTGGGAAGCAAGACATGAAGGGACCCAGTGCTGGAACATATAACATCACAGAGCAGTGCTATCTGTTAATTTAATATAGGAAGATCAGAGGAATATAGTATCCCATTGGTGCTGGAGGGAGGATTTAAGTAGGAGAAAAGAAGCATCCAGGTTAGAATTTGTCCATCCCTTCAAAAGCTGAGTAAAGCACTATGGAGTTTAAAAGCAGCCTGGATAGTTGTTTCCATTTCCTCTAACAGCTGAAGTCAATGGAAAAAGTCCCTGGATATGTCTACACTAGGAGATAAGATTGAATCTAAAACAGTAGATTTCCTACCACCTGATTTTGTGAAGTCAAAGGTCCATGTTCTCACTGTGGGAAAGAATTGAATGTAGCCTGTCCCCAGTAGGGAACCTACTGTTGACTCAGAGAGCGAGGCACCATGAGCAGTTTTGCATTCTGGGCTATGCTCATGGTTCCCTTTGGATTCAAAACTCTGTAGTGGTTGGTTACGGGCTCATGTAAACAGCATCCCATAAGGCACTCATGCAGTCCCCTCCTCCTTGCATGAGATAAAGGGGAGTCAGTGTTCTCGAACCTTTTGGTGCTAGGGTTGCCCATGTAGATGCCATAGCAGTGCGAGCAAGGAGCCCAGTTGGCAGGAAAGCATTGTCATGCTCATGGGTGTCGTGGTGCGCCTCATTGGCACGGTGCTTCGACAGCATAAGCATGTTGCTCCACCAGAAAGAGGACGAGGATGAAATTTGGCATGGCATGGAGCCACTGCTCTAGCAAGGCCTGGTGCTCCTGCTAGCACATCCGCCAAGCAATCCTTTGGACACAGTGCGATGAGCTCAGACTGGTCCACATTATTCTGCAGGTATGGGATGATCAGCAGTGGCTGCAGAATTTCTGCATGTGGAAGGCCACATTCTTCACACTATGCGAATGGCTTTCCCCTGTCCAGATGCACCAGGATACCTGTATGAGACCTTCTCTGACTGTGGAGAAGCGCATGGCAATTGCCCTATGGAAGCTTGCCACACCAGACAGCTACTGGTCAGTCAGGAATCAGTTCAGAGTGGGGAAATCTACAGTGTTGTCAGACAAGTAGGCAAGGCTATCAATAACATTCTGCTGTAGTGGATTGTGACTCTGTATTTCCCTTTAATCCCTCACCCCAGCTCTTTAGTTCAAGGAGTAAAGAGACCATTGTTCAATGAGCATTAGTGTTTATAAAGGGAAATCTACAGGGAAATGAAAGTACTGGGGACAGGAAGGAGAGAGTGGGGCTCAGGAATGGGAGTAGGACTACCTTCTGCCTCTCTTGAGTTCCTCACCTTCTCAGAAGTGGAAGCCACAGGTTGGTGAAGGAGTGAATGGGGGTATCAATGGAACAGGTGGGGTTCTGAGAGGAGGCCCTCTCTAGACAGGATGCCACACAGTCCATCACAGCGGTCAGTGAGGTGTGGTCTTGTGCTGTGAGGTCTTGTGCTGTCTCGTAAGCTGTTCACTGGTGGCCCTCTGCTCCTGCTGCTATACAATCTGGTCCTGCTACTCTGCCTAGATCTCTGCCATGAGAAAGTGCATGCAGTGCATTTGTTCTTGGAACATCTCCTCTCTCATGTGTTTTCACCTGCAGATCTGCACCAGGTGGGCAGATGCTTGAAGAGGGGGAGTTTGCACTGAGCTAGTTTCTGGTCTAGCTGCAAATAAAAGTTACAAGGGCAGTCTTTACAGCAGATACTTTACATTAAAGCCTCACCTTAATCTGTGGCCTACACCAAAGGTCTCTGTAAAGACAAAGAAGATGTGTTCTGTGCAAGGCTAAATGTTTGCTTTAAAGAGGGCACTTTACAGCAGGTTTCTCAGGGGAGCATCAGGATGCATCAGTCTGGAGGCAGTCAAGCAAGGTAAGGGGCCAGCCAGGGCCGGAGCCTGCAGGTGTGGGAGAGGGATAGGAGAAGGCAGCTTCCCTCTGTGTCTGGCACACACTGGGACTGGCACGCGTGGCTTCCTGGGACAGTGCTACTTTCCCAGCCAGGGCAGGGGCCCACAGGTGGAGTGAGGGGAGGTGGCAGATGACAGCTTGCCGCTGTGTCTGGCTCAGGCTGGTTCCAGCCCACATGGCCTCCCATGGATATTGCTTCCTTTCATGTGTGTGTGTGTGAGAGAGAGAGATACATGGTCTCCCGGGGAGAGTGCCCTTCTCCTTCATGTGGGTTGCCATGCAAAATATCAATCTTCTCTGAATCACACCGAGTGACTAGAAGCATATTCTAACTGAATGGGGCCATAAACCTGGGCCTTATGCTGCAATGCTTTGTGGTTCAGTGATTCCAGATCACTTACTGGTGGCTTGGCGTGGGAAGGTGTCCTACTGCAGAGGATGGCATAAGGCTGGCCTCCCCAAAAACCTTGTGAGAAGCATTAAAGAGTTCCTCTGTAAGGGGTTCATGGAGCTGTATAAACAAGACGCCTGCTTCATCTCCAGATACATGAACAAACTGTTCCAGGCCTTAGATGCTGTGTAGGCACAGAGTATGCTGTATCTCATATGCCATTGCCTTTACCTGCTTATAGTTAGACAAAGTTTGTGAACTCACCAGAAATGCCCTTCTTGGGGTCTGTGCTATACTGAGAGACATCCTGGAAGGAGGGGACTGGCTCCATTGTCAAGAACAGCTCCTGACTCTCAGTGATCACTGGCTGGCTAGTCTTCTTCTCCTGCCCTTCTGTCAACCCAGTGTCCTCCAGGCTGACATCAGGCGTGTCTTGGCTGGACTCCACACCATGCTGGGGATGCTGGCCACCCCCCTAAAATGGTGTCCAGCTGGTTGTAGAAGCAGCATGTGTGAAGTGCTGCACCAGACCATCCACTCTTCTCCTTCACCTTATGGTAGGACTGGCGTAGCTCCTTGATTTTCACTCGGCACTGCTTGGCGTCCCTGGAATAGCTTTTGGGCCCCATGCAGCTTGCGATCCTGCTGTAAAGTTGGCATTCCTCTTGCTTGTTCACACTTCGATGAGGTCCAAGATCTCCTGGACACTCGCTGCTGGTGATCTTCTGTGCCTCTGGGAACTGGAGTCCATGGGAGCAGAAGTCCTCGAAGTCTTTGCACTGTTGCTCGGATTACTCAAAGTCATTTCCATGTGTGCCATGGTATGCTGCTCACGCATGAATGGACTCTCAATGCTTGCCACACAGGAAAAGCCATTCTATTGCTCCTGGGGCTTTTGAGCTCAGTAGATGTGCAATCTCTGACCAGAGTGGGAAGCTGTAGGTGGCCTCCTGGAGGCCAATAGCATCAGCTTTCTGGCAAATTTGCATCTACACTACTGTAAATTCCACCATGCAAGGTCCAGAATAGTTTTACTCCTGGTGAAAACAGGCGTACTTAAACTGAGATCCGCAGCCCTTAAGGTCGACATGACAGCCTTAGTAGTGTGGACGCATCACTTAGAAAATCGACAATATGGGGCTGAAGTCATTGTGATGTGAAGCCCTAGTATAAACTAGGCTCCAGTAATGTCAATGAGCTGTGGCCCAGCCTGAAGATGGTAAAGTGTATTGTAATAGTTATGCCTTATTGTTCAGTCTATTGACGCTGCACAGAAAATGGGAATTATTTCACATTGAAAATAACTTTCTTGAGGCATTTGGATGGATTCCTTCATACCTGATATTTTCTTCCAACATGGTAAATGAGCTTATTTAATTAGCATTGGGCAGGCTCTAAGTAGCTTTTGCTATGGAACTTCAAAGCCATAGAAGGACCTACTAGATTCATTGCTATGCAACAATTGGAAAGTTTTAGCTGTTGCGTCAACTTTCTTAAAAATTACCCAACATGGAATAAAGAATTGAATTTATATAGAGAAGCCCAATACTGTACATCTCTAGGTAAAAGCCAATTACTCTTCTTATTCTGACAGACACATAGGCTGCGTCTAGACTGGCAAGTTTTTCCGCAAAAGCAGCTGCTTTTGCGGAAAAACTTGCCAGCTGTCTACACTGTCCGCTTGAATTTGCGCAAGAACACTAACGATCTAATGTATGATTGTCAGTATTCTTGCGCAAATACTATGCTGCTCCCATTCGGGAAAAAGCCCTCTTGCGCAAATGTATTTAACGGAAAAACTTTTCCGTTAAAAGCATTTGCGGAAAATCATGCAAATCTAGACGTAGCCATAGTGTGTTCTGAAGCCTTAGAGTGGGGGGAGAAATTCTGCTCTCAAATGCAGAATTTGGCCAAATGAACCTTCATATTAAATTTGCTCAGTTTCCAAGTTGACATAGGGACATTTTAAACAACCAAATCTGCAATTCCTCTTACTAGCTAAACTCTCTGTGTGCATAAGAGCAAAAGTTAAATCAATGTTAAGTTTTCAAAGATAAGGACTTAAAAGTTAGAAAAAGCCAAATGCAAATGCCAAATGCAAATGCCAAATGCATGTGCAAAGTTAAAAAAGGGGAAAACAATCCTTTTTCCTGACTTTCTTAGAAATGGCTGAAGTGTTTTCTCTGGAACTTTTTTAGAAGTTCAGGCTGAGGCAGACATCTTTGGCCTGGGACATTTTCAGCCCAATGGTTTCAGTCCAGCAAAGCTATGAGTAACTGGAAATGGGCTTACCCTGGATGATTTCAGACTATCTAAACTATGGGTATCACTACTAGCTCTATCAAGATTAATATGGATGCAGGCAACCTTAATTCTAGCATATCTGAAATTCTGACTGCTTAACTTTGCAACCTTAGTTTATTTGTGCATGCACGTGCACGAATGTGCGTGTCTGGAGAGAGTGAGAGTGATGTACAGTGTCATCAACCATAATTGACAATGAAGCCTCTCTAATCAGAATGTAGCTGGTTTTAGTTTAGTCTGGCACAAGCATCAAATACAGTACTGTTTGCGCTGGTCTTCTATAGCTTTATTAATTCTGCAATAAACACTTTTTGGCAGAAAACTAGGCAGCTGTGACTTAGCACATACACAAGCGGAATAACAAGGTGCTATGTTTAGTGATTTTTTCCTTCCTCACCATACGCACATTTTCATTCATCTAATGAGCTGGTATAATAAAAGAGATAGTCGTTGATTTTTTGCAAATGTAGAACTTGAGGTTTTTCCAGTGGCTTTCTACAGTAGTCCAGTGACTTTTCCCTTCTTGATGTGTCTATATTTCCCACTGTAAAGATGTTAGCATGCTCAGCCCTGCTCACCCAGCATAATCAAGCTGTTTTTTTGTTGAGTGAGCAGGGTTGAGAATGCTAACTGCATCTTTATAGTGAGAAATGATAGAAATCTTACATTGTTTTTTATTTTAAATCTCCTTTTTTGATCATTATAAAAGACAGGTGAGTCACTTTGGTGCCCAGACTCATATAGTTCTGTAATAATGTTGCAAGATTGCTTTGCCAGTCCTGTCTGTTTAAAGTGAGTGGCCAGAAAAAGACTGAAACTGTATAAATATTGAAAGCATCACCTTTTGTGTAATTCAGCCTACACTGCCTCAATCCAACAAAACACTCAAGCACAAAAGGAGGCACATTGATTGACAGGGTATTAAAAAGAAATAATTTGTCTAGAAATAAATACATCAGATTAAAAAAAATCTAAACTCTAGAGCCACTGAAAAACAGAGCATTGAATAGCCTTCATTACTACTGACGTTGGCTCGTTCCCAAGTGTGAGCCAGTTTTCAACTGGTGATCTAGAAGCAAAAGCTTCCGTCTTCTCCAACCCTGCTACATCCTGACAAATGAAAATCTATATCCATGAATATCTGTGAAGAAAGAGATGCTTTGAGCCAGTTCTTTCAAGTATTCAGGGAAGTGATAGACCGAACAAAATTCTGAGCCCTTGCCTAATACTGGAAAAAGCTAGCATTTTGCCATAGCAATGTTATAGAGCAATGACAAGAATATTTCAATCAAGTGCAATGTATCTTCAAAGGCAGATGCCTACAAACTTAGATGTGCAGAGGGTGCTGGTCACTTGTGGATGTGATATAATTGTTGAGGCAACCACAGACCTAGGCTGCCACTTTCCTTTTGCCATCTCACCCCCATCCCTGTGTAAGTTGATATAGCAAAGTGAAAGTGTGTATATTGTCATAATGGGCAATTTTTTTTAAATGCTAGGGTTGTGGGGATGTGGTCCAGGGCATCGAAACTATGTGACTGGGGATTACTGTAGCCCAGTGTATTGGCACCCTTCTGTTTAATGGGTGCTTCAGGCATCTACGGCTCATTGCTGTTGTTGTGTATTGGGTTGTAGATATAGATCTTGTTGTTATAATAACTGAGTTAGGTCACTAGGGGTCAGGCCAGCTGGTTTGGGCTGGTGCTAGTTAGTTCCATGTTATGAAATAAAATGGACACTTGCAACCGCTCAAGCTCTCTGTGTTTCCGGTGATCTCTTCCTAAACTGTGGAACTTCAAATGATATAACAGCTATTACACTTTGCTTCTAAAAACTCAAGCATTTAGCCCTTCCAATTTGTCACTCCTGAGGATAAGTTTTTGGACATCAGGCCTAGCACTGATTTGTTATACTGGACATTTCAGGAGTATAGTTTCAGTGTTTGCAAAGCCTCAAACAAGATCTTTCAAGAAATAGCTGTTTGTCAGAGGAAGATTTAAAAGAATACAACTTTAAATGATTTATAATGTGCAAGATCTGCAAATCCTTTGGCTGGGTAACCATATGATGGTAGGTCTTGTCTTAGGTCTCACTCACTCACTTGGTTCAATGTATCTGTAATGAGATTGTAAATTCTGCCAAGAAGGAACCATGTCTACATATGGCTTTGTGCAGCCCCAATGAGGCCTCCACCAGGATTGAAAGCTGTGGGTGTTCCCAGACTATAAATCATGGTAAAAGAATAGTGAAAGGTATTGCTAGTTCTACTGACTCAGGTGCTAGCATAACAATTGAGCAAGTTTATGGGTAGCAGGTTTAAAACTAATAAAAGAAAGTTCTTCTTCACATAGTGTGTAGTCAGCCTATGGAACTTCTTGCCAGAGGAGGCTGTGAAGGCTAGGACTATATAATAGAGTTTAAAGAGAAGCTGGATAATTTCATGGAGGTTAGGTCCATAAAAGGCTATTAGCCAGGGGATAAAATGGTGTCCTTGGCCTCTGTTTGACAGAGGCTGGAGAGGGATGGCAGGAGACAAATCGCTTGATCACTGTCTTCTGTCCATCCCCTCTGGGGCACCTGGTGCTGGCCACTGTCGGCAGACAGGATACTGGGCTAGATGGACCTTTGGTCTGACCCGGTACGGCCGTTCTTATGTTCTTAAGTTTTACTGTTGCAAGAGCAGTATCTGCCTACTTGAAGCAGACACAATTGGCCAAAGAAATACAAATGGTTGTACGCTGGAGAGATGTAGTGAACTGATTTTGATTTAGGCCAGCTCATTCTAGGAGCGCTCTGCTGCCATAGCTAACTGCTGGCAAAGCACTCCTAATGTGACACAGTTCATATGGGCAACCTTGTTTTCACACTGGGGAAATAGAAGGGTTACAATAAACAAGACCTGTGTTTACATTAGGGCACATTACATCCCTGACTAACGTAGCTATGCAGTGTAGTCGGCAGAGTAGACAGCACTTTGTAGTCGAGAGCTGGCCATTAGCAAGACGCAACACAGTATTATTTCCAGAACGTGCATAAGCAGGAAAAGGCAATGGTAACCTGGGAGACCTCAGTGCAGTGACACAGCTCGTAAGTCCATTGTTTGGTGGTGTCTTAAGCATGGCAGACTGAGCTTTTGTGGTTAGTTTCTTCCACATGTGCACATGCAAAACAACAGCCATCAGTAGCTTTGTGGGGACGACACGCCAAACCTGGCCACCATGTCAGAAGGCATTTTTTTGAAAAGCTTTGTTTGTTCCTGCAGCTTCCCTGTCCAGAGTCAGCATGGGCAGTCCTGGCTGCCTTCTCAAGCTACAGGTTAGGAAAAGCTGGTATCTGGCTTTTGTTCAGTGAACAAACTAAACAAGGTGGTATCAGGATTTGTTAATGAACTCCTTGGCTGACTGTACATTTGTAAATACTTCCCCAGTTATTAGATTTATTGATTAAACTCGCTTTTCCACTTTTCCTAGTCTGGGTTTGGGCTGTTGATGTTTGCAGTAAGACCAATTAAATGGAGAAGGAAGCAGTTTCAATATGGTCCTTAATGTGCTACTTGATCAACTAAGCAAGCTCAATGAGGCAATCCTTACTCATCTATAAACACACATAGTTAATTTGAGAGCAGCCAGTTTCTTTTTTCAAATTAGCCTTAATTAGAAGCCCTTAGCTTCTCTTGTTGTGGCTTGCTTCTGGGTCCATAGACTGTTGGTGTAATTATTTATATATACACACAATGAATTGCTTTTGGGTGGTGTTTTGAATGCACATTGTGGATTATGGATGCCGAGTCAGATATCTGAGTGACTTTATTTCTCCCAATACAGTAGCAAAGTGCAATCGTTCAGTAAGTGACAAAACTAGGAAAAAGAAGCAAGTTTTGAATGTGGAGCTGACGGATGCTTTGTTTTAAGAGAAAGTCAGAGTTCTTTAAAGAAGAGGAGAGGTAGAATGAGACCTGGCCTGGGGTCAGAGGAAGGGGATGTCTAGGCAAGAACAGTTTCTAACAGTGATTATGTGAGGGCAAGTCATTGCACCACTCTTGCTGATTCCCCATCCGAAAATGGAGTCAATAATATCTCCCTATCCTAAAGGCTGCTATGATGGTTTGCAGTACAGTTGGCTTGGCTACTGTGACTGCCACAAAACAAAGGTAAAAGTGAATAAAAGCAAAGACACGCAGTTCAGTGTCTATGTTATCTATTAAATTAAACACCGAGTGTATATTGCACATACTCTGGCACATTTCTATTGTTTTTAAGGCTGTTTTTTTAAATTCAGAGGGCCATATTGTACCAAAGTTTTAAAACAAAAGTCCCTATTGAAATAAAAGTCAGATTCAATGGCATGGTATGTTTGAAATGATCTCTATACATGAACAGCTGGTCCAGGGTGCATTGAAATGGAAAGGTTGATCATCTACAGAAGTGTTTCTCAACCTTTTCTTATAAAGTACTCTTTTTTTTTAAAAAATTATCAGTACAGCCAGTACCTACAGTTTTCAGACACACAAAAAATGTTTCTACCGTTGCAACACATTTGTTTAAACAACTTAATCGTGGCCGGGCAGATGATGAAATTTTTGGGTGTAAAAAGTACAAAAATAATAAAGCACTGTTAAACTTAAAACAAAAATTCAGTTTTCTCCAAATTTCACTTGTGTTGACGTAGCCCCCCAGACTTCTCTCGAGTACCCCTAAGGGTACTTGTACCACGGATTGAGAAACACTGATCTACAATGTATCTTTATATCTTTAGTTGATGTTTCTGTGATATCCATTTTTAGTTTTTAAATATAAGGTTTTTGTTCTTCTTTCACGCTTTTAAAGATCAATGCAAACCTTCATTTTCTACAAATAATTTAATAAATAGTTTGTTTTACAATAATACATCAAGTGACAAATTCATAGCAAACGAGACATAAGGAACTTAGGATCAGTATACTTTAATAAGGTATCAGTGTCAAAATACATATATTTTTCAAGTTAAAGTTTCCATACAATGGTTATAATGTCAATAAGAATTGAAATATAGATCATAAAATAATGATGCTACATTTGGTTAATATTAAGCATGGAATATTTGAGTGTCTAGTAAACTGTTAGGGTATACCATTTTAATGCTGAAACTACACAAACAGAAAATAAAAGCCCAACATATGTCATTAACCATTCAAGCACTCAAGTCATTACCACTGCAGAGCTGTCAAAGCTGTTTTGCTAAGTATAATTAGCCACTTACATGAGTAGATGTGGGTTTTTCCCACTTAGTTATTTTTGGTAAAAAGTTCTCTAAGATACTGAGGGGCACTAATATTTTTTTAATGCACTAACAACAGAAAAGATTTTCAATTCTGTTTTTCAGTGTATAAACTCATAAGGTTCAGTATCACTTAAACACAATAAGCTCTGAAGTGCTCGATGAATGTAATGCTCCTTACCTGCTAATGTAGTGCCTGGAAATTTGAACAGAATGACTTTGAGTTTAGGGGCAACTTTATGGGCCAGATTTTCAGCTGGTGTAACCTGGCATTTGATTTACCTCAGTGGAGGATTTGTTAACTTAGGGGCGAGAGGATATAGTTTGTCTTATGTGATCCTCACATGTCTGCTATGGTTCATTTGGTCCTTGCTTTCGTTTCTTGGTTTTCCACTGAACATCTAGACTTTACTGAATAATAATATTATACTTATTTTCTTGCAAAGACAAAGAGGATTACAGGAACCAAACTGAATCGTTGCCCTTTAAATAAATTCATGATAACAGGAGTTGTTTTTATGATGGCTCTGAAGATGTCAGATTACCTTATAATGACATAATGTAAGATTATGTGCACTTGAAAGGCTATCAACAATACAAGGAAAGCTAAAATAATAAGAAAACCCTCCTAACCCAACACTCTTAACATCTTATTTTCACTAGCATAACTCAGTGATAAGTTTAAAGGGAAATACTGTTTTAACTTTTACTTTTAATGTTTCATTAATGTGATTATGTAGCTATCTAGCATGTAAAATGGGAACACAAAGGCCAACTTAATTGGTAATTAGCAGTGTTATTACTAGCCTTTGGAAAGATTCTTACAGGCCTGCAGTCTTGGCACCACCATAATGCAAACTACCAGCTCTAGCCAAAAACAGTTCTCGAAAACTGAGACTTAGTTCTGGTTCTATGTCTTAGCTAGAATAAAAATACCAATATATAAAAACCCAGACAGAAATTTCAAAATTTCAGTTACATTTTGTGTAAAATAATAAGGAAAGAAAAGAAATATCCCCTCCCAAACAATGAAATCTTATCACAAATGAAGACATAGGTGCAGAGCTTCTGCTAGCATATATCAACGTAGCGCTTGTTCAGCAACAGATAAACACCAATTTCAGCATCTAAGGATCTAGCCCACATGTTATGAACAAAACTACACTGTGCAACTTTCAGAGACACCCACAAAGTTTGCACTTTACCCTTGATGTTTCTTTCAGCAATTAGTATCTGATTTAGGGGGAGAAAGTCAGAAAGTTGTGGTATGAGTTTTTTAATTTTTCCCCCTAAAAGGTGTTAAATTTACATTATGATTAGTGCTGGGAAACAGACACTACAAATAGAATAGGGGCAGAGAGAATTTTAATTTAGAAAGTGAACAGAAACTGTGATCAGAGAGCAGATTTCTTTTTTGTTTTAATTTATCTTTGGCAATAAAAACAAACAAATTTTGCAGTACAGGAGCCAAAGTATGAGAGAGACATTTACACCACAGTTTTGTCAGCATGACTACCAAAGAAAATGTCAGAGAATATAAATTACAAGTGAGGCAGGAGGGGAAATCATACACATTTTCTAAAGAACACTTTTATTGAAATAGAGAAAAATACAGTAGATGAATATTTTTAGTAAGAATAATAAAGCGAGTAACTTCAAAAAGGCCACTATTGGTAACATGGACAAGTTCAATATATAAGTAAAATCTTGTAAAGGTGTATTGGGTATTAGAAATTGTCTACTTGAAAAAATAGATTTAAAAACTGAAGCTGTTTTGAACAGTACAGGCCAAGGAATATTGCAGGGCTACTCAGGTCGCCTGGTCAAGAGCTCTGAGCAAATCACTTCCTTGCAGAAGTGTAGAACTGCCCAAAACAGGGACATTCACCTCACAGTCATATCTGGTCAATTCAGGCAACAAATAGGGTTCATAAGATTGCCCAAGCAGACGACTTGTCACACCTGAAATAGAGTGTTAAAGAAAAAGTATAAAATCATGAATGATGCCTATCTAAATACAGGGTGGGGAAAATGTTAACCCCACCCCTCTTTTATCGTTGTTATTCTATTACATTTGGATACCTGAAAACAGCATTACATCGTTCAGTTCAAACCTATATATGTCAAACAACATTTAAAACTGAGTATAATCTCTCATGAATTTTTAGCTAGAAGTGAAACATGTTTTCTTTTCCTCATCATTTAGATTTTTTAAAGGGGAAATTATTCTAGTTCAAAACAGGAAACTTGTAGTAAACCACATAGTTTTCTGAATTAACACCCATTGGAGTCATGTACCTCTCTTCTAATTATTTTATGGTCCTTTTTAAAAAAGTCAAACCTACATTTGCTAAACTGTGACTCACTTCTGTGATTGTGGTGGTGTTGCAGAAAGCTGTTTGTTCACACTTTCAGTTGAAGGGGAAAATGTATGCACAAGCTGCCAAACATAAAATCACTTTGATGTTATACAGTTGCTACAAAAGAACTGCAATAATCATATTTAACATTATGCTATGTCATTTCAACTTTTATTCACCAAGATTGATGGGAGGCATCAGATTTTGTTGAGATCAATGTTGCAAAGTCCAAGTATATGGTGGAAAGGACAATAAAAATGGAAATAATTTACATATAATTTAATAGAGAGAGGACAACAATAGTACTGTACTGAGTGCTGGGAAAAAGGAATAGTGGACAAGTTTTTTCCACTCACTGTTGAATTTTTTTAAGTTCTTGTTTTGTTTAGGAAGATTTTCACTACAGTCAGAAAAGTGAACTGTCATGTAATGTGCCTGTTGAACAGTGAAGTATTCATTAACAAGGCATATATATCAGCTAAAATTACAGCCTTACATTTGCTAAACATTGAGCATACTTATTAATGGAAAAATGGCTCTGATGTTAGTGCGGTAGAATTTTAGGGAAATGAGTGAGAGACTTATTAACCCCCTTTGCCTAAATCTATATAGGTATCCACTGACATATATGCTTTTGAACACTTATTTTGAAGAGTATCCACTTATGAGTTCTCAAGGGTGCAGATGTCAATGCATGGCCATTTATATTTTCAACTCTGGATTTTTTAAATTAATGCTTTTCAAGGGTCAGAGCCTTCTCTTCTGCTTCTCTGGAGTTGGAATCTCTAGATTCAGCAAAACCACCATGGATCCACTGCACAAGGGCTTACATAGTAGCCACATAGAAGCGGTATAAGGAAAAGGCTAGCTGGGGAGAGCTAGTGCACGACTAGTGGACCTGCAGCAATGTGCATACACTAACAAAAATCAGGTCTGATTGATGCATTTCAGACATGGCTATTTTGGCAGCTGCTATGCTACATTTTGAACGGAAGATTCTGAGCTGCCAGTTCATACACAGTTGTCTGATGAAATCTCCATTTAATGTAAGCTTCACACAGGGAGCAAAGCTGTTGTCTTGAATCACATCTAATTCATTGTCTGGGAGGAAGAATTTGATATAAGAACATATATGCACGGGTTTTACTGTTTATACCTCCGGGGTGCTATTCGAATGCTTAAGACTGATTGTGTGCAATATAGATTTTCATAGTACACATTTTTATAGATATGCAGTGAGAGAGACATAAAACAAAACAATGAATTGAGTTTATATGAAGTGTGACAGTTGTGCATAAGATATGGCTTAGAGACACACGTGTTTATGGGATTTATGTACCAATTGTTAAACTAGATATAAACTTATACAGTCATTCAGAATTTCGTCGCAAGTATTATATGAACTATACAGATTTGCTCATCTGAAGAAGTGGGCTATGCCCACAAAAGCGCTCATGATACTATAATATACATAGTTAGTTAGTTTTTAAGGTGCTACTCGTTTTTAAAGTTACAGACTAACACAGCTGCCTCTCTGAGACTTTTATACAGATTTGCATTGAAGTTTATTATCCTCTATCTCCCCTGTATAAGACATCAGTCCCCATATCTGTATTGAAAACAAAGAACAAAATTATTTTCTCATTTGCCCGTGATAGCCCCTTACCTGACTTTTTATGAATTGGTTGAACATTAAAGTTTTGGTAATGAGAACTGTAAAACTGAGGAGAAAATACTGCTTTCTGATTTTCACCAGGGCTTCCACAAGAGGGTTGCTGCTGTCGTTGCTGCAGCTGGTTCATTGGTTGGCTCAGACCCCTTTGTGAGTTACGAATAAACTCATCTAAAATAAAACACAACAACTGGTTTTTAAAATGACCTCTGTGTCACAATCTGCCAACATATCTTCTGTGCGCCAAGGAGTCCTTGATTATAGTAACGAAAGTGTAACTTAACCACACTGCTCCAAATCTATGGCAGGACACCTTCTCTGGGTAGTCAAGTCACTGCCCCCCAAAGCAGAGACTATGTCATTGTTTGAAATGAGCGTGATCATTTTCTGTGACAGTTTAAAATCAAGAAGCTAGATTCAATCTTTTTTCACTTAAAGGATTACGGTGCTCATTGAATTATTTATACACATAGGGCAGATGAGATCTCTTCCTCAGAATGCGTGTCTCTTCCTCAGAATTCTTTCAGAAATCTACAGAAGGCTTAGCTGACCACCTTATTTTGAACACTATCGTTATCAGTACTTGAGGGTTTCTTTCTTCAGAACCATTGACTGTCGATAAGTATATGCCTAACCTAGTTGTGAACAAATGATGCTGCACATAATGGTATGGGTTACAGAACAAAGGCAACTATTGTACTGAGCAGGAGCGGCCCGAGGCCGGCTGTGGCAGCTGGTGCCCTAGGCGGAAGATGCGATCGGCGCCCCCACCAGCACGGCCATCAATGGCCGTGACGTCATCATCGGGCACCCGGGCCGGCGGCACCCTAGCCAACTGCCTAGTTTGCCTAGGCTCACGGGCCACCCCTGGTACTGAGACTGTCCAAAGTGGGGTAGAGAAGAATTGGAATATTTGAACCCAGATTTAAATACTTCAAACTAGGGATATAAAATCCCATTTAATTGATTAACCAGTTAAACATATTGTTTAAGCAATTAACTGATTAAAGGGGAAGGTGGGCAGGGGGAGGTCACTCCAACCAAGCTGGAGAGGCCCTTCCACCTGCTGCTGGGTTGGCCCATCCCCCTCACCGCAGACCATTGCCCAGGCCCACGACAGGCAGGGGCTGCTCCTGCCTGGCCTGAGCAGTCCATGTCCATGGTGGGAAGCTGCTTCAGTCCCCAGCAGTTAACTGGTTAAACAGTCACATCCCTTCTTCAAATTAAATTGATGGCTTGACACAGAAATCACACTTTAGGGTGCCTTCCTGGGGCCTCAGGCCTACTGCATGGTGGTGAAAATTCTGATGCTGCAGAGATGATTGGAAATATTAAAAGGACACAGTGACCATAAATCTGAGCTATAGAGTGGAATTATCACATCAGGCTCAGCAGGAGACAGAATCCCAGAACAATGTAAAACCTTTCATTTATGGGACAATCCCGCTGAAAAACCTGATGAGTGCTGAATTGGTCTATGTTTGGTTGATGGCAGTTCTCCTTTTGGCATGAATGTGGCAAACATTATGATGATTCCTCTACAGAGTCTTTGTTTCTAGTGAAACTATCCTAAAATAATATCTAAAAATGAACATGACAGAATTAATGTATGTCTTACCAGTAAGGACACTTGTGCTGAGGGACTTCTTTTCAGTAACCAATGAACAATTTTCACCTTTGAGAATTTTCATTCTTTTCCACATTAAATGAGACGGGTTAATCGTTGACAAATCTGCCTATAGTTGATAAAGGAACCAGAACCAGACATAAGTAATCAAAATGAAAAACCTCTGTAACTGTTGTCTTTTTAAGTGTCTAAATTTTCTTGTAATAAATTACCCCCATCCGTTGTTGAAATATTTGTTCCTCATAATCCATCTGTCGCTTCAGTTTCAAACTGTTGGTGAGAGCAGTTCTTGCAGGGTTTATATCTATGCCATGTTGCTCAAAACTGTCCAGTGACCTGACAAGAAAATACCTTTCCTTGAGTGAGTAATTTGCAAATAAATAAGACTATTTGTGCCCGAGTGATCTTTCTAGATATGAAAGTTCATTTGGCATAGGACAGTGGAACAGGCTGGATGGCAACTGCAGAATTTTTCTTGTACACTTAACTCAGTTGTCACCACCCTGGTTGTCATAATGTTTAGAAACTTTAAATAACAAGTATTAATGAAAGTCTGGTAATTCAGCACTTCATAGTCTAACATTAATTTGTGAATCAAAATATTGTATAAATTAGTAGGTCAAATTTTTATCAGGGGTTAACCTGCTCTCCATTTTTGCAGGCACAATTATGGGTAAACATGTTAGTTTTGGTGGACAAACATTTAACTCTGTGATCACATAGACAAAAAGGCTGACAACTGCATACAATTAATCGATCCTGTAGATATAAAACTGTACGTGCACACTCTCCTGAGATGGTTACAATTTTTTAAAAATTAAAACACACCATTTTTGTATCTCTATAAAAGTATTAACAACAACCCTGAAGCACTTGGATGACTCATCATCTGAGAGTCCCAAGGAGCGTTACAAAGATCAGCCACTATTTTGATTTCCATGTTATGGAAGGGGAATCTGAGGCATGACATGACTGCTCTGGATCACTGTGCTTCTATCATGGTTCTACCCTATGCTCATCATGGTAGTAATACATGTTCCTAAGCTGTATTGACAATCTGAAATGTAAGGATGATTTCTGTTAAACAGCATGCTTAAGATTATAGTGAAGCTATTTATCCACAGTATATATGCAGCTCCCATCACTGCAGTATCTGAGTACATCAGTCTTTAATGTATTTGCCCTTCCATCACCTCTATGAGGTAAGGAAGTGCTATTACCTCCATTTTACAGATGGGGAATGGAGGCTCAAGAGTCTTGCCCAATGTCCCTACAGCAAAGCAGGGAACTGAATCCAGCTCTCTGGCTACTCTAAAACCACTGGGCCATCCTTCTCCTTGTCCTCCCAAGTCTGTTCCTGACACTGCATACAGTAATGCATCTTTGCAAAACTGTGCTCTGGTTCAGTACTAGACATGTAAGTTTGCACAAATACACACAAATGCACCGATGGTGATGGTGGAAAAGCAGCCCAATCCTACTCCCCTTCAAGTCAATAGAAGAGCAAAATTGTTGACTTCAAAGGACAGCAGAATTAGGTTCCTAATATTCCATTAGTCTGTTGAAACAAATTATTCCAGTAGAGTGAGCAAATAGACCTTTTCAGGGTTTGCAGCACGTGCTCTCAATGAGAGGTACAATAATACCTTGCACAGATTTACCTTTTCTTATATAAGGACACATTGGGAGAGTGAACTGGTGGCCCTGATGAGGAACTTGCTAAGGACCCATAGTATTTATCCATGAGTCTCCACTTAGTAGGAATATACTGTAATGGCGGATCCGGTGGCCACTGGGTGCCTGGTCTTCCAACCATTGAAGCCAGTGGAGTGCTGCCTCGCACATGGTATGGTGGCAGTGATGACTTGCTATTACTACTGTTGAAGAACACAGATGACAGAGGTCCATGTCCAGGATTCGTGTTTTTATTTGAAATCTGTTGGCAGTATTTCTCCAAGAGGAACTCATTCTGAGAGATAGGAGCAAGGGGCTGGAAAATGGCACTCATGCTTCTTAAACTCTGCTGGGTGTTCTTCGCATTTTCAGGGAGAGGGCGCTCTTCTTGACAGATTGGACTCAGCTGGAAATCTTCGCCATCCATGGGAATGTAAGGAGCCAGGGTTTCAAGATCCAGCTCATTGAAATCAGTCTGTACAAATAATAATAATAATAATAATAATAAAAAAGTCCAGAGGTTATTAAGATGCTAATAACATGTCAGTGAATGTGTATATTGAATATAAAATTTCAGTGAATACAAGAGTGAAGAATCATTATACCTGCTGTATAGCTAAGAGTTACATGAATTTACTTAAATGAAATTCTGAAAGTGGCAGACACCTATTTAAAGATGCATGTCATTCTCATATTGAAATGCCTCTTTTCATGAATTCTACACTTGTTTCCAATACCGTTAGAAATAAGGCTGCAGGGTAGATACGAAACAGGCAGGAGGACTGAAAATCGTAATATGCACACCAGCAAACACTCCCTTATGCACAGCACTTTCTGAAGGCTGATGTCCAAATGCAAACTGAAAGATCAACGTGAGCACTCCTGACTAATGGAAAATAAGTTATTCTGAATCTAATTGCACAGAAAATGTGTATCAAAACCACAAAAGAAAAGACATATTAAACTGTTTGCAGGACAATGGCTCTTTCATTTCTGTATTTTTCAGTGGGGGGTGTTTATTGCACTTAAATGCTGCATCTTCCATGTGAAAGAAACTGAACCTAGAAGCAGGAAGCAAGCACGCTTCCCATCCACCCAGGGCAGCAATTCACTCTCCTTCTATTTCAATCAAAGCAGCAGTCCCAGATCTAGCCCTTAAAGGCCCCAGGTCCACAGGGAGAATTCAGATGACCAGCAGCTACAGGAGCTGCAAGCAAGGCAGAAAGGTTTCATGCACCCTTGACGTCATCTGAGCAAGCTTACTTTCAATTGATGCTGGTAAAAAAATCTTGCTATGGTTCTTACGCAGGCAGTGTCTGTGGTCACAAGTTGCTAACAAAAGCATAGAGAAATTTATTCTGAAGAGGTCTCGAACCTTTTATTTGGAAAGCCATTGTCACTCAGTTTCTATGTCTCTTTTTTATAGTTATGAACCCAAAAAGGAAGAAGGCAAGTAGAATGAGTACAAAATGAAAACTCAAATAATGCCATGGAGGAGGGGAGAAGCATGTTACACATGATATGTGCACTTTCTTGTCCCCTCCTTGTTACTTGAGCATGTCACCTTTGTGTAGTGCCCTGTTGCTCTGGAAAGCATGTTTCCTGGTTGCCTATCAGGCCAGCTGGAATTGCTTATTACTACTGTTGCTCTATCTACTCTAAATGGCTTTTCAGTGTTCTGAAAAGCCATTTTTCACTGTTTAATTGCATGGTATAGCCCAGTGTTACTCAACCAGTGGTATAAGTACCCTTAGGAGTACTCAAGAGAAGTCTGGGGGGTATGTCAACACAACTGAAATGTGGAGAAAACGGAATTTTTGTTTTAAGTTTTACAGCGCTATTTTACTTTTTACACCCAAAAATTTAATCACCCACCCGACTACGATTAAGTTGTTTAAGCAAGTGTGTTGCAATGGTAGAAAAAAAATGCTGTGTGTCTGAAAACTGTAGGTACTGGGGGGTACATATACTTTTTTAAAAAAGGGGCACTTTATAAAAAAAGGTTGAGAAACACTGGTGTAGCACTATGCCAAAAAGGGCCGCCAAATGGCAAGGGCCAGTTGTCCCAGAGCCTGATGATTGCCCCAGGCCTTTTACATTGCCACTGGAGCCCCACACAGTGCTGGCTGGCTGTGCCAAGGGCTGGGTGGGGGAGGCACGGTACAACCGGCTCGTAGGTTTACCCTTTTGACTGCTCCAATAGCAGGAGTTTGGATCACTTCCACTGTGCCTATCTCAGTTTGTGCAGCTCTCAAGTGTTAAGAGGAGCGGGGAACCTTTTTTTGGTTGGAGGCCACTGACCCACAGAAACATCAGTCGACGGCTGCACACAAGTGACAAGCAAAGTGAGAAGTCCCTGACTGAGAAGAAAGACACTCCCCTCACATTCCCCTTGCACACCTAGGGGGGGACCGGGCTAGTAGATTTTGTGTGCTCCAGCCCTTTGGGTGGGTGGCAGAAGGCTGGAGTGCCAGTGTGGGCTCCCCAATGTCAGGGAGGAGGGGGAATCCCTGAGCCTCGGGGGCTGGATCCAGGCAAGCCAGGGCTGGATGCCACCCCCATTATATAACTTCCTCTAGCAATGTTGAATTCCAGATGGAGCCCTGCAGGCACAGGATCTGAAGGAGATGCAGTCAATCAGCCAGCTTTGCAGCACACCCCCTTTCCATTCATCTCCATACTCTTTCTGGAGCTGCTTCACAGCTGGTGGGCAAGAAAATACCATTGTTCTCTCACCTGGGAGTTGCACTGGTTCTTTGACTCAGTGTCCATAGCAAAGAGCTTCTCAATCATCTCAATCTTAAGATCTTCATCTAAGGAGCTGTAACAGTCTCCTGGGCTGCTTGGCTGCACAGGAATAAAAAAAGAACTGCTTTGAGAAGCAGCTAGATACTCATAGCACTTGCTTCTGAGCTGATGTTCTCAGTGCACGGTTCTGTACAGTAATGAATATCAGCTATGCAAAACAAACAAAATTGAATCTGCAGCATCCCTGCAAACCAAACATTTTACACGCTAATAAACACGTGCTATTCACCCACTGAAATATTACTTGTATCACTAAAAATGGTGAAAAGTGTTGCATGCAATAATGACAGAAATTGTCTGCCTTATGGATATAGAGTTACTACTTCTGATACATTGTAAAAATAACTTGAGATATCCTGTTAACTCTCTCTGAGGAGGAAAGGGGTAAGCATGGGCTCAAGCTTTCCTCTTCCAGGGTATACGAATTAAATGAGGCATCCTCCAGGAATGGCCCGTCGGCTATGCTAAGCCAGCTCTTTCCAATGTCTAGAGCTAATTATGCAAGTTTAATCATGTGTTTCAGTCAGTGCACCATCCAGCTTAGAGAAAACCAAGTTTTTGGTTAGTGACTACACAAATGAACGAATAGCAAACTGTAGCAGTTGAGGCCCAGCACAGAAAATCATAGAATCCTAGAGTTCAAAGAGACCTCAGGAGATCATCAAGTCCAGCCTCCTGCCCAAAGCAGGACCAACCCCAACTAAATCATCCCAGACTGGTCTTTGTCAAGCCAGGACTTAAAAACCTCTATGGATGGAGATTCTACCACCTTCCTAGGTAAACCATTCCAGTGCTTCACTACCCTCCTAGTGAAATTCTGTCATTTTGTTCTGTCATTTGGGAGGGAGAGGAAAGCCAGGGTATCAGTCTCTGAAGTCTAATGTGCCAGGACCGGTACATGTGCCAGTAATTGGGAACCATTGAAATATGGCCACAGCTTCTACCTAATGAACAAATGAAGATGCTATGCCAGGATTTTGTTAGAGATATAAATAATGGCTGCACTATCTTATGGCAGCCTTTTATTGGCCAATCTACCTAGAAGTAGTGGTGACTTGATCTAGGTGCTAAAGGTAAGATATTTTAATGAGCGAAGACTAGTGTGAGTGTGGCTTTGAAAAAATAAAGGCTTGGTATTGGGAGTAAGCCCCCATTTATTATCCTCATTATGTTATTCAATGTGTATTCAGTACAATGCATGTATAGTTGCCTTGGTCAGTTCATAAATATGAAGATTACACCACTATTACACACATGTTGATAGGAGCTGCATACAAAACATCACACCCCATTTATTTATCTTGCAGTTTGTAGATTAGATAATTTAACTTTCAGTTCAAAGGCCTTTCTTACCGTAGAACAACTGCTGTTGCTACTTGCACTTGGAGTGCTGCTGCCTGGTGCAACCTGGGGCATTGTAAATGATGGCATGGTCATCGTTTCACCTTGGGAAGTATGGGTCTTCACTTCCCCTGGCCACTGTTTATTTAGAGTCAAAACAGCAGCTTTGTTGTAGATAGAAGCTTCCTCAAACTTCTGTGTCCCTGAACAGACAAGATTGACAAGTTCTTTCAGCCTGACCACTGTGTTGTGCTATGACACAACAGCAACTATTTACAGAAAGAAAGAAAGAAAGAAAGAAAGAAAGAAAGAAAGAAAGAAAGAAAAGAGCCCCCCAGTTGCCATGGCAATACAATTGTGCATGTTTCACATTTTAAGGTTTTAGTATAAATCAGGGGGAAAAAACAGGCCTGATTGTCATCTGGCTCACAGAAATTGTACATTGGTGTGAGTTCTGACTTCTGTAGAGTCACACCTGATTTGCTCAAGTGCAAGGGAGGGCAAGATCAGTCCCACAGAGATTCTTTGCATTTGTTAAAGCAAGAAATATCTTGTGGTTATTTTTATTGCATGCTGCTTGATGCTACAACACTAACCAAAATCCAATGAAATAATGGCATCGCCAGGTGTGGGTGCCAATTGAGCAAGCTCCTCAGGTTCTTCCTTCAGTTTTGTGAACAAGAAGTCACTCTTCTCAGTCACTGGGACCCCATTATCAAAAATAGTGTTCATTGTCAGCAGGTGAGGCTTAAAAAGTGATTCCGTCTGGTCCATTGAGAACACAATGTCATTCTTCTCAATTTCACTAACAAAACAGTAGCTCTGTTAGATATTTTGCACTCTAAAACAAAGTCAGCATATAAACAATTAACAAACTGTTGCAACTTTAAAAACCAAGGCCAGCATTGTCAAAACTGTCACTAATTTTGGGTGCCTACCATCAGACAACTGGGCCTGATTTCCAGAGTTGCTGAGCACCCACAACTTAATGTAAAACAAAGAGAAGCTGCAGTTGCTCATTAATTTTGAGGGATAATTAACCACTGTCACACCCATTTTATAAGCATGTAATTAATACAGTAATTACCCAGCCCTATTTCACTCAACAGGATTGCAGATTTTGGTGTAAATCTATGACCACAATATTTAATTTTGCCAAAAGTAGATCACTTGCTGGTCTTGCTGAAGAAAACTGGTTCTTCCTGGTGATATTTATAAGAGATTATACTTAAAATGTTTTTTCTCCACCTGGTAACAAGCAATTAAGTCCAAATCTTCCATGTATGTTTTATATCTGGCCCTGTCAACAGATTAGAAAGTCTACTGCATGCAAATAAAAACCTTCTGCAGGCATAGGTCAATAGATTTTGTATCAGATAGACATTATTAAAAGAAAATATCCAACAATTGTGTTTGATCTATCTTGCTTGGCAAAGTTGGTTTCAGAATATCAGAGTAAAATACATCTTACAAAAATTCCACAAAGTGCCTTTGTTTATAGCATAGATTTCATAAGCATGTGTGGGGTTCTATATAACTTACCTCAGAACATAGTTGACACAGACAATACACTGAGGTTGTAGGTTCCGTGTATTATAAATGACAGTTCCTTGAGTCTCCAGCCATACATATCCACCATGCTTTGCAAGCATTCGGTACTGGCCAGTTACTATTTGACCTTTTGCACACACTATCAAATGGAACAAAATATAAACAATGTAGCAGCATTTATAAGAATGCAAGATATAAATGTAGCACTCTGCTTAAACCTGTAAAACTATGCTTGAATTCTAGTCATGTAAAATGACAGTGCTCTAATTAAAGGCATTTAGTGATAAACATCTGATTATCTTACTTTTTAAGTGTAAATGTTAAGGTCAAAATTTTCAACAGTGGCCACTGCTTCCGGGGACTCAACATGTTCAAATTAGGTGCCCAAAATCAGTGGGTAACTAGTGGTGTCCCCCAAGGGTCAGTCCTAGGACCAATCTTGTTCAAC
>CM057847.1:32942823-32963774 GCA_030068395.1 Apalone spinifera | reverse complement strand
GTGACACCCTTTTAGATACCTGAAAACCGTTATCATGTCCCCTCTCAGTCTTCTCCTTTCCAAACTAAATAAACCCAATTCTTTCAGCCTTCCTTCATAGTCATGTTCTCTAGACCTTTAATCATTCTTGTATTGAGTGTTATATGAAGTATCATATGAAGAAATTATGTCATTAATTTCATGTCCCAATAGCTTGATTTATATTACAATGACAGCAATTATTACTTTCAAAAAACAACTGAGAGTTTTATATACTAATTTGATTAAAACTATATATATTTCTGGATATTAGTATTATTTTCCTTGTGGAAACTATAAACTATGATTGAATGCATTTTGGACCACTACATTAATGTGATTAAATTACAAGAAACCCTCCTCAAACAGCTCATGGCATTTTTAATTTTTATATGGAGCCATTAGCAGTAGCATGTTGGATAGTCTTAGTAAAGTTCTCTAGTGTTTGTGTCAGATCCTATGAACAGGGTTAGATTGGCATAGAACTGGATCAAAACTTTGTGAAAATGACAATGATGTAAAAACCAAGCAATTCACCTCACTTACACAGAACACACAGAAGATAACACAACAGAACAGATAAACGGCTCAACTAGTTTGGAATCATGTTTGTAAGAGAGGCCATATGCAGGAGTCACTGACCAATTATATCAGCTTAGTAGGGTTTTTTCCTGGCTCCCAGATGGTGTAAACTGTTGAATATCCTCAAGCATGAGAGTCTGGCACCTTTATGTTTTTCTAACCTAGCTAATGTAATGATATTATTTTAATTATATTAGCAGCTAGAAGCCATGGTCAGAATTCAGGCACCTTGGAATTAAACGCTGCACAGACAGAGTGAAAAGGAAACCCCTGCTCTGAAGATCTTAGCATTGAATTTAAGGCAAAAAGTAATAAAAAATAAGGCAGGTGCAGAGGAAGGAAAATGAGAGAACTGGTACTCAGAACATGCAGATAATTATTTTTTTATTTTTTATTTTACCAAGCCATGTGTCTTAATAGTATCTTCCATCAGCATGGCCACTGCTTAATTCTGTCATATACGATTGTTTCTTTTTCTCTTGTTTGTTAGTTTGTTTTGCTTGTTTCATTGAAAGCTCTCTTCATAGGATAGGACAAACAAAAGTGGAGAACTGCAGTCTTGTTTTACAGATCTTTAGCATTTTTCCATTCACTTCAGTTTCTCAGCTATATAATAGTTGTTTTAAAAATTATCTTCCTGTGGAATTCTCTTCCCCCCAATCAGTGCTTCTTCATCTGCTGTGACCTCTAGTGATCATATTAGGAATGAAATCAGCGAGTAGATTATAGCCCGGCACGGCGCCGCAGCACAATCAGTGCAGGCGCAGTGCGGTCTGTGCATGTGCAGAGTGCTGAACCGCGCGGCTGGCGAGTGGGGCTCGCCATGGCTTGGCGAGCCCTGATGATAAGCAATCACTGCATTGATTTATACAGTGGCATTATACTTTGTTTTCCATCCTTTTTACTATTACTGTATATTGAGCAGATGCCAACATTTAGTTGACGATATCAGGTAATATGGAACCCATCGGCTGTGTCTAGACTGGACCCCTTTGCCGCCAAAGGCATGCAAAGGAGGCCAGTCGCAATTGCAAATGAAGCGGGGATTTACATTTTCCCCGCTCCATTTGCATGAACATGGCTGCCGCTTTTTTCCGTCTTGGAGCTTTGATGGAAAAAAGCGCCAGTCTAGACAGGGCTCTTGCGGAAAAATTTAAAAAAGGGAATAAGAGATCTTGCGGAAAAGGCTTTATTTTCTGCAGGCTTCTTGCTCAAAAAGCTTTTTGTGGAAGAGATCTTCTGCAAAAACTTCTTGCGCAAGAGAACATCCACACTACAAAAGCGCATTGGAAAAGCAATGCGCTTTTGCACAAGAGAGCGTTCAGACTGCATGGATGCTCTCTTGCAAGAAAGCTCTGATTGCCATTAATAGAATGGCCACCAGGTCACCTGTGCTTCTTTTAATAGGCTGTTTTTGTGCAAAAAAAAACCCGTTTCCCGACCACACACCTTTTTGCGCAAGAACTCCTGTGCAAGAAGGAGTTATTCCTTGAAGAAAGACGAACACCTATACCGCAAAAACCCCTCTATTCTGTCGATTCACTTTAAATTTTCTTGCGCAAAAACACATTTGAGGTGTGGACACTCAGCAAGTTTTTGCACAAAAACAGCTGTTTTTGCACAAAAACTCTGCAGTGTAGACATAGCCTTTTTGTTTTAGGTAGGGGAAAGAAATAAAATGATGGGGGCAGAAGGAAAAAGAGAAAGACACTGAAAACATATAGACTTTTCCAAGTCCTAATTTCTATATTATTGGACATCAGTATCTAATTCTGATTGCTCTGGTATGCCATTATTTCTTGCCATGCTTGAAATTGACCATTTATTATTATCGCTTCCCATCTCTTATCCACTTTTTCAGCCTCTCAGCTGAGTCCAGTATCATGAGTTAACTTAGGAAAAAAAATAAGGGTGTGTCCAAGAATCAAATGGAATTAGTTTCTATAATTTAGAGTGAAATTAATCTAAAGGGACAGCCATAGAGCTTCAGGGGGACTTAGCACTTTTAAGTCCCCGTTCGACTCTTCTTCATTTTTCTCATAGGGTACGTCTACACTTGCTCCCTAGTTCTAGCTAGGGATGCAAATGTAGCTGACCAAAATTCCTAATGAAGCGGGGATTTAAATATCCCATGCTTCATTAGCATAATCTTGCCCGTGCGCTATTCCGCTTGCCCGCTGATTCAAACCAGGAAGTGCGCTCCGGGACTCATTAGTTCTAATCAAACCCCTTGGTTCGAACTAACATTACTCCTCATTTTTTGAGGCGTAACATTGGTTCGAACCAAAGGGTTTGATTCGAACTAACACGTCCCGAAGCGCACTTCCTGGTTCGAATCAGCTGTTGAGCGGAATAGCGCTCGGGTGAGATTATGCTAATGAAGTGCAGGATATTTAAATCCCCACTTCATTAGCAATTTCAGTTGGCTACATTTGCATCCCTAGCTTGAGCTAGGGAGCAAGTGTAGACGTACCCATACAGAATACACATAAGATGCATACCCAAGAATGCAACAACACCCCAATGTGCATTTATGTTTGTCGCTTGTTAGTCAGTTGCATGCACACTGTATTTTATGAAGGACATATCAAACGATGAAGGATATATCAAAATAACTTACAGTTCTGATGGCTTTTAGTCATATTCTCTGAGTCTAAGGCATGATAGAATTCATATGCAGAACGGCCCAGTAGCTCTTCTGGGTGGTATCCAATCAATTCAGTAATTCTTGACCAAGAAAAACGAGATTTTATTAGTCTCTCCTACTCTATAATGTCATGTTATACGTGTGTACACTCACACACACAATAGATAATATGGTATTCAGAATAATTTGCTATTACCATACCCTGGATGTCTGAACTGTCATAATAACCCACAGAACAGTCACAGTTGGCCCCGATCAGCTGACTTAGCTTATGAGTCTCAGGTTATGGGCATGTAAAACTGCAGTGTAGATGTTCTGGCTCAGACCTTGCCTCAGACACCCTCTCCCCTCAATTGGTGTCAGAGCCTTGGCTCTAGTGCCAGGAGTCTGAGTCAGCTGATGAGGACTCTGAAATGCAATGCCATATTGTTGGTTTTTTTAAATCACAGTGTAATCATATCCTTAGAATACTTTTACCATTCATTTCTATACTTGAGATTATTAAGGAAGTCATTAAAAACACTATTTTCTCTCCACTACAGGTTGAACCTCTCTAGTCCATAACTCTCTGCTCCAGAAACATCCATTGTCTGTAATGATTTTAGTTAGTCGGAGGTCCACTTTTCATGAGTGTGACTAAGTTTCCTATGATCCCATAAAGTTTGTTTACAGCCACCAGTCCTAGCTCTCAGTGTTCTTTGATTTTTTCAGCCCTAAATGTCTTCTAACAGGCCAGTAAGCAGTGGAAGTGTTGGTAATGCTGCTAGAAAATATTGAGCCCCTTTTGTCCGGAAAATTCTCTAGATCAGAACTGGTCAGGTCTCGAGGGTGACGAACTAGAGAGGTTCAACCTGTAGTTCCATAGTAGTGAAAAAACCAACTACAGGCAAATAATTGCTTACAAGTTGTCGTCAGTGTCTATTACTCCAGATGGGCCTGATCCTCCACTCCTTGAGCACCCGAAATTCCCACTGACTTCACCAGGAGCAATATGTGCAAAGTATAGAAGGTTCTGCCTTCTATCTGCTCTTGCTTATATAATTCTTATGGCTTTGACTTTAAAAACACATGTAACGGGATTAGGTCATTGCTTTGGGTATTTCATTTATCAAAATAAGGTACAAAGTAAACTAATGCTAGGAGATATATTAAGGTTTTTTAAAAAAACAGCTGCTCTGCTTCTGCAGTAATGTTTCTCAACAAAAATTCCATGAGGACTTTTGGATTGTACTTCTTGGATCAGGAATCGACAAACTAAGCAGGGTTTACACAGAGAGACTGGTCTGATCTCAAAAGCTCATAAATTTCTTAGAGGACCGAAATAATTATTTAGGACCATGAAGGATTTAGCTAGAGATATCAGGCAGGAACAGAGGAGGAGAGTTAATTTTAATTCAGTGTTTCCTAAATTAAATTTGAAATACACGTAACTGACCCATGAAAAATGTTTAGAAATTCATCTGTTAAAAACTGGAAAAAAGGAGACCTCAGTTAATGAAAAAACCCTTATATGCCTCCAACAGCAAAGCAGTCATACCTATTGCACAGATTCTTAAAAAAAATATTGTTCTGTATTGTTTCATTCATAATACTCTTGGGTGACTTCTTCTATTCTTTAAACAAACTGCAGTAAAAACTTGGAAATTAACAGAAAACAACAAAAAACAATTGACTAACTCCTAGGTTGTCATAAACATTACAAAGCCAGGAAATTCAGACTTCAATGAATACTCTGTCTCCTCTCTCTTCTCGCACGTAACTGCCATTAACATTAATGTGATCAAGTGCTCAGCCCCATAAACCGCTTTGGAAGGAAGAGATTCTCCTCTGAATTACTCCCATTAAAGGCCAGTGCAATTCCAGTGGATTTACACAGGCCTAGAAGCAGCACAGCAGAGTGCAGACTCAAACTCTCGGTTTTGTAAACCTGTGCTTAGGAGGGGTTGCTATTGATCTAGGTGTTTTTTCAATGCTCTATGGGAAAGTATGGCCCAAGCCATAAACATCTATAAAAAATAGGTATATATAACTACTGCAAAAGCCAAGTCAATGCATGTGGCAGCCACCTCCATGGCCTCTTGCCCTCCTTCAAGCTAGGATTACAAATAAACTATGTTTATTAGTACATAGTTTGATAGCTGACACTGCTGAGTCAGGTACTTTATGCTGAAACGTGTGGCCCACAATCCCTGAGACCCCAGAAAAATACACGTACCAGAGTCTGATTTCAGTTGAGATCACCCCTGATTTACATTGGATTAATTAGGATCACATCTAGCGCCTCTGTGGGGAGTCTACAGAGCTGTTTATCTACAGTTCTGGGTGATCCATAGTTGGGATAGATAGCTTGCACTCTCCTTGCTGATCATGGATATGCTGGCAAGTGCATATGGAGGGTGGTCTACCAGAATTTGTCCATCTAGTTGACAACCCATACACAGGTTCTATTAATGCACGAACAGCCATGCATCAATTCTCCTTCCTCTAAATCAGTGTTTCTGAAAGTGTACCACAGAAACACTTTCAGAAACTCTTTAACTGGCCGCCCCGGTTTGTTTATGTTCCTTTCATCCTTTGCAGCCAAGGGGAGCCGGCCCACGCCACTTCCCATGGCTCTCCTTGGCTGCAAAGGATGAAACAGAGCCAATGGGAGCCATGAGGCTCCGGGGCTGCGAGGCCGGTACACAAACAAACCTGGGAGGCCAGTTAAAGTGTTTCTGAAAGTGTTTCTGTGGTACACTTTCAGAAACACTGCTCTAAATCACATTTCCTCAAACATGTCAGAATGATGTGGGTTTAAAACACAATTATTTTCTATTTATTTCATTTAGTCAGTGAACAAATACAGCATCACAAACCCCAGCATTAAAAATCAGGGTTCCCCAAGAGTATGAGATCATCTTAAGAATAAGATTACTTTAAAATAAATAAATTTGGGGTTCTTTTTATTTGCCTTCTGGTTTCTGAGTTTTTAAGGTGTGTTTGGGTTGTGTTTTCAAGCTTTCCTCTGCAACCAGAAATGCTGAAATTCTCAAAGGACTCAGGGCTTTAAGTAAAATATGAAATCTCAGGAAACTCACAATATTACCATGAATGCTGCCAATGGTTACATAAATAAAGACAATAGTCAAAACCTGTTCTCTCTTCTTCAATGGAAATGCACTGATATAGCTGGCCACAGAATTTGGGCAATGGAACTAATTTCAATATGTAAATTGTTTGAGCCACTGGCACAGAATCAGCAAACAATGTAGGTGGGATTGCTACTGCACCACCTCAGGCAAGTTTTTACAATTCAGAAAGTTTGGGATTTAATACTAGCCCTCAAATATGGAAGTAGAGACAGGAGGGGAAAGAAATCAAGTTTAACAATAAAGCAAGGAGCAGACACTAATTTCACTAATGCCAGTGTAAATACAAAATTACTCCATCATCTTGAGTTACACCAGTGAAATTGATATGAGAGTCCCTGGTTCTATAGTAATGCACAATTTTGTCTGAAATTCAAAGATGGCATTTTTAGCCAGCTGCCTGCTAGTGCTGTGGATTTTAATCCCTTAACTCCTCTTTCAGTCTGTTCCTAGCTAACTTCCTCATTATATAAATACCCTTCTTGTAGTTCCATGTTACAGCATTGCCTCTTGTAGTATGATCCTCAATTGAGGATGACAAATTGAATTAAATCAAATGTAATCTTTAAACTGTTGTGTCTCTAGCAAGGGGCATGTCAAATGTTCTTTTGATAAGATTAGCTAAAATGTACAAACAACATATTTTTTAAAAAAAGCTCTCAAGAGGTTGAGTGTCAGAGAACTGCAGTCATGCTGGAAAAGAATAAATATTGAATAGATAGAAATTCTGAACGCATCCTAAATCACATACTTAAGTATGAAAATTTTAAAATAGCTATTTTTAAAAACTAGCTAAATCAACTGAATGCCCTTCTTAACTAATCTGTTAACAGTTCCAGGCTTCATTACATTTCTCTTTTTACATTATCAACTCTAGTGTGACTATGCTTAATTAAAAAAATTTGAAGAGATTTTTATTTTTTCTCTACTCTCTAAGAAAACTAAAATATGCTAAAAGTGCTTAATGGATAGCTCTTTTTTAAGAACAATAATAAGCACCGCAGAAGATCTGTACCTTCTAGTTGTTACAGGAGTAAACTTTAAAGTTAGAGACTCATGTAATGCATTTTCGGGGTGGAGGAGAAGAGTTGATGCTGATAATTTTCAAAATTTTAAAAGCTCACAGGCTGTGGTCTTTGCAGAGATGGAAATTAGATTAGCCAATTCCATGCCACATTATGCACCAGATGTGATGCTAAATGTATCATCAGTGCTACATCACAGATAGCCCCTAAGTCCATTTTCAGTTTTGTGAAAGAACATTGCATGCAGCAAATAGGTTGAATATATGTGTCAAAAACACTATTGAATAGCTGCTTTAGTTTTGTTTTTGAGACAAATCCTCCAGTAGCTCTGAATAGGTTCCACAGGAATCTCCTAATTGTACAGAATCTCAGATGAACATACAGAGCATAATAAATTGTACCGTAGCTTGATCCAGCTAATTGTTAAGGAGGAAAGCATTTTTCTGGGAGTGTGATGTAGGAAGGAGGGAGGGGAGAGAAAAATAGAAGGAGAATATATACTGTATATATATATGTATATATCAGACTAATTAACCTTTATAGAATAACTAAGAAGTCCTTATTACTTTGGGTTTGAACATTAGGCAAAAAATTGATTCTCGTACAAGCTACAGGATGACTAAATAACACATTTTATTTTAGTGAAACTTTCATCTTTGAGATGAAAAGCAGAGTGAAGTAAGGATGTGTTCTTGCCCCCACACTCTGGCTATGTCTAGACTATGGAGGAACACATCTAGGGAACGCGTCTGCTCTTCCGACATTTTTTTCAGAAGAGCAGACGTGCTCTTTCGGAAGCCCTGTATTCCTCATTTTATGAGGAATAAGGGCTCTTCTGAAAAATGAGGTTTTTCAGAAATTTGGCCCTGTGTAGATGGGCCAAATTTCGGAAAAGCCTCTTTCAAAAAAACAATCAGAAAAAGGTACGCAAATTTTGGAGCGCAATTTGCATACCTTTTTCCAAAAAAAGGGGGGCAGCCTAGACGTTGCCTCATTGTCATCTTCTTCTTGGTTCTCGTGAACTTTGCATTTAAGAATGTGAAAGAGGGAGTGCATCTCCACACAAAACTGGATATGAAACTCTTCAACCTGTCATAAGTTAAGTCAAAGACCGAAGTAAAAAACTACTATTCACTGATGATCCTGCCCTCAAAGTTCATGATGAAGATCTACTACAATAAACTCACAGACCACCTTTTAAGTGCCTGTCAGATATTTGTGCTCACCATCAGTACACATCGCAGTTGTCTTAGGACAGGGATTCCACAAAATTCTTCAGTCACCTTAAATGCAAACCAACCAGAAATAGTGCAACAGTTCAGCTTCTTAGAGTCTGCAGTGACCACTAACTTCTCACTGAGTGAAGATCTAAATGTTCATATTGGAAAAGCTTCCACTACCTTTAGCAGAGTAACCAATAGAGCATAAAACTAAAAGCTTACCATTAAGACCACAATACTAGTATACCAAGCACTTTCCTCAGCACTCTTATGAATGGTGGGAACACATGCATAAATAGATAATTTATGCTCATCAGGAAAAAAAGATTGAACAGTTTCCACCCATGCTGTTTATGTTGCATACTTAAAACCAAATGGCAAGATAAAATCACTAATGCAGATGTTCTTCAAAGGGCAAATTTACCAAGTGTGACAGGTGCACTCAAGCAAAGATGATTGCACTTGCTGGGCTGGATGAGTAGGTTGAAAGATGGATGCACACCCAAGGATATGCTATATGGGCAGCTATCAGAGGGAACAAGAACAACAGGATATCCCACCGCTTCACTATAAAGACACATGCAAGCAAAATATGAAGGAATTTGGAATTGATCCTGACCAATGGGAAATCTTGGCAACAAATTGTAACAAAATGGAGCCATCATCTCCATCAGGGTATCAAAGTCCATGGCAGAAGTTGGTTCCTACAGCTTGAAGAGAAAAGAGCCTGCAGGAAGCAAGCAGCTCCTAAACAAGATTCATATACTTGCAATAACAGCCAAAGATCATGTAAATCTCAGACTGGACTAATCAATCACATGAAACATTGCAAACCAACTATATCATAGGCTACAATTTCCATTGACTCTTGCAGACAAAAGGATGACAACAATGAAAAAATCTGGACAGAACTGTTGATATGTGCTTTGTGTTTGTGGTTAACATTTGTATTTCAAAGATTATATGGCTGCTAATTAAAGGAAGAGTAGTAACTTTAGTTGAGAAATTTGAAAAGCATTTTGCTATTCCCTTCTACCTTTCTTTTACAATGTTAATACATATGGAATTTTTCTTTTAATGAACTGCCTGTTGTGTTTTATTACATGAAACACAGTTACATGCAGAGGGCCAATTTCTGAACTCAGTTATTCTGGAAATAACATATATTGGAATCCAGTAAAACATCAAAAAGACATGCACTGGTCTGCAACAGCAGAAATCAGCCCAATTGCTACTTTATCAATGTATTTTTAGAGCTGTTCTACTCCTTCCTTTGGAGCACTAATTTTTAATTGTAGTCAAAACATTGTGGGATATTAGTGATCCTTAGATGGTTTTGTGGTTAAGGCACAGTGCTAGGAATCAGATGATTTGGAGTCTGCTCCAATGTTCCTTCTAATCTTTTCCATACATGTGCAGAATAAATGTGTATGTGCACTGAGGCATATGCAAATATGCGCCACCAGCAAAAACAAAAAACCTAGCTGTGGGCACTCTGCTAATCCACTGGGTGGCATCTGAATTTCTCCTGAGTGGTCGCATAAGCACATAGAGAACACTGAACTCTGCTCCTAAATCTGTCGCAGACTTCTGTGACACCTTAGATAAGTCACTTCACCACTTTGCCATTTAGTAAAATGCACACATGGAAAATTCTCTACATCAAAGGCTGTTGTGTGACTAAGTTCATTAAAGGTGAACTATTTTTACTGAATTAGGCTTGCACTCTGTTTTGCTTCTTTGCAATATATCAAGCCAAAGCTTTTTTTATACTTCCCCCAATTTTATTTTAGAACTATTAAGAATTTAAAATCTGACTGTTGGAGAACCACTACGCTGGTTATATTTCTTGTGAGATAGAAGTGATATGTTTGTAATACCTTGATTTCAAGGTGACAGCTCACTTTAAATGATCTCAGCCAAAGGAAGCATAAACTGAACAACAATACGTATGTCCCTTTTACAAGGCAGCAACGCAACATCAGTTCATAAGGAGGAAATCTCAGGAACTTGGTCCTGAGCTCCTAAATTTGAAAGTCCACACACCAAGTCTCTAGGCCTGGTCCGGATAGTCCCCTGACAGAAAGCACACCCATTGCAGTCTGTATAGCTTTTGATCAACTCTTTCCTGCTCAGCTTCCTCTTCCTGTTTAAACAACCCAGTCCCAGAGTGGGGCAGGGGTTCTCTTTGGATTCAAATCCAGCTGTCTTGGTTGTTGGATATCTGAAACTCAATTTACTTTAGGGCCAGTTCCAGTGCTCAAATCCTCATAGTGGGCCAGCAGGCAATGCTCTCTGGCAGGGCTCAGAGAGGATGTTATCTCTGCATGTGTCCCTCCTATGCAGCTACCAGCCCATACCCCAACACCATGTGGCTCCCCAGTTCCGCCTACCACCCTAGGGTGACTTAACACCCCCCCATCAGCACAGCTGGGCTAGAGCAGCTTCCAGCTGCTAGCTTAGTGCCACTGCCAACATGTTCCTGTGGTCCGGGGGAGATGTGTGTGCAGAGCCATCTTGTCCATAGATTGATTTGGCATAGCTGCCCTCGGACCTCATTTTGGGGGCCCTCCAGTGGCTGCCCCAACTGTCCTATGGCCAGGATGGTCCCCGATACGCAAGTTAGCCCATGGGCCATGAGTGGGCTGAGGCTCGTAGCAGGCTTCTCCCTGCCCCCGTGCCCCCCCCCCCATTTACTGCAGTGACAGGATCTGGAGGGGAAGTGAAGCTATGCAGCAGTCTGCTCCACTCTGCCACCATCTCCCAAGCCAGCCCACTCTGGGGCTGGTGCAATCCACTTTCTGCTGCCATGGTGAAGCAGAGCAACTGGGCTGGTTTGGGGAGATGGCAGTGGAGCTGAGAAGGCGCTGCTGCGTCACTCCGTTTCCCTGCAGCTCCTGCCACCATGGTGACTGTCATGAGACCTGACCCCTGCTGTACCCTGTGCCAGGCCCACAGGTAATCCCCGAGGCCACATTCCTTGGAGGAAGGAGATTGAGGGAAGGAATGCAATGGGGATGACGGGAGGCAGAGGAGCAAGGGGAAAGAGGCAGGGCAGGGGTGAAGCAGAGGCTGGACTTGGGGGAAGGTACAGACACCCCACCAGGGTTGCAGTGACTGACATGCCAGCAGCTGTGTGCAGGCCAGATTGTGAAAATGTTTGGGCCAGATGGGCCGTGAGTCTGAGACCTGTCATAGTGGATCACAAGCTAAATATGAGTCAACAGGCAAACAGGGTGGTAGTAGCAGGAGTGTTGTTGGAAAGACACACAAAGTAATTCTTCCAATCTACTCTACACTATTAGGCTTCAACTGGAGTATTGTGTCCAGTTCCAGGAGCCACGTTATAGGAAATATGTGGACAAATTAGACGAAGTCCAAAAGTAGAACAACAAAAGATTGAAAACACTAGGTTTATTTAGTCTGGAGAAGACTCAGAGGGAACAATGGTAACAGTTTTCAAATACATATAAAAGGCTGATACAAACAGGAGGGAAAAATTCTTCTTCTTATCCTCTAGGATAGGACAAGAAGCAATGGGTTTAAATTTCAGCAAGGGCAGTTTAGGTTGGACATTAGGAAAATCTTCCAGCCAGCGTGACTAAGCAGTGCAATAAATTGTCAGGGGAGGTTCTGTAATCTCCATCGTTGGGAGATTTTAAAGAGTAGATTAGACAAACACCAGTCAGGAATGGTCTAGATGATCCCTAATCCTGCTTTGGGTGCAGGGGACTGGATTAGAAGCTCTCTCAAAATTCCTTCTGGTCCTATGATTCTGTAAAATCTCGCACTGACTTCAACAAGTTTACATTTCACCCTCTAATACAAGTGTACATTGAACTAGTCTGCCAATGTACATTTTTTTGTTGTTTTAGTCCTGGTTAGTCTTATTACAGAATCATAAGTGTTAAAGATGGAAAAGATTTCCTACATGATTCATTTGGTCATCTATCTTGTGTCTTCTCTGACCAGGTGAAGGACTGTGTTTAAGGTTTATTCACCACAGAAGTCAAAACAGAAAATTATATAGGCCTATTAAAATAGTTTCAAAAAACATACCAAGACCATGTGCCCTCTCCTACTAGTTTAATATGACAAGACAAATTTGTTGTATTATGAAAAACAAAACACGTGCCATATACGCACCTCATTAAGCAGAGCATGTAGCTAGAATCAATTTGTTTAAATATTATATTATTTATATTTTTAAACTAACAATTGGTCTCAGTCTAAGGGTTGGGTGTGGGGAAGCCACTTTCATTTCTTTATTTGCATTCTTATCTAAAATAAAATTTATACTACAAAATTTGTCAATCTATGAAAAATAGACTTTAAATCCCCATTTGGTACCCTCTATTGATTGCATACATAAAGTAACACTTCTAATTTACCCAATGTAAGTGAAAGCAGATTAAACCTCAGTTTTCTTGTCTTGGCTATCGATCAGGCTATTGCTTAGTTACAGGAGTATATATACCTCTCCCCTAACTGGCACTAACATTATCTGAAGTTCGTGTTTCTTTTAGAAGACCAAACTTATAATTCAAAATTTATCCTAAAATAGATTATCTACCACATGTTGTCTTCCCAAAGAATTGTTCCTATCAGCTTCCCCCAGACCAAGATTATCAACTGAAGTTTACAGTCATTATGAAGTTACAAAGCTTCAGAGGGGTAGCTGCGTTAGTCTGTAACTGGAAAAACTTAAAAACCAGCGAATAATCTAGCAGCACCTTAAAGACTAACAAAACATGCAGATGGTATCATGAGCTTTCATGGGCACAATCCACTTCTTCAGATGAAGTTATACATTCAAAGACATGCCCAGAGCCTGTTATTTCAGTAGGTCACTGCTTGGAAACATGTATCTCACCTGACCTTCCAAATCATGCCATGCAGGCCCAATCTGTTCCAAGGGTTTGGAATAAATACCTTTGATAGGTTTTATTCTTGTCACATATGGTGTAAAAAGTGAAACAAGCAAGCGGCTTCTCTTTTTTTTTTCCTCCCTCAAGCCAGAAGAATGAGGTATCTAAAGATAATGTCAAGTTTGAAATACACTGTTCTCTCATGTTTGGAGAGTACTGGTCCAGAGTATGGTTTTCCTTTGTTTAGCATGAAATATACGGGTGCAAGATTGTATATATTGTTGCCATGGCCAATAAAGAAATTTTGTGGGGTTATGAAACTCTAATCACAAATAATGTTCTTATGGAACCTTTCCATCAAGGAACACGTACATCATGATATTTCTGTGTATGCATCTTCCTAGTGGCTCCACGTCTGAAGAGGCTAATGAGCATCAGTAATTTCACTCAAGTGGTAAAATAAATTATTCCCCGAATTGGCCTTTGTTGGACTAAAGACACCGCCACTAGAGAACTTTCCCAATTCAAAAGCATTATGCAGCTGAAGTAATTCCTTACTTAAATTAATGAAGTGTCCAGCTGATCAGCACTTCTACATTACAGCTAAAATACTCCTTCCTCTAAACTTCTGTGCTAAGTGACATAATCAGTCCTTTAACTGACATACAATTTGAATTCTGTTTATTTTCACATTTTTTAGATCAAATGTTTATTTTCAAGTCCATCCCTTCCTTGAAGCTATTACCGCAGTCCCCCCCATACACTTCCATAGACATACATCCATGCACATAAAGATGCACATGCCTTTCTAAGAGCAATTTACAAACTAGATATATCATTATTTTTATTGCAAGAGAGATAAGGGCAGGCCTAATCTATTCCAATCTACAGTACATAGGGTTTATACAACATCTACCGCTGTGCCATCAAGAGTAAAACACAAAACAAACAAGATGACTTATATTAAATGAGTTTCTGCACCATTCTTGCAAGCTATGAATAATAAGCTACCTAATATTCTATTTATCAACAATTTTATACTTAAGTGCTATTAGTCACCACACTGTTAGATTGTGTGTTGCTTTGTGAGAAAGCAAGATTGGAAGAGTGAGCTTAGCTGAAAGTAGTGGGATGTCTGGTCATTCATTGAAATTCACCCCAACAGAAACAATCTCAATCAGTTGCTGAAACAGCCCTGTCTCTTTCTTATATGAACTTCACCCTTCGGGTAAACACTTCCATTGTTCGTAAAGAAGCAGAGTTGCCTAAAGTAGTTGGGCTGGTCCTGTAGGCATCTAGCTAATTGAATGATTTGAAATTAAAGTCTTTAAACTTAACCTTTTGTTCAGTGGAGAACTTTTACTGGAGTAACCATTATATAGCAGGGATGTGCCCTCATGAGTTGTACTTCTGAGGAGGCAAGCTGCTATATTCTGTGCCTTTTGGAAGCTTTTTCGAGGTTTATGCCTTGAAAAAGACATAATAATTCCAGTCATCCAATCTGAAGATAGCTAGGATATGTGATTGAGACCAGGTCATACTGGTAACAGATAAGATACAGTTTCCTAGCTTGCCATAGAAAGTGATTTTTGTGGCTGATGATATGAGAAAGTCTATATAAGTGTAGAAGGACTCCTATACTGCAGATTGTTAAAATAATCTGCAGATAAATATGCTCCATTAGATAATAAATGTCCTATTGTAATCTCCATTTTATTTAGAGTTAGCTCCAGTCAACAACTTCTCATCTATGTGTTGATACTGGCCAGATTTTGGGACAGGTGATGGTGGTGGTAGGTGTGATGCAAAAGATAAATAGAACCAATTGCTATTTATTCATAACTGCTGTTTATAGCATTAAGTCTCACAATTTATCCCCGCAGGTGAAGGAAGATACTGAATAGTTCACAAGAGAGGAATGATTCTTACAGTACTGCAGAGATGTCCTATCAGTACAGGAGTGGCTGTCAGTCAGTATCCTACAGGCCTCAAGAAAAATTCAGTCCTTTTCAATGGTTTTCTTTGACTCCTACCAAATGGCTCACCCAATTATGGGATGTCTCTCTGCCTATGTCAAAAGCCACCGAGAAGCCTAGAAGCAAGATGACTACAGAGATTTCCCCCTTAACTACTTATAAGAGGAGACAATCCTTCACCTGTCAAAACCAGATTTGCAAATAGTTCTTTAAGTACCATTCATTAAACAGTTTTTTGTTTTAAATATTTTCACAGCAGCCAGTCAGCCAATCCTGGCATAGTTTTTGAGATATAGTGGTATCTACTGGTTTTTGTATTGCATCTGTACAAAGACTACTAAAAGAAAAGAGTCAAATTCTCCTATTTCAATGAGAGCATGATCATCTCTGTTAAGACAACAAGAAAAAACTGTTTTAACATGCCTTCATGTTGGATGCCTTCTGATGTTCTGGTATCATCACCCAAAGAAGTGGCAATTCAAGTCACTACAAGCTGATGTTGCATCAACCCCTCATATATTTTGTGATTCGGATGATTTTAATGACTTATAAGTCATGACTAGCCTTTGAAAAACAGGTTGAATGGCTACATTATTTTTGCCTGAACTAAAACATGAGCAAACATTTTTGTTTTAAGAATTATCATAATGCATCCAACTCAGATCAAAACGTTCCATTTACAAATAACTCTGTTCATAATGTGTGTTATTTTCAGATACTTTTTCTTCCTTGGTTTGTAATTCTGAGAGTCATTAAAAATGCAGTAACCTCTCAAAAGAGTCTAGGGGCTAATAATAATATGATGTCCCTCTCCCCTCCCCCCAATATTTCTAGTAGGTTGAATATGTTATTGGTAGGGTGCACAAATGCCACTTAAAATCCACATACAATTAGACATACACATTCATAAATGTTAAGGTTAGGAAGAACCCTTGTGATCATCTGATATTCTGTACAGCAGTGGTTCCCAACTGCCGGGCCACGGACCAGCGCTGAGCTGCAAACTGCTGGCTGCCGGGCCATGGCACATTAGCAGGCCACGGCCATGCTCTGAAGATTGGCTCGGCAGGAATCTAAGTTCCCTGTAAGTTGCGCAACAATGCAGTCGCACAGCTGCTAATTGAGCCCAGCCCAGAGGCCTAGGGCTCCCACACAGAGAGCTTCCTGGCTGGAGAGGTGCACTCCACAAGCAGCAGAAACTCCCTGCTTCAGACAACGAGCTAGGGAAGGAGACATAAGGAGGGAGGAGGGAGTAAGTATGTGGCAAGGACGTGAGGGCCAGAGGGGAGGGGAGTTTGGAGTGTGCCTTAAATACAGGAGAGGAGAGGTTGTTCCTCTAGCTTTCTGGTCTGCGGGGAGAGACAGCAGGTGGGGGAAATGGGAAGGGCGGTGCTGGCGTCCTTGCAGTAAGTTGGAGAGAGAGAGCAGTTTGGGGTGTCTTAACTTGTTTCCCTCTGGGCTATAGGCAGCAAGAATCAAACCCTGTCTGTCTCAGCACAGCAGCCCTACCTGGACTGCAGACATAGGATTCCCTCCTCGACTGGGATACAGGGGAGCAGATTGCATAGGAGAAAAGAGGGGATGGGTGGGTGCTGGTGTCTGTGAAGCAAGGTGGGGACAGAGGGGAGTTTGTTTGGGGTGTCTTAACATGCCCCTATCTGGACTGCAGACAGCAAGACCCAGACTGTCTGTCTCAGCACAGCAGCCAGGGCTGCTGACGTAGGACTCTCTCTTGGGTTGAGGCAGGTTGTATGGGGTGATGCCAAAATTTCAGGTGGGTTAAAAGCTTTTAGGCTGCTTTTGAATACTGGAACAAAAGGCCTAGCTCAAGACATTTGCATAATTACATTTCAAACAAAGTTTACATAGGTGTGAAAGGCTTAAGATAAGAAAGGAAAGGATTATTTTAACTGATTTTTTTTTAGTGTTGTAGATATCTGCAAACTCCAATCCATTACAATGACATGTATTGTGTGTGTACAGATAGGATGTACAATAATACATGACCTTTAAGGAAGAAAACCTCAATCTTGATTTAAAGACCTCTAAATGGTGAAGAATACACCACAATACTAGGTAAACTGCTCCTGTGGTTAATTACTCTGACTTAAAAATGGGCATCTTATTTCTTAGTGTGAATTTTTCTACCTTCAACTCCCAACCACGGGCTCTGACTTTCTCTGCTAGATTAACAAGCCCTCTCCTTGTGTGTGATCCTACAGACCACAATCAAGTCATCTCTCTCAAATAGCAAACATTCTATGCAACAGTGTCTCAAGAAGTCCTTATGCCTGCTTGTCTGTCTTAAGAATGTTTGTAAACTTCAACTAGCAGAAAGCACATCAGCAGGACGCTAAAATAAGACAACAACCAAATTCAAGAAACGCTCATCAAATTATTCTTTCTTGTGAGGTTTCTCACTTCTCCTTTTCTGTGCTGACATTTCACATTTCTAATAGTTTATATTATCACCTCAATACCAGAGGAACACACAGACAAAATAACCCTCCACTAATAGTATGTGTAGCCTTGAGCCCCAGTCTTCAGGGAAACCAGTATTTCTTATGAGGTATTCTGAGGAAAAAACAGTGAAGAGGAGACAGCGTATCAGTGCTCTCAGCACCTGCTACTGTGTTACTAAGGCAGTGCAACAAAAACCTGCCCTGAAAAGCAACTCCTATTATATCAGGAAGGACTGAATTCTATGTGTTGTAGGGATGTAAAAGGTTAACCAGTTTACCTGGTAAGCATTAGCCTTACTGACATGCTTCCCTGGTAACCGGTTAATCGGAAGGCCAGCCGGCTGGAGCAGCTCCTCCCCCTCATAGTGCAGCAGGGCCCCGGCCAACCCATTAACCAGTTAAATCCTCAAAATTATATTGTTTAACCAGTTAACTTTTTAAATTGATATTTACATCCCTAATATATAGCCTTGTTTTGAAGACAGTGAAACTATGAAGGGCAAGTATCAACACAGTCTCATTATATATATATAATAAAATACAAAATAAAATCTAGGAGAGACTAATGGATGCTATAACATAATGGAGATGATGTATCTGTAATTTCATATTTGCGGCTTTGGGTTGCACCCATTGCTGACACTTCAGGTACAACAATAAAAGAGGCCACAGTGCAGATGGCCCATCAGCAAGAGACAGAGAACTGTAAAAGAGCTTAACCTTCCTGGGGACATGTGGATCAGTCGGTGATTTATGTCACCTGATTCTGCAACCCATCTTCATGGCAGTAATTTTTCATGAGAAGCTGGGAGGGGTCCAACTATGAAACAAAAGACTCCCACCACATGCAAATGTTATTTAAGGGAGGGAAGTGAGGTAATCATGGTTGTCAGTTCTTTCTGATCACCCCACCCAAGATGATTCCTGGAAACACTAAGACTGAACTGGGGGGAGGAGCTGAGCCCAGGCTAGCAATGTGTCTTGCCTGTGAAGAAGATTATTAGAACCACATTTAAGATGACAACTTTGCTTAGCTTGCATGTTTGTTTTTGCCCAGTTACCTACTTTGTCTGCTACCTCTTATGACCACTTCAATCTTATCTTTTTATCCTTCATAAGATCACTTTTATTTTGTATTAAACCCAGTGGAAGTAATTACTATTTTGAGAGGCAAGGAATCTGTGCATCTCTCTCTCTATTTTGAGAAAGAGCAAATTTCATGAGCATACAGGGAATAAATCTCTCTATAGAGCTTAAGAATGATTTATATAGGGTTCAGTTCCCAGGGGGACTGTGTACTTGAGTGCAGTGAACAGATCTCACACCGTACTGCTTTTAATCTGTGTCTACAGCCTTAGCTCAACAAGACAGTTACAGGATGCCCAGGCTGTCAGGGGAAGCAGGCTCAGTGGTGTCTCAGCACATCAGATGACATTCTAAAGAGGGTCCCAACCTGTCACCATGTGCTTCAGTCTGATATCCTGCCTCCCTTCAGGGAAGAGCATTAGTCCCAGGTCTTGCATTCATTCTCTGGGAATTCTAATGTATTTTTAAAAAACAAAAGAAAATGAGGCAGTTACTACCTATTACACTACTGCTTTCTCCTTGTTCAAGCAGAGTAAACTCATGTTGCAATCTTCAGAGTATATTTCTAATAACTATATGTGTGCTACCAAATCTGAGGGAGGCAATGATCTCAGTCACAAGTGGCCTTTATCCAGTCACATGGTATATTTCTAACCTTTCTTCCATTCATAGCTGCCAAAATTACTAACTTCCATGATTACTTCACAACATTATGCAAAGTAATAAAATTTTTACTTGCAACCATTTAAAAGTCTTCAAAGCACCAAAGAAATTAGCGAACTAAATCCTCAATGCTGCACACACTTATGCATGTGCTTAACATTAAGCCGGGGTAAAGTCACAGTGACAACCATGCTGACTTCAATGACATGGCTCCTGTGTTGCATGCACACGTACAAGTATTTGCAAAGCTGGGGCCCAGCACAGTCAATGGCTATGTATAGACTACAGGCTTCTTGCTCAAGAAGCTTTTTGTGGAAGAGATCTTCCGCAAAAATGTCTTGCGCAAGAGAGCATCCACACTGCAAAAGCACATCAAAAAAGCAATGCACTTTTGTGCAAGAGAGCGTCCACACGCTCTCACGAAAGGAAGCACTGATAGCTATCAACGGAATGGCCACCAGGGCATCTGTGCTTTTTCCTCCTTCCTGTTTTTGTGCAAAAAAATCCCTGTTGCCCGTTCACATATCCCTTGTTGCCCTCAAGAACTCTTGCTCAAAAAGGAGTTATTCTTGTAGAAAAAGAAATAACTATTGTGTAAAACCCCCTCTGTTCTTTTGATTTTTTTGTGCAAAAACACTCTTGAGGTGTGGATGCTCCACGAGTTTTTGCGCAAAAATGGATGTTTTTGTGCAAAAACTCTGTAGTGTAGACATAGCCAACTGGAACATCATACCACACACACAACACTGATATGTACAGGACAATCTGGTATCAGAGTTGGTAAATATTGAGCCAAAAGTTGCAAGTTTGAGACAAGACTTTTGGTCCTGAATCATTGAGTCAGAATCATCAGGAAAGTGATTCTTGAAAAATTAAAAGGGGAGGAATAAACATTTAATTGCCTTTCACCTGGCAAAAGAAATATATTTCTGCTTTGTAGCTGGATCAAACCTACTACAGTATCCTTACGAATTTTCTATTGGCAAATGCCTACTGGGTTAGTTAGCTGGTAACATACTGACCCAAAAAACAGCACTTAAGTTGTATCCACAAAATATGGGAAAACACATGAGTAAGGGATGTAGGAACAAGCCTATATATTAATTCACTTTTTAAAAGCAATAACAATGGATTTATGTTACTATTGACTCTTAAGAATTAAAGGACTAATGCTTTTATCATTAAGCTTGCAATATTCTGCTTGCTAAAGGATAATCTATATTTACTAGCCAATTAGCCTGTCATAAGACAGGATTTTCAGGTCTCTCCTCCA
>CM057847.1:32879958-32922772 GCA_030068395.1 Apalone spinifera | reverse complement strand
TCTGTCGACGTTATGTCGACAGAACTCGGCGGTAGTGTAGACGCAGGTATAGTTCTGTCGACAGAAGGCATTATTGCATCTAAACTGTCCTTTGCATCTAGGCTTGCTTTTTTGACAGAACTGGATGTAGTCTAGACTCTCTTTGTCGACAGAAGCTTCTGTCGACAAAAGCCTGTAGTCTAGACATACCCATAGGAAGGGGCTGAGGGTTGGTGCAGGAGGGAATGAATGCTCTGGGGTGAGCCTGGGGATGAGGGATTTGGGATTCAAAAGGGGTTTGGGAAGGGGCTCTTGGCTGGGAAGAGGGTGCAGAAAGGGGTACAGGCTCTGAGCTGGGGCTGGGGCTGAAGGGCTTAGAGTGAAGACAGTGGCTCTGGGTTGAGGGGCTCCAGGTGGGAAGGGGCTTGGGCTTACCTAAGTGGCTCCTGGTCAATGGCTTTAAGTCAGGCTGCCGGGTGCCTGCCTATACTGGGGCACTGTCGCAGCCACTCCATACTAGGGCTCATGGAGAGGGATCTCTCTTCCCCAGCCGCCATAGCTCTGTGCTTGAGCCAGCAGGAAGAGGCACTTCTTCACCAGGCATGGTGGTTTTGGATCTTGGAGAAAGGCATTTCTCCCCCCTGCAGCCCTGAGCCCTTGTGTGGCTCTTAATGGGAAACTGTGCAGCTGTATGGCCACACATCTTAGAGGCAACTTAGCTCAGGAGACCTACATTTTATTCCTGACTCTTTCACTGATCTGCTGGGTGACATTGGACAAGTCACCTGAACTCTCTGTGCCTCATTTTACCTATCTGTAAAACAGAGATAATGATACTTACAGCCAATGTAAAAGCCTTTGAGTTTATTATTAAGCATTTATTAATTTTTATTATTATTGTTAATTATAGTGTTAGACACCCATTGACTTTCAGTAAGAGCTGGTTATCTAATTTCTTTAGGCCTTTGGAAATTCCTACAAGAATGAAGGATTCAGTAGGGTACTCAGCACCCTCAATTCTCACCAATTTGAGTGATAATTAAAGAGGTTTCCCCCTTGCAGCATCAGGGCCACAGAACACATTGCAAGTGCTTTAATATCGAAATGTATTTTTCTTAAATGACTAGCTTTTGGTAAAAACAATCAAATCTTGAATCATGACAAAACCCACTAAGGAAACATTATTTTGTACTGGATTCCCTTTGAAGCATTTTTTAAAACCTGAACTGGCAACTTGTTTTACTGGGTACATAAACGCAACACATATGTTTACAGTTTCAAAGAATTATAAAATAATTATATTCACATCCAGTTTATATAAAATGTCTAGTGTGTTCAAAAACACAAGATAAAATGAAAAGACGTAGCCTGGGTTGAGGTGATCAGCTGTATTTCATGAAGTCCTTTAAATTCCCATTTCCAACCTCAGAGTCAGAGACCATCTCTTGCTTCTAATCAATCATTTTATCAATGTACTCTACTGGAATTAATTTCCTCATGTGTAATAAAAGGGCCAAATTCTACTCTTGTGAACACCAGCATAAATCAAAGGTAACTTTATTCAAGCTACAGCAGCCAGTCTCAATTTAGACTGGTGTGACTATCACACAACCCACTTTCTATTGTTCCACACTGCTTCAGAATGTATGCATGAGGAGCACTAATTCTGATCATACATGAGCCATACATTATATTAGAAACTGCAGTTTTCCATTAAATTTGACATTTTCACATCTTCTGATTACAAATAGCATGCTGCTAAAATGCATCTAATTCAAAAGAGCCTAATATCAAAGGCGGTAGACTAATTCTCATCCTGCTTTCAAATTAATTGATCAGATAAACTACTATTGTATATAACTATTATATAAATAAAATCAAGATCTTCATGCCAGGCACCATCTGTCTTGAGGGACAAAAATAGTATTTTTTCCAACTAAATCTTGACTGCTGACAAGTTGCTCAGACATACTAACTTTTATTTCCAAATAAATAAATAAATAAATAAATAAATAAAATATTTCCAAATATCTTGCTTATTCAGAGCAAGAAATAATTTCCTAATGTGTATAGGTTTACTTTAGTCTAACTCTTTCAATATATAATTCCCAAGATATCTCAATCTATGTGTCCTTCTTAGGAATGTATTGGTAGGTATCTAGTTTCCCTTGATACCACTGCATTCTTCCCACTGGTCCTAATAGTAATTGTGTGTAAACACTAATGGGAGAAAAGAGGCTGATCAAAGTAAAGTTTTGTCTCATCAAAAAAAATTTTAAAAAATCTTCGTAGTCATTCAGCACTGCTGTGTTCTAAAATAAATAACATATTAAACTATTTATTTAAAATATTCAGGGCCAAATTCATGTCTACTTGGTGAACTCAAGTATGTTTGCATCTGAGATGAACAAGGTTTTGGGCCAAGATTTTCAGAAGTGACCAGTTTCGGACACCTTAGAGGGTTCTGATTTTGGGGGAGCAGTAAAAGAGCAGGTGTAAAGTACTTTCTGAAAATCAGGCTTCTTTAAGATGTCCAAGGTGGACACCCAAAAGTGTGGAGACCCAAAATAATTTCTGAAAGTTTTGGATGACCAAAAGTGTATTCAGTGTAGTAACAACGTAGCTGCTGGTTACACAATATAACTATACTTGCTGTACAAACAGAAGACCAACATCTGCCTTGCTGCTGGATTTATGGTTAAATCTATACCCAGGTTGGAAGATAAAATTATTAAAACAAAGTCAGTCACAGTTGTGACCAATGACTTATTTTCAGGTTCATTTAGCTACTGGGTAGTGGCGTATTCCAAGCAAAGTGATTCAGCTTCATTCACCACACTTTTGTTTTAAAACCTGATTTAATATTATACACAAATCATGCCAGTAAAAGATCTTGAAACTATCAAACAATATAAACTTAAGTCATACATTTTTTAGTCTGGTAAGAAGTGTAGATTTCTTTCTTTTTGAGAATTCACTTTGCTTTAGTAATTGCCAGATGAATCTGGTATCCTAGGGTAATGATAAGAACAACAGATTGGAAATTACTTAATTTTAACTTTCAAAGACATCCTAGTAATATAATAATGTTGTCAGCTTGTCCTATGGGGTAAAATGAATTTGTTTTCTCACTCTTTCTACACTGATCAATAGCTCTTAATCTGTAAATGTAAAAAAGATCTGCAATTTTTAAAACTGGTTAAAAAAGTAACTAGATTGCATGGCATATAGTCTTTTTAATGGGAAGAAAGTTTATTTTATGCAATGTGTTTGAGTATGGCATATTACTGACAAAACCATAAAAGACATGCAAGAGAGTTTTCTGCAGATCCCTTTGTTGTATTTCTCATTACAATAGGCACAGATAATAATTGGTTCAAAGAAGGCAGTTACCTGCTTTCTCGTAACTGGTATTCTTCGAGATTTGTTGTTCACCTCCACACCAATCAGGTGTGAGCGCATCATGTGTATTAGCATCGGAAACCTTTTTCCCTAGCAGCTCCCATCCGATTGGCTGTGGAGCCCTCTGGAGTGGCACCGCTATAGCAGACCTTATATACCATTGCTGACCCGACCCCACTTTTGGTTTCTTCTTGCCAGCTAGTCCGACAGAGGGGAAGGAGAGTGGATACTGGAATGCATGTGAATGACACATCTGAAAGAACACCTTTCTGGGAGTGAATACATCTTCCAGAAGGGTTCTGAACCGAGAGCGCTCTCCTTAGAGCCCCCATATACCATTTTTCATAAGGATAAGATGCAGCTTAGACCATATCCAACTTTCCTACCAAAGATTGTCTCTCAGTATCTCAGACAGGATATTTTCCTCCCAGTGTTTTACCCAAAATCACATATGAATGCCAGACAGCAGGTACTACACATGCTAGATGGGCATTTGGCCCTTTCCTTCTATAGTGAGCACACAAGGCCCTTTAGGAAGCCTACCAATCTATTTGTGGCAATAGCAGATCATATGTAAGTTGTCCAGCTCAGCCTAACACATATCCTCATTGATAGTGGACTGCACATGAACCTGCTATGATCTGGTGGGAGTTACGCTGTCTTGAGTGATGGCCCACTCTACCAGAGCCCAGGCTTCTTCCACTGCATTTTTGGCACAAGTTCCCATTAAATCTGTAGGAAATCTGTAGGGCAGCAACATGGTCTTCAGTTCATATATTCACAGCTCACTATGCCATTGACAAGCAATTGAGGGCTGATGGAGCAGTTGGTAGAGCCAAACTCCAATCAGTGATTCCTAACTCCAACCCCAGCTCCAGGGTGCAGCGGCTTGGGAATCACCTGATTGGAATCGATGTAAACAAGCACTCAAAGAAGAAAAGACAGTTATAAGAACGCATCTGAGAAAGAATATCTTTCTCATAACTGGAGGTGGAAAGGCAGCACAGTAAACATACAGACACCTCATAATCACCTAGGCTACGTCTACTCTCCACAGTTATTTTGGAATAAGCTATTCCAGAATAGTTATTTCAAAATAGCATGTCTACGCTGTAGAGAAGAGAAAATTAGTCTGAGGCAGACTTCCCATTGTAGACATGCCATCTCGATTTAAAGCCCCAGGAGGAATAACTTAGAACGGCCCTGGTGAGGGGCTATTTCGAAATAGCAGAAGTGGAGTGTCTACACACATCTTATTTCGAAATAACTATTTTGGAATAGGCATTATTCTTCATAGAATGAGGTTTACAGAAGTCGGAATAAGCTGTCCGTTATTTCAAAATAATTTTGAAATAACAGACAGCTTATTCCGACTTCTTCCGAATTGTTGTGTAGACGCTCACATAGTTATTTCAGAATAACTGCTGTTATTCCGAAATAACTTTGCTGTGTAGAAACACCCCTACAAACAGAAGTGGATGAATTTGACTTAATCTGACTTGACCTGTTGAATAGCCACAATTAGCATGTGATTTAGTGATTAGACTCTACGATAAAACAGACCATCAGCAAGTAACAGAAAATATAAGATGCTTTCTAATAGCATTTATTTGCAGTATTATTATATATCCTATTTGTCTACTTAAAGACTGTCGGTAAGACCTTGTCTCTATTGAAGTCAATGGAAGTCTTGCCATTGGCTTACCTGGGAATAGCATTTCACCTATACAATTTCATTTTTAAGTCAGGCATTGTATAAGTTAATGTTAATGTAGTAGTTTCAGTGTTTTAAGAAGTCATTGTAAGAAAAATCACCCTAGAAAAACATGACTAGTGAAATGCAAATCTCAAAAAACATGGTTAACTTTCAAGAACTTGCAAAGATTCAGGCCCGTTTTTATTTTATTCAAACAGTTTTACCATCAATAGATCTTGCAGTGTTTTGTCCAAAGAACCAACCCCTTTAATTTCAGATGTTGTAATTACTCTTTACACATCCAATTGTAGGTAATGAGTAATGACATGCCTCAAACATCAAGGGATTAACTCTTTAACATTTCACATCCCTGGTTTTTACTATCACAAAACTAAATACAAGTATTATTCCTTGCCACAATTCAGAAGAATGGAAATTGTTATTACATTTGCTTTCATTGATCTTGCAGGTTGCAGAGGCTACAAAAGTCCACTGAAGTGACTTTTCAGAGCAGTGATTAAAACCTTTTGAAATATATTTCGCAACTTACACATGCTGAGAGATCCCAGCCTCCACATAGCTCTGATATGATAAAAATTGAGCGGTTTCTATTTTAACAGAATCTCTCCCTCCAGGTCAAATATTATAAGGTTGTGCTTCATCTCTTTAGCACATTGTGCTTCAGATCCACCAGAATACCATGTATTATCTATCTACTATCACCATATAGTACAATTAATCATTTTAAACAATTTTTTTAGATATTCAAAATGTCAGATCTGCCTTCTAAATACTTTAGTGTAAATGGCTTTTCCAGGCCAAATCAGGAATTACTTGGCTTAGCATGGAAAAGAAATTTATAATCTAGGTATTTTGATTATTGTATTTAGAAAATACAGATTGAACCTCTCTAGTTTGGCACTCTCTGGTCTGGCATGATTTTAATTAGCTGAATGGCCACTTAACATAGGTTTAATTAGCTGGATGGCCAAGTTTCCTGTGGTCCCATAAAGTTTGTGTACAAACACCAGTCCTGCTCTCAGTGCTCTGTGCTGTGATTTAGCTCTAATTTACTCCTAAATGTCTTCTAAGATCCCAGTAAAAAGTGCACGTATTGGTAATGCTGCTACACAATACTGACCTCCCATGGTTCAGCAAATTCTCTAGTTCAGCACCAGTCAGGGTGCTAGAGAGGTTCAACCTGTAATAAGCATACCTTTGGCATTCTGATATAAACTAGCACTGACCTCTTGCCAAAGGTGAAAGTAAGCTGGAGTGCAGGGTGCACCACTAAGAGACTGGCCCGCAACGGGCAGGATTCCGGATGCTACCTGCACCGTGGGTAGCATGGCCACAGTGCATACAGGCTCCAGCCTCTCTGCTCAGGCAGCACAGTCCCCAGTGCCCTGGCCAATCCCGGGGCCCCGGCCAAATCTGGTCCCTGCCCTGAGTTCTCCACACACGCCTCCAGTCCCCTGCTCTGAATGCCTCCACAACCTCCTGCCCTGACTCCTGCACCCCTCACAACCCAATCCTCTGTGCAGACTTCTGCACCCCTCCCCATGCCCCCAGTCCTCTGCTTTGAGCCCCCCACATGCCATCCCACACATACATTTCTTACAGATACTGTCATATTCCAACCCCCTTCCCTAGTCCCCCCAAGGGGAGGTTACAATAAGACAGTACTTATAAGAAATTTAAGTTATTTTCATCCCTGCCCTTCTCTTATATGGGCCTTACCTGAAGACAACAGTTTGTGAGTGCGTAAGAAACTGATTGCCAGACGCATTATGGATGCCTTGTCCAGATGCGAACTAACATTGTGGGGCAAGGGCAGTTCATGGGCTAATTCATAGAATACTTCAGTCTCCTTGCTTCTTCTGCACCTTGCTGCATCTCTGGATTTCTCCTTCCTCCTTTCTGAGCTGCTCCTATAAGTAAGCAAAAAAGACAGCTCCTGAGAAGAAATTCATATCTTAAGAGAGATATTAATGATAAAGAATATAATCTTCTCAGAAGTGAGTCACCTGAGACATTTGGCTTAAAATAATAGATATGATTAGCATTTTGATTCTTTATAAGAGCCCTTGGAAAGTGACAACCACAATAAAAAAAAATTTAAATTTTATTCAGGTTAACATTTGGTCCTAGTGAATTCCCACTGACTTCAAATGGAAGCAAAACATGGCCTTTAGTGATCAGACTTAAAAGATACAGAAAATCAGAGGTGCTGCTATCATTCTATTTAAATTTGATTAATTAAAATACTTTATTTTCTGGAAGGTTTAAAATTGTTTGAATTTTTCAAACAAGTTGAATTCAAGTATTTGCAATGGCTTAGGAAACATAAATATCCTTTATAGCACCTTGTAAAGAAACTGACATTCTGACCCCATTTAAGTCAATGACAAACCTCCTAATGTTTTCACGAGGGTAAGGATTACAGCCACAAACTTTTAATTTCCATAACTGCATGAAATAAAGTATATAGTGATACTATTATCATGGAAAGCTGTTCAGTTAATTCTGCCTTCAGTGCAAGGAACTTCTACAGTGCTGTCATATGGAATGGATATTAAAGAAAAACACACCTTAATAATGTTAATTTTACTACTGACCACAGATGTCTCACAAAGGATCCTATCCTGCCAGGAACAAAGCGCAAAGCGCAGTGCACAAGGGTGATGGGTGCACAGCACATGTTTTACAGTTGGAGTTATTTCAGAGACTGTAGCACTATTCCTAGATAAAGTGAGTTGCAAAGGCCATTCCTTGCATTTCAGTGAAAGGAAGCAGGGGTCTACCAAGCTGTGTTGATCTACTCAAAATGTTCCAGTTTTAAATCTGATGGTACACATAAAAAAAAATCCTTTCTTTTCATAGGAAAAGAGAGTGACCATAAAATATAGTAAACAGAAAACTATGGTACCGTGAAATAAAGCCAAATCTTGACAAAATATGTTTTAGTAAAAAGTTGTCTTCTCTCTCCCTTTTGTTCCTCCAGTGAAATAAAGACAACCAATAGAACCAGTCTCCACCACATTCCAAGGAGAACAAAAATAATGACAGTCAAAGGTATTTTACGAGGGGGAGTGGACAAAATTAATCCACCAGGAAGCACAATACTAAATTTAAAGAAGCAATAAACATAAGCACATTTGTTACAAGCTTAGGGTGGGCTAGTCTGTTGAGAGAAAACTTCATTAATTCCTATGCAGTAATTTAAAAATAGTCTGGAAAGGATGAGAGATTTATTAGTAAATGTTGATACAATTAAACCAAAATTATCCATCAGAATTATTTTTTTTAAATCAAATTCTGGCAAGCCTATTTATAAAATGTATTTATACCATAGAACACAGGGTACATCTACCCCAAAAGGAAATAAAAAATGAAAAGGTGTTTAAAAATCTTCAGTTAATATAAATCAGTGTAGTTCCATTGACTTGAGTAGAATTTCATCAGTTTACAACAGCTAATGGCTTTGCATACACCCTCTGGATTTTACAGTATCTAGTGAAATCTATTGCTCCATTTTCCTGGTCAGAAAAGTATAACAGCAGTCATTTTAAAAGGCCTGGCTTGGATGAGCACAGAATGTGACATGTAAATGATCAGCCTCTTGGTTTCAGAAGCCGTAATTTTTTAGCATGTAATGTCACCCAAGCAGGCTCTCATTTTGAGGGTAAGAGCTAAGATGTGTGTGACCTAGAGGCAGATTATAGCATATTTGAGTGGGAGGGGCTGGTGGATGGACAGGCTGGACACATGCTTGCCAACAGGGGAAATCACAGATGGCTTTGTCATCTTGGCTACAGTAGGGCAGGCAGGCAGGCAGGCTCCATGCCCTGCTCCTGGAAGCAGCCACCATGTCTGCCTCATAGGCAAAGGGACAGCCAGGGGGGCTCTGTACGCTGCCTCTGCTTGCTGCTGCCCCAAGCACCAGCTCTCATTGCCCCCAGGGCACTCCTCCACCACAGAGTCAGAGGGACATACCACTGCTTCCCAGGAGCCAGGCAGACTTCCTTCCACCTGAGGTCAGTGCTACCCAGAGCATGCACCCCAAACCTCTTCCCACTCCCCAAACACCTACCCCAGCTCCCTCCTGCACCCCAAACTCCTCATCCCCAGCCTCATCCCAAAGCCCTACACCCCCGGAGCCCCTCCCACAACCTGAATACTTCATTTCTGGCACCCCACCCCAAAGCCCACAGCGCCTCCCAAACTCCAACCCTTTTGCCCCAGCCTGGAGTCCCCTCCTGCACTTCAAACCTTGCCCCAGCTACATCCCAGAGCCTGCACCCCAACCACAGCTCTCACCCCCTCCTGCATCCCAACCAGCTGCTCCTGCCCAGAACTCCCTCCCACACTCCAAATCCCTACCCCCATCCCAGAGCTTCTTCCTGAACTCCAAGCCCCTCTTCCCTGGCCCCACCCCACAGCCCACACTCCTGGCCTGTACTCCCAGGCTACATCTAGACTACAAGCCTCTTTCAAAAAAGTTTCTTTCGAAAGAGAGCGTCTAGACAGCAACCAGTATTTTAAAAAAAGAGAGCCGCTTTTTTGAAAGAGCACCCAGACAGTCTAGATGCTCTCTTTCGAAAAAGCACTGTTTGTGTTCAATAACGCCATTTTTAGAAAGAGCACTTTCGAAAAAAGCTGTTATTCCTCGTAAAATGAGGTTTTCTACAGTCAAAAAAACTGCCGCGTTCTTTCAATTTAATTTCGAAAGAAAACAGCAGCAGTCTAGACGCAGGTGAAGTTTTTTTTGAAAAAAAGGCCACTTTTTTCAAAAAAACCCTTGTAGTCTAGACACACTCCTAGCTGGAGCAGGGCTTTGGAGAAGAGGCAGGAACAGGGACTCAGAGGCTATGTCTACACGATAGCCTCTTGCGCAAAGAATATACAAATGAGGCCAAGTGTGGAATATTGCCACACCTCATTTGCATAATAAATGAGGCTCCTTTTTGTGCAAAAGCCTCCTCTTGCGCAAGAGCCGTTCTTCCGCATTTTTTTCAGGAAGAACGGCTCTTGCACAAAAGCCTGTTGTGCAAAAACGGAGCCTCATTAATTATGCAAATGAGGTGTGGCGATATTCCATGGTTCACCTCATTGGCATATTTTTTGCACAAAACAGGCGCAGTCTAGACATAGCCAGAGTGTTTGGTTTTCTGCATTTAGAAAGTTGGCAACAGTAGTCTCGATGGCTGAGGTTGCAAATGTGTCCTGATGGGTATGTCACCAGAGTAAGAAGTCTTAGAAATGTATCTTTTAATCCTGTAATATATTCTAAAATTTTGGCAGAGATGTATTATGAGAGTTATCTATGAGATGCTCAAACATGGAAATTGTAGTTGCATAGAAATTTGATAGTTCCTTCAAAGAGCCTGCTTAGGTGAGTAAAAGTCACAAGAGGATACTGATTTTTTTTTTTTACTTCACTTCAGTTGTAGTTTATGTTTCATGGGACTATGGTAATTTAGCAAAGACAAAGTTAATTGGAATAGCATCTTAGCTTTAGGACAGGGTGCACAGTTAAATAAATATAAAAGAAATTAAAAAAAATTAAAATCAACACAGCTCAATAAAATAAATACAGATTTTTTTTAGATGGAAAAGATAACCTGTCTCCCAAAATCAAGTATAGTTTGAAAATCAGAACCCATAAAACAAAATTCAAATAAGGGTTGGAAATAAATTTGTTCATTTAGGGCGGAAGGAATCTACCTTTCACATACTATTTTCTGGCCTTTGTGACTGGCCTGGCAAGTAGGGGACAGCCCATACAACAGAAACATTTTCCGTACACAACAAATATATTAGTTTTTGAGCTGGTATAGCAGAAGACATATGAGACAAGAATTAGATTGAAAGAAATGTAATAGTGATCTAATAAATAAGAGTCAGATTATTTGGGCAAATAAAGTCCCTCCTCCCAGATTTCTGCACCACTTGTGTGCAGGAGAGTCAGTTTACCTCCTTTGTTCTCCTTCTCTGGGTCACAAGAAAAGCAGAACCATGTGGGTATTTTTACACCAAAGTTTTCCCAGGGAAATATGTTTTTTAAATGCCATTTCTATCTAAAGCAAACCTATGCTTTGCCCAAAACGACTGATTTATAGGAGCAAGTCCACCAGTCGAATAAAGATTACAAATAGAACAAAAACAAAACAGAAAACCCCTTGCTGCAATATTTATGAGAATTTCCTATTGTATATTGGAGAATGTAACTCAAACCACAAATGTTCCATTCTGAATGCAGAGACCAAGATTTTCAAATTGGTTTCTAAATTAAACAAAACACCCAAGAATGTAGGAAGTAGAGTCCCTACTAAAAAATCTCCTTTCATTTCAATTCTGAACTAAGCACATACAAAGGACAAGCCATTTGACTTTTACAAATTAAAGACTGGTTATCTCTTGATGCCATTCAAACCACAAAGAAAACTATTTAGTTTTGTCAGGCTCACTAAATGTAATATACAAATGTGGCTGAAGCAAACTGATTTCATTAACTGTGGTTGCCCAAGATTTTTAATACCTTATGGTGTCCGTAGATTGTCATTGGTTCAAACTGTATTACATTATCCTTCTACAATGCTTTTGATCAGTCATTATTTTTGCAACTTACATTTGTTAAAAGTTATTACACACTGCACCCATAGATCTTTATATTCTGAGAATCCTGCAGAAAAGCAGTCTCTCTACCTTTCAAAGAATTAATTTGCTCAACCATTGTTGATAGATAGGTAGATAGAGAAATCTGTATGCAAGCACTTCTGCTTGAATCCCCTCCCCCCTTCCCTTCCTGGTCACCTCCTGAATAACTGTTTTCTTCTTTCCTCTTTCTAACACAGCACACTGAACCTGCAGCGTTACTGCAACCAGACCTTCAACATACACAGATGCGGGTGCAACACAAGCCACAACACAGAGAATCTCAATAGCAAGACAAAGCTCTATCTAACCTTTATCTGCCTACCAAGGACAACTCTTCCAAAGAATGTCAATCAATGCTTGGTCCGCATGACTGTGAGGTTTCAAAAAATTACTTCTGCACATTTGTTTGGGGTTCCCTCCCCTCCCAAGAAACATACTGCACAGGCAACAGCAGTCAGGCATAACAGAGACCTCACTAATATGTGGTGTTTTCATTGTTTTCCTTTGCACATTGGAGGCCAAAGCTGGCTGCAGCTACACCTACTGACTTCAGTGAAGGAGCATTTTACCTAGTTCCATGGTTTGATTTGCCCATGTCAGGAGAATGAAAGCATAACCATTCAACAACTGGGTTGTACTGTGCCATGAATGAGCACTAACATTGAATCTTATTCCTACCTCACTGTGGTAAAAGGACGGATCAGAGAGAAGGCAGAGCTTGACAAATGTCTGAACCACTCCCTTGCAGCAAATTTTAGTAAGGCTAACACCCATTTTTGTGGTGAAAAAGAAAGCGCTGTTTGGCCCGAGTGCATGACATTCCCTGGAGAAAGTGACTCAAAAAGCCTGGTTCTAGCTCACCCAGAGGGGCTGACAGAATTACTGAGCCCCTGGGCAAGGTGCGTGGGGGAGTGGCCTCACAATCCTGGAAGGAGCGGGGCCTTGGGCAAAAAAGTCATGGCTAGGAGCAGCCAGCCCTCAGCACTACCTGGACCACACAATACCCCCCCAGCCAGGCCTTAGCACCACCTAGACTGTGCTGCTTGCGGATCTGGCAGCAATCTGAGCTACTGCAGTGGTGGCCCGGAGCTCCAAATCCTTCTGAATTGCCAGTCCTTGGGGCAGCTGCCCCTTCGCCCCCCAGCCTGAGCTCACCCAAACCTCTGTAGAACTTTCAAGGGACACACACCTCCAACACACAAACACAGAGCTAACCAGACACTAAGGGCCTGCTATGAATCACCTCAAAGCTAGGGTTGCCAATTTTCTACTTACACAAAACTGAATACCTCTGCCCCTCTCCTACCCCATCTATCCTCTGTTACCATGCCCTCTGCCAGGCCTCTTCTCTGAGGCCCTACCCCCTGCTCACTCCATTCCCCCTTCCCTCATTTACTCGCTCTCCCCACCCTCATTTGTTTGCTCATTTGCATCAGGCTGAGGGTTGGGTGCAGGGGTTGTAAGGGCTGTGGCTGGAAATGCCTTCTCTGATGTAGGGCTGGAGATGAGGGAATAGGTGTGCATGAGGGTGCTCTAGGCTAGGATTGAGGGGTTTGGAAGGCAGGAGCAGAACCATGGGTGAGGCAGAGGGTTGGGGTATAAGCAGGAGTTAGGAATGCAGGCTCTGGGCACTGCTTATCTCAAGCAGCTCCTGGAAGCAGTGGTGTGTCCTCCCTGCGGCTCCTAGGTGCAGGTGCAGACAGGTGGTTCTGTGCGCTGCCCCATCTGCAAGCACTGCCCCTGCAGCTATGATTCCCAGCCAGTGGAAGCCAGAGAGCTGGCACTGGGGGTGGCATCAGTGTGCAAAGCCCCCCTAGCTGTCCCTATGGCTAGGCTTGCATCCTAGTAAAAAACAGTTAATTCTGCAGAAAGTTATAACTCCGTAATACAATTAGACTTTGTTGTTCTAGAGCTCTAAAGTTTCATGGCCTTTTCCATCAGTACCCAAAGAGCTGAGATAAGTTGCTATGGAAGTTAATGCAACATCTACTGTGCTGTGAATTTATGAAATGTTTAGAATTACATAGCTTCACACTGGCTTACCTTAGTTTACTTAATTAGTTTTGTATCTCTGGACTTTGAAACTGCTGTGTAAGTAAACCTCTTGATCTTATCAAATAAACAGGCATATTACTCTATATTGCAAGGCTCATTGTTAAGCTCTTGTAGTTCAGACACTATTAAATATCAAGAATCCACAGTTTATAAAACTGTCGCACAAAATATTTACACAGGTTGAATCTCTCTAAACTGGGTCTCTCTGATCCAACAATATACATGGTCTGGCAGGCTGTTGTGGCAGGGATTGCTGGGCCACCATCCCTGGGTCGGCCATGGCAGGGAACCCCAGCGGCAGGACTGTGAGCTGCTGCAGCCAGGCTGGTGGGGCCATCCTAGTACCATAGCAAGGTGCTGGCAGGCAGCACAGGACCGGTGGCAGGGGGGGCAGCCAGTTCACTTTCTGATTCTACAGTAACTCAATGCTGCAGTGTTTGGGTCCAGATCCAGAGACAAATATTTATGTGGCTGTCTTTCTCATTCTGTTTTTAAACTTCATTGAAATATGGAGTTTGTAACAACTTTATCCATCTTATGTTCAAAAATAACCTTCATTCTGGACATCACAGAGTTCAGGTGTCCCTTTAAATTAAGAAAATCTGCATGATAAACAGCAGATGACACACTCATCTGGAACAAAGGCAAAAAATACAGATGTTTGAGAATAACTCCTGTAGATAAGATTGTCCCAGGCAAAACCAAGGTAGGACTTTTTCAGAGGTGGCCAAATAGTGGCACATGAATTGAATGTGGCTCTTTGCAGTTAAAGAGTGGCTTGCAGTTCCCTCCATTCTTTGCCTACCAGGCTGGTGGTGGGGGAAAACTCGGGGCTTCTGCCCAGTAGGGGAGTGGTGGCGCTAGCAGCTTCTGTTAGAGATGACTGATGCCTGCTATGAGAGGGGCTCAATTTAAAGGTTTGTCTCCCCCAAAAGCCTGAGTCATGCCCCCACCAGCCATGTCCGTCTCTTACCTTCAGCAGCCCCTCCTATAAGTGTTCAGGTATTAGCTCCCTGTGGGAGAGGCAGTGGCAAACAGTTGGGAGCTGCAAGGAGGGGCCACTGCTTTAGCTCTGTGGGGATCAGCAAAAACAGTGACTCTCTCAGGAGCTGCTGCTTCTCCTTACTTCTGCATCTCCCAGCTTGCCAGCTCCAGCAGGTGCCAGGCAGAGATGGCACCTGGCTGCACCATCTGACTGAGTGGAGCCAGCAAACTCTGGCAAACATTGCAAGAGGGAGTCAATGATCCCCTATAGTCCCCTCCCCTCCACCTCTGGTGTCTGCCCAGCAGGGATAGGGATTTGGGGGCTTCAGCCTCATTTGAGGCACATGTGAGCCCTCATGGCTTCAGTAGGAGTAGGACTGAAGCTGAAGCCTCAGCAAATGCCTCCCAGCAGGGCTAGAGCCACGAGTCCCTCCCTCCCCACTGGCTGGAGCTCTGGAAGATGTGCCCTGGCCCTTGCACTTCTGAAGACTGTCATATGCGGTGCAGAACCTCAGTAAGTTTGGCCACTCCTATTCTAAAGGCTGAAGCAAACTCAAGTGCCCAAATTCAGCTTAGTCATAAATGACCAAATTTAAATTATATGCCAGGTGTTAAATGGTTTGAAATCAAGCGTATGCATAGATAAGTGGTTCGGTGGCGTAACTTGCAATGATTTGGCATCCAGTGGGTGTGCAAAAAAAGTGCAAGGTCCATACCCAAAGGGGGTTAATTAGCATATGGAAAGAATGGAAGTTTGGGTATAGCAAGAAAAGTCACTAATAGGAGGGTGAAAGAGAAATGAGTATATATTAACTTATGTCCTTTTTTAAGGTTGCTTCTTCCTGCTGTGCCTTGACACTCTGCCCCTTTAACTGCTACATTAATTTTGCACACCCAAGAAAAATCAGCCATTTTTCTAATTCATTTGTATGCCCAAAGTTTAATTTAAAACAAGATTTCCATGGAGATGATCCTGCCTATAGTAGGTCTGGCCTTTGGTGTCTTTATGTAAGTAGGCATGGGAGTGAATATGAACTGAATTTGAATTTGAGAAACACATGAAGTCTTGGGTAGGAAGCAGAGGTCAAAACATGCTGTCGCTATGCTTTTTTCAGCTAGCTGTAATCATAAGGCTTTCTAAAAGGTGCCTAGCACCCCAGTTTGGGACAATGCAATTTGAACTTGTGGAAAAAGGAGAAATAAGCCTTCTGGAGAGGATAGTTGGGAACACGCCAAATAAACTTAAGCACTTTTATAATACATTAAGTATAGTCACCATTACAATCTTTATGAACCAGACTAGCACAACATAAGTTAAGTGCTCTTCCACGGCTGCGCTGATTTCAAAATGAACAGCTCAACTGTGGGGAGTCAGATTTGTAATCTTTCGCACAGTTTTAAATTGCAGAAGGGATAGAACCTCTCATGTGTGAAGCACTAATATGTTATTACACCTGTAATTGAGTGTAATTTTAAATGAAAATACCTGGCAAGTATTTCTGAAAGAAGTTCCCACAAACAAAAAGTATAACACCACCTACTTTTTAAAAGTTTACAGTCCTGACATCTTATTTTTTATGCAGCTATGCAGATACATCTCATTACATCAAAAACTGAAGGCATAACAAACGATATAAAAAGGATTTAAAGGCACTTTTGATCATGGCCTTTAGCTACAGGAGCAGTCAATTACTTTAATATCTATATTCATAGTATGTTGCCACATTCTGATAATTTGGATATACACTCTAACAATAACCAAAATAATGTCAATACAAATCTATTTTATTCATGTGGTATAACTTGAAATACAAATAGTTAAAGTTAGAATTTTAGCAACTGCAAATTCAGACCTGAATTCTTCTTTATACTTGGGTTGCAGTATATAACTGATACAAAGAGAACTGAGCCAGTATAACTGCTCTCAGGAGAATTGCTCCAACACTGGGGCAAACTCCAGTGGTGTAATCTTGGATCCTATGACACCTCCACTCTCTGTGGCCAGAATATGGGGTATGGCTACTGGTAAATGGGATATGACTAGGGCTTCACAGAATCATAGGGTTGGAAGAAACCTCAGGAGGTCATCGAGTCCAAGCCCTGGCTAAAAGCATTCCCAACTAAATCATCCCAGCCAGGGCTCTGTCAAGCCATGACTTAAAAACCTCTAGGGATGGAGATTCTACCACCTCCCTAGGTAACCCATTCCAGTGCTTCACCACTCTCCTAGTGAAATAGTTTTTCCTAATATCCAACCTAGACCTCCCCCACTGCAACTTGAGACCATTGTTCCTCATTCTGTCCTTTGTCATCACTGAAAACAGCCTCTCTCGATCCTCTTTGGAACCTCCCTTCAGGTAGCTGAAGACTGCAATCAAATCCCCCCTCACTCTTCTCTTCTGAAGACTAAATAAGCCTAAATCCATCAGCCTTTCCTCGTAAGACATGTGCTCCAGTCCCCTAATCATTTTGGTTGCCCTCTGCTGGACCCTCTCCAATTCGTCCACATCCTTCCATCCTAACGGGGAACCCAGAATTAGATGCAATATTCCAAATGTGACTTCACCAATGCCAAATGAAGGGGAATAATCACTTCCCTAGATCTGCTGGTAATACTCCTACTAATGCACTTCAATATGCTGTTAGCCTTCCTGGCTACAAGAGCACATGGTTGACTCATACATAGTTACTTATCTACCATAATCTCTGTACACATCAAGCTCAGCTCAACAAGTATTGTGAAGAAGCTCAGCAAGTATTGTTAAGATCTGCTTTCAGATAAATCAACGATTTACCAAAGCAGAAAACACATACCTAAGATGTGCTTTTTCTCTGGGATAGAAGGAAAGGATGGGGAGAACAAAGTGCAGCCCACAGGCCTGTGTGGCCCAAAAATTGTGCTCTATAGCTCCCAGCCAAAATCATTTTTCAGAGGAAGGCACAGTCCATATTCTGGCATGTGATAGGCCTTCTTAAGCCAAGGTGAAAGCTGGTCAGCTCAAAATGGAGCATTTCATGTTGGGATCCACAGACCTGCAGGTAAATCAGCATGTCACCTTTTAATTCAGACAACTATTTTAAGGCTAAAGGTTAAATTCTGCCATCAGATTACCTCAATGTAAGATTTCTGCATAAACAAATCCAAGGGCAAACTTTTGCCCTAAAGACCACCAGATTTTAAATGCCTGGAAAACATTGCTTCAGTCTGCTCGTGCATTCTGGATGTACACGTCCTACAGTTGGGCAATACCAGCTGAGGTTTGTGGGATCTGTGGTTAAAATCACTAGTACTCCTCTGTAAGTAGGCCCAACTTACAGCCACAATACCAGCTCTTATCTGATACCACTGGCATACAGTTATGTTTAAAATTTCACTCCGGATGTCTTTGTGGAGAGAAACAATCAGAGAGCTACTTGCAGAATGGGTGTGGACCACCAGGGACTAAAAAAAAAAAACAAACCCATTGAAAGAAACAGGTTTCAAAAACACTTGTAAGTCCCCACATCCTGCTGTTTCCACCATAATATCACCACTTCATAAACAATATGGTATCAACAGCCAGTCCTACAAGGTGCTGGTGTCTCCCATTTCACTGTGAGTGAAACCAGCCCCATTGAACTCAATGACAAAACTCTCACTGACTTCAATGAGCCAGGACCTCACCCTGTGACTAGTCCACATAATAGGTGGGACTATTCACAGCATAGAAACAGAGAGGCTGTTCTGGTGGCCAGAAATGTCCCGAGAGTAACTTAAACAGCATATTATCTATATGGTCTGTATTAAAACAGCTTTCCCAGGGTTGCCGGATGGGCTGAAGCATTGTTAAAAATTCTTGCAGTGCTGTCTGCTGTAGCCCAGTCCAACACACCCCAACAGCACCTGTCCCTGTGCCCGGTTTGTCCCCTGTTCTGGGGCTTGAAAGGGGGGGGGTGTCATTCAGAAAAGGCCTTATGGGTATTTTTCCTCCTGAACAGATCGGCTCTTAAGGCCCTTATATAGCATTCCATCCCCCTTTACTTGGGATAAAGAGACTAGAGCAGGGGTGCAGATCTCATCCACAGTGTATCCAGCTAAGCACATTCCACAGATGTTTTCAGGATTAGCACCCTGATTTGTAGTGTGTTTTCTCTGCATGTTGCAGCAGCAGGTAAAACCCTGAACATAAAAGTGAAATGATTGAAAATGAGATTCTATACTATAAAGCACTCGAATTCTGGAAATAAGAATTTGATTATTTCTTCAAATGTTTTAGATTTTCATGGGTACTGATTTCAAATAAATTGTGAAATGAACCCTTGATGAATAATCGAGGATGAACTCGAAAGAAAATAGGATTCCTTTTTCACACACGTCCATTTACTCATATATTCACAAAAGGAAACACAACCATGGTTCTTATTCAGCCTCCTTGTTTCAATGCTCATGTCTCTGTGTGTGTCTGCTGATCTGTCTTTAGACCATGCGATTCCAGTCAGCACAGTTCAACAGGCCGCCCAAAGTCCGATGGGTGGTGCAGTGGGGCTAAGGCAGGCTCCTTGCCTGCCCTGGCTCCACACAGTTCCTGGAAAGCAGGTAACATATCCCTCTAGCTTAGAGGTGGGCAATAATTTTTGATGGGGGGGCCACTCCAAGATTTTGGTGTGGTCAAGGGCCACACTTTTCTATGGAGGGCATGTGGGGTCTGGGATGGAGGTTGGATGCAGAAGGGAATTCAGGGTAGGGAACAGGGTGCAGAAGAAGGTGTGGGGTCTGAGAGAGTTTGGGTGAAGGAGGGGGTTGTGATCTTGGGCAGGAGATTGGGGTGAAGGGTCTGGGAGAGGGCACGGGTGCAGGAGAGGATTCTGGCCTGGGGGAGGGATGTAGGAGTGGGTGCAGGATCTGGGAGAGAATTGTGACCTGGGACATGGGGAGGAAAGTGCAGAGGATTTGGGTAGTGACCTGGGGTATGGGTTTGGGGTGCAGGGTATGGGAGGGGGTATGGGTGCAAGAGAGGATTCTGGCCTGGGGAAGAGTGTCAGAGGGCGTGCAGGGTTTGGGAGTGAGTGGGGTGCAGGACAAGGTGAGGCGCAAGAGGCAGACTCTGGCTGGATGGTGCTTACCTAAGCAGCTCTTGGCCACCAGCACTCTCAAGCAGGCTTCCCTGTCTGGCAGCAGCGCCCCAGCTGGATGTTTCATGTGGCTCTCTGCGCTGCAGTTTCTGGCCAATAAGAGCTGAGAGCTTTTGCTGGGAGGGGGAGTACAGCATGTGAAGCCTCTCCTCTCACCCCCGCAGTGCAGAGAGCTACATGGAACAGTTAGCCACTTTCAGCTGCAGTGGAAGGCTGCGGGCTGGATTAAAAAGCTTAGCTCCTACACACTCTAGTTCCTAGGCCAGGGCTGGGCAAAATATGATCCGCAAGCCGGCTGCGGCCCATCAAGCCACTGGGTCCAGCCCACAAGAGCCTCAGCTGGCTCCCTGCCTGCCCCATCCCTGCTCAACACTCAGTAGAGCTAGCTGCAGGGCTATGTGTGCGTCTCTGAATGCTGAGAGTCAGGGAGAGGGGGAGAGGCTTCTCATGCTGCTCCCACCCCCAGTAGCTCCCATTGGCTGGCTTCCGGCCAATAGCAGCTGCCTGTTTGCACAACAAGCAGCATGTGAAGTGCCTTCCTCATCCCCAACAATCAGCTGATCTGGCACAGCGCGGCAGTCTAGACTCGGATCAGTCGACAAGGGAAGCCTTTGTCGACCGCTCCTGTAAGCCTCGTGAACCCTCATTTCCTCCTGTGCACTGCCTCCACCCCGAGCATCAGCTCCACAGCTCCCATTCACTGTGCTTCCTGGGAGATGCACAGAGCCAGAGAGGCAGGGAGACAATTGGGAGGTAAGCACAGCCCGGCCATAGCCCACACCCCAACCCCTTGCCCAGGCTGGAACTTCCTTCTGCACCCAGATACCCTCCTGAAGCCTGCACCATGCACCCCCTCCTTTGTCCCAGCCTGTAGCACCCACCTGACCCTGAACGTCTTCTCATTTGTGGCCACACTCCAGATCCCTCAGCTGGAACCCTCATTTCCTCCTGCACCCCAACTCCCTGCCCCAGCTTGGTGAAAGTGTATGAGGATGGGGGACAGCAAGTGACAAGAGAGAGGGGGGGATGGCATGAGCAGAGGTGGATCCTTGGTTAAGGGGCAAGTCTGGGGCGTAGCATTGGGGCACCTTTATAGTGAGGAATTCTAATCCAGCAACATCTGTGGTCCAGCATCCCCGAAGATACTCTTGGGCTGGAGCACACCTGGGGAAAAGCTGGGCCCCATCCTCCCAGAGTTTCTGGAATGCTGCAAATAGCTCACTTGTGGCATTCAAGCTCTGGGAAAGAGGAGGAGTGGGGACGGGGGCGGGGCAGGGGACAATTGGGGGAAGAGGCAGAATGGCTGCAGAGCCCTGCAGCTGGGGGGCAGAAGCGTAGCCTTGTAGCTGGTGGTGGGGACCTGGGTGCAGCTTGGCAACCACGGGGCTCGGTGCACTCCTGTGGGTCTGCATGCCTGGCCTCCATAGCTACCCTGCCTCTCCCCCTGAGCACCCTTCACTCATCCCCGCTTGATCAATGCTGGTCCATCTGCTGCCACTATAGCAAAGCCCTGCAGCCAACCAGATTTCCTGGTTCGGGATTGGGTAGGTCCCAAGGGTGCCAAGGCCAGGGAGGTACAACCTGTAATAGTGCTTAGCTCATTACACCGGATTGAGTTGTTTCTCTTTGTTCTTTTCATGAGTTTCTGGAGGGCTGCAAATAGCTCATTTGCAGCATTCAAGCTCTGGGAGGGAGGGGGAGGAGGTAGGGTGGAGGGACAACTGGGGGAAGAGGCAAAGTGGCTGCAGAGCCTTGCAGCCAGGTTCTGCAGCCACTAATAAGATTAGATCACGAATATTCCGGGATCACAATTATAGAAATGTACAAAACTTATTCTGTCATTTAGTCTCTCTCCCGGATGCTGGTGAGAGTCACACAGGCCGTCCTCACTATAAGTCAAAGATACAATTAAAAAACTTGAACTTACAGCAAAACAACTTAAAGCAGGGAATTTTTTTTTCCTCACGGCTGACTTGCACAAATTGGGATTGGTGGATTTTTTTGCACCACTTAAGAGCGGGGAATGGGAGGACTTATAACACATCAGTTCCTATAAGCGTCAATTACTTTACTGCGGAACGGAAGTATACTGGGGCGACTTATAATGGGGCCGCCCTGTAATTTCTAGAATAATAATGTATCCATTCTAACTTTAAATCCCAAATAATGTGGTTTTCTCTACGTCCCTTAAGAATCAGCCTCAAGAAGTATGTCCAGACAACAAACCTAAAATTTCTGTTAATTCCTTCCCATGATTCTTATTTTTTAGGATGAAAGTTTTTCCTGAGCAAAGACTGCTGAACAATTGTGTCTAGGGTCTTTCCATCACACTCTTGTTCCATATGGCTATGGTTTCATATTATATTTCTCTAGTGATCAGTCCCAGTCTAAATTAAACCATCAGAAAACTGAGGGGAAAGTCACTACTGGTCTATCCTTATCTTAGTAGGTACTGATGTGAGATTGAAACAATTCGTCTGCCACCACTTTCTGTTCAGAGAGCAGAAGAAATGCATTCTGTACAGTAGTTTGGGGAGGTATGGGGAAGTAAATGACCACTCAAAGAGAGGAAAACTATGCACATAAGAATATTACCTATCTCAGTGTTTCTCATAGTGCCCATGGCCCCCTCTGAGAAAGCTGCTAATGGGCTGCTCCAGTTTGTTTACTTACCAGCTCTGCAGCCACAGAACCTCACATCTCCTATTGGCTCCAGTTTGCCATTTTCAATCAGACACAAAGTTAGAAACTTGTGTCTCTCTCTGAAGGAATTCTTTTCGGGGGAAAGCCCCTGAAAAAATTATACAGGTAATACATATTGTATCATGTAAAAAAAACAAAAAAAACCCAAGCAAATGTTTCTAATTGTACACTATTCAATTCAGAGGGTCAAATTCTGTTCACACTTACGTCCATGTGTAACTCGCACACCTCTGAGTGTGGTTCACTGTTCCACGTAGTGGCACTTAAACCACGTACAGAGAGAGATAAGAATGAGTCTGCTCTACAGCCTTAGCTGAGCGCTAGCTTGCTTTATAGATCAAGCTATAGAGGCTCATGCACTAAGCTCCAGAGGTCCCAGGTTTAGTTCTGCCTCTTGATGGTACACATGCATACCTACTGAAATCAATCCATAGTAATGAGTATAAACATACAGGTAGAAATAACTTGGTCCATGTTACACAAGTACATGCAATGGTGTTATAGATCAAATAGTGACATCAGAAGCAAAACATTTTAGATCCAACAAAACTGAAATAAGAAGTGGCTATAAGCTCAACATTTGCCAGTTTCCAGGGACAGAACCTATTCTGAGAGTAGGAAAATACAGGGGATGTGTCAGATAACACTGTAAGGTAACTGACAGACTAACTTCATTGACTTCTACTGACATTTCCAGAGGCTCTTCAGTCACCAGAGACTACACTAGGAACTTACATCAGCAGAACTAAGTCTCTCAGGAGCATGAGAAACCCATACCCAAAGAGATAAAGCTAAGTCAACCTATCCCCCCAGTATAAACAGCACTAGGCAGATGGATGAATTCTTGTGACCACCTCTAAGGGAGCTAGACTACCAACACCCAGTGGGAGAATCCCTCCTATCTGTGTAGGTAGTGCCTACACTGAAGCACTACAGCAGCACCACTGTAGCTGTGTAGGTGTAGACATACCCTGAAACGCCACTTTCCCCACTCTCCAGCTCCTGACACCATTGCACCACTTGCCCTTTAGACAGGAGAGACTGCAATCTCCTTTGGAGCTTCTAAAGCCACTCCAATCAACTGATGGCCAGCAGCAGCAGAGCCACTTTACTTTGGCACTTCCTCTCCTCTCTCTCTCTCTCTCTCTCTCTCTCTCCCCTGCAGACCCAGCATGTTGCATACTTGGGTTCCTCTGATACCAGAAACAAACACCTGACTTTACTCAATTCTCTCGCAGAGAGGGAGATGGAAGGTGGAGACACTCCAGCAAGTGACAAGTGTGGGGTAGGGACAAGGCCTGGGAGGGAAGCAGTGGAGAAGGAGTGGGCCTTGGGGTAAGAGGCAGGGTTGAGGGAAGGATATTGTCTTCATCTTCCTCTTCTCCCCCTATCTACCTCCTCCCACCTTTCTGGGCTCCCTCTGCAGTCAGACTGAGTTAGGAGCTGCTGCATGCTGACAAGAAGGTGGCCCTGGTTGAGTAGGAGCTGGTGCAGGTTAAATGACTCAGTGCCTCCCCTGCCATGCAGTAACTGGTGTCAGATCTGTACATCTTTTCAACCTGACTTTCTAGTGGAAAACCAGGCACCTGACTGCCCTACCTGCAGAGGAACATAACAATAGACACATGTACAGACAAAAGACTTTACACGCACCATTGGCCTACTTGTAATTTAAATCCAATTTGAGATCTCTTTAAACCTCCACAATCCTGTAAATGGGCCTTAGTGTAAATAAGAGTCAGGGTCTAAATATGCGCTGTGTGGTTTATTTAGCAGTAACAAATGAAGGCTCAAAATGAAATGGTTGCAAATTATTAACCCCATCTCAGTATTGCATGCAACTGAAACAAATGAAATACAACTCTCCCATCTCTGACAAAATGGTATGACAGCCATGCTGCTCTGTAGAAGGATGGCAACCCTATCTGCAAGGGTAGCAGGAGGGAATCTTTATTGAAACCATGTGAAAATATACAATAAATAACTAAACATGAAATTAATTAGTCAAATAATGCTGTTCTAGACCCTGATCCTACAGTGAGTGACAAATTAATTAACATATACATCATGTTTGAGATGCTGTACAAAATTTAGAATCAAAGGATGGTGGGGAGTGTAGAAATAATGGCCTAGAAGAGCTTCAGCTGGGGTAATTCTGCATATCCATTCCTTTTTGCACTTGGCGGGCAGCCAGCCCTGGTTTCAGATTCTTTCAGTTCTAATCTGCATAACTACCAAGCTTCAAACAGGAAGCCTGAGATCCATACACAGAAAGTTGCACACAATTGCACATCTACACACAGACACAGAAACACACAGGAACTATACATCATCCAGAACAGAAGACTGCTCCAAGAAAAGGACCAATATGTATGGAACTATAGAGACAGTATATGCAGTTTTTCTCTTGGGCCTACTTTCCTTTGGCAGCCATAGTCTTGATAGGAAATCAATATTTATATTATTTCTCTTGTTCTTTGAGAAATTAAATCATCTGGTCTGAATGGTTGTTCCAAAAACTACTGCTCTTCAGAGAAGCAGCAAGGAAAAAAGAAAAATAATAATGTTAGAGGAAGTACATTGTTTTATCATGAGGAGTCTGCGCTGAGGATATACTGGGAAATAACTAGGAAATAACAGCACCACAGCTCCTATTCAAAATGGAAGTGCAAAGGAATTTTCAACTTCATTCATATAAAGAACATATTGTGCATATTGTGAGACAAGCTAAATCCAAAAGTAACATTGCTGGGACTGATGTAATCTTATTGAATTATATTAAAATAATGGCGTAGTTAACTATGGTGTACAGAACAGGCTGCAGCTGCACTTACAAAACACTGTATTTTTTATAGCTTATAAACAGAAACATAATAAAAATCTCTCTTTAGTTGAAGAAATATTTAAGTCCTTCAACACTGGCACATATACCAACAGTGAAAGAGATGGAATTCTGAGTAATCTGATTTTTAGAAAGCTAATTTGCATTATTTAATGTGTTTCAGGAACAATATAAAAATTATCAAACACAGTTAGTCAATTCTACTTAATTTATGCACAAACACCAATTTTCTCAAGAAGCTTAAAATGCAACTCTCACTAAATGAAAAGTTAATTGATAAAACACCTCAGAAAAAATATTAAGAAGTTCCATCCCTGCATTTAATCTATTTTTCATCATTATTATTCTACACGAAAAGCACAAATAATTGTACATTCATCTTTTCTTAAGCATTTTCTCCTTATGTTGCACTTTTATATTGGCTTTTCACACAGAAATTATATAACAATGCATTTTAAGATGATCACCAGAGATTTTAAAGAAACAACAGAAGACTTGATAACAGACCTGGCTATTTACCTGAGGGGTGGGGAACCTAAGGCCCAGGGGCCGCATTGGGCTTTCCTGCATCCAGCCCTGGAGGCTCACGGCTCCCCCTCCCAGCGCTGGGGAGCCCATGCTGACGCTCCAGCCCCCTACCACCTTCCTGTGGGGCTGGAGCACACAAAATCTACTAGCCTGAGCCCCACTAGGTCTGGTATGTGAGGGGAATGTGGGGAGTGTCTTTCTCCTTCTCAGTCGGGGGTCACAACAGTGAGGATTTGGGGTTTTTTTGTTTTATGTTTGCCTCTTACTTGTGTGTGGCCCCTGACTGTGTCAGCAGCCCCCAGCCCCAAAAAAGATTCACTGCTCCTGATCAATCTAAACATTTTCCCAACAATACCTATTTAAAAGAGGTTAAGTATTTAAAGTATTTTCTCATTTTAACAGCCTTTTTCAAACCTCCATAAGAATTCCTGCCAGAAGTGTAAAAAATATAGCACCTTTTATAGTGCATCTAAACACTGAAGAGACTCACAGATTGCCTCAATAAACTGTTCAATTCATATCCTTAAGGGTGGGAAAAATGTTTTGGAAAGCACATTGGCTGAACTTCATCCCTTTGCAAAGGGACAACAAAGCTCAATGCTATTAAATTTTCAATTAAGACCCCAAAACATCACATACATGTGCACAAGCCTTGCGCTAGGGCTCTGTATAGGAATGAATTTCACTCATTATGACCACAGAATGTTTTATTTAAAACAAAAAACAAACAAACAAAACTAGGACACCCTTACTTAGTAACTCTGGGCTAATGACAGCTTTTTTAGAAGAATGAATCACAGAATGTCAGGTCTGTTTAGCAGACACTTTACTTTTCCTCTTGCTTATCAAACCAGAATTTCTCTTTGCCAAAGTTCCTAAAGATTTAGCATTTTCCTTTGTTTTTAGTATACCGGTACTTCACCCCTTTCCATCTTTTTAATGCTCCCAGAAATTGGAGTTGAGGGAAGGGGAATCACAAAGTTTCCTTAAGACAATCAAATATTGCACTGGAACATATGATGGCCCAGTGTCATAAAGTGTCCATATTTGATTCTGGACAAACTCCTAGTCAGTGGGGATTTCCATTCAAATGCTATCATGTCAGTGGGCCAATTTAAAATGATAATTTAAAGGCATGAACTCCAGGTTACATAGAAAAGGACGGCAGGATTACAAACCAGAATGCAATCTGAACTCCAAACAAAGGACAAAAAGAAGATAATACACAAGTGACTTAAAATGGTCTAACCCTATGAAAGAAGAAATATCAATTCATCTTTGAAAATCAGCATGTGTCCACACTGCAAACGTGATGGAGAAGGAAATTCCGTCTCCTTCCTCCACGCATGTGGCTGCAACCACCGACTATTGCTTTAAATTTTGGCATGCTCAGATTTACACCATTCACTCATACTACCGTGGTAACTCTGAAGAAAACATTATTCCCAATAGGAAAGGATAGTAGTGAATCAATCCAGCCCATGTTAGTAGTGACTGAAAAGCCTGTTGTCCTCTGGCCTTCAAAATTCTTTGAAATTGTAATAGCTTTCTTTTTTACTGGGCATCTCCTTGACTTCTAGAACTTTTAGTGCTTTGTGTGTCCTCTCACAAAGTAACCACCACCAGCGCTCCACTGGCTGTCTGGAGAGGCCAAGGGTTGAAATGTCATGAAATATGCACTAGCAGTCCCCTACAGTTCAGGGTGGAGGCACACTGGCAGGGTACACTGGCACTTCCACTGCCCCGGCGGTGCTTTTCCTCTGGATCCCAGTCTCTACAGTCATCCACGTGAAAATCTCACTTGATTTTTCTTGCATGTTTAATTTATAAACTAGTACACCTCTAAAAGACAAAAGCTGGGAGAAAGCTTATTCTTGAAATTAACCTCAGAGTCTGCGTCTAGACTGGCAGGTTTTTCCGCAAAAGCGGCTGCTTTTGCGGAAAAACTTGCCAGCTGGCTACACTGGCCGCTTGAATTTGCACAAGAACAATGATGATCTAATGTATGATTGTCAGTGTTCTTGCGCAAATACTATGCTGCTCCCGTTCGGGAAAAAGCCCTCTTGCGCAAATGTATTTTCGCAAGAGGGCCAGTGTAGACAGCTCAGGACTGTTTTGCGCAAAAAAGCCCCGATGGCGAAAATGGTGATCGGGGCTTTCTTGCGCAAAACCATGTCTAGATTGGCACGGACGCTTTTCCGCAAAAAGTGCTTTTGCGCAAAAGCGACCGTGCCAATCTAGATGCTCTTTTCCGCAAATGCTTTTAACGGAAAAGTTTTTCCAGAAAAGTTTTTGCAGAAAATCATGCCAGTCTAGATGTAGCCAGAATGTATTGCTCACGCCTGCAACCCTAGACACCAGAACAATCAGTCCAAACTGAATACTCATGGTCTCACCCAACAAGGAACAGAAGAAGCAAAAGAGAGCAAAAACAAAATTTGAAACTTAAGCAGGCATTATAATACCGGGGGCCTCTTGTCTGATGGCCAAGTAAGAGAACATGAAAAAATCCAGGTAGGATGGTCAGACTGCTATCCTATAAAGTTCCTTAAAGCAAGCCTCCCCTCTGGGACTCTAGGAAAATGTAACAATCATGGCTGAGTGAGCTCAGATAGCCACATAATACCTTCCACTGAATAGGATTTGGTGCCTTGCTCTGGCTTTACACTAGTGTAACTCCATTGACTTCAGAGGAATTACTCCTAATTCACTAGTGTAAATGGATTTAGAATCAGGAAATTATATTTAACATAAATGGCCTAACCCATCAAATTAGAGTGTTTTTACAAGACTTTTTTTCTTCTCTTGTGCCCTTTCCTTCTCATAAAATAAATAATGTATCAGTCTGTTCCTATAGTCAGACCTTCATAGTTTCTGTATCATAGTTTCAGACAGATCTTCATTGTTTCTGTATCAATTTTGTCCCAGAGGCCAGGACACAGGTTTAAAGAAAGCGGGTACCATCCTTAGCACCATCTTTCTATGGAATTCCCCCAAATAGGGATCTGAAAGACAAGTGGCAAGTTCTAGAAGTCAAGGAGATGCCCAGTAAAAAAGAAAACTATTACAATTTCAAAGAATTTTGAAGGCCAATATATAAAAGATTTGATTGCTCCTATAGGAGAATACATAAACTTGATGCAATAATACTCAATTGGAGACAGAAAAGGACTCCTAGCAAGAGTTGTGAAGGATGATATTTAAGGAATGTAACAAGGAATAACAACTAAAGCCATGTCTCCACTGCGAGATAAGGTCAAATTTATTAAGGTTGGATTTTTAACACTTGATTTTGTAAAGTTGAAGGTGCATCTCCCCACTGGGTGGCTACTGTCAGCTTTGAAAGTGATGCACCATGTAGCTACCCCACAGTTCCTGTGCTCCTTTGCATTCTGGGTTATGCTCCCAGTGCACACTAGGGCCAAAACTGTGTAGCACATGGTTCTGGATACATGCCATCAGTGTTCCATAATGCACTCATCTCCTCTCCCACCCTAATTTAAACCAATGACAAACAGTCTCTTTCCACCCTTTTTTCCCTTGTCTATCCACACAGACACCATAGCAGAATGAGCATGGAACCCATTGTGGATCCTGTTGAGCATCAAAGCATTCTGACAATTGTATTAGCCATGATGAGCTTTTTGCTGGAGTATATCAGAACATATCCACAGTTTTCTGGAATGAGGAAGAATCTTGGAAGGCCTTGAACATATTCTTCTGTGAAGCACTTGGGTTGAGTGACTGGCATTCAGTCCTCTAGACACAGTGGAATGCTGGTTCTGGTGCCATCAGACAAGCACCAAATGTTGAGACCACATAGTTATGCAGCTATGGGACAATCAACAATGGCTGCAAAACTTTTGCATGTGTACGGCCACTTTTATAGAAGTTTGCAAATTGCTTTCCCCTGCCCTAAAGCACAAGAATACCAGAATGAGACCAACTCTGACACAATCCACACATCTTTAGGAACGCCTGTCTCTACAGAAAGCTGCAAGATGGAACTTTTTTCCCAGACCAGAAAACTACCATCTGAGGCTCTGAAATGACTATAGTGGTCCTTGGCGACTTAGCCCATAGCTCATGAAGCTGTACACACGTGGTTTGCACCACAGAAAGGAGCAGTTAAATTACAGCCTAAGCAAGTGCAAAAGGGCAGTAGAATGTGCTTTTGGACATTTAAAAGGAAGGTTCTGCAGTCTATGGACAAGTTGTATCTCAGCGAATGCAACATTCCCATTGTGGTGGCAGCCTGCTGTGTGCTCCATAATATTTGTGACAACAAGAGGAAACGTTATATGGCAGGATGGGAGGGGGGCAAAATACAGCATTTAGCCAGTGATTATGAGCAGCCAGACAACAGGGTTATAAGGGAGCCTGTGCATGAAGCTGTCCTGGGAGGCTGCCATGTGGTTCATAACTCTCCCCTGTACACTGTCAGCACCCTGTACACTGCGCTCTCATCCCCAGCAGCAGCATATTCCTACACGTGCTTAAGCATTCTGTGTCTAACTGGGAAATTGCCTTTGCTCCTTGAACATGTCATCCCTGCTCCATTTTTGCCTGCACATTTGTGCCAGCCAGACAATTGGCAGAGCCGGGGAGTGTGCAGCATGCTTGCTGCTGTTCCTGCTGTAATGGAAAGCAAAAAGCAGACTTTACAGGAGATACATAGAGCATAAAACCTAATCTGTTAGCAAAAAAGAAAAGTCTGTCTAAAGACAAGAGATGTGTTATGTAAGGCCATTGTTATGCTTTTAAGCAGCCACTGTGCAGCATATATACCACAGAGTTGTTAGTGAGCAGCTGGACTTGGTTGGGTGGCAGGCATGGTAGGAGACAGGCTGTAGCTTCAGCCTGTGGTGTAAAGGGGTCTGGACATGGAGGCAGGGCAGTGGCTCGTGTGTCGCCTGTGTGTCTGGCATCTTCCCCATTTGCAGGAGAGAGCAATTTTCCCTTCTCGCAGGACCATGCGGGTGTAGATGTGGCATCAGGGCAAAGGCACCTGTGCATTCAGCAGCCCCCGTTTACCAAGAGACTACAATTTTCCCTTCCCACAGAACTATGCAGGTGGGAGGGGGCCCAGCTCTGGTGGCAGAGCAGAGCAGAGCATGCTTCCTTAGGGATGAGCAAATGCAGTTTAACTGAATAGGCATCAGCTAATAACTTCCTCTGCTTCATCCAGGTTGCCATGTGAGATATTGGTCCTCTCCAAATCACACAGAATGAGAGGGAACAGATGCTGACTGACTGTGACAAAAAACCTGGACCTTATGCTGCAATGCTTTTTGTTGCAATGGTGCCAGACCACTTACTGCTGGTTTAGCGTGGAAAGGTGTCCTACCATGGAGGACAGAATAAGGCCAGCCTCCCCAGAAATCTCGTGAGGAGGATTAATAAGTTCCTTTATGACAGCTTTATGGAGATGTTCAGGAGGATTCCTGCTCCGTCTCCAGATATGTTGACAAGCTGTTCCGGGGACCCACCACTGTGTAGGCAGAGTGGCCGTCACAGATCACACCCAACTGCCTTAACCTGACTGTAGCATGATGAAAAATGTGAACTCACCAGAAGTACCCTGCCTGGGATCAGTGCCTGGCTGTGAGACATCCTGGGAGGAGGGGATTGTCTTTAAAGTTATGAAAAAGTCCTGGCTGTTGGTGACATCGGTTACCCCACTCACCTGCTGAATGCTCTTCTCTTCCTGCTCTTCCTCCTCCACACTATCCTCCATGCTGCTGCCTGAGGCTGCCAAAGGAGTGTTTTGGGAATAATCCATGGACTGACTAGGGAAGCAGGTCGGGTCTCCTCCCCACTCCCCCAAAACTGTATGAAGCTTCTCATAAAAAGCAGCATGTTTGTGGTGATAATCCAGACCATCTGTTTGCCTCCTTTGTCTTCTGGTATGACCGCCTCAGCTCCTTTATTTTCACACAGCACTGCTGGGCAACCCTGGCATATCCTTTCTCCCCCATGCCCTTTGCTATCTTGGCATAGATATCCGCATTCCTTTTGCTGGTTTGTAGTCCTGCAAGAGCAGATTCCCCTCCCCGCACAGCAGTGAAGTCTAGGAAATGAAGGCCACACAGGAAATGAAATTCAAATTTTGCCAGGGCTTCTCCTGTTCAGTTGGAAAGCAGCAGAATTGAAAATCCTGGCCAGAGTGGTGTCCATGGGGTACTGTGGGATATCTCCCAGAAGTAAAAAACTTCAACTTTCCCTGAGCACCATCTGCACTACCATAAAGTTGACCATAAAAGTCCCATTTAGCGTTACTCCTCATGAAAAACAAGAGTACTGAAATTGGCTTTAACGGCCCTTAAAGTCGAAGGAATGGGCTTTGTGGTGTGAACTCAGCATTAGGTCTAATTTCTAAACTTTACATTCATCCTAAACTCCCAGTGTAGACCAGGCCTAACGTTACTGTGCCCTAAACCACACTTTGGCCTGAACCATGGAGACGAGAACTGGAAATGAGATCCCTATTAAACCCCTTCTCAAGGAAGTAGCTAACGCTAGTCAGAAAATAGGGAAGTGAAAGAAATGGGAACATTTTTCAGAAGTGTTTTTGGATTTTTTTTTTTTTATTATTAAGGAACATTGAAAGGGTTTTGAAAATATTGACTTATTCTGACCAGATTTCGAAGTAGAAAAATGGGTGAAAGTGGGAGCACTGTCCATTCTGAGCCCTTTACTTCATACCAGGAAGAGAGTTTTCTACATATATAATGGTGTGACAGAAACAGAAAAACACAATTTTGTTCAGTTACTTGTGGGAAAGATCAAACTGCCTTACTGCTCTAATTTGGCTTTGAAAGGAGTCTAAAGGATTCTGTTCCCTGATACGGAATATTAAAAACTAAACATTAAATTCTGCTATCTCTACCAGGCTGCAAATCAGTACAATGTGACTAGAATGAACTGAGTTTTGTCTTTTCTTATTTTCCAGAGGGTCTTGTAACAAAGTGGTATATGATGAGGGTATACTACTTAAGAACCTGTCCTGGGGATTAAAAAATACAGCCACGAACGATACCTTCCCTCCATGCTGGGTGTTGGTTTCAGTAAACTGGAGTAAATTAACTTCTGCAGAGGCAAAATATCTATGTTCCAAGTGGAAATGTGAATGGTTAATTGGTAAGCCTCACTCTTAACCGGAACCAGTCAGATTCATCCATTAACCGGTGCGGGCTGGGGCTGCTCCAACTCCATGGGGCCCATCACACCCAGGGCCACTTCCAGCCAGCTCCTAGGTTCCTGCCCTGCCCTGCAATAAACCCTGTTGCCAACTCTGTCCACACATCTATACAAGCGACACCATTACAGGATCTAAACCACGTAAGCCACAACATCAGGGGCTCTTACAATTGTACATCCTCTCATGTGATGTATTCCAACAAGTGCCAGCCATGCCCCCCTGCCATTTATATTGGCCAAACTGGACAGTCTCAACGACAAAGGATAAATGGACACAAGTCAGCTATCAGAAATGATAACACAGATAAACCTGAAGGGGAACATTTTAACCTGCCTGGGCACTCATGAATGAATTTAAAAGTAGCCATTCTTCTACAAAGGAATTTCACAAGACAAATGCAAAGAAGAGTGCAGAATTGATCTTCATATGCAAATTTGACACTGCTTCCCTGGTCTTGGACAAAGAAATTAATAGGATGTCCCATATGTTTAACATCTCATTTACCTGGAAAGCTTAGTTTGGGACACTTCCAGACCATTCAATTAGCCTCATTAGCACTAGCACTGCAATTGACAGGTACTTTTTTTTCCTCTCTCCTTTCTCTCCTTTCTTTTTCTGTTATAAATTCTGGGTTCCTGGTTTTTCCACTCCAGCTCATCTGAAGAAGTGGGTTTTGCCCATGAAATATATACTATATATGTTTTTGTTAGTGTCTAAGGTGCCACAGGACTACTTGTTTTCAAAGTTAGGGCATATCTACACAGCAGTATTATTTCAGAATAACTGACATTATTCTGAAATAACATAGTGTGCATGTACAACACCAGTGTTTCTCAACTAGTGGTACGAGTACACTTAGGGGTACTTTAGAGAAGTCTGAGGGGGTACATCAACACAACTGAAATTTGGAAAAAATTGAATTTTTGTTTTAAGTTTTACAGCGCTTTATTATTTTTGTGCTTTTTTTACACCCCAATATTTCATCGCCTGCCCGGCTATGATTAAGTTATTTAAACAAATGTGTTGCAATGATAGAAAAAAAATTCTGTGTGTGAAAACTGTAGGTATTGGGGGGGGTTTAAGTGGTACTTTATAAAAAAAGGTTGAGAAACACTGGTCTACACTACAAGCCTTTATTTTGAAATAATGGCAAGCTAGAGGACTTCTTACTCTGATTCATGGTAACCCTCATTTCACAAGCAGTAAGGGAAGTCAAAGGAAGAGTATTCTTCCTTCAACTTCCTGCTGTGTAGACAGCAACAAAAGCCGAATTAAGCTATTTCAACTTCAGCTACGCAATTGAAGTTGCAAAGCTCAATTTGACTGTAGCCCTGCTGTGTAGATGTACCTTTAGAGACTAACACAGTTTACCCCTCCGAGACTTAGTTTTCAATAATTTTAGCTGAAATTTTTCAGTTTTCAGGTTTTTTGGCAGAAAGTCAGCATGTTTCTATACACAGAAAAAATAAACATTTTCCAGAAGACAATTCTAATTTATATTTTTACACATACACACACACTCTCTCTATAGCTGCTGCTATTCTTATCCATTGTAATCCGGATTTTATTTTTTGACCTTTGTTTCTAAATCCATTTAGATCTTTGGTAACATCCATTCCTCTATAAATAATGTGTCAGTGTATCAGAACAACCACCAACTTATGAAGTTATATAGCTTTAACTTTGTTTTTGGGAAGAAAACCCTAAATCTATTCAGAGATAAAATGAGCCTGTGGAGATAACCTGAGCTTGGGGTGAAAGAAATCTAGTTGCTGACATATCATAGAAACTGTACATTGGCTTCTAATTATAAACAGACAGGGTTGTGTATAAGCTGATTATTCAAGCACAGGTTTAAGCTGCCATGAAAACAGTGTGGTAAGAACAAATCCAAACACAGAGCACACTGTTGGTGCTAAACAAGTAGATAACTGTATCAATTAATCATTAATTGTGATCTGCTATTATTTATTTGCACTCTACTTAAAACAGAGCCAAATGGATTCTATGAAGATGATGTACATGCAAAAAGTGCCAACTTCTCTGAAACAGAGTATCATATGGTATAAATTTTTCTTCAAGTACCCCATTTTTCCCAGGTGAGCTATTATATACTTCAACAGGACAATTCTTAATCATTATACTTAGTTCTTATAAGAGCTGCACATGCCACAGAGAATGCAGATGTAGACGTGAGACAGCATTATGACCTCAAAAATATATTAATAATCACTATTCCTATACAATATATAGCAGTGAACTTCTGAACAATAAATGGCTCAAAAGACCCAGAAATGTATTTTTCACATGCAAGTACAAAAGAAAATGTTTATACATTGAATTCTCTTATGGCATTCCTGGTACTGAAACTCTGCTATGATATTCATGGAAACTAAAGTATTCATTTACAATAAAACATTACAATAATAGCAGAATTCTGCAATAATATGGGAAATCGGACTTCCCTATTTTTTCACCTACATTCCATGGTGCTTATAAGAAACCACGTAATCTTATGTGTGGTACAATATTTGGTATGCTGAACTGCTGTGATTAAATGGGAATCTCAACTTTCATTTTTTAAATGAAAAATTTTAATCCTTGTGATTGCAAAGAACTGCATTAAAAAGTGACCTGAGTGCACCCTAATGGCTCACAAATCAGAAGACAAATTTAAAAAAAAATCACAAATATATAATATTGTAAAAAAACCCTCATGTTTTTAAATGAATGTGATTATTTTGCTATCCCTAAAAGGCACCTCAAACCCTTAACTCATTTTTTTGGGGGGGAGGGGAAACAAAATGAAAATTTACATGCTTCATTTGAATGATTGCTCTGGGATGGTGCTGAGGATACGGGGTTAGGTATGCAGGCTGCCCCAGGGAGGGATGACTACCCCAGCCCTCTCTCACCACAGTAGCATAGGGCCAGATGAGAAACGCTTTATCAGAAGGCACATCCCATTTTCCTGGCACAACCAAACCTTTACCTTGGTTTAAGTTATGGTAAGAGGAAGCTGCATACCAAATTTAGTGGCCCTAGCTCTTACCGTTTAGGAGGAGTTATTGAATAAACAGACATACCGACAGAGACATGCACAGACAGACAAACTCTCTCAAATACATAGTAGATATGCAAGTTTGTACACAGTCACTGAATTTATGCCTCTCCCCACCACACACCTTTAACAACCTGCTAGACTTCTTGCTCTTGAGATCTTGCTTTCATATACCTTTGTATTGTGCCTAACAAAGTGAGGCTCTGTTCCTGATTGAGAATTTTAGGTACTACTGCAATATAATTCTTAAGTAATAAGTAGCAGTAGCACTGTAGAAAGGACAGTCATTCTAAATGACTGTCATAGACAGATCATAAAAAATGTGACAGTGTAACTGTCCTTGACATTTATAAACTGGCAAGCACTGTCCATTAGTTTCCAGGCTGCAAATTCAAAATAGTTTCATATACTGGACACAGAATTTAGCAGTTGTTTCCTCTGCAGATTATCAGAGCTGCAATTAAAAAGAGTATTTTCTACAAACAATTTTGATAAATTAGTCTGTCTGGTTATACTATGAAACAAGACATATAACAGTGCTCCACAGGTAATAATAGTACAACCGATACCATTTTCCTGTCAAAACTAAGGATGTTAACTAATGTGTATTTGTGTAAATGTGTAACTGCTGGATTTTTTAGCAGTTACATGTTTACATGCAGGGGAATAGGTAGGAATGGATGCTCACAGGTGCTCCCACCTGCCCCCTCCCTACTGCCTCTGATAAAGAGGCAGCAGTGTAGGAGGCAGGCGGCTCTGCAGGAGCCAATATTTATGGGGAGCTGGCTTGAAAGACAGCTTCCTGCGTGTACCAGCTCCCATCTGTACTCCCACCCCTTGTGCTGCTGCATCTCTATCAGGTGCTTGTGGGGGGGCAGCTTTTAAACTGGCTCCCCTAGAGCACAGTCTCCCACCTGCCCCCCAGTGCTGCTGCCTCTGTGGGATGCAGCCAAGGGAGAGGCAGGTTGCTCCACAGAGCCAGCACAGGTGGAGAGCCAGCTTAAGCTGAGCATATCTGTGCATATCGGCTCCAGCTTGCTCCCCTCCCCTGCACTGCTGCCTCTGATACAAAGGCGGGGGAGGGGGAGAGAGGGCGTGCATGTAGTCATTACAATTAACCGATAACCCCAGGTGTACATGACTACATGTGGACTTCCCTTGTCAAAAGAGCAATAGTGCCAACTCTAAATGGCTCCCTCAGGACCTGACAAGTCCCAGACAAGGGAGTTTGCCGAACCAGGAAGGTCTGGGAGAGTGAGGCCCTAGCCTCTTCACTGGGCTCCTCTCCCTGGCTACCTTGCACCACTGCTCTCGACCCCGTGGCTGCAGCAGCCTAGCAAGTTCCGCAGCCTTGCAAGTTCCAGCAGCCTCACACGCTCCAATGGTGGCCCTGAAGGCACTCACAGCTCTGCTAGCTATAGGCTCTGCACCCCCCTCCCTCTTATTCTGGTCCCACCAGCTGCAGGCTTCACACCCTCTCTGCCCCATGAACTCCCGCAGCCCCACTGGCTTCCCAGCTCCACCATGGACTCCACTGCCCTGCTGGCCCTGCCAGCTAGCTCTGTTCCCAGCCACCAGCAACCAGTGTGCTGGAGCTCTCTAATCCACCAACAACCGTGGTTCTGCTTGACTATGGACATTGCTGGACCAGAGAGTCCCAGACCACAGAGGTTCAACCTATATTCAAAAGTCATGACTCATGCTCAGCAAAATAATTACATTTATTTAAAAACATGAGGTTTTTTTTACAAGATTATATATTTTATGATTTTTTTTTATTTTGTCTTCTGGTTTGTGAGCCATGAGGGTGCACTCAGGTCACATTTTAATGCATTTCTTTGCAACCACAAGGATTTTAAAGAATGAAAGTTGAAATTCCCATTTAATCACAATAGTTCAGCATACCAAATATTGCACCACACATAAAATCACAAGATTTGACATCATTGCAACAGAGTAAATCATCTCAAGTCCCTTGTGTCAAAACTTCTTGTATCACAACAGACACATTCCTTAAGTAGAATAGCTGGTGTTAATACGAATAATGGTATACTAATTGTATTAAAATCGTCCATGCCCTTTGACAGTAAAATATCATATAAAGATAAAACTACAAAAGGACAATAATAGTACTGAAAGACAGGAAGTTTGCTTTGGGATTTTAGAACAGATAATGTCTTACTTCCCTATGCTTATCCTGAAAAAAGCCTCTACCAAGTAAAAACAGGACAGGAGTGGGCTATAGTCACTCTGAAGAGATTATCTGTTTAAACTGGTAATGGCAAGCTCTGCTGTTTATATTTGTATTATTGTTTTTCTGCAAATTACTTTTATCAGTGATAATTTAGCTTTTTATCTCATTATCTAGCACAGCAGACAAAAGGAAAACAGGTTTGTTTTACTGCAGCTCCAGCACTTATTCTGTCTATTAACATTGACAGATGAAGGCAAATTAAAGCTCTTAGGCCACATTTTCAACACACGTAGCAAGTACTCTGTCTCTAACTAGCTTAGGCTGCACAGAGCACAAACTACACTTTTTAAAAATATATACTTAAAGGGGAAAATCTTTTTTTTTTTCATTTTTCATTTTTAGCTGTCTACTGAGAACTGTTGCATATCATCTAAGCATAAGCAGGGAGCACCAATTTTTGTAATTCTTTGTGAGAAACAGTCATTAGTGATGAGTCATCTGAAGATTAAAAGTTCATTTCCTCCCACTCTCCTTTTCTTTTTTTTCTAAACTAAAACTCTATAAAACCACAAAGAAGGAGTTAGGTTTTATTAACAGATTAGCCATTACATGGAGAAACCTAACTCAAAGATTGTTACATTATATTTATACTTTATTTTACACTTGTTTTAAGCTATGTGGATTTCTAAATCTTGATCCAAAAATTGTATCAGGCAACATTTCCTCTATAAATCTCATATATTTAAATAACCTTGAAAAGGATAAAGCTTGAAATGATCACACACACTTTTGATTTCATTCTATGTAGCTTACTTATAACGCTTTAAAGATTTAAACCTGTAAACCAGTAACTACCTTTTTTAGCTTGTCAAATATAAGGGGCTAGAGTTGGATCTCAGTAACACTGATGCACATATAAAATAACAGAGTTAAATGGCATCATTTCAGATTTACATTTGTGACTGAGATCAGAATCTGACTATTTTGAATATGTTAAAAAGTACTTTTTTCAGTTGAGAGGAGAAATATATTACTTATAAATAATACTTGAAAGAAACTCATTTTTTGAAATTAACAACTGATTAGCAAAATAACTGTTCTACTCAAAAAGATTATCTTTCCCATTAAAGAAACAGCATAGTGACTTTGAATCCCAGCAATTTTAGGGTAAACAGCTATTGTTCTATACATCCACAGAAGCTGATTTATATTGTGTTGAAAACACAGGAAAAAAATGTATACAAGTCATTTTCTCAAGTGCCAAAGCCATTTTCATTTCATGGATGAAATTTCCTCTGACTAAATACTTTACAAATCCATCTCTCTAATGGAATAAAATGTCAAGAATTTGTGATTTGACAATAATTAAGATGTTTTAAGTTACCTTGAAGATCATCTAAGCAGTTACTAAAATGGCTAATCCTTCAATCATATGTGCTGAGGGTAGTTTGCTACTTGTCATATAAAGACTACTAAAACAATTCTCCAGGACAACATATTTTGATCAAACAGATTGTTGACTTTGATGTTGCCAATGTAACCCAAACATAACATTATTCTATCATATAAAGTGCACATAAAGTCAATGATAAATTATTTTAAAAGCAAGACCTACCTAACAGGAAAACCTTTACAAAGAGAGACAAGCAGAATATGGAGTGTTGACCCCATCATTTTTAAACGATGAATTGATACTGAAATATTATAATTAATTGTAATTAAATAATACCAGCACCATTTCATCTTCTAACTGAACTGGTAATTGTTCTCTAAATAAAAATTGTGAAATATTTACACTCGATTAAAGTTATTTAGCTTTAAGTCACTTCCCTACTCATTATTAGAAAACTGATCTATATTTTTGTTTAGGAAAATAAGGCAATTTATTTAGGCAATTTATTTTTGTTTAGGAAAATAAGTGGACATTATCTTAAAAGTTGCTGAAAAGGCATTGAAATCCAGAAAAGTGAGAGAAAGATTTCTTTAGATTCCCCACCAAAAAGCAAACATGAACATTTAATCTTTTCTTACAACAGACTTTGCAGGGTTCTCAAAGTAATAAGAAAAGTGAAATTACAAATGATGTACTGTACACTAGCATTCTTATAAGATGGCCCTTGTTAAGAGAAAAATATGCTATTGAAATATGTTTAATCAGCAGGAGGGTCTAAATCAGGCTCTTATGATTTCCCTTCCTCCCCGTCCCCCATGATCCACTACAAAGTTCAAAGGTCAGAGCTTTCCCAGAGGTTCACTATGCACAGTGCAAATATTATACACTGAAAAGTTCCTGAAGGCTGGGCTCACTTACGTCTCTGGGACTGAACTAGTTAGGCTGAATTTGTCTAAAAAATCTTCAAATTTTCAATTAAAGTTCTTTCAGTTGCACCTATAGGGATTATATTGTTTCCTTTTCATCCTGTAAAAGTGTGAACTCAGGGCACCATTTATGGGGAGCTAGGGAAGGCAGTAGCCCCCTTAAAGTTTGAATCTCAGGATTTCATACTTGTGGTCTTCTTAAAAAGCACATGACCGGCAAGTAGTTCTTAAAGGCAACAGAGGATGAGCTGCTTGCACAGCTTGAATGCCATATGCAGATGTACTTCCCCATCTAAAAAGGAAATATTGGATTTGGAAAAGATACTGAAGCTGACCCAATTAAATGGATAGGCAGCAGATTTAAAGCAAACAAAATAAATTATTTTTTCACAGTCAGCTTGTGGAACTCTATGCCAGAAGATGGTGGAAAGACCCAAACTATAACAAGGTTCCAATAAGAAAAAAATAAGTTCAAGGAGGATAGGTCCTTCAACAGCTACTATCCAGAATGGGCAGGGATGGCGTCCCTAGCTTCTGTTTGCCAGAAGCTAGGAATGGGCGACAGGGGATATGTCATGATGACTGCCTCTTCTGTTTATTTCTTCTGAAGCACCTGGCATTGGCCACTGTTGGACGACAGACTATTGGGCTAGTGGACCATTGGTCTGACTCAGTATGGCTATTCTGATGTTCTCATATAGAACCCAAATATATCTGTCACCTGCTGTAACCCACTAGGCCTCACTCCCCTTCCAAGATAGAGCCCAGGTGTCCTGATAGTGTCTCTTTCTCTCCGCAGACTTAGTAACAAAGTAAATGTCCCTTAAGTGACTTGCCACAAGATGTCAGAATATGTTAATGTTAGAGCTGAGTGGATCTAATATTTCTTTAATTTTATTCCATTTATATAGGAATTAGTTACAGTGCTCCTGTCAACTAATTGCTATATTATCTGCCAAAAAAACCTTGATAGTTTCCCAGTGTCTTAGTAGCCGTTGGAAAGAGGTGATGCATGTGTGAGGGGAAAGAGCGGAAGGGATCCGTCCCTCACAATTTGCTACTTGGCTTGTACTGAGCAGTCTCAGTAACACTGCTGAAGCCTCTGTTCTCACTCTGCTCCCCCATGCTCTTACTCTCTTTCTCACCTCCATCACAGCATGCATTGGTTGCTCCTCCTCCCTTCCCCCGAAATGATGTCTCTGCTGTGAACGTATGGTGAGAGTGTACTGGTTATGTTGCTGTGTGGGTTATGTGGAGCTAGGAGAGTGGTGTGGATTTCTGCAGGAGGCAAATGAGGCTGCCAGGAAGGCTATGTGTATTTAAGGTTATCATGTGGAAGATTGTTTTGATATGTGTTGGGAGAGGGGCTTGTGTTTGAAGATGTGTGTTGATTTGTGTGCATGGTGACTGGTTATACAGATCATAGAATTGTAGACCTGGAAGGAACCTCAGGAGGTCCCTTAGTCCATTCCCCTGTAGTCATGATAGAACTATGCATTATCTCTAACCCCTACCTGACAGGTATAAAAATCTCTAATGATGGAGATTTTATGACCTCCCTAGGCAATTATTTCAGTGATACTATGACAGTTAGGAAGTTTTTCCTAATATCCAGTGTCAGCTACCCTTGCTGCAGTTTAAGACTATTGCTTCTTATCCTATCTTCAGAGGATAAGAAGAACAATTTTCCTTCCACCTCCTTGCAACAGGCTTTTAAGGATGTGAAAATTGTTATGTCCCCTCTTGGTCTACTCTTCTCCAGACAAAACATACCCACTTTTTTCATTCTAGACCTTTAAACATTTTTATTGCTTTTCTCTGAACTTTCTCCAGTTAGTCTACCTTTTTCCTGAAATGGTGCACCTAGAACTGGACACAGTACTCCAGTTCAGGCCTAATTAGCGTGGAGTACAGTGAAAGAATTATTTCTTGTGCTGTCCTTACAATACTCCTACTAATGCAGCCCAGAATGATGTTTGTTTTTATTACAACAGTGTTACACAGTTGATTCATATTTAGCTTGTGATCCACTATGATCCCCAGATCTCTTTCCACTGTACAGTAATTCCTCATTTAAC
>CM057847.1:32861952-32879858 GCA_030068395.1 Apalone spinifera | reverse complement strand
CTTTTATCACTTTGTATGTGTGCAACCGATTGTTACTTCCTAATTGTTCTTATTGAATTCATCCTATTTACGTCAGACGATTTCTCCAATTTGTCCAGATCATTTTGAATATTCACCCTATTCTCCGAAGCACTTGCAACCCTTTCCAGCTTGCTATCATCCATAAACTTTATAGGTGTGTTCTCTATGTCATTATCTTAATCATTGATGAAGTTACTGAACTGAACTGGACCCAGAACTGATCCCTGCCCTTCCAACTTGACTGTGATCCACTGATAACTATTCTCTAGGAAAAGTTTAACAACCAATTACTATATACACCCACCTTACAGTAGCTCATTTTAGGCTGTATTTCCCTAGTTTGTTTATAAGGAGGTCATGTGAGACAGTATCAAACCGTACTGAAGTCAAGATATACCACATTTACCACTGCCCCTGTCCACAGGCCTATTAACTTGTCAAATAAAGTTACTAGGTTGGTTTGTATCTTCTAGGTGTTTGCAAATTGATTGCTTCCTTTTCTCTCTATTATCTTTACGGAAGATGGCTGGTCTATGTGTAATTCACTGCGGGGGGCCTTGTATCCTTTTTTTTATAGACGAGTAATATATTTGCCCTTTTCTAGTTCTCTGGAATCTCTCATCTTCCATGAGTTTTGGAAGATACTTACTAATGGTTCAGCAACCTCCTCAAACAGCTCCTTGAGTATTTTAGGATGCATTTCATCAGTCCCTGAGGACTTGGAAGAACTTGTAACTTATAACTTGTTTTTTCCCTATATTAGGCATTGAGCCTACTTCATTTTCACTGGCAATACTATGTTAGATGTCCAATCGTTACTAAGCTTTTTAGTGAAAACTGAAACAAAAGTCACTCAGCACTCTTGCCATTTCCAGATTTTCTGTTATTGTTCTTCCCCTCCGCCATTAAGTAATGGGCTTACTCTGTCCTTGGTCTTCCTTCCTTTTCCTTCTAATGTATTTGTAAGAATTTTTTTGTTATCTTTTATGTCTCTAGCTAGTTTAATCTCATTTTGGTGTCCTGGCCTTTCTAATTTTGTCCCTACATACTTGTACTACTTGTTTATATTCATTCTTCAGAAATTGACTTAGCTTCCACTTTTTATGGAACTCTTTTTTTAGTCCATCTTAGGTGGGGGTGGGGTAGATGATTTATATGGATAGAAAAATTGTACTTAACTCAAATCCAAAATATTAATGCAAAGCAGACTCATCACATCTAGATTTTCTTATACACACTAGCGCAACAGAGTATTCTAATAGACTGAATGAAGGGCCAACAATCAAACATGCCATAATTTGAAACCCCCTCTCTCTTTTAGGGTTGCCAGATGGTTTCAACAAAAATACCGAACACACTTGACATTACATCACAATCTACATTACATCTTATTTAGAAAATACCAGACATTTATATTTTCTCATTTATATTTTCTCAATTTGTTTACCGAATAGGAAGCTCAAATACAGGACTGTCCGGTTCAAAACCGGACACCTGGCAGCCCTACTCTTAATGCTTTGCTGTGTGGCATTCTTGAATTACTTAGCCTATCTGATTATGTCTATACATCAAATAAAAATACCCATGCTAATTTTAATCTAGCTAGCATGGAGTACTACTACTGCAGTGAAGCTGTGGCAACACCTGACTTCGACTAGCAACCCAAGTACAAGCACACAAGGGACCTTGAGTGTGTATGCTGGTTACAGACTTGCATGGAAATCCATGCTGCCATAGCTTCACTACCATCATTATCCGTGTCAGTAAATTAAAGCTAATGCAGATAAGCCTCCCTGTGCTATAAGTATACCTTCATTTTCTCTGTAGTCATAACCTCTTTAATCATTCTTACAGTGCTGCGTGTTGGAAATACTAATGAGTCAGTATTTATACAGCACTTTGAACATGTAAATATTAAGTATTATTAACCATGGAGGGAGTTACCTGTCCTATTTTCCAGATGTAGTAATAACAGTAACTAGATATAATTCAAGCTTGTGTGGGTATGTCAAGGAATGTGGTACAAAGACAGGATGAAGATACTGTATAGAAAAAATAACTTCTCTAACCTTTGAAAATGCTCAGCTGTAGCCCCTGAAAAACAAATGACCTTAGCTGAAGAATCAGTAGTATAAGTTCAATTTTTTAAAGGGTCTCTAATTTTGGATACACAATTAAACATGCATATGGTTATCACAAGAGTGATGCATCTACAGTTCCTTTTCAGGGAAATCTTGGCCCTATTGAAGTTAGTGGGAGTTGTCATTCAAATAAAGTTCAAATCAACTGAATTATGCTGATATGCAGCAGTTGAACATCTGGTCCAGTGCTCTACAAAGAGTTGTAGAGTTGCACAAAATAACTATCCTATCAAAGAGGTACACATGACCAGAATAAATCTTAATGGGTGATTGTTAAGCAAGTGTTTTAAGGCATTCTAGGAAACAATCATTATAATAAGTTAGGCTCAATCCTCTTATTTCCTCAAAATTTTATTTTAGCTAGCTTGTTACTACAAGCTAATAGTGTAGCTAATTAACCAGTTTTGTTTAAAAAAACCTGTTCCTTTGGATCTTGGGTACAATATTATTCTACATACAGCTACCACTTTAACATAGCTACTAACGTTCCCTTCCCACATTTTTGCACATATTACTTCTGAGAGTTTCAACATACATTCTGTATTCACCCAAACTACATTTTGTCATCAAGCAATAAAAATCAACATGTGAGTCATGGCCTGAAAATGTTGGCTTTGAAATTGAATTGGCCTCATGATTGAAATAATTAAGAAACACAAAGCATTAAATCATGTAAAAGGTTTGCAATCTCGGATTATCTCTAAAATAATTTTTTTGTAAATGTCTTGTCCAACTTTTTCTTGGGCAACCCATCACTAAAGCAGTGTATCTGAAAAAGAATCAAAACATCATCACTGCAGGGAATTCAAGGGAACTGAGGGTCAACTGAACATGATTCTCCAGTACAATGCTGTTACTAAAAGGGAAAATATGATCGTTGTCTGTATTTTTAGGGGACTATTTAGTAGAAGTAGGAAGGCGGTATTATCTCTGCATAAGGCACTAGTGAAATAATTACTGAAATACTGTGTAACACTTCAAAAAGGGTGCTGATATGTTTGAAATAGTTCAGAAAATAGCAACAGTTAGTTGTGATCTGAAAAACAGGTCTTCCACTCAGACTAAAAAGAACCAACAGACCTTATGGTTCACATAAGTGAAGGTGAATTGATCATAGTAGACGATTCTTTAATCGAGCAGAAAAAGACAAATGTCTGAAAGCTAGATAAAGGAAGGCAAAAATAAGGTGTACTTTTTAAAAAGAGAAGTAATTAACAATTAGATCAATTTCTAAAGGAATGTGGTGGATTCTCTACAGCCTTGCTGACAGGAGTATAGGGGGTGTTTGCCCTAGGGCCTGGTGATTCTGAAGACAGAGACCCCAACTGTTTAAATCATCGCTGGAGGCTCTAAGAGCTGGGGGTGGGCAGTGTGGCATGCTCCAGGTGTGCTGAGGACTTGCTGCCATGTGCCCAGCCAAAGGCCCAGCCTCTTCTGGGAGACTGGAGCAGCCCCCTCCACCTTACCCAGGTGCCCAGCATGGCTGTCGGCTCCTGATTCTCTGTCACCTGAAGCCTTTAAGTAATGACTAGAGATCCTCCTAAAATATATGCTACGTTCAAACAGAAGTCCTGGGCTTCTTGAAGAAACAAGTGGATAATGTTCTTTGGCCTGCCAGGTTCTAATGTGGGAGATCAGACCAGAGTATCACAATGATTCCTTCTGGCCTTATCATCTATGTCACTCCAATGATAAATGAAAAGGAAGAGCCCATCAGGTATTTTTGGATGGGAGTGCAAATATTTGCGTTTACAGTAATTTTTAAGATCATTTTATAATTATCTTGAAAACTCTATAAAAATAAAAGGGCAGCAAAAATTATCAAGCCTCATTTAGGGCTGCGTTAGTGCAGCCTTATGCTCCAAAGCACAGCCAGAGAATTTCCCATGCCAAGGCAGCTACAATGCAAGTTGAGCTACTGCAATGACTCTTGAACTCTCCATCTCCTTGTGAAAGGCAGAAGGGGCAGAGTGAATTAGAAGTGGTGACCAGATGGATTCTTTGGAACACATCTGCCTGAGCAGTTCCTTGGAAACATTGGCAATCAGCACCACTTAATCCTCTAACTTCAGTAACTGGGGCACTGGTCTATTGCAACTGGCTTAGTATCAAAGGGGTGAAAAAAGGACTTACAGACATATGCACTCCACACACAGCTGTGTTGGATAAGTCCTATGGGGCTGGAGATTGTGGGTGTACAGTCCAGCTCACACTTTTACAGGGCTACCCACTTCCTGTTCCATCTTCCCCCCCCACACACACACACACTTGTGGGGAGCTCTGTAACAGTGCAGTCCTGGGAAAGGATTGCTGAAGAGGTAGCTGACATGTCCTGGAAGGATAAGACACCAGGAACACACAGTTTGGATCCTGGTTTTTAATATTTCAAAGCCACATGGAAATTCATGCAACTCCGTTTGTCAATCATATAACTACGTTCTATGATTCCTAAAATATACCGTATTTTTGACACAGAATGCTCTTCTAAACAAGAACTTTACAAACATAATCAGCAATAATAGCAACTGACTTTGCATATGATTTTACTATAGTACATAGTATCTCCCTGTTAAATCAGCAATGGAGACATTTCTTTGCAGGTGAATTATTTTATAGTGCCATAAAACTTTCTGATGAACCTGCAATCTTTTTTGCATCTGTTGCAGCTTCTAAAATCAACCATCTCATATGAAAGGTGAAAATTTGCTCTTTCTTTCATAAACACAGTACATTTCTATCCTCAAATAGAATGCTGTTTTTCCATTTCTTGCAGAATATACTTTTCAGAGAGACACATTAAATATTTCACATCTCCTGGAGGAATTGCTTATGAGAATCTGACCAATATCAAATTCACACAAAGGTGTGCACCATCATGCCTTTCACACTCCAAGAACATATAAAAGGGTCAGCCCTGCAAAGTGCTGAATGCCTTCAATTCTTACTCATTCAATGAACTCACCTTCCAGAAACAAATCCAAAAAGCAATCTACAAAAAACGTACTTGATCTTATTGTTTCCAATGTTAACTGTGCTTGAATTAAAAATATTGCCCCCTTAAATATTTCATTGAATTGTCTCAACAATAATGAACAAGCAGGGGCGGGGATGTTTAAGTGGTAGGAAACTTAAGATGAATACAAAGGTTAATCCTGGACAATCACCAAACTTGCAAACATTTGCTCCTTCAAGGTCTTTTTTTCAGCAACCATGATGATTTTTTTCCACTCAAGGAGGGAAGAAGAAAACTTTTAGGGCTCTTCAGGCTATAATCCTGTCTACTCCACTCAAATATTGCCCCTGCTTATCACAAGATGATACTGGCCATGGCTGATATCTCAGCTCTATAATCCTCTGGGGTTAGATGGAGCCAAAGTTATGGTTGTAATAATTCTAGTGCTGTTATAAAAGATTTTTTTTCCTGTGGAGAAACACATATTTGTGGAACAGAAGGAATGACCACACTTGCTAATGGAAAAATGTTTATTTTCCTTTGAAAAGCAAAGTACAGCGACAAAAATAATGGTTTCTTTAGAGCCCCTACTAATCACTAGCCTGTGACTGGAACTGCACACACATAAATAGTAGGTGCATAATGATGGAATTCTGCACATGAAGCATTTAGAGCCAAATTTTGTAATCTGAAAACTAGAGGAGTTTGGTTATTGGTTTCAAAAAAGTCAAGATTCAGCCCCTCGAGAGTAAGGTTAACAGAAAGTTCTATGCCCTACTTATAACTCTATTATTGACTCAACCCAGGCCATAAGAGTTTAACTATTTAAATGGTTAACCAATAAGCATCAACTTTATCGGTTTCTGTTACCTTTAAAAATTCTTCCCTCCTGGCACACTCTGGCTCCTGGCTGCCAACCCTGCTCACGGGGAGCTGGTGCATGCCAGGAGCTAGCTTTTAAGAAGCCCATCATCATGGGGTGGCCCAGCAGAACTCCGGTCCCAGTCACACAGGACAGGAAGGTGGAAGCCCCAGCTGTACCCTGACCCGGGACGGTCCAACTCCGCTCAGGTAGGCCAGCAAGATCCGTCCCTCCCCAGCCATTACAATTTCAGTTGTTTAACTGGTTAAATATTAATTACATCCTAGTCAATAAAGGCCTACATTCTGAACAGGCCTTGTACCTGTACTTGTGTGAAGTTAGAGCCCCAGGGCTAGATTCTACCATGCCGTTACTGGGTCTGTGGTGAGGGATAGAGAAAAGGTGTTTAGATCTTCCTCCTGCTCAGCATAGTTCATATAAGGCTTAAAGAAATTCCAGACTGTGTGCCCATAAAAATTCAGATTTGGCTCCCTCTCTTCTCCTTGGGTGAGTACAGTGCCCTAAAGGGGTGGGAAGGGATGAAGAGAAACAAGAGACATAGATCCACCCATCCCTGTCCTGACCAGCAGCACTCCCCATGGGATGTGTGCATCACTGCATGACCCCTTCAGAAAGGCTGTGCCAAACTGGCACAAATGTGTATTATCTTTATGAGCAAGTCTATAAAGATCACTTGTAAGTAATGGCAAATCTATTTTATATTAAAATTATTAGCAGGCCAGGCTGTAATTCAGCTGAGCTGAGATTGTTATTCAGCAGTCCTAGCTGCTAGGAGTGATTCTGCTAACCCTCAACCAACTGGTGCTGTCCCTGTTCCACAAACAGTCTCACTGAGTGAAATACACACCAGTGTAGAGGGTCCCACAATCTCTGTTCCTCAACTTACATCCCCCCTGAGCCCTATTTTAAGGAACCTAAAGTGATTCCTAGGCATCTTGCAGGCCCTGTGTGCAGGCAAATTTCCCCCAATGCAAGTGAGAATGTTAAAACCAAGCTCTAAAATGTTCTCTCTCTTGCACCTTTGTTAAACTTACATTGGCCTTTACTCTTTGGTACAAAACCCTATTTGATTTAATTTACTTTTTCGTTATGATGTTTAAAGAAGAATGATGGCTGTTTCTGTAAGGTGGGGAAATTGAACTGTGCAAAAATGTGACCATTTCTTTGTTTCCATTATTGGATCTTTGGTTTGGAGTTTCAGCAAGAGCCTGTCCACTTGCATTTCAGGGTTTGATTTGGATCTTTGTGAGGAAAACATGTTTTTTAGTAATCATGTAGCCACAACCATTTTTTAATGGTTACACAGTTACTAAAATAGTCCCCGGAGCCAGAACCAGCAGCTAGTGCGTTTCTGGCTCCTGGTCCCATTCCCAGGAAGCCCCCTGCTACCATGAGCTATTCCGCAGCAGCAGCCCATGTCCACGGGGGGGCCAAGCTCCCCACAGACAGAGGCTGCTTTGGCATCCCACAGAGCAGTCTCTGCGGCAGCCTCCCCCTGCTCTTTTCTCCCCCTCCCTACATGCTGCTGCCTCTGATATAGAGGCAGCAGTGCAGAGGTGGAGGGGAGAGCAGGGGAGGCTGCTGTGGAGCCAGTGCTCATGGGGACCCAGATTCTGTGTATGATGAGAAAAATTTCATCAATATCTGTACTGCTGATGTAACCCACACAGCTGCTGGGTGTGATATACTACCCCATGTAGTGGCACTGAGACCACTTACAGAGGGAAAATAATGAGTCTGCTCTACAGACTTAGATAATAGGCAGCTGGGTTTTAGTTCATGTAATCGAGGCTCATACACTAAGCTCCAGAGGTCCCAGCTTAAATTTTGCCTGCAGATGACTGGGGTCTGGTGGCATCACACTGACACTTAAAAAAATTAAACATACATACTCCCCTTCATCCTGATGGATCCCTACCTGATTATACAGCCTAAGCTGCAGTACTGTGTAACACAAGATGCTTCTCAGTGTATCACAAGTTCTATTTTTATTTGAAATATGCCACTATTTGAAAAACCAACAACTTGGCAAGTGTTTCATTTCACTTACACACATGCCACATATAACAAAATATATGCAATCACAATTGCAATAGAGAATTTGCTTTCACTATGTGTCTGAAAAAGGCTTAATTATGTTGTTTAGCACATTCTGTGCATAGGCTATTTTTGCACATGAAACATGCTTTAATATTTTATGCACCACAGAGTATAGTGGTCCAAATCCTAGAATTCTGAATGAGTTTTCATTTGTCTTTTCACAGACAAAGCTGCCATTTGTTTCAATAGAAGTTTGGCCAAGTTAAAAATTGAGAAAGGACTTCAGCATTGTGAGCAACTAGTGCGTGCGATTAAAAACATCCTGTCTTAGTCAGACTACTCCCCTTTCTCTTATCTTTGAGCACAGGCACCTTAAACATACGTATCTGCCCTTCCATGTCTTTTGGAAGAGAGCAGTATGTCACTATGCCAACAGTTGAGTGACGTATGCTACTACCCCCTTTAAAGATATCTATCATTCCATTTAAACTACTAGACGTGTGGCTCGGAGATCACAGTCCCTTACAAGAATCTGAATAGAATTCAAAGCGGGTATATAAACTCACTTACATAAGTCACAAAGGGTGTTTCCACAAGTCCAAAAGTAGTTTACTCTGTACAGCTACATGCATATCAAAATATGGCACTTAGTCAACTTGTGAAGAAGCCAAGAGATCCGTCTTTTTTAAAACCTCTCCGAAAAAGTTTACAATGCAGAAAAAAACATTCAGAAAGGAAAAAGTTGATATTTGTGCTCTAAAATATGTTCTCATTTTGTATTGAATTTAAAGAAAACTTTGTTTTAGCTGCTTGTGGGCCCCCTTCTCTACTCTGGCTGAACTATGTTCACCCCAAAACTGGAGATGAGAAAGGGCTTTAAACTATTGCCTTGATCCTCTGGACATTCTGGCTTTAGATCCCTTCCAACACTAATGTCTATCTTGTGCTTTCTTCTCACAATCCCAAATTGTTGCTACAGTAAGAGATCAGCTGAGTGAACCTGGCTATATCTTTGTTCCCTTCTTCAGCAGGGGGAGGTGGTGACTATGTCTACACTACAGAGACTATACTAACATGTTCCATCAGTACAGTTATGCCAACATAGCCCTGTTGTATAGATGCAGCCTATATGCACAGAAAAGGTTTTTCTGTCATATAGGCTGCAACCCAGTACTAGGAGCTGCTCCCCAATCTACCCAATCCCATGTATCCACACCCATAGTGAACCTCACCCTCCCACAAACTCATAACTCCTGCCAGCAACGAGTCCCATTTCTACTGATCTTAGATCACCTCAATGCGCCCCAGATGCCCAATTTCCAAACCCACCGGCTCCAACCAGCTGCACCTGCATCCTCACCCCACTGAGCCCTACTCCCCCAGCATCTGGGCCTCCTGCTGAACCCCTCCCACATAGATCCCCCTGTCAAGCTCTATTCTGCCCACACCCAGAGCCCCCACTGAGCCCCAGCCACATTCACATGAGCCCTTTACAGAGTCTCATTACCATAGCACCCAGAAACCCCCAACAAGCCCCTGTGCATTCAGATCGCCCTGCACCCAGATCCCGCACTGAGCTGCCCACACCCAAACTGTCTCCGACAGAACCCACTCAGTGCACACCTGGATCCCCACAACCACCACCTGGTGGGCCTCGCTGAAGGAGCAAGGCCCGAGAGAATTTTTGAGACAGGCCTGGTCTTTGCACTGTGTCAAGGTTGGGTGCAGCCTCACTGCTGAGTCTGTGTCCTGGGGGCTGCAGGGTGATCTCCCACCTCTGTGCAGCCAGCAGCCTGTGCTCCCCAATGCTATGCTTGAACCTCCACATGTATTGGACAAGTAAAATTTGGACAATATTGTGTGCAGGATTTTTAGTTTTTGGCACAGAATGCCCTCAGAAGTCAGTAAGCATTGAGCAGGCCTGAGTCTGCTCCTGAAGGAAGTGCCTGGGTCAGCCAGGTTTATGGATCATTCGTATTGCCTGAGTGGTGCAGTGGGGGTGCTCTGAAGCACTTGGCTCTGCACGCAGCCATCAATAGCACAGAAAAATTACTTTAAAAAGGTAGCAAACCATAGGCTTGCATGGAAACCACTTTAAAATATCATAGCAGATGTGGCCAAAACTAGTGTTGCCAGGTATCCAGTTTTCACCCGGACAGTCCTGTATTTGTGGCCCCGGTCCGGTAAAAAAAACAAAACAGAAAATACCAGACATGTAAAATGTCCGGTATTTTCTATTTTTCTTGGATGAAAGGCTGGCAGGGGAGAGCGGGGATTTAAAGGTGCAGTGACTTTTTTTTTTTAAGTATCTGGCAACCCTAGCCAAAACTGTTGAATAATACTTCTGTTAAGCCTCTGTAACACTTTCCAAAATATTACTGATGACATCAGGACTCTAACCAAAATAGCATGAATCTCTAGTTTGAAATCCTTGCATTCAAAAGATCAGTCATTTTAAATGACTTTAGGTAGATATTCATGAAGAGCTGCCTGGTTCTCATATTAATCTGTAAAATATACATAGTTATTTAAAATTAATATGGCTAACCCAGAGTGCTGCAAGACGTCATCTATAAACAGAGTGCGCTTATCAATGGCAATGATACCATGACAACTGGATAAACTCTGGAGTCCCCACCAACGCACACATTTAGATTGTGCTAATACTTCCTGGCTTAGAAGTCCAAACTCACATGAATGTATGCAGAATCAGGCCTTTAAAATGAACTGGGCAGTGACCAGACCAAGTGCAGTTACACAAGAAGCAAGGAAATATTATGCAAGACCACAGGAAGTTAGAGGAGACAGTATTCTGGGCAGATCTGGCAAGAAGTCTGTGTGAACTTTAGCTAACAAGCAAAGTTCAGTGATTGACGCCAAATTCAGCAGAGAGCATTCCCAATGCTGCAAAGGATAACACTGGAGATGTTTTTGCCAGTGGGCGACACTCCAGGACATCATGTACCTGATGGGACACACAAACTCAGGTTTGTGGGTTTTTTGCTAAGTCTCTGCTTATTTTTAACATTTGAAGAGTATTTTCATTCAATATTTGTTAGAAATAGCAAAAGGCTTGTTTTTATGGCTGTCCCAACAGACCTCTGCTATCTATAAACTTAGCACCAATAAGTGGCATACAAAGGAAACCTTTTGGCAATAACTCCCTTTCTTCACCTCCACGTCTCTCTCTAGCTAGACCAGGGCAGGTCAAAATGCATCCCACCAAACCGCCAGATTGGGCCCATGGATGCACCAGGGAGCCTCTGATAGGCTCCCTGCCTGTCCCCACATGCTGAGAAAAGCGGCTGCTGCGGGCCCTGTTTGAACAGCTGAACATCTGTGAGCCTGGGGGAGGAGGAAGAGGCTTTACACACTGCCGCCGCCCTCAGCACAATCCCATTGGCCAGTTTCCAGCCAATGAAAGCTGTCTGTTGTCAACAGACAGCTTGCAAAGCATCCTTCCCCAGCCTACCCTTAGGCTCATAGCTATTCAAAGATCATGTGGCCCCTGCAGCCTGTGCAGGGGCAGGCCAGACAGAAAGTCTGCCCAAGGAGGCTGCGGGCTGGGAGTCAAGTAGGTAAGTTTCCAAGCCAGAGACTGCCTCTGGCACTCTGATCCTCGGCCCCCCATCCCACATAACCCAAAACCTCTACCCCCTGCACCCATATCCCCTCACAGATCCTGCACTCTAATCCCCTGCCCCAGTCACAACCCAAACCCCTGCACCCAAGAATCCTGCTAAGGTTACAACCCAAAGCTCTGCACCCCCTCCTGCACATTAGTCTCCAGGCCCAGACCACAATGCCCTCCTGCCCTAGGTCACAGCCCAAAACCCTTCACCCCAGTCTTCTGCCCCAGGTCACAACCACTTCCTTCACTCAAACTCCCTCCCAGATGCTACACTCTCTCTTGCACCCCAATCCCTTACCACAAGCTCCCTTCTGCACCCAAACTCCATCCCAGATCCCATACCTCCTCCATTAATATTATGGAAGTGTGTGGCCCTTGATGACTTTCTAAATTCTTGGCATGGCCTCCCAATAAAAATTATTGCCCACCCCTGAGGTATACTTTAAGATTTTCTGCCAAAGTGATACTTGCATCCTTATTTCTCCAGCAATTTAGAAAAGCCATTTCAGGTAGATGTTTCATTGAGGAAAATATAACCCTCTCACCCAATTATACCAAATCCTCCAGCCCTTACTCAGGAAAAACACCAAATGAAGTCCATGTGAGTTTTGCTTAAATAAGGAAAGCAGCATTCAGGCCTAATCCTGCAAATGTTGATTAGCTGATAGTATAATGAAGGAAAAATATTTTCACCTCTGTTAATGGTTTCTCTTTGAAGCCCTGATGACAAAGTGTTTGGGGGGGGGGGGGGAGCTCCACTTTGATTTTTCAAATAAAAAACACTACATTATAAAGCATCACACAGCACAAAACAATTGAGACATGCACAGTCTTAAAATTGTCAAGAGACTCCATTTTATATTTGAAACCAACATCTAAAACCAACACTCTCTCCCTCTGGCAAATACACCATGAAATACAAATAACAGCATCATGAAGAGTGTGGGGAGGAGAAAAGCGTTCTGAGAAATATGTTACTTGAATAGTAGATTTGGATTGCCAAGCTTACTCAAAGTTGGCAAAAAATGTTTCCATCATGATCATGGTAATTATTTAAATAAAGTAAATATCAAACATACACCTATGGATTGCCATATTCCCTGTAGCACACTCATAAAAGGGTCCCATAACCAACTGTTTTTGCAAACTCGATTAGGCCAGCAATATAGGAAAGTGAAAATGGCATTGCTCTCAATGGCTACATTGTTACACTGGTGTTAATAATAACCAATACGAATCATGTACATGACCACAAATGAATACAACTGGACTGCCCCAACCAAAAAGAGCACTCTCCAAACAAAGATTGTTTTGTACAAGGAATCAGATTCCCCGGAGGCCATCTCCAAGAGTGACAGCGGAACTTCTGGATCCACAACTATAGTTGTTGAGAAGTTAATTTCTTATTCCAGATGAAGGTCACAATTCCATTTCTAAATTATGACTCTTAGCTTTAGTGGGGCTACTTATGTCTTAAAGTTAAGAATGTACTGCAGTGCTCGATCATGGTCACAGTGCTGAACACATTCCAGGATTCAGTCTTAATATTCCAGCTAAGTAGACCAATTAGTTTCCATCTATATATGATGGCTATGCTGTTTTCTCTTACTAGGAATAACCTTTCACTCAGAAAGATAACAATCACACAAGAGAGTAAGCAGGGATGCTTCCAGATTCAAATGTCTTCTCCATTTGTTCAAAAGATCAAAGCCAAAAACAAGGAAAATTATTTTACCTGCATCCACTTCTAGCACATTATAAATGCAAGATGTACCGAGTACTCAGTGATGATACTATCACTGTTGTATAAAGACCAAAATGGAAATGCATCGATGGCTGCTCAATCTTCTATTAAAATGAGGATTTTTAAAAAATCATTGACAGCCTGTTAAGTGTCAAGCCAGCTCAAATCATTGTAGAATCATAATTTATATGGTTCATTCTTAGCTATGATTTGGTACAAACTAAAGTACATCTGCAACAAACTAGAGTGCATCTGCAACCAAAACTCTTTACTTAATCCGTGAGGAGAATTCACCTTATTTTTTTCCAAAATACTCAAGATTATATCACTTAAGCACTAGCCTTTTGTTTTTTCTTCAAATACTATCATCCTATTCAGTAGCCACATCTTTAATATTGCAGCAATTCTTGGCACTGGAGCAAGTGGAATGCTTTTCTTTTAAGGCCACATATGACGCATTAAAACACTGTTTGTCCACAAAGTGTTTTCTCCTTAAGCTTTGGTAAAGTAAAACCTATTTCCTGTACAAGTAACAATATAAAAACAGATTTTTGCTCAGTATTACTCATGTCTTACACAACACCTAACAATTTTGTTTGCTTAAACCACCAATAAATAGTAGGCTGAACACAAGTGAAATTATTGCTAAATTACTGTTGAAGAAGGATAAATTATACTTAATCTAAATTTACATGGGACATTCTTTTGTACTGCATCTATTATTTAGGCCCCAATCTTACATGCAGTTATGCAACTGTTTAACTTTACATATTAATTCAGTTGACTACACTGGAAATATTCACCTGGCTAAAGTTAAGCAGATGAGAAATGGTCTGTAGGACTGAGGTAGTTGCTCTGTAAACTTTTGGACCAGGAACCAACTTTCTGTTATACATGTCTGTGATTTAACTGCTCAGTTGCTCCCAAGTAACTCCTACATCCCACTCAGCAATGGGAACTGTTGTGCAGATTAACCTAATGCAGCTTCACATGCTGGGAAGGTGCTTCTTATTCCCCTGGCCCACATCTGCACCTAACTCCCCTGTTAAATCTAGTTAAAATCTAACTCCATATGGCCAGTTTCCAGTCCCTTTTTTTACTGCTGAAGAGAGATCATGTATATGAGAGCTTTGCTTCTTTTCCTTGTATACACCTGTTGAGGGGATGAAAATGAAAAGAATGAGCAAAGGTAAGAATTTTGATACCACTTTTGATCAGGTCTTTTCATAAAAAGCTCTGTGTTCAGACACGGTATGAAATATTTTTTCTGTTGAACAATTTGCACTAGAGATTTTCATACTAATTATTATTTGTACTGCTATGCTATATACACATAAAAAGAAAATAGATCTCCGTGGGAGAGGCTAATTTATTTTGGATCAGATCAATGGTCCACATTACCAAGGATCCATTGTCCATAGCCAAGCCTACAACCACATTTGCTCCAACCCCTCAGACAAGAGATCCTTGGTACAGGATCTCTACCAAGTATTTTTAAAACTACAATGCCTACTTAGGGACGTGAAAAAACAGACTGACACAGACAGGTGGGTACCCAGAAGTCACCTACTAAAGGATAGAGCCAACAAAGAAAGCAACAGAATGCCACAGCCATTACTATGGCCCCCAGCTAAAACCTCTCCAACATGTCTACAACATATCCTAGATGACAATCCCTAACTCTCAGATATCTTGGGAGGCAGGCCAATTCTTGCTTATAGACCGCCCTCCCCCCCTGAAATATTCACCACCATCTACACACTACACAACAGAAACACTATCCCAGAACCATTCCCTGCAATGAACCCTATTGTTAACATAGCTGCACAAGTGACACTATTATATAACCTAAACATGTCAGCCACACCTTCAGTGGCTCATTCACCTGCACATCCACTAGTGTGATATATGCCATATTGTGCCAGCAATGCCCCTCTGCCATGTGTTTTGGCCAAACCAGACAGTCTCTACACAAAAGAATAAATGGATACAAAGCAGACATCAGAAGTGGGAACACGGAAAAAAATCAGTAGGAAAGCACTCCCTGGACACTCAATAGCAGATTTAAAAGTTGCCATACTTCAGCAAAAAAAAACAACCCTTCAGAATTCAGCAGTTACAGAGGAGCAATAGTTGACTCCCTGGAAACTATTGCACTCAGGGAACCAGCTTTTTAAGCAGGCTCCCTGCAAGCACTGTCTCCCGCCTGTCCACTCCCACTGGCTCTGATACAGAGGCAGCAGCACTTGGGGCATGAAGCTCCACAAAAGCCAGTACATGCAGGGTGCTGGCTTTAAAGCCGGGTCTTCACACATACAAGCTCCCACCTGCCCCTCTCCCCCTGCACTGCTGCCTCTGTTACATAAGACTCATCACTTAATCGTGTAAACAGTTACACTTTTACATGTCTAGTTTGTACTGACTTTTCTAGTGTTGTTTGTGTTGCCTGTTGTAAAAACTAGGCAAATATCTAGATGAGCTGATGTACCCCTGGAAGACCTCCGCATCCCCGCAGGGGCACATACCTGTGGTTGAGAATCACTAATTCAGAAGAATGAACAGAATAGGTAATCATCAAGTGATCCATTCTCTGTTTCCTAGTCTGAGCTTCTGGCAAACAGAGGCTACGGACACCAGAGCATGATTTTGTTTTCCTGCACAACCTGGCTAATAACCATTAAGAGACCTATCCTCCCTGAACTTATCGAGTTCTTTTTTTGAAGCCTGTTATGGTTTTTGCCCTTCAAGAACTCTGACAGAGTTCCAAATTGACTCTGCATTTTGTGAAGTACTTCCTTTTGTTTATTTTCAACTTGCTGCCTATTAATTTCATTTAGTGACTTCTAGTTCTTGTCTTATGAGTGAATAACTCTTCCTTATTTACTTTCTCCACACCAATCATGATTTTATAGACCTCTATCATATCTCCACCATTAGCTGTCTCTTTTCTAAGTTGAAAAGTCCCAGTCTTATTAATCTCTTCTCTCCTGGAAGCTGTTCCCCATCTCCGATCATTTTTGTTGCCCTTTTCTGTACTTTTTCCAGTTCCAACATGTTTTTGAGATGGGGCGATTAAATCTGCACACAGTATTCAGAATGTGGATGTACCATGGATTTATAGAGGCAGTATGATATGTTCTTATTATTTGTCCCTCTCCTAATGATTCCTAACATTGTTAGCTTTTTTAACTGCCACTGTACAGTGAGTGGATGTTTTCAGGGAGATATCTATAATGACGCCAAGATCTCTTTCTTGATTGAAAACAGCTAATGTAAATATGAGTTGAGATTCTGTTTTCTAATGGGCATTACTTTACATTTATCAACACTGAATTTCAAATGGCATTTTGTTGCCCTATCACCCAGTTTTGTGAAATCCCTTTGTAACTCTTCAAAGTCTGCTTGGGACTTAGCTACCTTCAGTAGTTTTATATCATCTGCAAATTTTGCCATCTCATAATTCACCACTTTTTCCAGATCATTTATGAATATGTTGAACTGTACTAATCCCAGGACCAACCCCCCTGAAGGACACCAATATCTGCCTCTCTTTATTCTGAAAACTAATAATTTATTTCCATCCTTTGTTTCCTATCTTTTAACCATGAGAGAACCTTTCTTCTTATTCCATTACAGCTTACTTTGCTTGAGGGTCTTTGTTCTGAAAATCTAAGAACAATATATCCACTGAATCACTTTTGTACACATGCTTCTTGACTTCAGAGAATTTTAGTAGACTGATGAGGCATGATTTTCCTTTACAAAACCATGTTGACTTCCCCTACAAATCATGTTCACCTACGCATCTGATAATTCTGTTCTTTACTATAGTTACTACCAATTTGCCAGCACTGAATTAGGCTCTGGACACTTTTTTTAAAAATTTGGCATCAAATTAGCTATACTCCAGCCATTTAATATTAAGGTTGTTTTAAATGATAGATTGCATACCAGAATTAGTAGTTCGGCAATTTCACATTTGAGTTCCTTCAGAATTCTTGATCTGGTTCTGGTGACTTACTACTATGTAATTTGTCAATTTGCTCTAGAACAGTTCCTCATATTTCTCATCCAAATAGAATGGCTCATGTTTAGAAATGTCCCTGACATCCTCACCATGGCACCTTGAGGCCTCAATTAAAACCCCTTGAAACCGAATGATACCTTCGGGTTGCCAGGTGTCCGGTATTGTACCGGACAGTCCGGTATTTGCATGCTCTATCCGGTAAAAAAAATCAGAAAATACCAGACATGTGTAATGTCGGATATTTTCTGATTTTTCCAGCTGTGCACCGGATGGAAACTTGGCGTGGGCAGAGGGATCGGCTGGGTGTCCCAGCAGGGAGGTGGGGCCGTGATTGTCGCCGGCAGCCCTCAGTCGGTTGAGTGTGAGGAGGAGGGGAAGCCTCCTCCTTGATCGTGCGTCACCGGGAGCCTGTGCAGGACAGGCAGCAAGTGCCCAGGTCAGTCCCGCTCCCCGCCAGCCAATTTGC
>CM057847.1:32851258-32861852 GCA_030068395.1 Apalone spinifera | reverse complement strand
GGGGGGGGGGAGAATGTTCGGTATTTTTGTTTCAGCCATCTGAAATTCTGCACAGCTATTTAAACCTACCCTGACCTTCTCATGTATTTTTCCCTAACTTTAGTTCAACATCCAAATCCCTCTCTTTGCCTCAGGTACATTTGGGGCTGCCCAGATAACTATCTTGTGATGAAATGCTATAGAACAACAATAGGTTTGCCATCTCAAAGATACGTTCATTGTCTTCTGATCCCTTGCTGTTTCCCTCACCAGATGTCTCTTGAATTGTTGAAGGTATCCAATATGCACATTGATCTTACAACATAAGGATCAAATTCATAGGTGATGCAAATGGTGATGTAAATTACTTATAAGTAGGTGTAATATATGTCTTGAGTGATAGCAGGAAGTGGTATAGCAGGAAAAACAGTTAACATGACAGCATAAGAAGGCAGAAGGGAAATATAGGCCTCACCAGTTTATTTACCTTCTTGTGAACTATTCTTATTTAATGACAGGTTTCAGAGGTAGCTGTATTAGTTTGTTTAAGCAAAAACAACGAGTCTGGTGTTAAATTAAAAACTAACAATTTTACAATGGCATAAGCTTTTGTGAATTGCAACTCTGTCAGATGCATGAGTGAAAGACAAAAGAAACAAATACTAGAGATACAGAGATGGGAATGTTAAATCAGAGCTAATTCAGTCAGGGTGGATGTGGATTAGGTGAAAATATCCAAAGTGGAAAATTAAAATTATTAGTTTTTAAAGGGCCACCAGAGTCCTTGTTTATTCTTAGTTAGAAGTTCCAACCAAGGTTGGGATTGCATTGGGCTGAGCAGACAGAGTCACTATTCTAAAAATATTAATAATTTAAATAGACAAGACAAAGGATGGAAGTAAGACTGTATTGCTACCTCCTTTTACAGATGGAGAAGAACTGAGGCACAATAATTAATGGACTTTCCAGAGATCACACATGAAGTTTGTGGCAGCAACAGAAATTATACTGGGATCTCTAGCCAGACCCTTAATCAGGAATCTTCCTCTCTACTAAAGTTTAGTTGCTTTCCTGCCATATTCACTCTCTTTTAATCCCTCAACAAGTAACTTACACCCTATTGAGATGCATGCAATTTACACCAGAAGTTACATCATCTGTGAACTTGGCACCTGAGTGTTTAAATCTTTGTATATATTATATTTGAAATAAACAACTGACTGTAATTTAAGAAAGTTCAATGGATGATGCCTGTTCTTGATAAGGGATACATTTTGCTCTAGAAAGTGCAGACCCACCCTAGTTTCATTTGCTCCAAAGCCCCCGCTCCCCATAAAGATCTTTCCTGAAGAACCATCCTTCTGGCTGTGGTAAATGTGGCAGTTTCTGGAGTCTGTCAGGGTTTATCTTGTAACTGTCAAAGAGGTTGCCAGAGACAGACATTGACATCCATTCATAGTGCTTTCAGCACTGAGCTGGTGTCAAAGCAAAGAACTGAGTTCAGAGTTCAGAATTCACAAAATGACACCCTCAGCTTGCAGATCCTCATTTTGAGTAGGCTCTGGGTTGGCTGGTTATATAGTTAATAAACATTTTTCTATAGATAATAATGAGTGTTTTAAACTTATTAAGTTTCCCTGCAAAAATGCACCTGCTTATATTCCACTCTCAGGTCATTGTGTCCCTATGTCTGCACGGGGCAGAGAACTAAGTGACCAGTAAAGTCACTACTTGACTAGTCACTCCTTCTCCTCCCCTCCCCCCATGCTGCCTCTGTATCAGACTTTGCAACTTTGAGTTAGCATTTTCAGAGCACAGGTTTAATTGTCAAGATCATAGTCAGGTGAGAATGATGCTGTGTCAAAACCAAACACCGATATATTCTTAACTGCAGGAACCACATGTCCCAGTAATAGGCAGATAGTACCTTCCACATCCACAAAAAAGGATCTCTTCCATTCATGGGCTCACCCATATTATGTGGAGGAGTTGACTGCCTCCACTGACTTTCCCCAGACTGCAATTAATTGGAATTGGCTTAAGAGAAGGGTGGGAAATGGCTGGGTTAGGCCAGCTGGAGATTCCCTAGGAAAAGCAGCACAGCCCCAGGACCTTTTCCTGTGGATCTTCCTTTTGGCAGGGATCCTTATTAAAAGGGGGAACTCTAAGGGCAGCCAAAACCAGAGGTGATCGGGGCACAACACCTTCAGGCTGATGACTCTCCAATCCTGGGAATTTGAGGGGCTTAGTGACAGGCTGTACAGTTCATTCCTGTTAGGTCGGGGGAGAGGGCGATGAGAGAGGAAACCACACCATCTCCACAGAACAAAGAGGATTCTAGCAGAGTTTTGCTCCTCCACAACTACCACAAGACAGACAATTTACCCTTTAATAAAATCCATGAGTCATTTAAATACTCTGGCCATAGTTGTCTATTTTTTCAATCCCGTAAAAGTACTGCTAAAAAACACATGGCACAATTCAGGTCCAAGTCCTGGAATCCATTACTCAGAACTTACCCAATCTAAGGAATCCATTACCCAAATAAGTCTGAATTCAGGACTTCACCCTACAGTTCTGTGTATCATTTTACTAATCAAAAGCGTATTTACAAACCCCTTCTTGCCCCTATTGAATTCAAAGGGAGCAGCAATAGGACGTACTCTGTGTAGTTATTTTGTGGGCTGCAGTAAGTGGAACTATAGAATCATAAGGCTGGAACAGATCTCAGGAAGTCATTGAGTCCAACCCCCTGCTAAAAGCAAGACCAACCCCAGATAAATCATCCCAGCCAGGGCTTTGTCAAGCCACGACTTAAAAACCTCTAGGGATGGAGATTAACCTAAAGTAACCCATACCAGTGCTTTACCACCCTCCTAGTGAAATACTTTTTTCCTAATATCCAACCTAGACCTCCCGCACTGTAATTTGAGACCATTGCTCCTTGTTCTGCCATCTGTCACTACTGTGAACAGCCTCTCTCCATCCTCTTTGGAATCCCCCTTCAGAAAGTTGAAGAATGCTATAAAATCACCACTTATTCTTCTCTTCTGTAGACTAAATAAGCCCAAATCGCTCAGCGTCTCCTTATAAATCATGTGTTCCAGCTCCCTAATCATTTTTTTTTTGCCCGCCACTGGACTTTCTCCAATGGGTCCACATCTTTTCTGTAATGGACCCAGAATTGGATGCCATACTCGAGCTGTGGCCTCACCAGTGTCCAATAAAGAGGAACAATCACTTCCCTAGATCTGCTGGCAATTCTCCTACTAATGCACCTCAGTATGCTGTTAGTCTTCCTGGGTACAAGGACACATTGTTGACTCATATCCAGCTTCTCATCCACTGTAATCTGCAGGTCCTTTCCTGTAGAACTGCTGCTTAGCCAGTCGGCCCCCAGCCTGTAGCAGTCCTTGGTATTTTTCTGTCCTAACTGCACTTGTCCTTGTTGAACCTCATCAGATTTCTTTTGGCCCAATCTTCCAATTTGTCCAGGCCACTTTGGACCCTAGCTCTACCCTCCAGTATATCTACTTCTCCCCCTAGCTTAGTGTCATCTGCGAATTACCATCCCCTCATCCAGGTAATTTAATAAAGATGTTGAACAAAACCAGTCCTAGGACTGACCACGGGGTACTCCGCTTGATACCGACCACCAACCAGACATCGAGCCATTGATCACTATCCACTGAGCCAGATGATCTAGCCAGCTTTCTATCCACCTTACAGCCCATTTGTCCAATCGATGCTTCTTTAATTTGCTGGCAATAATACTGTGGAAGACAATATCAAAAGCTTTGCTAAAGTCCAGGTATATTACATCCACCACCTTCCCCATATCCACAGAGCCAGTTACCACATCATAGAAGGCCATCAGGTTGGTCAGGCATGCCTTGCCTATGGTTAATCAATGTTGACTTTTCCTGATCACTTATATCCCCTGTATTAGACTGACAATCATCAGGAACACTACTGTACAGTAATAGCATATAAAATCTAACCAGACATAGCAGCTTCGTATACTGTGCTTTAGAGTGTGGAGCAAGTTGCAGTTAGAATTAAAATTATTGTGATTAAATTTGATCTATAGGCAATAGCACATTTTCCATTAAATACAATGCCAGTCAAATTACTGTATTTTAATGTCACAAAAATCTTCAAAGTACTGTGACAATAAGCAGAGTTGATAAATATCAAGAATTCACTCATGCAGAGGGTAATATAATTGTGAATGCACAGGCCTTGGAGATTCTCTGATAATAACTGGAGGATTATAACAAGAGTGATATTTAAAGGATTGGTCTGTGGTTTATCATACAAATACATTGTTAAATGCAAGTGAAAATCAACTGTGTGTTACTCAGGGTATGTCTAGACTGCACCCCTCTGCCAGCAGAAGGATGCAGATTAGGCAGGTCGAAATTGCTAATGAAGCGGGGATTTAAATATCCCGCGCTTCATTAGCATAAAAATGGCCACCGCTTTTTTTTTTGCATGGAGCTTTTTGGAGAAAAGCGGAAGTCTAGAGGCTGATCTTTCGCTAAAGAAAGCCTTTTTCGATAGATCCTGTATACCTCGAGGCATAAGGGATCTATCAGAAAAGGCTTTCTTTAGCGAAAGATTGGCTCTAGACTGCTGCTTTTCTCCGACAAAGTTCTGTGCCGAAAAAAGCGGCGGCCATTTTTATGCTAACGAAGAGCGGGATATTTAAATCCCTGCTTCATTAGCAATTTCGATATGTCTAATTTACATCCCTTTTCCGAACAAGGGACGTAGTCTAGACGTACCCTCAGAGATTTAGTGCAGTGAATATGCTACCATTTATTGGGAGCCATTATGTACTTTGGTGAAATAAAATACAGGGAATCTTGTTTCATTACATTTTAAAAAGCTCCTTCATAACCACTAACATGTGACCTTCATGCTTCTCTATCTTAATATTAAGCAAATATTTATTGTGCAAGTTCACAAATGTGTATTCTAAGGGTGAACTACAATATATCTATTATTGAAGTGCTATTAAAGACATTCATATCAAAATGCTCATGACGATAAAATGATTTTTCATTGTGTACACAAAAAATTAGTTAATAAGGGCTCCAAGAACTTAAAATTGCAAAGTCTTTGTGCTACAGGAAAATGAACTCAATAAGGCACATTTATTTTCATGAAATAGTGTAGATTATTTCAAGTAGACAGTAGCTATTTTGTAAATTACAGTGGTAGAAGGAAACCTATATTAGGGGGGATTGGCTACTTAAGAAAATGGTCTCCTAAATAATAAGCAACTAAGTATGTTTATGGATACTATTGTACCAGATCTCCTATATCGGTCACTTACTTAGTAAAGGGTGTCATTTGTATGTATTGTATGAAGTAGTTTTGTTTACTTGGTTGCTTGCATTCCTAGAAACAGACTAGCAATTCTAGATTCAATCTTTTAATCATTTAGAAACATTGTGATCTTTCTCCATTAATTTTGCCCCATTTTTGTTCATCTTGCAAATCACAAGATTCAGAAACAGTATTTAGTAGCAAATGATCTTCATTTATCTTTAGTGCTATGCTTACAATTAGGGATATTAGATATGGTTTATTTTAGTTATGGTGTACCTGCAACACTTTTTAGTGGTTACACAATTACTAAAATGCTCCCTGCTCGGGCAGGACTGGCAGTCAGTGCACTCCCGACTCCTGGCCCCACTCCTGGGGAGCTGCCTGCCACCCTGCGCTGCTGCCTGTATCAGAGCCGGTCCATAAGAGAAGCCAATTTAAAAACTGGGTCCCCACACAGACTGGCTCCTGATTGCCAACCCTGTCTGCAGGGGGCCCAAGCTCCCCATGGACAGAAGCTACAACAGCATCCCCCCCCAATACTGCTGCCTAATACAGAGGTTACAGTATGGGGATGGGGGAGCAGGCGGCTCCATGAGACACGGTGCTTGTGGGGAGCCAGTTCTGTGGGAGACAGCTGGGGGAGAGGGGGAGGGGGAGGGGGAGGGGGAGGGGGAGGGAGCAAGCAGCTCCATGGGAACCAACATGCGCAGGGAGCTGGCGTAAAAGCTGACTCCCCATGGGCACTAGTTCCTGCCACCCCCCTTGCAACCTATGATACATTTAATAATAATGAAAATATTCATATATTTTAAGGGGTGAAGGGACCATAGTAATCATTTAGACTGACCTCCTACATAACACTGTCCAAAGATGCTCATCCTATAATTTCTGCATCAAACTTCCAGTCTTTTGTTTGACCTATTACATACCTTTTAGAAAGTATTCAAAACTGATTCAAAACTGCAAATGGAGATTCCATCATACTGTACCTAAGTTAGTTGCTTTAATGATTAATTAACATGTATATCACAGATTTTTGCCTTATTTTTAGTCTGAATTTGTCTACCTTCAGCCTCCACATGTTTTCAGACTAAGATAATGGGATGCTTAAATATTTACAACAGATATTAACATTTTAGTGGGTATAAAGAAGTTTCTAACGATTTTGCTAATTTTATTACACATATAACTTCAGACTGCCTTGACTAAAAATCTTCATGCATAGACATTTATCTTTTCCTTAGACTATATAATTTTATTTTCCAAAATGAGAAGGGAAACTGTTAAGGAAAGGGCTTTTAAAAGAAATGTCAATTAAATATGTGCAACTGACACATCTCACAATGTATTAAAACGATGTGATATTCTAGCTTCTGATCCTGCCACAGGCTGCACAACAGGAAGAAAAGAACAGGAAAGGAGTCAATGGAGAGTCACTGAAGTAAGAGTGGGAGGTGAAGGTGCTGAATAATTTAGAATGGTGCACAACATTTCACATCAGTAGGTACCTATTGCAGACTTGAAAAATAATTATAAAGACCCAGTAGCAAAAAGACTGTGAAAAAGATCACTGACTAATTTATACAACATTTCTGATGAATATTAGTACACTACAGAATATATATATGAGGACATGAACTATGCATGGGGTAGCAGCTATTCTACATCACCAAAAATCACACAACTTCATCTGCTCATAATGATCATTTTGGCTATGTCTACACTGCACAGTTATTTTGGAATAAGCTATCCTGGAATAGTTATTCCAAAATAGCTTATTTCAAAATAGCACGTCTACACTGCAGCGAAGCCTCAAAATTAGTCTGAGGCATGCTTTCCTAATGTAGATGTGCTATCTCGATTTAGAGCCTCAGGAGGAATAACTTAGAATGGCACTGGTGAGGGGCTATTTCGAAATAGCAGAAGTGGAGCATCTACACATGCCTTATGTCAAAATAGCTGTTTCAGAATAGGCGTTATTCTTCATAGAATGAGATTTACAGAAGTCAGAATAAGCCGTCAATTATTTTGAAATTATTTCAAAATAACGGAACTGCTGTGTAGGCGCTTGCATAGTTATTTCGGAATAACAGCCGTTATTCCAAAATATCTTTGCTGTGTAGACATACCCCTAGCTGTGTTCCTATCAAGCTGGGAGCACAGACATCCAGCTGTCTATGGAATCAATAGTCTTCATCTGCCGGAGGTGATACATGGAAAAAATTGAAGTACTACTCATAATATGAAATCTTCATATAACATGTAAATTGAGCATCAAAGCAACACCTCAGCAATAAAAAAGAAAAAACAATACTTATATTGCTCATTTATTAAAATGAAAGCATATAGAAATGTAAATCAACACAATGCTTATAATAATCAGTTAAAGCAAGCTCTTTTCTATTCTTGAAGTCCAAAGACCCACTTCATCAAGCCCTTATTTTAGCTTCCTAGCATCTATGCATTTGATACACTACTGTTTTTGTCTTAAGATTTTGTCTTAAAGATGCTTGATGTAATAAAGATTCAGCTCACTAAGGGTATGGTTAGACTGCAGGAGGGTTTTGGGATACCAGAGGTTCCTGTCAAGGGTTTCAGGATACCAGAGCTATCCCAAAAACACTCTGCCACATCCAGGGAATGCATTTGCTCTTCTACTTTTTTTTTGTGGAAGATCAAATGCGCTGTTTCGGAAGCCCCTGTATTCCTTGTTCTACTGGCTTCCAAAAGAGGAAGAAGGGGGCTTCCAAAAGAGGGTTTTTTTTCCGACATTTGGCCCAGTCTAGACAGGCCAAATGTTGGAAAGCCTCTTCTGACAAAAGAATTGGAAAAAGGTACACAAAATGTGGAGCACATTTTGCGTACCTTTTTCTGACAAGAACTTGTAGTCTAGTTGTACCCTAATCCTTTATTCAGCTATGTGTTTGTAATTATTGCAATTAATTCAATTATACTTTTTAGTTAGGGGAACTGTTAAAAATGCCATAATCATCTGTCCTCTATATACACTGTGCATACACAGAATGGTAAGAGAGTTATGAATTGCCCCCCACTTATCTCAATGACAAGTACTGACTGTTAAGCTTGTTGATACTACCCCAATGTCTTTCACAGAACTAAGACAATGTATACCAGCTTGAGGTCTGGCCACAGATTTTTTTTAAGTCATTTAGGTACACAATTTCATATATGGCCCTGATATTTCAAAATCAACCTAGGTATTTTTAAACTCAACTATTAAGAAGTGCAATTTGGCCAGCTTCCTAGACAGAATTTGACATCCTTGATGTTGATATTTTCCTTCTTTGAGAATTAGTTAACTAATATCTACTTCATATATAACACTACTTTTATAGGTGACACAAAATTTAATTCTGACATTTTCACATTTTGCTCCTTGATAATGGGGTCACAAGGTGCTGAGTGGTCTATTTTTTTAAAGTTTGATTTTATTTATGAATTACTGAAGACTTTTAGAAAATAGAGTGTATTTTTGTTTCAGCTATGTGAATTCTTAAAATGTTTAAAAGCAAATGTTAAATTTGAGATTGGAAAACGTAAAACTGTCACCTTTGCTTCCAATTGGCTTGCAATGTAAATAAATACAGCATAGAGTCAAGATACTGGTCATTATTATTGTTGTCATATAAAGCAGAGTATGTTTGCCTACCTTTAGCTGTATTGAAACAGAAAAAAGCAAAAAACCTATAGAAACCATCTCGTGTCACCCTTATAAAACCAATACAAACCAAACATGCATCTGCCCAGTGCACAGACTTGATATTAATCTGATATTAATCTCTCAATCACAGGCTAAAATAGAACATAGGCAAAGTTTTATAAATCTTTCTGACTGAATCTTATAGAGGAAACAACTTAAATATTCCCTTAATTAAGGAAAACTGCTGACTACACATAATCATGAGCACAGGGTCAAGATTAGGGCACCTCTTTGACTGAAGATCAGACACAAAAATTCAACTAAAGCAACTTTGCTTCTTGTTAAACAAAACATTTAACAAGCTTCTATAGGATGGAATATTTAATATTTGCTGTACCATGTAATGCAATGGACAGTGGAGCACAATGGATGTTTTATCCCACCTCAAACTCTTTATAGAACAAAACAGCCTAAAATTAAGTTAGAAATCTAATTGTTAAGACCTGTATCACAAACAGTCCTTTGCAAACTCCGTGTGCTAGGTTAGATATTAAAACAAGTAAAACATTTCTAGAGCTAAATACAATCATGCAGACAAAAGAGCTGAAATCATAATTACATTTAGGGTGGCTAAAACACTAAAAAGCATAATTAAATATGGCCAATTTGGGATGCTAGCTATTATCAGCCAAGGTCTACTGTACATCATAAAATAAATACTGTATTCTACACTGCTATTGGAAAGCAGCATTATTCAGTTTCACATATTTTTTGTTTCCTATAGAAAGGAAACTTTTTAGTTGTGAACAATCTTGCAAGTCTAATAAAAAGTGAATGCTGTCTCCCAAGTGATTACATTCCTACTAGAACCAGCTAATTAAAACACTTTGCTCCAACAAATGTTTAAGGAGGTACTGAACACAGAACAAGACTTGACAAATAACAAACTTTATCTCAAGGAAGTAACATTAAAAAATTGCACCTGCATATTGTAACATATTTGCATTTTGTTTTAATCTACAGTGGTGTGTCCTGGCTATTGGCATACAATTCATGCCCTACAATATGCCACAAAATGAAATGCCCATACAGTTTTCTTCCAGTATGTACTTATGATGTATAAGTAAGAACTCTAGTATTGAAAAGAATATCCCTATTCACCATGCTTCATTATTACCAGATCTAAACAGAAAAAAACATGTCTGTGTATAGAATTATTTGTCTGAAATGTTACTGTAGCAATATTGGTCTAGAGACATTAGGGAGACAAGGCGGCCGATATGTCTTTTATTGGACTGACTTCTGTCAATAAAGAGACAAGACTTCAAGTTGACACAGAGCTCTTGTTTGGAAAAGTACTCAATGACACAACTAGATACAAATTGGAACAGACTGTTTAGCATACATAAGGGGTTAACAGTCTGTAAAAGACCATTCAAGGTAAAGTGGATAGTTATCACCTCTCCAGTCGCAGGGACATGTCTACACAGCAGAGCAAAAGCCAAATTAAGCTACACAACTCCAGCTACATCAACTGCATAGCTGAAGTCGAAATACCTTACCTCAGCTTTTGGTGCTGTCTACACAGCAGGAAGTCAAAGAAAGAACACTCTTCCT
>CM057847.1:32821571-32851158 GCA_030068395.1 Apalone spinifera | reverse complement strand
GTGCTTCTTGCGCAAATACTTTCACGTTCCCTCTCGGGAAAAAGCCCTCTTGCGTAAGAATACTTGCTCAAGAGGGCCAGTGTAGACAGGGACTGACTGTTTTGCACAAAAAAGCCCCGATGGCGAAAATGGCAAGCGGGGCTTTCTTGCGCAAAATTGCGTCTAGACTGGACACGGATGCTTTTGTGCAAAAGCACCTTTTGCGCAAAAGCATCCATGCCAATCTAGACGCTCTTTTGCAGAAATGCTTTTAACGGAAAAACTTTTCCATTAAAAGCATTTCCACAAAATCATGCCAGTCTAGACGCAGCCCACATGTTGTGACATACGTAGGACCTATGGATCTTGAAAGGTGTGTTGTGAGGCATATTGATCCTCTTACCAGTGGAGATATGTCTGCAGGTTTTTCATCTGTTGCAAAATGATGGGGTCCTTTGTCTTCCTATTGCAGAGATGTGTATCTGGAATGGGTTTCTTACGACTGGTTCTAACCGGGGTGTACCTTTACCTCTGAGGGTACTCAGATGTCTGCTACGAGGCAGCATCAAACTCATCTAGATGGGGGAAAGGAAAAGGCTGCTGCAGTGGCAGTGACAGAAATCAGAGTCCTGGGCCCCTTTCAGTCACTGCTGGAGCATTGTGTGGTGCACTCTGGGCAGCACTAAGTGCTGGAGAGGGGGAAGGGCCCCACGTTCTGGGCAGCACGGAGGGCTGCCTGGGGACCAGCATGGTGCACTCCGAGCAGCGCTGAGGACTAGTTGCACTCGACCCTGCACCTTCCGCCCTCTGTCCCACTCCTTCCAGCTGCTCAAAGCCACTGCATCTCCCCCCTTTCCCTGGGGCCCATGGAGGCTGTCAGCTCCCCTGGCACTATCCAAATCAGTACAAATTAAAACGTCATACAGTGAATTATTTATACTGCTACACTACACTGAAATGTAAGTACAATATTTATGTTCCAATTGATTTATTTTATCATGTGATAAAAATGAGAATTCAACCAATTTTTCAGTAATAGTGTGCTATGACACTTGCATATTTCTATGTCTGATTTTATATGCGAGCGGTTTTTAAGCACGTATCTTGGGGGTATGCAAGAGAGATCAGTTTATTGAAAGAGGTACAGAAAATTGGAAAGGTTGAAAGCCATTGTCTTACAACATGTTAACTCTCATGATAAATCTGTTCCACTTTAGATATAGCTGTGACACTTGGGTGTGTCTATAGTGCAATAAAATACTTGTGACATGCCCACCTTAGCAATAGGGGCTGTAAAACTGCAGCAGTGGATGGTCAGGTTTGGGCTGGAGCCCAGGATCCGAGATCCAGTGAGTGGGGAGGGTTCCAGAACCCAGGATCCAGCCTAACACCAAACACACCATCACAGTTTTGTAAACCCTCAGCCCAATCTCTGTGAGTCTGAGCAGCTGACATAGCCTCGCCCGAATGTTTTATTACAGTGTAGAGTAAACATACCCTTTGAGTACCTTTCCTAGACTTGAAGAAGAGCTCTGTGTAAGCTTGAAAACTTGTCTCTCTTCACTATAGAAATTGGTCCATTAAGAGATATAACCTCACCCACCTTTCCATGATAGCATTTTCAATTTAAAATAATATACCCTACTGTGCCTCATTGGCCATGAACATCTTCACTGTGATATTCACAACTTGAAAGGGGGTGAAATGAATCAGCATGAAATTTCTTTTCTCTGCAAGGTTGTTTTTTTCATGTCTTGTAGCAAGATACATAAATGTAAAGAAAGCAATTATAATGAGTTTCAGCCTAGACTGGAGCTTGAGCATTGTTTTTCAACCATATGTTTGGAAACACTACAACTGAGCAAGAGGTATAATTCTATGGTCACATTTGAAATATGAATTTCAATTCATTATACAACTTATTTTCATTCCTTGCAAATCAGGCTACTATGCTAGTAACAAATAGCCCAATCCTTCAGTGCTTACGCATACAAATACTATAATTCTGTTGATTTCAATGGAACTACCCACATGAGTAAGATCTTCCATGAATACAGGTTGTAGTAACTGGGTCTACATTAATAGAATTTCCAAGGCAATACTCCGGGGGCGGGAGAGTTCCTTGCCTCTCTGCATAGGTTGTAAAACTCTTTAAAGGTAGGGAAATAAAATTTTGTTCACTGAAAGCTTGTAATTATTTTTAGATAATTCAAATGTTGACATTTAGAAGAAGTACTTAAAAACACAGGCTATGTCTAGACTACAGAGTTTTGTTGGAAAAACAAAACTTGAAACTGTTTTTCTGACAAATTTGAGTTACGTCTCAACTGTAAGCGCGTTCTTTCAACAGTAAATCGAAAGAACAGAGGGCTTTTTGTGCCATTGGTAATCCTCATTCTATGAGGAAGAAGCCTCTTTGTGAAAGAGCTCTTTCGCAAAAAGGCGTTTGTGGATGGGGAAGAGGGAATTTTTTCAGAAGAAGAGGGAAGAGGAAAAAGCACAGGTGCCCCGGTGTCCATTTTGTCCATAGCAATCACTGCTTGCATACGAGATAGTGTCCAGCCAGTCTGGAAAAAGCACATAGCTTTTTCAATGTGCTTTTGCAGTGTGGACGCTCTCTTGCACAAGACTTTTTTCAGAAGATCTCTATTCTGAAAAAAGCTTCTTGCGCATGAAGCTTGTAGTCTAGATGTAGCCACAGAGTTTCATAGTGCCCCGCAAACCTTGTTTTGAAATTTATATATTTGAATGTTTAAATGTGAGAATGTTGCACTGTAAAATTAGATGTGTGGTAGAATGCAAGAAGAAAGATTCAGTAGATTTATAGTAAGGTAGGTCCCTAAATATAATGAATCTCATAATAACAGAATTCCAGTACTCAGGCCCTTCATACTATCCAAATAGGGTGAATATATGATAACTGAAGATAAGAACAGGTTACTAGAAAATGCAGTATTATTTAACAGGAAATCAGTATGTAGTACTCCACTCAAAGATGCCATTCAACTTATATAAAATCCAAATATTTGTGAGTGGAATGAAAGGTGACTGAGGAACTGAAATCCACCCTTGTACTTCGATGCATGTGCCACTGAAGTCCATGGAAATTGGTTTTTAACAATTGGATTAGTTCTTTTGTGAGTAAGGATGTGCAGGCTTCTGTTGATGGTAATGCTCTTAGTACCTATCTTTCTCTGATTAAAGTAAATGCAAAATTCTCATTCACCTTGGTTCTGCAAAATCAGTCCTTTGAGGCACAGGTCAATGGGAGTTGAGGCACAAAGTATCTCAAGAGAGTTTCTTAGCACCTAGAAGTACCAAGCTTTAAATATTAACAAAAGCATTCATAGCCATAACTAAATAGGGATATTTAAGCATCAGATGCTTGGTCTTTTAGTCAATTTTTTTACACTCCTGTCCCCTCTCTCCCAGCATCACACAGCATCTATACATTTGCCCAGCTTACAAAAAAATAAGTCTGACTTCAGTATAGTGTCATTAACAATCACCAGGAAACTTTTCTGGTAACATAGATCATGAAATAATCTTACAAAAGTTCACTTAAAAATCACTACAGTCATATTCTCACTCAGCAGTGAAACATACATATTTGTCATAGCGGCAAGGAGTCCTGTGGCACCTTATAGACTAACTGAAGTGTTGGAGCATAAGCTTTCGTGGGCAAATACCTTTTTGTGGGTCTTTGCCCACGAAAACTTATGCTCCAATACTTCAGTTAGTCCATAAGGTGCCACAGGACTCCTCGCCGCTTTTGCAGATTCAGACTAACACGGCTACCCCTCTGATATTTGTCATAGTATGAGTTCATGTTCTTGACTGGAAGTCTCTAGTAAATTTTTTTCCAGCAATATGTGTTCTGAATGAATGTATCAGGAAACACCAAACAAGCATTAACAATGTGAGCAAAACAGCAACTTTGACAGTGTTTGCACTCATTTGCTTTACATTGAAGACTCTTCCACATGGAACACTAAATCCTATGTTCTTGATAGACACAGAACAAAGTCTACTTGACCCTGCAATGTTTCTTGAATTAAAAAAAGGAATTATAAGAAAATAACCAATTGCAAACAAAAAAAATCAATCATGATTAAATACAAAACAAAGACATTTCAAATAGCTGAAAAAGCTTTTAGAATACTGAAATATAATTTGAGAAAAACCTTTATGATCATTTTGCATATGATCATGCTTGGAATATGAAGATTAAACGTATACAATATTGGTTACTCGAAGTTTATATAATCTTACAAACAAAATTTGTTTTATTCTTTCAATGATTTTTTTAAATTAGTATTCTAAGAAGTATTTAAATTTTTGTTTAGGAATATAAAATGCCTATAAAGAAGCTTGCTGCTGATTAATTTAAAGTAGTGAGTCTATTCATTTTCTATCACAGTCGGTGGTAGATGATTCGGATCAGATTTTTAGCCATTCAATTCAGTCTGACAACATGACCGTTTTATATAAAATGTTACTCAGATCTCTTTCACTTGTCCTGAAATTCCCTTGTGAGAATCTGAAAATGATCTTTGATTTGAATGGAGCACAATGTAAAATGTCATGGATTATCTTTCATGGACTGCCTCTGAATTATGATGGCAGAACTGTTCCTCAAGGCTCATGACTCAAGACTTGCCTGGAAGTTCTACAAAACAGATTTTTATTACCATCATCATCTTTCCTCAATAAAATTGATTATAAATTGTGCTAGTAAATGACCTAAGTTAGAGTTTCCAGCTATATATCTGAGTAGAAATCAAGTTAATACTGCAATAACTGATGAGCTAAAGGCAATAAATCATTATTATAAAAATAACAAATGAAAATAAAATATTTTCAGTTTCAGTTAGCTATGCAAACATTAAAAGCTCACCTTTATTAATACAGCCTATGAGGGAGTTAAATATTATTAACCCAATTCTGAGAGATGGAAATTGGCACAGGAATGTCAAGTGATTTACACTACTTAAGAGCCAGTAATATTAGAACTCAGAACTTAAGCAGAGCCAGTAGATTAGAACTCAGATTGCCTTAAATTTCCATTTTGTGCTTTATCTAAAGTTTCTAAGGCACTTTAGATAAACAAAAGCAAAGAGAGAAAAGAAGAAAATTCAGAAGGCCTCCAGAGCCAGCAGTGGTTTCATCTTCTAGCCACAAGCCTTAAACCTGCACACCCTGTGGCAAGGACCACTCCTTAAGAACTGAACTTTTTAGCCATTCTAAGTGCTGCAGGATGACAAAGAGTAACTGCACTACTTTGGCAGTTACACTGTTGTCATGATTGAGTTGCCATCTATGGGCACAGTCCACACTACAAAACACCCATGGTTGGCCCCTGAGCTTCAGACTTGAGCTGCAGGAATGTAAAACTGCAATGTAGAGATTTGGGAGTCTGTCTCCAGATGAGTCCAAACATTTACGCTGAAATATTACAGTACCACAATGGGTGTTTAATTGCAGTGTAGTCACATTGTATGATCTGCTCAGCTTCAAATTGTTCTGAGCATTAGACAGTGCTCATATATAGTTTAGGTGTTTTAGGTGGGGGGGGGTTTCTGTTAAAGCTGTCTTTCATTAAAACTGATTTTTTTAGTCTAAAATTATGTTTATTAAACATACTACATAGTTTTATAAATGCACCTTACCTTATGAATTTTTTTCATTCGTTTCTTCAAAACAAATTTGAGGGTACATAATATTATCCCGTACTTCATTCTTTGCATAAAAAGTTAACTAACATTTAGAACAAATACAGAGGTAAGTGATTAAAGTGATTTAACCCTAATAAATTAATGTCTGATATGCTGATGTTGTAAAAAATACAATTTACCCAAAACCTCAGCGGGGTACCCGAGTTAGTCTGTAACAGGAAAAACTTAAAAAACAACAAATAGTCTAGCAGAACCTTAAAGATTAACAAAATATGTAGATACTATGAGTGGACTGAGATACACTATGAGAGATATGAAAATTATAACACAGGATAACTTCAGGTAAATTGAAAAACTTAAAAAACAACAAATAGTCTAGTAGCACCTTAAAGACTAACGAAACATGTAGATGGTATCATGAGCTTTCGTGGGCAAAACCCACTTCTTCAGACCCTATAACCCTATACTCCGGTCATCTGAAGAAGTGGGTTTTGCCCACGAAAGCTCATGATACCATCTACATGTTTCGTTAGTCTTTAAGGTGCTACTAGACTATTTGTTGTTTTTTAAGTTTTTCAATTTACCTGAAGTTATCCTGTGTTATAATTTTCATATCTCTCATAGTGTATCTCAGTCCACTCATAGTGTAGCTCAGTCAATGATTTAGAGCTAGCGCACAAATTAAAATAGAAATATTAAATACAATTTTTAAAAGCTTAGCATATATCAGTAAATGAAACTACTATATATGAAGAGATTTCCTTCATAAAATACAGCTTTTATTTATATATGTCTGTATTCAATGACAAAAGCCAATCTTGCAAACACTGATAGCATAAAATAGCTTAAATATCTCAACACAGGGGTCAAGCATGCAATTTTTAATTATTTGGACAGTATTTACTCATTCAAGTACTCTTGTTGATTTCACATGAGTTAAGTGTCTGCGGGAGTTTTGGACTATAGTTCATGACTTCTTTCCTTTTGTTTCCACCAAAAATGTTGTATGAAGATTCAGTAGGGAAATTGTTCTAAGTCATAATTACGGAGGTTGAATACCTTGATTTCTGTTTTCTTTGGACATATGTATTTACTAAGATAAAATTCAATCCCTACGTTACACCCCTTCTTGCAACAAAAATAAACATAAGAGTAAGATATACCCACCTAGCCCATAACTGTGCTCAAAACATTCCCAGAGCCCTCAACTCTTAAGTAAAATGACTGACAGTTAAAAAAAGACTCCATGCCCTTCACATCTAATATTACATTCTAGTATTTCATCATATCCTCAAAATTATGATGCTGCCTTATAGACCCCTCAATAGGTTGAAATTTATCAGCAATATACACTACATAAATGTTTACATAGTTTTCATGCTGTCCATGTAATTGTAATTATTTGTTTTGTTTAATTATTTCCTTCTAAAACACCATTTTCACCTGAAATATAAATAACCTATTTGACATTAAAGATAATAAATCTTCATGTAAATTGCATTTGCCTAATCCCCTACTAACAAACTAACCGAGAATTGGACAAGACTGGAGAATTAGTATACAGACCACAGTCAACAACAAGTATGTGCATGATTTGAATTTCAAATCACTAGCTATGGGAGCAGTTATGTATTTCCAATTATACTGTACATTCTTCTTTGTACAGTATAATTGATGGATAATTGATTCCCCACCAGAAAACAAAGCTTTCCCATTTTGTAGAAGTTAGGTTTTTTTCCAAGGGAGAAGAAAGTGGGAGTAAATATAACAGAGGTGAGGGAAGAGCCTTCTCCTATGGGTGTCAGAGACCTCTTCAATACAGCCAACCAGAAAAGAGAGACCTGAACGTTTCCCAGTGCATCTATTCAGAGCGCCGCTACCAGGACACTCACTTCCAATGCAACTGAAGTGCAGACTCTCAAAACAAGAAAGGGTCTGACTCCACTAGGAGCTCAACTCCCTCGAACAGCAGCTGCCGCAGAGACTAGTCGGCGTTTCAGTCAATGCTTGAGCTAAATGTTAGACTAGATTTAATCCGACGTCACTTTACCCCCTTACGTGAAGCGAGTCCGGATTCACAACAACTAAACTAAGTAACTGACATTAGCCGACAGCCCCTGCTGGCACCTGCGCTAGCCGAAAGTCCACAGGGAAGGTAACACACGGTATTTTTATACACTGAGACGGTGGATGGGGCTGGATTAATGTGGAATCTATTCTGGTATCAAGCATAATACCCAGCGGACACTTAAGTCCGGGGAAGCGGCGGCGGGGTATCTATAGTGTGTAGGCTGCATGTTTCCTTGAAGCTCCCATGGGCGCATGAGGGAACAGCTGGATCCACACTATTGCATAGGCTACATTTCCCTATCATTTATATGACATCACCAGGAGCTTCTGAAACCACCTATTTGGGGATCACGCTGAGGCAATCCTTCCTGCTGAGGAATTCCTTCTGCCCCAGTCAGCCCCCTGCTGTGTGAACCCCCGGTATGTTGCGTGTAACCCTTCCCCTCCCGGCTCTTCTCGGACTCCAGTCACCTTTGCGAGAGCCGCCACAGACTGGGAAAGGAAGGAGCTGGGCTGCGGCCGCTCTCCACATTTGCTTAAAAGTCTTATGTGTGTCGCTGGGAGCGGTTTTCGGTGTGGGAAAGTGATCTGCGCTGTTTCGCCGAAGTGACCTCTGCCCCCGCGTCTGCGGCGATCAGCCAAGACAATTCACTGCGGAGAGACATTTTTCCTGCCGCTACTCGTCTCGAGGCCCGATCCCGCAGGCAGGCAGCGGAATGCCCTGCCGTGAACTTCAAGAGAAGGCGGCTCGGGCTCCTCAGGACAGTAGCTGCTGCGGGATCCCCAAGCGCCCGCTTGCAGCCCCAGCCGCTAGGGCCTGGAGCGAATGCAACAGCCTCAGACTCGGAGAAGCAACAGAAGTCACCCAGGTGTCCTTGGGATGATGGTAATTTAGCGGAGTCCCACTAACCATGCACCCCCCGGGCACCACTGCTGCAGTGACAGTTCCCATTTGAATTGCACCTTCGTATCTCCCCCCGACTCTGTCCACCCCCAGTCTCCCCTCTCGCTTACCTTTTCTTTTCCTTGTCAGCGGTCATTATTACTGCCCTTCGTGCTGCTTAAACCAACTCGGGCTGCCAACGAGGGCTCCTCAGTCACTGCTGCGAGTCTCCTTTTGCCTCCCACCGACAGAAAACCGCCCGGCAGCTTAGAGATCACAGGCTTGGGAGCAGGAAGAGAGGCGCCGGGAGGGCTCGCCGAGCTGACAGCAAGGCTGGTGCACTAATTGTCCTCTAGGAAAAGGCTGCGGCTGTCCTGGCCAGGTCGCCCCTGAGCTGACCATACAGTCTCAGGACACTGCCGAGGATTGTACAGCCCGCCCAGGGGGGGAAGGGGAAGGGAGAGACCGGGTTCGCCCTGAAATCTGAAGCTCTGCCAGAAGAAAGTTCTCACTTTAAAACTTCAAGCTTCCCTGGGCTCCTGGGGGCAGGTTCAGCCTCTTTAGCCCAGTCACCCGCTCCAGCTGGAGCTGTCGGCAGCTCGTTCTCCAATGGGGACCGGAGCTGCAGGAGCCCTCCTCCTGCCCCGCCCCGCCCCCGGCCACCACGGCTCCAGCAGCATTTGCCGAGACCAGGTCAACGCCGCGAGGGGCTGCGAGCGCCTGAGCGCGAGGGCGGGTGCAGGCCAGCAGGGGAACCCCGAAGGGCGCGGGGGAGGAGGTGGCGCCCCAGCCTCGGGGCTGCAGTGGCACGTTCTGCCCGGCGGGCCACGGGAAGCTGGAGTCTCTCCTGGCGCTGTAGGACCCGCAATAGCTCTGCCCACGCTGAGGAGAAGGGGCTGGGAGCAATTCCCACCGCTCGGCAGCGCCTGCTCCCGGCCCGGGGGCCGGATTTCTTTCTCCCCCTCCTCGTTTTGCCTTGTGGCCGCCTGCTCCCCGGGCCCGCCAGCGCTTTCCCAGCAAAGCAGCGCGGGGAGACGGGGCGAGATGGCTGGAGGGGAAAGTGGCCGCCGGGAGCACCTGTCAGGCCTGGCTGGTCAGGCAGAAACGTGACTGGGGCTGTAAACATTGGCCTTTGGATGGCTTAGTGGCCCAGGTTCCCCCCCCCCCCCATCCCCCAGGTTTCTGTGGGGCGGCGGGAGTATTTTGTATTAATGGCTTTTCTGGATGCACTTGGTCAAGAGGAGTCATCCTTCAGACCCGAAAATCAAGCCGCAAGCCTCGTTTGTGAATGGATGCAGGAGAGGCCTCTCTCTTCCACCTTCAGCTGACTGGTTGGATATGACTGCTCCTCAGACCGGGAGCCTGCTGAGGTGATGATGCCTCTCTCTGGGAACAGCGATCTTGGGGAAGAGCCACCAAGGCATTCGGTGGAAGTTAGAGCTACACAGGCTTACAGGCTCCTGAGCCTTTGATATTAAGATTGAGACATTAGATACTATGATGATGTGGGGTCATAGATAAGTGATTGCTTGCCTTACCCCTAAGTGTGCTTGGTAAAGTGAAATCTTGTCCCGACCCCCCACTCCCAGCCTACAGAACTTGAAATCCAGGACTTTCTCACAAAGTATTGCTCCGTTTGGATTTATGCCGCATACAAAAAGCTAATGCTCTAAGCACTTTCACAAAAATTAATGCATCTATCATATCAGTAGCCACAAATCCAGTAGCTACTCCTCAAGCTCAAAACCCAAATTACTCAACCACAGGTTGATTAAAAAAATACCCTCCCCACAACTAATTCCCAGTGCTCATGATACCATCCACATTTTGCATTAGTCTCTAAGGTGTTGCAAGACTATTAGTTGTTTAACACAGCTACCCCTCTGAAACTTTTAAACCCCAGTGCTCAGTTAAGCTTCTAAATACTAGAAGTGCTCAAAATAAGGAAGGTAAAGGCATCCTGCCCCAATGCAGAGCACATCTGTACAGAAGTGCACAGTAGAGGGTACCATAGGTGCTGGAACTAGGGGTGTATGGGGTGCTGTAGCACCCCTCACTGTCCATAGTTATCATATATGTACATGGTTTACAGTTTGATGTAATGGCTGTCAGCACCCACACTGTAAAAATTGTTCCAGCATCCTGGTGAATACTGGAGCATAAAACTGCAAAGGCCCTCATTTTACTGATTTTCCTTTCTTTGGGCTTTTACATTTTGTTTCTTAAAAAAAAAAGCCATTGTATATTTATTGACTTGTTCAAATAAAAACAGCAATAAACTTTAAAATTAAGCTTGCTGATACTGTCTTCTGGGGAAATAAAGTACTAAGGCTTATCTCCGGTGAGCTTCTTTGGAATATTTTACCTTGTTTTCATAATTAATTGTACAAACTCTGCTGTGTCAAACAAATTCATTCCTTGTACCACAATCCATTTAATTATTTTAGTTTAATTGCATTCATAATCTCTACATTTGTCAGTAGAATTTTTTTAGTTAAGACAATTCAAACCCAAAACATTTTTTCCTCAGAATAAGTCACTAGTTTTCCTATACTTCACACTAATGGAAGTAATTTAGCATTTTGCCTGTAAAAACTATTTCTCTATTATTTAAATTTTAGCAGTTTCCTTCTGCCATTTTCATATGCCACTTAGAGAAAGTTTGGCCAGAGAAGTATTTTTTTATGGAACATGTATTTCCCTATTAGTAATACATTCTGCTCTCATCTAAGGAGCGTTACCTGTGCTTGCATAACAGCAATCTGATTAGGTGGTAACAGTTTCTTATACAACAGAACTGACACAAAAGAAAACCGCAAATATTTAAAACCTAAGTAAACTTGGTTAAACAGAATTTGTTTAGCCTTCAAGTGACAGAAGAATGCAGCAGGATCAAAGAACTAGTCATTCATTCTCTAGATTAAGTTGAGATTTTAGTCCTTCACTGATTTTTGTTGATGTCACTACTTCTCTCTGTATCTGAAGATTCTTTACCCGGCTAAACAACTTGATTTGAGTCAGACAAGCAAAGAATTTAAAATGGTTGTATTTCAGATGCACAGTAAAACTCAGACATTTCAGGTCTTGCCCATTGGCCTAGTCCTAGCGACACTGTTCTAGATGCCACATTTCTTGCTCTTTTGACTAGCAGGGGTTGAAAGTACTGGTGCAGCAACAAACTGCTCAGCAGTGACTCCCCAACATGACACAGAAATGCTGATGGACTCCAAAATATACCCTATCTTCATGGTAGTGATGATGTTGCAGTGTCACAGAGATAAGGAAAAACAAAGGATTTTCAGGGTTGTCAGCCATGCGTAAATTCTCAGAATCAACAGGGAGATCCTGGCATCATGGGAATTTTGCCACTGATTCCAGAGGCAGCAGGATTTCAGCCAGAGTTTCCTATAAAATGGTTCTCAGGGTGCCAAAAATGACAGTATAAACAATTAGTTCTCAATACTGGCAAATGAAAGAGGGAACAGATGCTCCACAGTTGATGAGATTGTTCCAATTTTCAGCAAACCCAAACAGTCAACTGTTGTAGAAGCCAAATATACTTTTCAGCACTGCTTATACGATTCACAATAGGAAAGTAAGGCACTCTTCAGTACACATATATAAAGCAGTAAATTTCCACCAGAAAAAATCTTGCTGGAGGCTGGAATTCAGATCCAGAAATATGAAATTTTATTCACGATGCATTGTTACTCTTTTATATTTTTGGCATTATTAGAAGTTTAAATGGCCACATTTGCTAACAGCGATATCTAAAAAGATACCATTTCCCTGAACTTAAAATGGGAAATACTGCCATATTTCAAGTGTACCACTGACTGTTTTATGTACCAACCACAGTTGCTGTGTAGAAATTAAGAAATTTGATATGCCATGCAACAACGTGGAGCAATAAAACAAAAAGACCAAATATTAAAAACATAGAATAGTCAGAAGAACCAATGTTTTGGTTCGGTAATAGCAGCTGGACCTTTTTGCATAGATGACATTTGCATTACTCTATAAGCTTTTATGATGTCACATATGGGTGCGGTATAGTCAGATTAGGAGTAGCTGGATCAACTGCCAGGGAAACATCCAGGAGAGAGGATCTTCCATGAAGTGACCTTTGTAGAGCTTTGTCAGTGCACTCTCTTTAAACAGACAGAAAATAATAGCTTGCTGTGTAGATACGGACTCATCTCTTCTTTCTCTCCCCCTTGCCCAACCCACTCTGTGGCTGGAAGCACTTTGTCCCTTCAAACGGTATGTCTGCATAGCAGTGTTATTTCAGAATAACTGACATTATTCCGAAATAACATAGTCCAAGTCTACACAGCATGCCATTATTTCAACATAATATCAAAATAATGTCAAGCTGGAGTACTTATTACTCCAACTCCTGTAACCCTAATTTTACGAAGAGTAAGGGAAGTCAGAAGAGGAGTGCTCTTTCTCGGACTTCCTGCTGTGTAGACAAGTGCCAAAAGCCAAAATAAACTCTGTAGCTCAAGTTGCATAGCTTATTTCAGCTTTAGCCCTGCTGTGAAGACGTTATAAAAAGAGGTGGAGGAGTTGAAATAAATGGCATACTGAAATAAAAAGAAAGCCATGGAAGTCTAACTTGTTTTTAAACAATCCACAATGAAATAGACAAATTTGAAATTCCTATGGGTTCCTAGATACTAGTTAATCCCAGCATAGCAAAGTACGGTAAATACATACTTTGAGAACACAATTTTATGTAACCAGTCTAATCAATTTATGCAGTGTGTTTATTTGAACAAACTAGTCTCTGAAATACATTTTATTTACAGCATTCCAGAGATAATACATGCTAACACAGTGTATGTATTTGCTTAAAATGCTATGGAAAGTCATATCTACACATGATTTTCAAACATGTAATGATTCTGGGCCACTACTATAGAATGTTGAAGCCCCAATCCTTGAAGGTATTTTGCCTCTTAACTCTATAGAAGTTAGAAACCCAAGTATTTTTGAGGATTTTGTCCTAGTGCCCCCATGGAGAGCTCAGCACCCACAATTTCCACAAAGTAAGTGAGGTTTTAGGGGGCACAGTGCTTTGTAAGATGAGCCCCTTCAGCCTTTTCTTTAAAAAAAAAAGTTCTAAACCACAGTTTTTTTAAAAACATATCCACTGCACATTTTTCACATGGGCTTATATCCATGAAAAGCTTGTTTTGGCTTGTTTATTTGTTTGTTTGTTTTTAAAGATATTTGCATTAGTCAAGTTCCAAACCATGTAGAAAACGTCTCAATGTCTTAAAATGAATTGTGAATCACAACTTTACTGCCAGGAGTACCAGGGCTGTGCCCTGAAATCCCCGCACATGCTTTCATTTTTAATTTGACTGATTCTGAGTGGCTTGGGGAGATGAACTCTTCTTGGATTAATTTATTTTTGTCCCCCCATCCATGCCTTTTCTCACCTCATCACTATCAAACAATGCAACACTGTATCACAACATAATGTTGACATCTGAAGCTTTTGACCCAATGAGCTTTTCTCTGTTTTTACTGCTTGTGGTAAAGGCAAGTTTTTTATTAGGTTTTATTCCGTTAGCTCTGCAGAGCCAATTCCTTGAGAGAAAGTGGGAGGCAGCAGGGCACAGAGGTAGGCCTGAGATTTGGACTACCAGACTTCTATGCTTTGTCCACATGTTCAAGTTCTCCCAGTGGTCTAGGAAAGTGACCTCTATGAGAGGAGTATCTAAGACTATGTCCACACAACAGGCTTCTTTCTAAACAAGTTTTTTTGGGAAGAGATCTTCTGAAAAAACTTCTTTCAAAAGAGCATGTCCACACACAAAAGCACATCAAAAAAGTGATCTGCCTTTTTGAAAGAAAGCATCGAGACTGATTGGATGCTATCTTGCACCCGCACCCCAGGATAGAGAGATGGCCATGCACTCAAAGATCTCGGTGTTGTGAAGCTTGGAGCTGAGGTCCTGAAATGTCTCCTCTTTGCCCCACAGCTTGAGGAGGGACAGGATCTCCGCTCAGGACCAGGAGGGTTGAGTCCTCTAACCCCTGGGGCTGCTCCCTGCGAGGACCAGAGGGTTTGCAGGGGGCTTGCGGCTCCGTCATGGGTGGCAAGGCCTATGATAGGGAGAGCCGCGTGGTTAGGGTGCTGCTTTCAGTCTGGCTTCCTGCCACAAGGCTTGTCCAGGGTGCCTGCAGCTTTAAGACCTGGCAGGAGACAGGAACTATAGAGTCGTGATTAGTATGGACAGAGTGTCCACCAGGGCACCTGTGTTATTTCCTGGAGGCCTCTTCTTTTGAAAGAAAACCCTCCTCCCCATCCACACACACCTTTTTCCGAGAGAGCTCTTTCGGAAAAGGCATTCGTTCTTGTAGAAAAAAGAGTACCGCTGTCAGAAAACCCCCCCGTTCTTTCGATTTACTTTTGAAAGAACACGATAGCAGTGTGGATAATTCAAGTTTTGTTGGAAAGACAGCCATTTTTCCGACAAAACTTTGTAGTGTAGACATACCCTAACAGCGCTGGGAGCCTTTTTACACTAATGTGTTACAGCCGTGTAACTTACCGCACTTGGAGTGGGGGGACAACTCACACCGTTGAGATGGAAAGTTACAGCGCATTTACCTGCCAGTTTAGACAAACCCTAGTGCCACCTCTGCCACGGGCCTGCTGGGTGTCTATGTCACTTCACTTCACGTCCCTGTGCCACAGTTTCCCCATTTTATAATGGAGAATAATGATACTAATGTCCTTTGAGATCTAAAATTCAAGATCTATTCTTTTCTGGCTCATGGCACAATTAACTGAGGTATAGCTGCAGAATATTTTTTTATTGGTGATAAAGAAAAAGCAAAGCTCATACTTTAGATCCCATGTTTAGTTAGGAGGGTTGGCAGCTAATTAAGACAGTCTTTATAAATTGGGCAAGCCTGATACGAAATTCAATGACAGATACGGGATGCCATTTTGACCATCATGTTTCAGACTATGGGTCAAACCTTCAGCTGGCATAGATCAGCACCACTCCACTGAGTTCGCTGCACATTCTATAACCTACTCTAAGAAAACCTTTTAAATTGGCCTACTTCTGTAGTTTTCACAGAAACAGAGCTCCTGTTGAAAGCTCTCCACAATCAAGCATGAAAATAGTATTTCAGGGGAGTGGTTTGGGTTTTTTGTTTTTTTTTGAAACTTCAAGATACTGAACACACACCTTCAAGACATTTTTTAACAGATAAGCTCAGTCATTTTGAGGCATTGATTACTTACAGGCACATTCCTGACGTTTCAGCCATCACACACCCTTGAGAAAGGCCTAATGGCCAAAATGCTGGGAATGTACCTGTAGATATTAAAAGGCTTAAAATTACTGAGCTTATCGCTTACCTTTTTTGGAAGGTGCATGCTTAGTCTATGATGAACAATTCACAATATTACAATGGCTCACTTCGATAATGCATACAAGAAAGATAAAGTATTTAAACTTGCCACCAACAGTATCATATGACTGTTTTTTTCTGTGATAATCAACAATTTGTCTTTTAGAAGTTCATTGCACTGGGATCTATTTAAAAAGAAAAGTGGTGACTAATGAATATTGAAACAATCCCCACAAGGTTTTGGCAAAGCTTATCTGCTAGAAGACCAGAAATTGGAACAGCATGTATGAGATTTACATAGCTTATTGAAAGAAGAGTTTTTTCTCCTTTTTTCCTCCTGTTTATTATCTAGCTGTTTTTCACGTTAGTGGTTAGCGTTATCTGAGGGTATGTCTACACTACAGAGGGGTTTTTTGAGAAAAATGGCCATTTTTCCGAAAGAACTTCAATTACGTCCACACTGCAATCGCGTTCTTTCAAAAGAAAATCAAAAGAGCAGAGGGGTTTTTCTGACATTGGTAAACCTCTTTCTATAAGGAAGTAGCCTTTTTCCAAAATAGCTCTTTCGGAAAAAGTTGTGTGTGGACAGGAAAGAGGGAGTTGTTTCGCAAGAAGAGAAAAGAGGAAAAAGCTCAAGTGCCCTGGTGGCCATTCCGCCCATAGTAATCACAGCTTACATGCGAGATCCATTCAGTATGGATGCTATCTTTTGAAAAAGCAGATTGCTTTTTCGATGCGCTTTGGCAGTGTGGATGCTCTCTTTCGGAAGAAGGTTTTTTTAGACGATCTCTTCCAGAAAAGCTTCTTCTGAAAGAATCCTGCAGTCTTGACATCTTTGAAGAGTATAGGATAAATGCTTTTTGGAAAGAAGGGTCATAAGCCACCAATACATTTAAGCACATGCTTAACTTTAAGCATTGAGTAATTCCATTTTTTCTGAGACTATTTACATGCTTAAAAGTTTAAACATGCTGAATCAATCTGTTCTTAAAGCACCATTTAAAAGGAGCCAGTTACATAATTTCCAAAATACATTTGCCTCAAATGTTATCATATCATATACCACATTCATATTTAATACAGTCAAAAGAAGCTACATTTCTTTCACACTATAACCTTTACTTGCTGAAATGCTTGGTGATCCTTCTAAAGGAAAGGCACCATACAAGTGTAACATTCATATTTCATATGAATTGCTTCATATTTCACTTTGAACCAGTCATCACAGTAAATATTATCCTAGCTTTCCGTGCACGAGCATGATGTTGATGCAGCTTCCTTCTGCCTCTTTATGAGAGCTCCACTGAAGGACACACAGGTGTTGTGCTTAAAAGAAGCACCTGGGATCTTTTTCAAGGGGATAAGGCAACATGACACATTTATTGAACATATATGGATCAATCAAACTTTATCATATGCATATGATACATTACACTCATGCACTCATACACATACACACAAGCACACTCCGTCTTGTTGTTACCAATAGTTGCTCTCCCTAACTACACTGGCCAGGTGAGTTAGATGGGAGAGGGGCGGAGTTGGGCTTCTGCCGATCTGGATCGATGCTCCAATGTTGACAAGACCAAAACCTGGGGTCACTCTGCAAGATGCCTCATAATTATCCCTCTCATGCAACAGTTAGTCATCATTTACATATGCAGTGAGATACTTGTGACACCTTTTTTAATGCTGCTTCAAAGAGGGTCCTTAAGGCACTTGCTGCTTTGACTCGTAAGGCCGTTTATATGTCCAATCTTCTTTTCAATGAGCTCACTTCACAAGTCTTATTGTCTTTGGATCTGGCTCCCAGCCCCTCTCCACTCTTGCAACTGCTGCTGGAGGTGCTCATCTCTCAAGACTTCTCCATTCACACTTCATTCATTTCAACAGGACAATCCATGAAAGGGGAGAGATCTATTCTACTCCTAGAAAAAGACATTTTTCTTTACCTTAACTATTCCTAAGACCTATAACATAAAGGGCTTGATACAAAGTTTCTATGGAAAAGACTGGATACAAGGTTTCTCTTAATACAAGGGATTCTATAAGAAAGCTTAACATATGGACAAAAATCTCTCTCTCTCTCTCTCTCTATGGGTGTGTCTAAACTACACCCCCTCTGCCAACAGTGGGATGTAGATTAGGCACATCACTATTGCAAATGAAGTGGGGATTTAAATAGCCCGTGCTTCATTTGAATAAAAACGGCCACCGCTTTTTGCCGATGCAGCACTTTGCCGGCAAAAAGCGGCAGTCTAGACAGAGATCGATCGACAAGGAAAGCCTTTTCCGATCAATCCCTTATGCCTCGTGCAACAAGGTTTAGTTTAGACACACCCTATATATATATATATATATATATAAGGACTTACAAAGTTTCTATTAATACAAATTTATATGAGAATGATACATGGTTATATGGAAATGTTACAGAGATTTATCCACACAGGCGAGGTCTACACTACAGCTTTTTCTGATTTTTATTTTAGAAGCGGTGTTTCCGAAATTTGACCTGTCTACACTGAACCAAATTTCGGAAAATCCCCTTCTTTCAGAAGAACCCTTCTTCCTCGTGGAATAAGGCAAACAGGGCTTCCAAAAGAGCACGTTTGCACTTCCGCAAAAAAAAAAGTGGAAGTGCAATCGCGTTCCCTGGATGCAGCAGAGTTTTTCCGGGATACCTCTGGTATCCCGGAAAAACCTCTCAGTGTAGCTGTACCCATACATATAAATACTTCTATAGCATTGCAAGTTTTTTGTGAAGCAAAAAAACCCAGTCATTTCCAACTAATAGTGACTACAATTCCCTTCATGATTAATTTAAAAAAAACCCTTAAAAGTAGTGTTCAAACATGAGTCACTTGGTACTTCTGCAGTGTCTGGAGATAGTCATGCCCAGCCTCCTCCTCAATCTCCAAGAACAGTGTTCTTGCAAGAGCAAGTGGAGCAATATTGATATGGTGATTCCACTACCACTGCAAGAGCAGTGCAACCTGTACCGGTGTTCACAGCAATATGAGGTGGCAATGAAGGTTTCATCCAGTAAAAAAACTGATGCGTAGCTCTGCAGCCTTTACTCGTGAGCTATTTTTAATCACAGTCCGTAAAAAAAATCACTCCTATGCAGAACACTTGAGTTTCAAATGTGCCAAAGAATTCTATTGTCAATGGCATGTATGCTCCTAAATACCTGCAGTGTTTTCTGAAGGCTTCAGTGATTCAGCCTTCCTTTGACCTTTTGCACAAGGTCTGAATTTCACCATTAAGTGGACCATTAAATTGTAGGGACAAATGGGGACAGGAGCAAAGAACCCTATCACCATATTTCTATTGCAGTGGGTAGGTTCCTAGTAATCAGTGTAAATACAGTCAGGTGGCTTGTATTCTTCAGTGGCGCTAATTTAGCATAATTAAGAGTCTAACAAATTTAGTTTTAAAATTAAGTAGTGTTTAAATTACAGTAGTTTAACAAGCCCTCAAACTGTCAACTATGCTTTTATTTTGTGAATATGAAAGTGACCAATTTTAAATGTAAAAGGCACAAAAAACTTCAGAGACTCAAATGCCAAGCCTGATCCTTGACCACAAAAGCTTGTAACCTTCCCAATAATGACACTCCTTGTCAGTGGAATATACTTGTTGTCTTTGAAATGTTCCTGCAGTGCTATTGGAACTCCAGCCATTTATTTTATTACTGCATCTGAAAATAAAGGGGGCCAATGCCCTTTACATATTTTGAAAACTGTACTCTTGCTTTCCTCAGGGAATAATGCTAATTTCAAAATTGTTATTTTGAAATAGCGTTAGTGTGGATGCTCCGCTGCTGCTAATTCAAAATAATTCGCTCCAGGATGCCTGTCACAGCTGCAGTTCTGACTGCTCTGGCCACACCTGGCATCTCCACTGCTCCCCTTCTCCTGCAGAGCTTAAAACTCCAGGCAATAGGAAAAAGGCTTCTCGCATGTTGGAGAGCAATAAGAGTCCAATACAAGACAGCAGCAAGCAAGGAAGCCATGACAGACCCCAGCACTCCCTCAGAGCTTCCCACAGCTCCCAGCACTCCTGCTGTTCCCTTCTCTGCCACTGGCTTGGGATGCGGGAAAGCTCCAGCCTGGAGTGGTGTGGAGATTGTAGAACTCATCAAACCCTGGACCAAGTATGCATGAGGATTAAGGAGCTCTGGCAGGTTTACTGCACGGCCAGGAAACAGAGCAGATGCTCTGGGGTGGCACCACACAGTCGCCTCTACTTCAACCAGCTAGATGCCATCCTGGGAGAGGGGCCAGTCACCTCTTTCCCCATTGTCATGGAGTCCAACTAGGACACGCCCAGCATCAGCCTCCATGAGGGCAGGATGGTGGATGATGCCGACAATGAGGAGGAGGAAGCCGGCCAGGTGACCATGTCCGCCTGCCAAGTTCTGATCCTCACCCTGGAGCCAGTCATTTCCCCCTCCCTCCCCATATGTCTCCCAGGCTTCGGACAAACCCAGGGAAGGCACTTCAGATGAGTTCTAGATTTCCCTATCTACACGCAGGAGCAGGCAATGGGCTGCAAGGGGCTGCTCACTACTTGCTTGTCCTACTGGGCCTGGGGGTCACACAACAGCCTGTGTACATGGGTGCACATCCAGTATCAGACCAGAGCACTGAGTCCAATGATGCCTTCGTAAGGAACCCATCAGTCCTTCTTACAAGGTTCCTGGAGAGGCCTGCCTTACACTAGCCTCCATTGTGGGACATCTTCCCATGATAAGCCACCACTAAGAAGTCTGGGCTCCTGGAACCACACAGTCATGTCACACACATCACAGGGGTCATGCCTGAATTCAGGCAGCATCTGCTCCCAATAAAGCACAGTAATGTGAAGGAGACTGATCCCATGCATGGGAACCGGCTGGCGGGAAGGAAGAGAAGGGGATCCCAGTAGTACTCTCTCCAGAAAGCGGCCTCTGCTGCTCACACACACCTCCCCCCAATAATTTATTTCCCATCCTCCAGTGGACAGGGATAGAAGTTCTCTCTCTGAGGGACACTGCCAATGCCAGACCCGACGTTTGGAGGACACAGAAAGAAGCCAAGACCCTGGGTTCCCATCTCCTGCCTACAGGCTGCTGGCCTGGCTGGTACCTTTCCATGACTGCTTGTTCCTGAGATGTGGGTGTAGTGATGCTTCTCTGGGTCATCTGTGCCCTTGCTGGAAAGTACCCCCTGTTTAGGCAACATATGGCCTTGCTCAAAGTATATTGCCATCATCTGAACCAAGATCTTCGGTGTCAGCTCAGAGATTAGGGCAAGGCTTCATACACAGTGTCTCCTGGGATGATTGCCCTTATAACTTTTCTTCACAGCTGGGTCAGTTGTGAGCTTGGCACATCCCCCACCTCCCACGTCATCTACCTCACTCTGCGAGCTCTTAAGCACAGAAGGAAAAAGTGATATTTGCAGTATTGATTGTAAGTTAGTTACATGGAGATAGGATGATCAAGATGGCCCTGAAAGTAGATGTGCTTCTTGAACCACTATATATTATTTTCCTCTGCTTGGATATACTGCATTATTTGGAATGATGGACATATTATCTAAATTGAAACCTTTTATCTGCACCAAGTGACACATTTTTCTTCATTAAATTCAGTTACATTGTGCAGCTTACAATAACATGTGATTACATTACAAAAAGGGAGATTTTGTAAGGCTATGTCTACACTGGTATTTGATGACAAAACTTTTGTTGTTCAGAGATACTAACCCGACCCTCCTCTCAAAGACAAATTGTGCTGTGGTAAGTGCACTGTGAACAGCACGTTGTTGGCAGGTGCATTCTCCTGCTGATGATGCGAACGTTGCTCCATTGGGGTTGGAAGTATTTTGTTGGCCAAAGACAGACAAACAATGGCTACTGAACCCAACTTTTAGCAACACCCCTCTATTGACATGGCCCTGTCGCTAAAAGCTGTGTGGTGTAGAAAGCATAAAATAGGATGAGAGACAGCTAGAACCAACATGCAAGTCATCCACTCTTTTGGGATAAGAATGAATAAGGATATTTCATGAGGTGAAAAATAAGCACAGCATCATTTATCTAAGATTATTTTAAATTAATTTACATTGTAGAGTTGGTTTGGTTAAGGAAAACAGGATGCGCTAATCTGTGTGATGACTTCTAAGTCTTGAGGTTCACCACCTGTAACCAGGGCGCCTCCTGCTGGTCACTCTGGGGATTAGCTCTTTGGTGCTGGAACACCTCCTCTGGCTGGTGTCTCCCTGTGTCTCTGCACTCTGGGGTCCTCCCCCTCTGGTAACCCTCAGCCCCCTAGGTCTTCCTTGCTTCAGTGACCCACTGCCAATCTTTATCTAGCCCCTTACCTGAGGGGCAAACTGTAGTCTGAAATGGTCATTCATCAGTGGCAAGGGGGTGTGGACTTTCTATCTTTGCCTGCCTTGTTGCTTCTCTGCAGTCTTAGTGCACTTAGGCCTTGTTTCAGGCCCTTGCCTGGCCAGAGCTTCCCCAGCTCTGCCTGCCTTTCCCCAGCTCTGCCTGCCCTTCCCCAGGAAGCCTCCAGCCTCTCTGGCCACCAGGTCCCTCCTGCTCCCCAGCTAGAACAAGAGTGTGTCTGTCTCCACCCTTCCAGGAGACTTTATTTTTACAGCCCTCAGCCGGGCCCTAATTGGCTCATACTGGCCACAACTGCTGGCTCCACAGCTCCAGCACTCTCTCAGGGATGGGTTTTAACCCTTAAAAGGCCAGTGCGGGGTAGATGCCTGTCACACCACCCTAAAAATAAAATAACTTAATCTCTTAGTATAAATGGACTTTAATTGGAGCTATACCAATTTAAACCTGGAGAGAATCCATTTCAAGTGATTCCTTTGTCTCACCGTTGCACTTCATTGCAATCTTAATAGGAATTAATCATAGACGTTAACAAAGGCAAAGGCCCTAATTCTGATCCCAAAACAGTTTTAACACTGTAATCGTTGACTTCAGAGTTGCTTGTAATTGACACCAATCTGAAATACAATCACAATCAGATTTCAAATATTTTAAAATGCCATTTAAGAACTATTGTGCAATCTCACCAAACATTGTGTATTGTCATTATTCCTTTGTGTTAGGTCCAAAACAATGAAGAGTGCAGTTAGGTAAGGGCTTCCCATTGACTTAGACTAAGTCTACACTACATCCAAAGGTCAGCTTAAGGTATGCAATTCCAGCAGAGTTAAAAACATAGCTGGAGTCAACGTACCTTAAGCTGAGCTTTGGCACTGTCCTCACAGCAGGAGATCAATGGGAGAAATGCTCCCGCCGACTTGCCTTACTCCTCATGAGGAGTAGGAGTTCTGGTGTTGATGGCAGCTCTGTCAGTGTTCAATTTAGCAGGTGTTTACTAGACCCACTAAATCAAATGCAGAAGATTGACCTCCACAGCATCAAGCTTCTCGATGGACTTTGGATTGGGCACTGAAGGGCTGTGTCTAGACTGGCATGATTTTCCGCAAATGCTTTTAATGGAAAAGTTTTTCCATTAAAAGTATTTGCAGAAAAGAGCGTCTAGACTGGCACGGACGCTTTTGCACAAAAGCACTTTTTGCGGAAAAGCGTCTGTGCCAGTCTAGACGCGCTTTTGTGCAAGAAAGCCCCAATCGCCATTTTAGCCATCAGGGTTTTTTTGCGCAAAACAAATCTCAGCTGTCTACACTGGCCCTTTTGCACAAAAGTTTTGCGCAAAAGGGAATTTTGCCCGAACGGGAGCAGCATAGTATTTCCGCAAAAAGCACTGATTTCATACAGTAGGAAGTCAGTGCTTTTGTGGAAATGCAAGCGGCCAGTGTAGCCAGCTGGCAAGTTTTTGCGCAAAAGCAGCGCTTTTTGCACAAAAAAATGGCCAGTCTAGACACAGCCAAGGTGTTACACATTTTGGATATACCCATTGATTATCCACGTAGGTCACTCCTACTGTTAACTTTCAGAATGAATTTACTTTGATAGTGATCGTTTGCAGAACTATGAAGACAGTTCATTTTCAGCTTGGAAATGGATTTATGTTAGCCTTTTTTTAAAAAATACAGTGAGAAGAGAAGGTTGGGGTAAGGGAAGGTTTGCTTTTTTTTTTTTTTTTTTTTTGGTAGACAGGGAGGGTTCAGGCACCTACTTAAAACCTCCAATTACATTTTTCAAATAGTGAAGCTAGTTAGACCTGTATGGCCCCAAAACCTTGGCAAGACTTACAGGCTTGGCAGGTTTTTCCTTCTAACTGTGCCACAGAGCCTGAGGCAAATAGATTTCCAGATTTGCCCAGTTTCAGAACTCAACAACAAAGAGCAAATAAGTATACCTACAATCAAGTTTTCAAAGCCATGTATTTGGATTTAGCTATAGGAGTTCCACACGTATCAATAGAAGTTGTGTTGCCTAAAACCTCCATGTGCTATTTTGAAAAATGTAAGAATAACTTAGCAGAATTATATTGTACCATCATTCTTAGCAGAATTCTCCATCGAGCCAGAGCGAGATTCCATCTGAGAATTGATGGCACAATATTGTGTATATTTAGCAAAAACACCTAGCGTGGGATTTCTACAAATACTCATTGAGGACCAACTCTCAATGAGAGCAGGGTTTGGTCAATGCTTTTGGAAAATGCCATCATAAGTGTAACACTTGATGGCTTTAGGCTCATTAATATAAAGCTTCTCTGGGGGTGGAGGGGTCTCCATTATCAAAAGCTGCCTGCACTGATTATCCAACTTTGTTCAGTTCTACTTACCATCTGATTATGATATCATCATACAGCATAGCTCACTCCCCAAAACAGTATTGGAAAGATTGCAAGGGTGTAAATTGATGACCAGGCTAAAAGAGCACTTTCAGCAGTATCAAAATGCAAGCAATAAGGGCAAATGTACATCTGTCTGAAACCAAGATCCCTTCAATGGCTGCACTTGAACACAATCAAAGAGGCTAATTTTGAACTATTTAATTGACTAAGTATGCATATTATGTGACATTGGTTATGACATATTTCCATGGTAATAGGCACATATTATCCACTAAAGTAATTTATCTATAAACTTAATTCTCAATGTTAACAGTAACAGGATTTGTTTGCTTCTTGATTTTCATTTCCCTATGTTCTATATCTCTACTTACTAAAAGTCTATTCATGAGGCAAAACTGCTAGTGAATGTTCTTGCTCTCAGATCGTCATATTTGTTGGAAAGCAAACACAGAAATTGAGGTCCAAGTTGTATGTATTGATTAATATTAGAAACACTAGCTTACAAAATACAGTGTAAAAGAGATATTTGACTGCATAATATCCCTGTCTTGTAATTTAAAGAAACAAGAAAATTTTGCAAAGTTAGGTTCACAAACTGGATTATCCCATTTTTAATTATGCTAGAGGATTTTCATTTACTCTTTGGTACAATGTTCCATATTTTAAGATCATTTAAGAGGCTGACGTTAATGGTACTCAGCACCTGGGAGCATCAGGCCCTACCTTACATATCTATCGATAAACTTGTATTATGCTGAAGCTAACTTTGGGCTCATTTCTGTGGAGTTTTTGGCACCTGCAGCTCCTATTAATGCATTGTTAACTGAGGGCACATCTACGCTATGAGATAAGGTCAAATATGATATCTGGGCACCTGATTTTGAAAAGTTGCAGGTCCATTTCCTCCTTGCGGGGAAGAATTGCATGTTGTACAAAGTAGCACATCTCCATTAGGGAGTCAACTGTCAACTCAGAAAGCGAGGCACCGTGGGCAGCTTTGTAGCCTGGGCTATGCTTCCGGTGCCCATTGGTGCCAAAATTCTGCTGCAGCTGATTATAGGGGCTCATATCAGCTGCATCCCATAAGACACTGCTCTAGTCCCTCCCCCCTTATGTGAGATAAAGGGCCGCAGTGTGATCACACCTTTTTGTGCCCTGGTTGCCTGTGTGGCTGCCACAGCACTGTGAGCCTGGAGGCCAGTGTGCTGGTGCACCTCATGGCACTGTACTTCGAGAATGTTTGCATGTTGCTACACTAGGCAGAGGACAAGGATGAAGTTCAGTGTAGCACTGAGGCGCTGCTCAGGCCAGGCCTGGAGCTCACCATTCAATCCTCTGGACACAGTGGACTGCCGGTTCTGGGGCCATGAGATGAGCTCATACAAGAGGGACGGAATCATGATGCAGACATGGGACAATCAGCAGTGGCTGCAGAAATTCTGCATGAGGAAGGCCATGTTCCTGAAACTCTGTGAATGGCTTTCCCCTGCCCCGAGGCAACAGAATACCTGCAGGAGACCCTGACAGTGGAGAAGCACATGGCAATTGCCCTATGGAAGCTTGCTAAACCAGACAGCTACCGGTCAGTGGGGAATCAGTTTGATGTGGGAAAATCTATGGTCAGGGCTGTTCTCATACAAGTAGACAATGCCATCAATAACATCCAGCTATAGAGGGTTGTTATTCTGAGAAACATGGACACCATCATGGTGGGCTTTGCTGCCATGAGCTTCCCTAACTTCAGTGGCACCATACACAGCATGCATATCCCCATCTTGGCTCCACTATACCTCAGAGCATAATCGACCACAAGGGATATTTTTCCACCATGCTGCAGGTGCTTGTGGATCACAAAGGCCGCTTCACCAACATCAAAGTGGGATGACAGGGGAAAGTGCATGACACGCGCATCTTTCGGAACTCCAGCTACTGCCTAAAGATGCACGCCTGAACTTTTTTCCCTGACCAGAACATGAGAGTCAGAGAAGTGGAAGTGCCAATAGTGATCTCAGGCAACCAAGACTACCCCTTGCTCCAATGGCTCATGAAGCTGAACATGGCACCCTGGATCCCAGCAAGGAACAGTTCAATAACAGGCTGAGCAGGTGCAGAATGGTGGTGGAATGTGTATTTGGACATTTAAAGGGGAGGTTTAGGAGTCTCCTGACTCCTGCTTGGACTTCAGTGAAGTCCTTTGTGGAGGCGGGCTGTTGTGTGCTCTATAACCTGCGCGAGAACAAGGGGAAACTTTTCTGGCAGGGGGGGGGGGATGAGGCAGAGTGCCTGGCCTCAGAGTTTGAGCAGCTGGACACCAGCACGATAAGGAGAGCACAGCAAGGGGCAATGCAAATGAGAGATACCTGGAAGGACAGTTTTATGCAAGGCCTCTTTAGAGGCTCTTGTCTGTGGCTCTCCACAGGTTGCTCCAGCATTCACTGTATTTCCCTTCAGTCTCCCACCCTTCCTCTGCAGTTCAATCAATAAAGAGTCCATGTTTCAATGAACAAGAGAGTGTTTATTAGGGGAAAGCAATAGGGAAAGGATGGAACTAGGAACCAGAAGGGAGGAGGGGATGCTCAGGAATGGGAGAGGGACTACCTTCTACCTTCCCAAGGGCTTGGAGGCTCCAGCTTGCCTTGAGTCCTCCCCTACCCACCCACCCACCCACTGTGACATGGGGCCCTGGTGGCCCGTGGGGATCCTGGGGCTGAAAGCCATGGGGCTGGTGGAGGAGGGACTGGGGGTGCCATCAGGATGGGAGGGGTTTTGGGAGGTGGCTTGTTTGCGGCAGATCACCACACGTTCCATGACTGTGGTCAGAGTGGAGAACATTGTCTTGTGCTGCCATGCAAGCTGCTCCCTGGTGGCCCTGCTCTACTGCCACTCAGCAACCCACTCTGCCATGGGTTGTACAGTACATCTGCTCTCCTCCTTTGTGCCTTTGCACCTATGCATCAGAGCCGGGCGTGCAGATGCAGTAGGAAGTGGAAGTTTCTAGCCCTAAGAGTTGCAAAAAAAGCTAAAAAAAAAAAGCTTAAAAGCTCAAAAAATCCTATTAGGCAAAGAAAAAAGAACTCAAAGTGCTATTTTAAGTCACCTGCGATTTAGGAGTGCGTAGGTTAACAACACAGTAAAGGGTAATTTCCTTTTTAAAGAGGAAAGATGTGGTGCCTGAGAGTGATCTCACGTATAGGAGTAAGAATCAGAGGTACTGCCACATTAAGTCAAGAAAGTTACCGTCATTATCAGCTACTTTTAGAATTTTATTGAATCAGTGTCTTGGTTGGAATGGAGATTACATGAGAATCCCAGTTTTAATTTTTTTTAAAATAGGCGAAAGTAAGTTTTAACCTTCATGGCTGTGAAGGATAGCTTGAAAATGAGCCTAAGGGCTCAGACATCAGCAGGCACATAAAAAACAGTTGATTACAGTATTGCATCTTTTTGAATGCTTGAAGTTGGCAATGCTAGCACCAGATCAGAATCAGGTCAGGTTTCATTTGAAGAAAAAAAACCCAACCCCAGTCCATGTACTAGTGTGGAAAACTGACTCACCATCAGGCATGGCATAGCTGCTTTTTATCTTGATTACCCCCTTCCAGAAATTGCTGTGATTTTATAATAGTTATCTCCCATCTCATAAATCAGCCCTCTTGCTAGGTCATGTTAATTATGACAATTTAGACACCCCCAATTCACCGCTGTCATATGTAATGAGTGTGCCAGGCATGATATGAGTTACAGTATGGTGGGCCCTCTGCCATTGCTGGGTTCCCACAATCACAATCCTCCAACTTTGCATGGAGCAAGGCAGGTGCCCAGCTCATTCTCACAAGACATGACTTGGGTGCCTACACCCCTGACTCCAGGAGATGGGCTCCCAGCTGATGTTTGTAAGCAAACATGGGCACATCTCTAAGGGAGAGGTGGGGCTTTGGATACACCCCTGTCATCAGCATCTCCCATTGGCTAGTTTAGCCAAGAAATCACTTTGTGTGCTGGCTTGTGTGTATCACATTCTGAGACACCTGGCTCTCTCTATTTAACCATAGGTGTATAGTAACCCTAGGTGTCTAACTGAGCCTTTGTGGAGCCTTAAATTGATGCAATGATTTTCTACATTCCTGAAAGCCTAAGTCCCTTTGTGGATCTGAGCCACAGTCAAGTCCATGACGCTTTCATAAAATCAGATAGACTGAGCAGTGACTGAGGACAAGATCCAAGGAATTTGTGGCTCACACTCCTAGGTTGAGGAGTATTTGGCAAATTTGTAAGTTAATGAATTTCCCCATTTTTAAGTGAATGATTTATTCTCTGAACTCAGTATTCAATAAGCACCAGAACACTAGCTACCATATTGCATCAGCTTTCTAAATGTATGCTAAAATAGGTAATTGCTGATCACATTAAGTTTTTTTGGTAATCTTGAACATTTTAAAGAGGTAAGCCTAATATTGTAATTAAATCATGGAAACATTACTATAGGTTGTACCTCTCTAGTCCAGCATCCTTGGAACGTGACCAGTGCTGAACCAGAGAGTTTGCTGAACCATGGGAGGTCAATATTGTCTAGCAGCATTACCAACACTTCTACTGCTTACTGGGCTCTTAGAAGACATTTAGGTGTAAATTAGAGCCAAATAGCAGCACAGAACACCAAGAGCCAGGACTGGTGGCTGTAAACAAACTTTATGGGACTGCAGGAAACTAAAAATCATGCCGGACCAGAAAGTCCCGACTAAAGAGGTTCAATCTGTACATTCACGGCGAGGAGTCCTGTGGCACCTTATAGACTAACCGAAGATGCATCTG
>CM057847.1:32793350-32821471 GCA_030068395.1 Apalone spinifera | reverse complement strand
ACAGAAAATAGTGGACATTTTAAGTGTCCGGTATTTTCTGATTTTTTTTTTACTGGACAGAAGGCGAAAATACTGGACTGTCTGAGTCAATACCGGACACCTGGCAACCCTACAAGGTATAATATTGAAAAATGAATGTTCAGGGAAAGCACTTTTTGCTGATAGAATAGTACAACTAAACCCGATGACTGTGTCTAGATTGGCCAGTTTTTCCGGAAAATCAGCCACTTTCTGGAAAAACTTGCCAGCTGTCTACACTGGCCGCTTGAATTTCCGCAAAAGCACTGACTTCCTACTGTAAGAAATCAGTGCTTCTTGCAGAAATACTATTCTGCTCCCGTTCGGGCAAAAGTCCCTTTTGCGCAAAGCTTGTGTGCAAAAGGGCCAGTGTAGACAGCTCAGATTTGTTTTCTACAAAAAAGCCCCGAATGCGAAAATGGCGATCGGGGCTTTTTTGCGGAAAAGCGCATCTAGATTGGCACGGACACTGTTCCGCAAAAAGTGCTTTTGCAGAAAAGCGTTCGTGCCAATCTAGACGCTCTGTTCTGAAAATGCTTTTAACTGAAACCTTTTCCGTTAAAAGCATTTGCAGAAAATCATGCCAGTCTAGACGTAGCCGATATGAATATTACTGAAATTATTTTGTTTCAGAGGGAGACTATTTCAGTTACTGAGACCTCAAACCTATTTTCAGATTTCCTTAGTAACAAAGCACTAGGTTATGGTGTGAATACCTCTGTTACTAGCAATTGCATTGGGTAACAGCAAGGCCCAAATTCTGTTTTCAGTTTCACCAGCCCAACTAAAAAATGATTTTTTTAAAGCAAAACCTAAATTGCCAGAGAAAGCTGCATTGACAATGTTTCTTTAATAACTTTGTTTTATACCTTTATATATTTACATATACATGCTCAGCAGATTTTGCAAAGTCAAAATAGGTTTAATAAACAATAAGATTCACACTCTGCCTAGAACTTCATATTGAAGGATCTGAGCCAGACCAGAAGGAAGCTGCTACACTTGAACTGAGAAATTCCAATTGAGGGGAAAATTTGACTAGTATTTTCCTAAAAGGATTGTTCCAAGCATAAGAATTTTTTAAAACGCTCTCTCTAGTTAGTAAAAGATATTCTCAGAAGCAGGAGTTTAAATGGCCTTCTCTGAAATAGCAATCTTATCTCTTGTTTACAGTACATTCTGACACTGTCTTATTAGCATTGAAACAGATGGACATCTGAATGTGTGTTACTCAGTTTTCTGAGATGATAGATTATTTAGCATTTCTCCCTGCTATATGTTGTATGAATAAAGTTTTCTTTATAAACATGAATTGCCTTCATCAAGGCAGATATTATACTGAAATGTTTGTTCCTATATATGATTTTAACCAATTAATAGTTCTGACAAGAGGAAATTGTGGATCAGATCCTTGGTAGAACTACAGGGCTACGTCTACATTGGCAAGATTTTGTGCAATTACTTTTAACGCAAGAGTTTTTGCGTTAAAGTATTTGCGCAAGAGAGCGTCTACACTGGCATGTGCTTTTGCGCAAGAGATGTGCTTTTGCGCAAAAGCATCCATGCCAGTGTAGACGCTGTCTTATGCAAGAAAGCTCCCATGGCCATTTTCATCATCGGGCTTTCTTGCGCAAGAAATTCATGTTGCCTGTCTACACTGGCCTCTTGCTCAAGAACAGTTGCGCAAGAGGGCTTTTTCCTGAGCGGGAGCATCATAGTTCTTTCGCAAGAAGCACTGATTTCACACATTAGAACGTCAGTGTTCTTGTGCAAGAACTCCCCGCCAGTGTAGACAGGCAGCATGTTTTTGTGGAAAAGCGGGTGCTTTTGTGCAAAATCATGCCAATGTAGACACAGCCCAGTTGTTTTTACCAGATGCACCTAGAACTGTGGTGTTTAATATCTCCAAATCCTCACGTTCTAAAGCTGCTATACTTCACAGTTTCATTTATTCATGCATAGTTTTCTGTTTAGAGATCTTTTTAGAGATTATTTTCAAAAATATAAAGCTTATGAAAGCTACTGAACTATAATATAAGTCTCTTTGTTGTTTAGATTTGCTAACTATTCAAACACTTAATATTAAGCATGCTCTTGAATACCTTTTTGGATCAGGGCCTATATGTGTCTGCAAATCCCCAGCATACATGATTCTTCATATTTTTCATGTAGAACCCGGACATATGAAGTCTTAGAAATGTAGGCCACAGGCATTCAGCAAATATTTAAAACCTCCCATTACCAAAAAAGTATGTGCAATAACTGATAAGTGCCTAGAAGGAAAATAATGGACATCATCAACATGCGCTGGAGATATTGTCACCTGCAAATTTCTTTCAAGCAAACAATTATGAAACAGAGCCTTATTTTCATCATGTGCTTTATAATAGCACATAAGAGTCCCCAATCTTCAAACATTGTACAAACTGCTAAAAGATCATTCTTTTAGTTCTTGATACTTTCTCTGCTGCAACCCCTTTTTTCTGCACAACCCATTAAAAACAGAATGAGGAAAAGAACACATAAGCTCCAGCTTTTGGGGAGAGTATGGAAAATGTCATATTGTTCACATCATTTTTATACTAATATATTGGGCAAACGGGGTGTACTTCTGGTACAAAAAGCAATAAAGTTATGCAAGTATTTAGAATGTTTACAGGATTTACTGTAGATAAGTGCATATTTAGTGATCAAATAAAAGGGGATTTTTTTTTTCTTTTGGAATACGAACAGAATGCAGTCACAAGTTATTCATCAACATTTATGGAGACTGATTGCTTATCAGGCACCAAAATGGGAATTCTGTTTTAAAGCGGTCAAGAGAATAGGTTTGATACCTCTGATGTGTAACCGCTGTGGCTAGATAAAGGTACATAGCTGCTGTCAATGATTCACTGTGTGTCATTTCACATAGATGTTTCTTAAGTCGAGGGGCAACTAGCAGTCCAGGAATCTCTGTGACAAGGTTAACACTGTACATTTACTTTCAAAGTAGTAACATCTAACAGAAGCAGAGAATTGGGAACACAGTCGCATTCATGCATAGGAAAGAAATGCTGGAGCTCTTTGTGGCAGAGATGTCATTTCTTCTCACATAAAAAATAGTTGGGGATTTTCCATTCTTTACTCTGTACTGAGAGTGAGGCAGAGCAGCAACTGTTGTCTGTGGTGTGCAGTTCAAATGAGGAAGAAAAAGAATAATGTTTCCCCTTGTATCACTATTAGTATGGATGCACCGCTTATCAATCACTCAGACTGCATGTTTTTGTTTGTTTCTTTTTGATGAACATGAATGAGGCTCAGTAAAGTATTAGTCATTTTGAATCATTGTCCTGCACTTTGGGAGATGAGATGGCTGATGAGGAAAATATAAGGAAGGATGTCTCCACTAGCTGAGCTATTTGAAAGCAGTAAATTCCTTGCAATTCTTTTGACTCAGTCTCTGTTTGTTTTTAGCCAGCTCATTAGCCAGAGAGATGAGCAAGTAATCCCTTCTCTTAACCCTTGTTCAGGGAAAGCAACAGAAAGATCAAATTAAGTGTATTACACTTTAAGGGAGACCATGTCTCCTTTCCAGAGATTGAAAGACTGATTGAGACTGATCCCCAGGTCAACCATGTCCAGAAACAAATGTTTGTGAGATATCTGCATCGGCATGTGCAGTCCTGTTAAGTTAACTAAAGTTAACTGGTAATTAACTCATTGCAGAAGGACAAAAAATGCTCATCTAGATCAGGCAAGTCACTTAGGCCTTGATCCAGCAAAGCATTTAATTGCTGTGAGATCCTCAGATCAAAAGGTACGAAGTTAATGATGATGATGATGAAGAAAGTAATGTCAGATAGTTTTTCTTATGTAGCAAACAACAGGGTATTTTCTCATTCTATTGATTCATTGTAAATTACGTTGTGCTATGTATATCATTGTTTATGTAAATTTCAATGTTGTGCACTCTTTTTGTGATCTTAGCACATATAACATTATTTCCAAAAAAATAAAGTATGTCTCATTGTACGCAGTCAGACAAAATAAATTAGATGCTGGATTTATAAGGAAAAAATCAGATGAAATCACACATAAATATTTCTCCTTTGAATGGGGCCTAATTTAGAAATTGGGGTGTGTTAGATATTCACAGAATTTTAACTAATATTTTGAGTTCTCAAACAAATTACTTGTATTCAAGCAAGTGCAACAGCAATAAGAAGTATTCAGAACAACTATTCAAATTATCAAGTTAACTGAGGTTCTATTAAAAGAAATACTGCATAGCTGGATTATTTTTATTTACCTTCTTACCTTTAATGCTTTAGGGTTCACACAGGGAGGGGTGACACACACATGATACCCCCCATGTGCACACATGGGGAGAAGTGACACACACATACTTATACATCTGTCTGAAATGGGAGTAGGTGACCAATTGACCCAACCCTTCCTGCCTGGCCCTCTTCACCTACCATGCCTGACTGGACCCCTAGGATGGACTCCTTCCCTGTTACCTCATCTTTCTGAGGCAATACATGGGTAGAGGACACACAAGGTCACATTCTCCCCCTCCCAGATTACTGCCAGGGTTCACACCAGAAAGTGGCCAAAAGCAGCTTTTTGGCACTGTGCAGGTAGTCGGGGACGGGAGCTGCTTCCAGCTGGAGGGAAGGGTGAGGCAGAGGGATGAACTGGCCCATATCTTTGCAGAGCTCATCTCTTCTTTCTCTCCCCCTTGCCCAACCCACCCTGTGGCTGGAAGCAGTTTGCCCCTTCCCAGGGTAACGTCCACACAGCAGCGTTATTTCAGAATAACTGTCGTTATTCCGAAATAACATAGTCCGCATCTATGCTACAAGCAGTTATTAAAACATAATGTCAAAATAATGTTGACCTGGAGGACTTCTTACTCTGACTCCTGTAACCCTCATTGTCTGAGGAGTAAGAGGAAGAGTGCTATAACTTGGACTTCCTGCTGTGTACACAGCGTCAAAAGTCTGTACGCAGCTTTAGCTACACAACTGACGTAGCTCAAGTTGCATAGCTGATTTTGGTTTTAGCCCGCTATGTAGATGTACCCACAGTGTAGAAAAGCCAACTAACACCCCCAGGCAGCTGCTGGCCACCCACATAACCCAGCCACTGTCCAATTCCACCACACACACACACTACAGTGCAGGCAGGAAGGGGTTAAGCCCTAAGAATGCAGTGTGCCACAGGGCCTGGGAAACCTGACTACAGGGACTTCAGCAGAACCAGCAAGACAGGTGGTTTATCAGGGGAGAGTGCCTAGTGAATGAGGCAGCCCTGTGTTCTCTTGGGGGCAGGACCTAGAGCCAGGCAGTGGGTGAAGTGGGTGCTAAGCCCCTTCTTTGGGGGCTGCTGTGGAGCCCGCGAAGTTGGGACAGGAACAGGCTGAGAATTGCTTCCCCCCTGCTACTCCAGAGCCTAGCTAAGCACAGAGCCTAGCTAAGCACTATTTTGAAATAAGCTGTGTAGCTTATTTCAAAATAGATTTTTTTAAAATTTGGCGCTGTCTACACAGTGTTTGTTTCAAACTAAATCACTATCCCACTGACTTCCTTAATCCATGTTCAACAAGGTTTACAGGAAGTCAGAGTAAGAAGCCCTTTATTTTGAATTTATTTTGAAATAACGGGCTTCTTGTGTAGACAACGCATAACGGTATTTGGGAATAACGGATGTTATTCCAAAATAACTCTGCTGTGTCGACATTCTCTTAATGACCACATAACTACTAAAAATATTAAGTACAAGACATTTTTCAATTTAAGGAGAACAAGGAGATTAAATGAGGAAAAACTAATTTAACCATTGCCCAAACCTCCTCCACCACCCCCAAAAAAATCTAAGCTAGGAAATGTAAGAGTTAAACTGCAATGGTCATTCTGCTATAACTATGTATTGTTATTTTTGAAGACTTGCCTATGCAAAATGCATTATACAGAAAACTATTGAACCTACTGAAGTCTATGAGGATCCAGTGGGGGCCTGTCAAAACAGGTGAACTAGGCGGTTGCCTAGGGTGCCAAGATAAACGGACGCTGAGGGCTTTGGAGGCGGGGGCACCAATTGCGCGCCAATCGCATGTTTTACCTAGGGCGCCAGTTGCCGGCAGTTCATCTAGGGCCGCTCCTATGAGGATCTGCCTAAGTCTAGCAATCCATTTGGACATTTCACCCCCTCACCACAAGTCGCAGGATCAGGGCCTCTAGGGGCATATGTAACTGATGTTATTCCAAAATAACATAGTCCATGTCTACACTACAAACAGTAATTTTAACAATGTCAAAATAATGTTGCGCTGGACAACTTCTTACTCCGACTCCTGTAACCTTCATTTTACGAGGAGTTAGGGAAATTGGAGGCGTGCTCTTCCTCTGACTTCCTGCTGTGTAGACAGTGCCAAAAGCCAAAGTAAGCTATTTTGACTTAAGCTACTCAACTGATGTAGCTCAAGTTGCGTAGCTTATTTTGGCTTTAGCCCTGCTGTGTAGGCATGCCCTAACTGAACCATGAAGCTGTTTACATCCCCAAACTTCATGATCATGTGACAATCCTAATGTAATCTTTGTCTTTCTTTTCATCACCTCCTCCCTAATGTTTATTGCCCTCAGCAATCATCTAATACTAGGTTGTAAATTACTGCAGGTGTAGATCACTTCTTTCCATTTTGCCTACCATACTTGGGTGTTTTAAAAATAGATAATAATAAACTCCTACTGACTTCCTTGTGCATGATTAAAATGCAGAGCAATTTGCTAGTGTTTTTAAAGTATCTGCATAAAACAAGACTTTGTTAAAATTGCTTTTTGGAACCTTAATTTTGCAGTGTCTGACATTACCATTTTTATCTGCATCACTTTAACACCACATGAATCTAAATTTGTGCTTTCTGTATACATACTTGGCAATAGGCTACATGGATCTAACTAGTCCATACTTTGTAAAGCACTTTCGAGTTCTCTTCAGGATGGGAAGTGTTATATTAATGTAATGGATGGATAGGGGCAATTAAAGTCCCCTTTTCGGGACTATGTTTAGCTCAATATATTACAAAGTTGCTGTTAGCAATGATTGTTACAGTTATGTCAGCACTTCCATAATAACCATTTTTCTTCATGAATTTATATTATTCAAAAAAGTAGTTCATTATAGGCTGAAAGCTGGCAGGATAATTTTTTAAAAAGAAGTTTACAAATAGATTTAGCTATTTTTAAAAACTCAGACTGAAAAAATATAACAGATTTTGCCACTCCAAAGTGACCTGCTCAATCTGGTAATTAACCATACTATAATGGCTATGAATATTATGAAAACCAGTTTTTTAAATCAGCAAGGATTGTAGAGTTGAAGTGTTTAATGTACCTATTTTTCCCCAAATGAATGTTCATAATACTTATTTCTTTTGTAGCAAAAAAACAAAACAAAAACCACCATAATATCCCCATTTTACAATAAGATATAAAGGGATAAAGAGACTTGCTCCAGTCAATGACAGAGCCAGAAATAGAATCCAGATCCTGCTAAGCCCCAGTTCGGTGCTGTGGCCACTGGGCCACTATGTTTCCTACCAAAGTTGTCTAGGACAGTGTTTCCCAATTTTATTTGGCCATGGAACCCTTTTAAACTTGAAAGAATTTTGCCAAACCCCTAATAACAGTCTTCTATATGGAGCTGAAAAAGTAGACCACAAATAAATAAGGATAATAATAAACAAATGCTAAACAAGGTCATGAGAGCAACATTTAGTTTAATTGCACATATTTAAAACAAAAATCACATTTAATGTGTACAAAAAATAAAGCTCCATTTGTCACAGTTAAATTTTTAAATACAAGAAATCACGCGACTATTCTGAAGTAAAGTATTCATGAGAGCACGGCCTGTGCACTCCCATACAAGCAACTGGTTTGACAGATGAAGCTTCGACTTTGTCCGACATGGTGTATATTCGTATTCAGTCACCTACATGATCCACACTCCCTGAGAGTGAGTACGGGGATTTACGGTGGTATTTAACAGGTGATCGCACCACTGACTGACTGCGTGGGCAGCGCTGAGTAGTGACATCATCATCCCCACGCTCTGGCTAAGCTGGCATTACACAGGGACACTTACCGTGGCAAACACAAATGGAAATTGTTTTCAATAACATTAATAAATGCTTAAATATAATTTTTTTAAATCATAAAACGTTATTGTAATGTAATTTTCTCGCGGAACCTTTAATTTCACTCCGTGGAACCCCAGGGTTCTGCAGAACACCATCTGGTCTAGGACATGAAGCCCCCAAGCCTGCAAACACTAATGAAGCTAGACACATGGTATCAAGTTAAGCACACTTAAGTATTTACAGAATTAAGGTGGAACTGTTTCTGCTCTGAGATCCCTGCAGTAGATTTGTGTGTCATATGGCAAGCAAGGTATTGGAAGGAATAACAGTTCAATAATATCATGCTATTCTCAAAGTAGCATGTTTTGAAGATTCAAATGTCTTCAGTATTTAAAACAAGAAATCTTTAAAATGAGCCTGCTGGATCCTGAGAGAAATAAGATCCATCTAGATACCATAGTGGGAGTGTGGAATATAGAATAAAATACAGTGAAGAAAAGCATACTTTCTGATAAGGTTAGCAAATATTTGTAGACTGCTTTGAAGATATCAAGTGCAATACCCATGTTGAATTATTATTATTAGAAAAGCAAGCCCAAAATACTAAGTGCAAGCCAATGTCTCTGCATGGCACTAACCAAGCCCACAGAGAAAAGAGTCTTGTGAGTCTCAAAAGGCACATCTTGGCTTGCAGCCAAACATTAGGATGTAGTTTGAGTGGGAGAACACTAAAACTATAGCCCACAATTCCCAGGAACAACAAATTACCTTTATAAAACAGGAACACGTGTTTGCCTATGTAGTAATATATATATATAGTCATTCTTAAATATTTTGGCCAGTGAAGAGGAAGGATTTTCAATATAGGCCACTTTTGTAAAAGCACATGCAGCTTATTTTCAGGGTAAGTTTTATGCGGATTTTAGATCTTTCTATGTATGTACATGAATATATATATTCATATATATATATGTATGTGCATGAATATATATATATTCATGCACATACATAGAAAGATCTAAAATCTGCATAAAACTTACCCTGAAAATAAGCTGCATGTGCTTTTACAAAAGTGGCCTATATTGAAAATCCTTCCTCTTCACTGGCCAAAATATTTAAGAATGACTAATGATGTTGAGGGACCTAATTTTCAGAAAATGCTGAACATCATCCTCAGAAAAATCAGGCCCCTCTTAGGTATCTCAAAATTATAGTCCGCACTCAAAATTAATAGTTAATTTTAAAATGTTGGTTCTTGACTTCCTTGGGATTACTTGGGTGAATAAGGGTAGCTGGTTCAAACCATCCATCCGTGTAAAATTAGTATTGTAGAAACCAGGTAGGTGTGAGGCATGCTCCTATATCCTCTGGAGAGATTAACCACCTGCTGCAGATTAGGGAAGTAAAATCCCAGTTAATCAGTTAAACATTATGTTTTATAGTTAACAGATTAAACAGCGGTGGGGACTGTGTCAGCCAGGCTGGGCCCACTGTGGACGAGGGCTGCTCTGGTCAGGCTGGAGTTTCCCTGCCTGCAGCACAGGCAAACAGGAGGCTGCTCCAGACCACTTGTTAACTGTATCTGGTAAGCATAACCTGGTAATGATAATGCTTACTGGTTACCCATTCACATCCCTATTGCAGATACTACACCAGCATTAGTGCTGTGCTTTGCATCAGGTTTGGGGCTGGGAATCAGGGTGCTGATTATGACTCCCTCATACCATGATCCAGTCTGCCACAGCCCTAGCCCCTAAATAGGTTAGAACAGCCTGTTGGTTCAAAGGACCATATGTCAGCTGAGTTATTGGAAAATATTGTGGTCTGACTTTGATCCACTGTGCTTGGAGGGTTAGGAAAGGCTGATGTTCTGGATGAATCCCCAAATTGGAAGATAGAGTGTCTTTTTGCTCCCTTTGAGCCACAGGAGCAGGCCAAAGTGAAGAAAGTCATGTAACACAATCTGTTGTATTGGTAACAATGTGACTGCACTACTAGACAAACTAGCATTACAGCAACTATAGCAGGTGACTGTTATGCATAGAAATATGCAGTAAGCTTCTCTGAAGTTTCTTGTAGCCTGTGATGAAGGCCAAATGCCCCCGGCATCTGCAAATGGCCTTTTTAATGCATATAGTTTATATAGCCGCTGAAACATTCATATTTTGGCCACACTAGGTACAGACTTCAGCTGATGGCAAATTGATGATGCACAAATTAGCAGTAAGATGCTATTAGTTTTCTGTAGTAACTTAAATGGAAAAAAAGATTCTTTGGGTTTTGCCTGGATTCTTCACATATTTTGCCAGGCTACTTCACTTCTGGAGAGTGCAGACTGTGCATATTAAGAGAGCTTAGCACCAAGCAGATGTTTTTCCTTCTGTATCCCATGACAAATTTCTGATGAGTACCTAGAAAAGCTACTCACTAGCTTTTTGGTGTGCCAGTACCTGGCTCATAGTAAATTTTCAACATCTGGACAGAAAATCTTATTCTTGGCAGAAATTGGCACCTCCAGGGTACATCTACACTGCAACACTATTTTGAAATAACAGTCCACATCTACATAGCAGGCAGTTATTTTCAAATAATGTCAAAATACTGTCGAGCCTGAGGACTTCTTATTCCAACACCAGTAACCCTCATTGTATGAAGAAGAAGGGAAGTTGGAGGAAGAGCACTCTATTTTGAAAAAAGGGCCGTATAGACACTCCCAATGACTGTAATAATGCAGTGAACTGCATCTTGCCCTAACAAGTATCTCTAGTGTTTGGCTCTTGCCAGTGTTTGTTCTAGTCATGCCAAGTGCTGGTTCCTATAATGTTTTTCTCCTGACCAGCTAGCTTGCTAGGTAACCTGATCAGCCATTTTTATAGTAGATTCTTGTAGCCCCATTTTCACACTTTGCCTTTTTCACACTTCTATTGCAAAGAGAGAATACATGGCCATGAGTGACTATACTGCAAGTTAAAACTCCACATAGGTAGGTTTAAAGGACTCAATCATGACAAAAATCGTATTGAGAAATGTTCTTGCTTATTTTGTTATAAAAGTTGAAATAATTTAAGAAACATGATTCACCTTTAACTTTGTATAGCATGTTGTATATTTACAGTTTACATTTTCTTCAGGTCCAGATTCAGCAAAGTTATTAAGCACATGCCTAACTTTCAGCATGTACATGATCCCACTCATGCCATATGCTTATAATCAGGTATCAAGTACCTTGCTGAATTAGGGCCTTATCTTGGACAATGAAACATTTCCTTGCCTGTACCATTTTTTATTGCAACATGACAACACATTTAGGGCAATGATGAAAGTGAGAAAGTGTGGTGTTCCAAAGGCATCACAAGAGCAATTATAGATACTTCAGAAGAGCCTCAGCTGGTATAAATCCCAGAAAGTTGGGTTGACTTCAATGGGAAGTTACACCAGGCTTAGACTAGGAAGTGCCTGAAAATAAGAAGAAATTAAAATATGTGTTTGAAGGCTCTGTGCATTTATGATCCATTGCTGGCAAAGAGGCGCAGAGCTCAAGAGGGTATAAAGACCTCTGGGAAAGATGCAAACAATGAAGTTTTGGAGGAAAGCTAGAGAAACAGCTATAGATCTTTGTACTTAAAATGACAGAAAACAAGAAGGTAGCCAGTTCAGTATTGTTTGTTGATCTCTGTGTAAGACTGAGAGCCATTCCTAATAATGAGAAGATGGATTAGAGGTATGGTAGGGTGAACTCTGTACAGTTCACAGGAAGAGTAGCAGACATTGGTGTTCCCAGAGGAAATTTGGGAAACAGAAATGCCTATATGCCAACAGATTCCAACAACTGAACACACCAGTAACATGCTGTTAAGTGTGCCTGCAACTGCAGAAAAGTAGTTCTGAGATGTTTGAAATGTCCCATTCATCTCAGTGTGTGCTCAGAAACCCAGTGAAAATGTCATTGCTAACTCACAGGGCACGTGTACACTGGGGAGTCATTTCGAAATAACTCCTCTTATTTCAAAATAACAAGACGAGCATCCACACTACCAAGCCTGTTATTTTGAAATAACTCCTGCTTGTGAAGAGGAATAAGCTTATTTCAAAATATTTATTTCCAAATAACCTGGTAGTGTAAACATAGCCACAAATGAAAGTTTTTGTCACCTCATAGCCAAAAAGGAGCTCAGCCAAATCCAAGGAACCTGCCAGAGATCAGGAGCCTCCTCCTCAGTTAGGTTTGCTACCAGTCTGGTGCTGTGTCTACACTACAAAGAAAAGCCGGAAAAAGATACATAAATTGCGAACACCAATTTGCGTATCTCTTTTTCCACTTTTCTTTCAGAAGAGGCTTTTCCAAAATTTGGTGCATCTACATGGCACCAAATTTCAGAAAAACCTCCTATTTTGGCATATCCCTTCTTCCTTGTACAACGAAGTTTACAGGGATGGCGAAAGAATGTGTCTGTTTTTCTGATTTTTTTTTGGAAAACTGGATGCGTTCCTTGGACTTGGCATAGCTTTTCTGGGATACCTCCATAGCCTGGAAAAGAGCTGAAGTGTAGACATAGCCTGGGTTTTACAGAATCCAAAATCCGGAATGTCTGGGTGCCAATAGAACCAAACTCAGAAAGCCCAGTGGAGGAGATCTGACCCTCAGTGAGAGAAGGCATCCCCAAAGACCCCAGCAGAACCCATAAGCATATTGAGGCTGCACTGAGAAATTCGAGCCAAGAGAGTATGCACGACCACATGTGAATATTTATACAATTTACTGTACATGGAAGTGATTCATGTGGGTGGAGCTTGACAGTACTCAGAAGAGTACCACTATCACCTTCCCTCCTCCCCCCACTACCTAATCTGATCTACAGCAGTATAAAAAGGCTTGGTGTTAGGTCTGACCCTATTTAGTGTACTAATTACCTGTAAGTGAGTGTTTGAAATATGGGCAGAAAATGGAATGGAGATGTAATTTAGAAAACAAACTAATATAGCATATCTGGAGAGAAATAACCTAAAATACAAATATTTTCTGAATGGTAGAAACCTAGAAAACAGTATAGTAAGATGAAGGCTTAAAACAAAAGCCCTGTGGGCCTTCATCTTACTACAAACAGTCATATCTTATTCAGGGCCAGATTCATTTACGGTCCCTCCCCTGTTCCCAACAAAATCCAGTCCCTGCCCATCCTATCACCAACATAAAGGTCCTAGTCCAACTATAGTGAAAATGTCTTAGACAATCGTTTTAGATAAACACAATGGCTACGTCTAGACTGGCATGATTTTCCACCAATGCTTTTAACGGAAAAGTTTTTCCGTTAAAAGCATTTGAGGGAAAAAGCGTCTAGATTAGCACGGACACTTTTCTGCAAAAGCACCTTTTGCGGAAAAGCGTCCATGCCAATCTAGACGCAGTTTTGCGCAAGAAAGCCCCGATCGCCATTTTCGCCATCGGGGCTTTTTTGCGCAAAACAGTTTTCAGCTGTCTACACTGCCCCTTTTGCGCAAAAGCATTTCCGGAAAAGGGCTTTTGCCCGAACGGGAGCAGCATAGTATTTGCACAAGAAGCACTGATTTTGTACATTACAAAGTCAGTGCTCTTGCGCAAATTCAAGCGGCCAGTGTAGACAGCTGGTAAGTTTTTGCGCAAAAGCGGCTGCTTTTGCGGAAAAACTTGCCAGTCTAGATGCAGCCAATCTGTATTTTATTTTGTTTTAATATTGTTGTTACACTGTCCTAACACACCACTGCAGAGCACTTTAACATGTCCCAAGGTGAATAAACCCCCAAACACAGCAAATTAAATATTTCAATGGATAAGGCAGTATAAAGACTAGCCAGGCTGGTTAAAAACTGGCTGGATGACAACCCTAAATTCATCCCTTCTGTAACTGTGATAATCAATTATATTTCTGCAGGGACAAATCTGGCAAATGAGTGAGGAGACAAAATGGTCAACGTAATTTTAAACATCAAAAGGTATAGTCCTTCTCTGCAAAGATTTGGTAAGGGTACAGAAACTATTTTTCAAATATTTTGATTTGATTTCCTCCAAAGGGCTGGCAGATACCAAGCATTCTGCCGTGCTAGCCCTCAAGCATTTAATACCCTGTTGAAATGATCTTAACTCTGGTTTGCTCTCTATTGATAAGCAAAAAAGCATTGTCAGAATGTGTCAACTTTAAAAACAACCCTGTTTTTTCCAGGGCTCACGTCCATATCTCAGAAACTCTTAGTCAAATAGCTCACAATTTGGATCACTGCCCCCTGCAGATGCCATGAGGCAAATCAGAGTCTTAACTTTAACTATAGTAGAGCAGTCATTCTGCAATAATGTAATCTATATATACTTTAGAATGTGTCTGTCTGTGAGTCCATGTGTTCAAGAACTCCTTCATAAACAGTAAGAGTGAGGGTTATCTAATTTGATATGCAGCTTCCTCTTATCCTAACTTAAAGGAAGGTCAAGGTTTGGTTAGGAATGTGAACAACTAGTCGACTATCTGATAAGAAAAATGCATTTTACTTATTGGATAGTTGACAGGGTAGTTGACTAGTCTTTCCCTCCCTACTTTCCCCCCTTGTTGCCTCTATCAGAAAGAGGCAGCAGGCAGTGGGGAGATGAGGGGCTGCTTCAAAGCGGCAATGCCAGGTAGAGACTGGGGCCAGACCCCGGGTTCCACACAGAGGTGCCGTGTTGAAATGCCACGTGCTGGCCCAGCTGGCCCAGGCTGCACGTGGCATTTCAAAGAGGCAGTGCTGAATGGAGCCTGGGGTCGGGTGACTCCCCTGCTGACCCTGGGCTCCACATGGCACTGCCACTTTGAAACGCCATGGGGAGCACGGGGCAGCTGGGAACTGCTTGAGTTCCCTGCTGGCCCCATGTTCCACACAGCGCTTTCTGCAGGGTCAACTTTGTGGCCAAGTTTCCTGCAGTCCCATAGAATTTGTTTACAGCCACCAGTCCTGACTTTCAGTCTTCTTGTGCTGTTATTTAGATCTGATTTACCCCAAGTGTCTTCTAAGAGCACAGTAAGCAGTGGAAATTTGGATAATGCTGCTAGACAATATTGACCTCCCATGGTTGAGCAAATTCTCTGGTTCAGCAGTGGTCAGGTCCAGAGGCTGCTGGACTAGAGAGGTTCAACTGCATCACAACGGAGGGAGTGGGTTGGGGGGAGAGGTAATTTCCACTTACAATACAGGATGTAAAAAGGGGGAGAATAAAGCATGGCTCCATCCCCTAATACTCTATATAACTCAGTTAATTATATCATGGTCTTATCAGTTTACTACACTAGACTCCATCAGTGTACAAAGAATGGCTGAAGCAATTGTCAAACAGAGCTGTAATGTAATGTTACATAAGCGACAAAATGAGTGAAAATGCAGTTTAATTTGGTGTCACACAGAAGCATTAATGCAGTTGTGACATAATGATGCATGTAATATGTTCTATTTTGAAGTTTTTAGATTACAGTTGTAACTAATACACAGTGAGCATCATAGATTTGAATAGGGCTTTACTTGGAACTAAATTTAAAAAAACAAAAAAATTGCAAAAATACATCTTTATGTTTGCATTCTTATGTTCTATTGTCAATAACATTGACTGCTGTATTAATGTAATACCTTGATTTTTTCAAATGTTTGTTTTTATGTTATTTTTGAAAAATATTACTAAATGATTCATAAATAAACTGGGGAATTTATTGGCAAATAGCCTATAAGGAGCATTGACAGGAGAGATGGACTAAGTGGTCTAATAAATAGTTTCCAGCTTATTTCTATGGAACATGGCAATCTTTCCTTCACTTTAACTTCAGTTTAAAATAAGCTGTTCTTGTGTCTTGTCTAAAATTTGGCATGTAACAAGTTTATAGCACATAGATACATAAATATAGTAACTTTCATTTTATGCATATTATATCCTGCCATTTATGATGTCTGTGGGAATAGCTCTTCATCAAACTTGCCTCCAGCTCTTTTCATTGGCACCCATTTGCACATAAGTTTTATGTCCTCATCTGTTTTTCTTTTTTTACTATATTTTTTCTTACTCCTTTTCCTTCAGGAACAGGTAATAGTTACAATATCATGGGCATAAATATAAATATTTGTCTAGATCTGTTAGTTTCTTCTTTGACAATTAAGTGGTATATACTGTTTGGGGAATATATTATATAAACATGCAGCCATGTACCTAGAATACGGCATCTTGATCTGTGTATTTCAGTTGCTTTGCTAAGACCCTTTCATTTTAACCCTAAATCCACTTGGCTGCACTAAGTCACTTGTTTCCTAGAGCAATGAAAAAAAATTGAATCCAGCAATTTTTTTCCTCAGGATGTTATTTTCTCATCCATTCAGTTTCCATGAACTAGCTCATTGCTGTTGTGTTTGGATTCACTACATTGAAGGAAAATATTTAAAGCGTTTAAAATGTTTGAATAGAAAAAAACTTTTCATATTGGTCAAAATCTTTAGACTCTGATTATATTTTTACTCAGCCTTTACTCAGGCAAATTCCCACTGGTTTCACTGGGCATTTGAGTAAAAATGAGAGTCACCTTAGTGACATTAAAGTTGCAACTTATCTTTAGAAAAAAATGAGGAAAAATGGCTCTTGCGCAAGAGGGGATTTTTGTGTAAAAAGGAGCTGTGTAGACGGCTCCTTTTTGTGCAAAAGCCTCTTGCGCAAAACGGCCCAAATTAATTATGCAAATGAAGCATGGCAATATGCTAATCTGCACTTCATTTGCCATAGGCTTTTGCGCAAGAGGGATGCAATGTAGACATAGCCGTATTTCATAAAGCCTGGGGAGGAGAGGAGTCTGTCACACCACAATGTCCTGCACATTTCCCAGAGTCATTACCCTCCATAGCAGAAGTGTGTTGATCGCCTGGGCTATTTGGATCACAGCAGCTCCCTTTGTAGATTCACCCATTCTAAACTGATTTCCCACTAATGGGTAGCTGTCTGGCATTGCAAGTTTCCACAGGGTATTGCCACTCACTTCCCAACTGTCAGAGCGGATCTCAGTCTGGTATCGCTGCACTTCAAGGGAAAAGCAATTGACAGACTTCCATGAAACTGGCCTTATACATGTGAAAGTGTTGCAGCCACTTCTGATTGTCTAATGGCTGCATAACTATGTGGTCCTACCATTCTGTGCTTGTTTTCCAGGACCAGAACCAGCTGGTGTCAACAGGATCACATTTTGCCAACGTCTCAAGTGCTTCACATAAAAGTCTGTTCTGGCCTCCTCAGATTCTTCCTCGTTCCAGCAGGCCCTGTGGATTAGATTTGGAACATACTGCAGCGTAAGGTGCAAAGTGTTTGCTATGATTGTCATAGCTGAATGGGTTCTATACTTACCCTGTTAGGGCATCTGCATGGATAACCAGGGCAAAAAGGGCATGAAAATAGTTTGCTGTTGCTTCAAGCCGGGGGGAGGGTGGGGAGAAGGAATGAGTGCATTATAGGATGCCAATGACATGTACCCAGAACCAACTGCTGCATTGTTTTGGTCCCATCAAGCACTGGGACCATAACCCAGAATGCAAAGGGGCAGCAGGAACTGTGGGATAGCTACTCCCAGTGCATTGCTGACAATGTTGACAGTAGCCACGCTATTGAGGACACACTGCATCGCACTCTTGCTTACAGTGGGGACATGCACCTTCGACTTTACAAAATTAGGTGCTAAAAAACTGACCTGAATAAATTCTACCTTATCTCATAGTGTAGACAAAGCGTTTGTGTAACCAGCTATCTGGTTTCTACACATATTTTAGCTAAACCAGAGCTTCAAGATGTGAAAACTAGCATATCAGGGGCCTATTTCTCTTCAGGATAGGAGCTAGGACCAGCAGTTGTTCCTAAACTCTGGTGGAAATATCAAGCCCACCAGGGGCTTGATGTTTTTTCTCCATAAATGATCATTAGCAACTGAAGTTAGTGAACTCCAAGCACTTCTGAAAGTTAAGTGTGGATGGCTGACACTCCTGAAAGCCTATGAACACCAGACAGCATAAGAGAATAAAACAAATTAAACAAACAAAAGGTGGGAGTGGGTTGTTGTACTTTATGGAATGTTGCTTACCTCTCAGTTCAGGGCATGATATGCGTTAGGAACAATAATGAAAAAAGCTTTCTGCAACACAACCTGTGTACTGATCTGATATACTCATTCTTCAGACTGCAGGGTCTGTTGTCAGCCCTCAAATGTTGCACTTATTGCAGTATTGTGCACAATGCACAGCTGAGGCCATGATTTTGGCCAAATTATCTGCAATATAACCACATTTTTGTGAACATTTGACCCCACCCTGAGCTAGCTCACTTGGAAAAATCTGAGAAATCAAGTTGGAACTGCCCTTGAGGCAGGAAGGTGAGTAGTTCCAAAAATGGTTGAGTGTTGAAAGAATGGCATAGTAATGATTTAATAAAAGACAGTATATAGACTGTGTTACAGAAAGGGTTTTTTGCATTTATTGCTATTGTTAAAGCCCCAGATGCATTTTTGCTTCCCTTTATCTCACCTGTATTTTGCAGTTTTAATTCTGAAGTCTATAGTGTAGAGAGAAATAAAATGGAGAAGGCACCCAGGAAATCTTAAGAGCTAGACTGTAACACACAGATGAGTAATTTACTCCTGAAGTTGTTCTATTTAAATCAATAGTGATAGAGATGCAGCTGTGTTAGTCTGGTGTAGCTGAAACAAAAGACAGAACTATGTAGCACTTTAAAGACTAACAAGATGGTTTATTAGATGATGAGCTTTCATGGGCCAGACCCACTTCCTCAGATCAATTTGTGGAAGAAAATCAGCACAACCATATATACCAAAGTAATACAATCAAAAAAATGAACACATGTGAAATTGACAAATCAAATTTTAGAAAATTTGCTCATGTTCATTTTTTTGATTGTATCACTTTGGTATATATGGTTGTGCTGATTTTCTTCCACATATTGATCTGAGGAAGTGGGTCTGGCCCATGAAAGCTCATCACCTAATAAACCATCTTGTTAGTCTTTAAAGTGCTACATAGTCCTGTTTTTTGTTTTATTTAAATCAATGTGATTGCACAAGGAGTAAGGTACTTTTCATGTGATTACAAGTATTACTGTTTGGCCCTTAATGGGGTTAGGATATGTTAAGCAAAGAGAATGTTGCTAATAGCTGCTATGAGACAGCGGAGAGACAGGGATTCACAAACAGAGAGATCAAAGCACCTCAGTCTTATGGAAATGAGAGCAGTGAAACTATCCCAACACTGGTACAAAGGGAAGCACTAGTTGATAATATGACAATGGCAGGCAAACAACTAGTTTCTTACCTAAACAAACAAGGGGACAGAAAAAAATAGGACTACCCAGGGAAGCAATAAAAATGTTTAATAGTCAAATATTCCATGAGTTGAAAACCTGCATTTCAAAGGCTGGCTCAACTGCAGAGGAGACTGTCTTAGCAGGAAACAATCAGCTTTGGGCATGGAGCCTTCACAAACAGCTTCCCTAGCCAATGGCTGCCAAGCACAGACAATTGAGAGTAATGTTTCTGTAGTGAGCTTGAACTAGGAAGTATCCAGATATTGTATTGCATAAAACTGAAGGATCAAGCAGCAAATTCAGCAGCCTAGCCCTAATCTGTAATCCAATACCAAAGGTCTCAATTCAGAAGATGGCAATGTGCTTCGAGCAAGGCCTACTGTTGCCTAGACAGCAGGCACTTTCCAGCAGGGGCACAGACATCCGAGGGGTGCATTGCTACCATGGCCAGAGGACAAGGAATCATGGGAATATGCTGGCCACGCCTGCAGGTGGGAGGGAGAGGACAGGGCATCTTAGCTTCCTTGTGTGTCCTGCATATGCTGGGTCTGGCACTGGGGGTGTCCCACAGGGAGAGAACTTCTATCCCTGTCTGCTGCAGGCTGAAATAGGGCAGGCCTCTCCAGGAACCTTGTGAGAAGGATGAGGGGTTCCTGTGTGAGGGTGTCATGGAGCTGAGTGTTCCAGACTAGTGCTGCATGTGTAACCACATGCACAGGCTGTTGTGCAATTCCCAGGCCGAGTAGGCCGAGCAAGGAGTACACAGTCCATTGTAGCCCATCACCTGACCCTGTGTGTATATAGGGAAAGTTATAGAACTCACCGGAAGTGCCTTCCCCAGGTTCATCCAAAGCCTGGGAGACATACTGGGAGGGGGGGACTGGCTCCAGGGTGAGGAGCAATATAGTCACCTGGCTGGCCTCCTTCTCCTCCTCTGCAACCCCACCCTCCTGGAGGCTAACACTGGATGTGTCCTGGCCAGACTCCATGATGACGGGGGGCGGGGAAGAGGGAGGTGATTGTCACCTCTCCCAGGATGGCATCCAGCTGCTCAACATAGCAGCAGGTGTGCGGTGCTACTCCGGAGTGTCCGCTCTGCTCCTTGGTCTTGTGGTAGGCTTGCCAGAGCTCCTTGACCCTCATCTGGATCTGGTCCAGGGTTTGGCTGTGGCCTTTGTCAGCCAGGCTGGTGGCAATCTGGCCATAGACATCTGCATTTCTCTTCCTGCTGTGGAGATCCCAGAGGTTGGTCTCCTCCTCTCAGACTTTGATGAGGTCCAGGATCTTCACACCAGCCCAGGCCAGAGCTCTCCTGCATCCCTGGCAACTGGCAGCCAAGAGAGCACCAGGAGTGCTGGCAGGTGTGGGAGGCTTTGAGGTAGTGCTGAGGGTCACTCATGGCTCCCTTGGGTGCTGCTGTGTTGCACGTGGCTTTTACAGCTCAAAATTAGCATTGCTTGGGGTTGGTAATGAGGATGCTCCACTTATTATTTCAATCAAAGGGTGGTTATTTTGAAATAACCTAGTGTAGACCAGTTTGAATAGGCTTCCCAGGGAGGCTGTGGAATCCCCAGCACTGGAAGGTTTAAGAGCAACCATGAGGGATAGTCTAGCTTCATTTGGTCCTGCTTGAGCTCAGGGGGATGGAGTTGGTAACTTCTAGAGCAATGGTTTTCAATCTTTTTTATTTCAGGACCCATTTGTAAATGTTTATGGCCTGCCCCAATCCAGTAAATAGGTGGCCTGTCCCACTCCAGTAAAACGGGGCAGTTGGATCCTGCCTCACACTCACCTCAAAGCGGTAGTTCCTTCAGCTCCTATTCTGTGCGGCTGGCTGGGTTTGGTTCTCCACTCTGGGTGTTGCAACCTCTGGCTCATGGGAATGCAGTGACACTCACTCAAATTTGGCCTTCCCAGACTCCTGTCATCAAGCCTAACCCCGAGTGGCGCCGGAAGTCGCAGTTCCTGGTGTAGGCTGGTGAGCCCAGTGAGCCCCTGGGATAGGAGCTGACATTTGACCTTTCAAAACTGTCTGCCAACTTAATTTTGGGTCCTGACTCACAAATTGAAAAACCTTGTTCTAGAGGTCCCGCTAGCCCTACATTTCTATGATTCTACGGGACCATTTTTGCTGGCCATATTTTATGCAAGCCTAGTAAAGGGTATCAGGGAGATACTGAAATATGCCAACTTGCTGGGACCAGAGATATTTAAATAGCTTTCTAAAGTTTTACAAATGTAAACAGCTTTTACACTTGCAAAACTGGCTTGATAGCCTTTCAGTCTGATGAATATCTGCTCTGGTGATGCACATACTTCCCATACTGAACATGCCACATTGTTTACTACAGGAGGAACTTTCCCCCCAATCCATTAAACTTCATTCAGACATAGTCAAGGTGGAATAATTTTACTTTATTATCTACTGATTTAAAGCTGAAATTTGACAGCTGAAATTTGACAACACAGAGGTGGGTGATCTCTCTCTGCTTACTTTCTATCATATGTTTGGACACTAATCCATTCCTGTCTGACCAGAGACCTTGTTTTCTGTTTTGTTATATGTACACTGAATATTATAAAATAATGCATGCCTCTGCAGCATGCTATAAATCAATAGTAACTCTATTTGAGTAAAGTCTGTGGGATGTGGTCTGTATAACCTTAAATAATCCTTAAAGGAGACAGCTAAATATTTATATTCCATTTTATTTTAATCAATCACAAGGCATACCTTTAAATAGTGAAATGATAACATCCTCTAATGAAAATTTGGAGTGATTTTTCCAGAGAATCTGTGTGTCTGAGGAGCACAAACCCTATTGAAAGTCCCTGGGAGTATTGTGTAACTTTCATGGGGCATGTAAGTCCAAGTCACAAAGGTGCTTTGGAAAAGCCCACCCTCAGCTTTCAAGGTTTCAAATAATGCATCTTGGGATTTGCAAAGATACCTAAATTAATTCCCAACTGCCATTGAAAGTCAATGGGATTTGGTCTCCAAATGGCCTTAGATTACGTTGAACATCCCAGCTATATGGATATTGGGGAGGGGGAAGAAAGGTTTGGCTAGTGTGAAATGATCAGTCTTTCTGCGGCTCTATTAGACTTTTTTTTGCAAACAAGCAAATTCTGCAATTGGCCATGTATCTTGTGCAACCCCGTTGAGCAGTGTGGGATTACAGAGAGTGGGGATGGTTCTGGTTCCATAACATTAAAAAAAAAAGACTCAAAGAAGATTTCAAGTGTACTGTGGTGAGATGTACAGATAACTATGAAGGAAGATATAACAAAAAAAAAAAACCCCAACAGCTCTCTCCTTTATCTTGTTTCATGAGTCCAAAGGCAATGCTCAGTTAGATTAATGACCAGTATATTAAAGACCAAAGGAAATGCTATTTTACCCAGTGTGGCCAGATTCTCAAGAGAGCCAGATAACTTATGACCATTAATAACATTGGTAGCTTAGTGTTCTAAGATAAAGACGATCAAACATTATGATCTTGGGCATGAATGCATTGCCAGTGGGCAGCGCTGGATATAGGGCAAGGCGAGCGGGGCGGCTGCCCCGGGCCCTGCGCTTCAATAGGCCCCGTGCACGCGCTACTACCTGTCGGCTGTGGCCATGGCGCAAGTGCGAAATTGTGCTGCCCTGGGCCCTGCAAAACTCTCATCCGCCCCTGCCAGTGGGTATCAAGAAAGAACCACAGATTCTTCTTTGCCTCTCTGTGCTGGACATGCAGTGGAGTGGTATGTGAGGATAAATGTATTTACACTTCCTCCACAGAGCTCCATTCTTCCTCCACACAGCCCTCTGCTGTCCACTTCAGAGAGCTGATTTGCCTCCTGACTTTTAAAGCTGGCCAAAACCACAATTCAATTTCAAGAAAAATGTTGAGGTTTCAAAATCTGGTTTTGTTCCACAATGGACCCAAAAGACCCTTTGGAATTTTTCATTAAAAAATACAAGACACCATCCCTAGTGTCCCAATGACAAGGCACTCTTGTGGGTGACCTAGATTCAAGTCCTGGCTCTGAATTAGACAGAACAGGAGCTTTGAAGCAGGAACACCGAGATCCCAGGTGAGCTCCCTAAGCTCTAGGCTACTGGCTACACAGGAGATTTGTGTATAATTTTGACCAGAAATTCCATCCTGATCTAGAGAAACCTTCCTGAAAAAATCAGCAGCAGCACTGATATACTTTTTTAAAGTTTTTTGGTTCAATGAATTAGCATGTTTTGATGTCAAGATCTTTTATTTGAAATGTTTTGACCCAGCTCTGTTTGCTTCTCCTTGAGCCCTGACCTCTGCTGCTACAAGTCGAACGGCAGAGTGGGACGGAGCAGAATAGGTGCTGAGCACAGTGTCATTAAGCTCTTTAAGATCTCAGCTTCTTACTTATACTCACCAATTGCTCCCTGTCGCTTCCTCTAGCTAGAGCCACATAGAGAGAGGGAGGGGCCATAGATCAAAGTGCTGATCAGCCAGTGCTGCTGATCTGCTCTGTACTCCCTGCACCACAAGGAGCCACAAAGAGAAAGGAATAGGTTTAATTAAGAAGCTAAAGCTCTGAACCACACTTTAGTCACCACTTGGCTATTCTACCCTTCCCTCCCTGCCCTCACCCCACTCTGTGGTGCTGTTTGGCTTGTGGGGCTGGAGGATGTGGAAAGGGGAAGGAGCAGAGCGGCAAGGAGAGGGTAACAAACAATCAGGGATTAAGGCCCCAATTCAGGAAAATACTTCAGCACATACAATATACACTCCTACAAGAAAAAAAAGAAAGAGCAGCAGTGAAGCACTGCCAATCCCAGTTCCAAAATTATGAGCCAGGACCTCTCAAACCTTGAGACTGGCTTAAAAAAACCAGGATTTTTTAAATTATATTTTTGGGGTGTTTGCCATTAAATAAGGATTAGCATAGTGTAATTTTCATTACTGTGACATTCTGTTGGTATGAAAAACAAATGAAACTTTGTGCTACGGAATAAAATAGAATGGGAAGAGGGTGGAAAGAAGGAACGAAGTGTGAAAAACAACCAATTTAGGATATGTCTAGAATGAGAGCCAGTACCCAGGCAAAATTCCTACTGGAGGCAATGGGAGGTGTGCCTGATTTAGGACTACAGCATTTGACCCATATGAATAATGGTTCCTTTACTGTGGCATTTCTAGCCTACTACTTCAGAGACAATAAGAAGATTCATCATATCAATAGCTGAATAATACTTAATATATTGTCATATTCTAGGTGGCTCTTATACTAACCAAATTTCTGAATCAAACTATAATCAAACTGATGCTCACTTTGCAATTCCTAGTTATTATATAGCACTTGGGACAAGAGAAGACAATAACAACAAATGCATTCTTAAAACTTATTGCCATACCAGATGTCAACTACCCTTTTTCGATGTATTTGTGCACTTTAAAGTGCAACCATCTGTCATTGCAGTTACAGGAAGAGAGTCACACATTTTCACCAAGCTACAAGGACACTTGATAGATGTGGGAAAATGTAAACTGGCAAGTCAAAGGGGAAGGTCATGTACATGTAGAGCCTTGTAAAGTTCCCCTTCTCTGCCTGAGACATGAATTCCAGACATCTGAAGAAAACAAAGGACAGAGCTGGGCCACAAACAATTCAGTCTCTGGCCATTCACCCTCGCCTGCAGAACAGCATTTCTCTGCTCATGGATGGCATCAAAGTCAGGCTTGTACCCATGGTGAGCCACACACGAAGAGAGCATTGTTGTGTTATCATTACTTATTACAATTGTGCTTGGAGAGTCCAACTAAGATCAAGGTCCCATTTTGCCACATACTGTCCTTACAGTATGAACCAGGAAGGCGATAGATGCTCAACTGACCACACAGCTCCAGTGAGGCTGCAGGTGGCTCCATGCCACCATGTGTGGGCAGGCACCACTTCCCCCACTGCTCCCATAGGCCAGGATTCTTGGCCAATGGAGTGATGGGGGTGGAGCCTGCGAGCAACACAGGGATGGAATTTCCCTGCACTGCCATTTCTGGTGCATAGCTGCTTCCTCCCTCTGCCAGGCAGAGCCTGCAAGCTGGAAGCTGATTGCGGCTTTTCTTGATCTGGCTTGTGAGGCTCGGGGTTCCCCTCCAGGAGTGGCCTGGAGCACCAGTCTGGCTTGTCCTGCTGTGGAGTGGGGGAGCCCTGAGCATTATGGGCTGGGTCAAGGCAAGCTACAAGCTCGATGCAGCCTGCCTGCAGTAGGTTCCCTACCACTGCTCTAAACCATGAGTTTGAGATAATCACAGGGGTTTGTTGATCTACTTGTGGCACTGGGAGATCAGGTGCCAGCTCACACCAAGGCCCCTAGTTCCAATGAACACTGACAAATGCATAGCTGGAAACCAGGGTGGCTCACCTGTGTGCTAGCATGGTTAAACAGGTATTAGATTTATGGAGATGTGATTAATGTTTGAACTTAATGAAATGCTTGCAAGTTGCTGCATACGTCAATCTCAATTATAATCTCTGTATCACAAACCCTGTATCCTGTGGTCAAACTGACTCTGAGGCAAATATAATAATCTTCAGAAGTTCAAGAGGCACAAGACCCTGACATCCTGCCCTGCCAAAGCTCAGGGCTTCATTTGTGTGCAGTGTGTCTGCTGGAATGTGGAGCACTCCTGCCACAGGGCATACCTGGCTGAAACCTTGAGCTTCAGCATCTCATCTCCACAGGACTAGTGCTTCAAGGCTCCACTCCCTGCTGGGTAAAAGCCCCTAGCCCCACCATGCAGTAAAAGCACCTAGCCCCACCACCCAGCTCCCTCCCCCAAACTATCAGGCAGAGAATGGGACTTCATGCGGCACATTTTAACTGTAAAAAAGTCACATTGACGCACATGACACAGTGTGGCCACTCCTGCTATATGGTAACATTTAAAAGTTTGCTTTGTAACTATAAACTATGCAACTATAATATTTGTGTTTGCTATGAAACTGGAAACCCTCACAATCAGGAGAAGAATTTCCAAGTACGAAATACTAGTTTACCACAAGTCATGTCATTTCCTGCCCAACAAAAGAAGGCCTCTTTCTTTAAGGATCCCCAAAAGCTCTTATTTTAAGGATGCCCAAAGGAAGTTATGGACAGATAGGTAGGCCTAATATCTGACACACTGATTTTGGTTCACTGATTTCTGGTTCAAATCAGTATTTGTTTATGAGGCATAATCTCACTTGTTCTACTGACACGAGATGAACCATTGTGGAACATCAACAGACAAAAGACTTTGTTGATTGTTCTCTCCACATCCATAAAGAGAGAGCCTGCACAAAGCCTCATCCTTTCACAGTTTGAATTCTAGGGGAAGGAAAGAAAAGTCTGTGACCAGAAGGCTCTGTATCACTATGTTGCTGTGATTTTAGAGAAGGCAATATTTCTAAGCATAAGCAAGGGATCCCTAGGCTGCATAGCTTGGGTTAACCCTAAAGAACATATAGAGCCTGCACATTACAACAACTTTTGTTAGGTTCCAAAAAATAAGTAAGGGTATGTCTACAGTACAACTTTTATTCAAACTAACTTATTTCGAATTAGTTAATTCAAATTAACGCATCTAGACTTAAAAACTAGTTCGAATTAGTGTTTTGCTAATTCAAACTAGTGCGTCCTCACTGAGTGGACGCTTGGTCGCATTTAAGGGCAGCTGAAACCGGTTCCGGCAGGGCATCAGGTCAGTAGTTGCTGTGTGTGGCTGCTGTCTGAGGCTATCTGAGGCTTGTGCTTAAAGGGACCCCTCTGGACAGCCGGTTCTCAGCTTTTCCGCTTGCTTGCCTTCTTTGCCGAGGGACAGCAAAGCGTTTTTCTCTGCGCCTGCCTGTGTCGGTGGGGAAGGAGGCGACAGTGCCCCACATGGGAGGGTTCGGTCTGTCCCGGCCGTACTACACGCCACCTGCGGCGGCCAGAATCACAGCAGGGGTTGCTTCTGGGAGTGGGGTGTGGAGCAGTGCCAGGGAACGAACACTCCCAGCCACCCAGGCGCCCCAGTGATTCGCGGTTTGGTCTGTCTCTCTGCAGGTGGTCAAGGCTGTTAACGGGACGCTGCTCTGCAGGGTGGCTCACCTCACCAACCCGGATGCCATCATGCGGAGGTTCGGCACCCTCAGCTTCCCCAACTGTGGGGGGGGGGGCATCGACGGGACGCACATCTCCATCCGTGCCCCAGAACACCAGGCCTCCCAGTATATCAACAGAAAGGGGTACTTCTCCATGCTCCTGCAGGCCGGGGGCCAGTTCATGGACATTAATGTGGGCTGGTCCGACAAGGCACAAGACGCCAGGGTGTTCCGCAACTCCTCCATGTGCCAGAGGCTTCATGCTGGGACCTTCTTCCCCGACCGCCACATCAGGGACGGGGACGTGGACATGCCCGTCTGCCTGGAGTGGAATGCGGCCTACCCCCTCCAGCCCTGGCTGATGAAGCCGTACATGGGGCACCTCAACCCCTCCCACCAGGCCTTCAATGCCAGGCTCACCAGGGTCCGCATTGTGATCGAGGGGGCCTTCGGATGCCGGAAAGCCAGATTTAGGAGCCTCCTCATCCGCTTCGACCTCGCCGAGCACAATATCCTTCCCGTGGTGGCAGCATGTTGCGTGCTGCACAATTT
>CM057847.1:32767969-32791992 GCA_030068395.1 Apalone spinifera | reverse complement strand
CTTTGCATGCCTTTTCCGGCAAAGGGGGCCAGTCTAGACACAGCCGTAGTGTTTGGCCATTGGGCACCTGTGACAGAAGAGGACTGGCTGAATCAGTGCTTCCTTTCACTCAGAACCAATCATTGTGGAGACTGGATAGCAGTTATGCAAAGGTGTATGGCTACTGGTATTGCATATGGAAACTAGCCATCAAAGCAAACTGGACAAATGTTGAAGCTTAGAACACCCATTTGCAGCCTGATCAAATCTCTCTTTTATATCCAAAGTGTCATGTTCCAAGTGTACATGCAATAAACAACAGTTCTGTAATAACTTGCTGAGTCACATCCAGGATTGTTGTTTTGGTAAATCTGCTTCCTGTTAGTGTCATCAATCCTTTTTTTTTTTTTTTTTTTTGGGCGGGGGATGTGTGACAAACAGGCCTTTTCTTTTTTAGCCAGCATTTGTACCTCATGAAACATTTTGCAAAATGAATGAGATGGATTACTTTGCTGTCTTGGAGAGTGGTGCGCTCTTTTCACTAATAGAGAGGCTGGAACTTAGTGGGCATCACTTCACAGGCTATTAGATCTGTAATTCACAAGCTGGGGGATGTGAATCACGGGTGGTTCAGAAGGAACTGTTGGATCACAAATTGCTGCTACTCTCAGTGCCCCACATAGGCTGTCTGCCTTCTTCCCTCATCCCCTGCCCCAACCCAGGAAGCACCTCAACAGATAGAGATGTCACTGTACATACACTTACTTCCCTGGCGTACATTTTGGCTATCACATAGTCAGTGTCCAGAGGGAGGGTGCTATAGTTGTTCTGTGTTCTGTCAATGAAATGCTTTCTCCTACTGTCAATGACACTGGAACAAAAAAAGAAAATCAAAATTACTGAGTTTTCCAAGAATTGCAAAAATCCAGTTCACACTCAGCTCTTGTTCTTGGGACCTTCATTTTATATCTCATTTGAATAGCGCCCTCTAATCCAGGGGTGGGCAATAAGCCAGAGGTGGTTTGCCAGGGTTAGATCCTGATGGGCCTCCAACCCTTTGTTTGCCTGTGTCCCCACAGGTACGGCTGCTTGCATCTCCTGTTGGCTGTGGATCATTGTTCCTGGGCAATGGGAGCTGCAGGAAGTGGCATAGACCAGGCTGCTGTTTCCTGCCACTCCCATTGGCTAGTAACGGCAATGTGATACATGCCATCAGGTGCCAGCAATGCCCCTCGGCCACATGTATTGGCCAACGCAAATACTCTCTACCACAAAGGATATATGGACACAAATCAGACATCAGAAATGGTAATGCACAGAAACCTGTAGGGGAGGGGTCAGCAACCTTTCTGAAGTGGCGTGCCAAGATTTTACCCTCCTGGGCTGCACTGCTCTCCTGGGAGATGGGGAGAGAAGTCTCTCCGCTGCGTGCCCCACTTGGTCTCCTGCCCAGGGCTCCACTCTGGCTTTTCCTGTGGGGTGGGGAGGAGCAGCGCACACATGCTTCCCTGGAAGTCGGATGCAGTGCGGAGCATCAGGGCTCCCCCTCCCTACCTTGGGGCTCCAATCTTGCGGGGGGCATGATGCTGGATCACCAACATGGGCTGGGATCACAGTGGTTTGCGGGGGTGGGGCTCAGGGAAATGGGTGAGACAGGGATGGATGGGTGAGTGACCCCAGGATGTCCAGCCCTGCTGGGGGTGGGGACCCATAGGGATCCAGTCCATGGTGCCTGTGCCTTCCTGCCAGGGTGTAGGAGCAAGCTGTGGGTGAGCGGTCTTGGTGGGGAGGGGAAGGGAGTGACGGGGATTGGGGTGCAGGGGTCTGGGCATGAGAGGGGACACTTACCTAGCTTTGTGCCCCTGTTGCTCCCATTGGCCAGCCAATGGCAGCAGCGAGGAAACACTTCGGTCAGCACATCACTGCACTGCGGTTCCCCCAGTGGAGGAGGAGAGGGGGTTGGTGAAGAAAGTGCTGACCTCCCTCACCAGACTGGCTCATAGAGAGAGGGGGGAACAGCGCATGGAGTCGCTTGCTCTGCCTCTCTCCGTGAGCTGGGTGCGGACACCTCATGCATAACAGGGACCAGCCAGAACCAGGCGCTCCCACCCATGTGCCTGGTGTCATTCGCCCCACCCCATCCCGGGGGTGTTGAACCAGTGATGGCGCAGGGGGCGCTCCCTGCATCCTGGGACTAGAACAACTCTGTGCCCCACTGCCCAGGCAGCCACAGGGGAGTCAGTGGCCCTCCCTCCCCCGTGCATTGAAGTTCTGAGCAGGCTGCCCCACACCTCTTCCCTCCCCTCAGGTGCGCAGCGAGCGCTGGCATGAAGGGAAGGGGCAATGAGAGCAGCCTGTAAGCGTGAAAGACACTCATGGAGCTGCCATAAACAAGCACTGGTGACTGACTCTCACGGCAGGGAAGGGAGGGAGGTGAGGAGTGTGGTTTGAGCCCTCTCAGTGGTCATACCTCCAGCTCCTGTGACTGGCCAGACACCGTGCCTCAGCTGAGTACAGTTGCTCAGGACATTTGAAAGGGCCCGGCGCACAGGAGCTGGAGCTGGTTTTTGCGTCTCGCGGCTGCGCGGTGACTGCCAGGCTGGAACAGAAGTGTGAGTTCCCCACTGCATGACAGAGGGTGGAGGGCTGAGCTCGAGCTGTGGACTGCGCATGCCACTCCAAATCGGCTTGCATGCCACTTGTGGCATGCGCGCCATATGTGGCGATCCCTGCTGTAGCTGAACATTTTAACCTGCCTCTGCACTCAATCATGGATTTAAAAGTAGCCATTCTTCTAAGGAATTTCATAAGCCAATTACAGAGAGAGTCTGCAGAACTGGAAAACTAAGACATTAACAGGTTGATGCATTACAAAGCCAATGTCTCCTGACATTAACATCTGCATTTCCACATCAAAAGCTATGTATGGGACACATCCAGCCCACTTAATTAGCCTCATTGACATAGACCCTACAATATACAGGTACTTCTGCTTTTTAGATATAGATATAGATATAGATATAGATATAATTTTGGTTTCTGTTATTTCCACTCCAGTTCATCTGATGAAGTGGGTTTTGGCCATGAAAGATCATGAGTCTATATATTTTGGTTAATCTCTAAGGTGTCACAGGAACAATCGTTTTCAGGGTTCAAAAAAGAATTAGATGAATTCATGGAAGATAGGACTATCAATGCATATTAGCCAGGACGGCCAGGAATGGTGCCTCTTGCCTCTGTTTGTCAAGACTGGGAATGGAGGACATGGATTGTATTATCTGATGATTGTTCTGTTCATTTCCTCTGGGACACCTGGCATTGGCCTCCGTCAGCAGATAGAATACTGGGCTAGATAGAATACAGCAGATAGAATACCTTTGATCTGTCCCAGTATGTTCGTATGTTCTTATGTTAAGTTCCTATGTGAGACTTATTTTCTTGCTTGTTTCTGTGTTTGTATTATGCAGAAACAAAATGCACATATATAGTTCCAAGTAACTAAACTTTTTGTAGGACAATATATATATATTATGCCAGAGTCATTGAGACACCAGTAGTTCGGGTTGTCTTCTGTTTTTCTGGTATTCACATTTGTTAGTCTCATGGGAAAACCAGAGTATCAGTCCCAAATTTTCAGCACAGAATCATCGAGAGAAGATTTAATTTCTGAGATGATTCAAGTAAATCTGTTAATGTCCAAGTTCTCATTGATTAAAAAGTTCCTCCTCTTTAAAAAAAAAATCACATTCTTAGTCTCATGCTTTTTCTGGTTCTACTGGCCTAAGAGCTACAAAGGAAAGGTAAGAAAAGCAGAAAGGCAATGGACTGTAAAATATCAGAATCTGGTGGTCCCTGTGGCGTGATGAGACAAAAAACATGTTGTCTCATCACAAGTGCATCCTTCTATGCCATGGCTAGCTGAGGGAGAAAATGTTCCATCTTGATTTATTCCATTTGCTATGTGGAACCTTTTGGAACAGATTAGAAAAGGAATACAAAACTGTCTTTTGGTATAGACTGTTGGTAATGCTCTTTGCATAGAAATTTGGAATAATGTCAAGTAGCGGCTGGTTTAACCAAGACTACCAATACCACCTTTCCCAAACTTCAAGCCATGTAATTTTGTGGAAGTATGGAGAAGAGACAGTGGACGGAGTATGCAGTGCAGACGGGAAAGCGGAATTTAGGAAGGAAGTGCTGGAAGGCTGGCATTTTTACTGGCACAGGGTTAAGGTTGGAGTGTGTTCTTTGATGTCAAATATAATGTGGGGTGTGATCTCTCCCAGTCAAGCCTAGGTTATCTCATTCCTATCCTTCTTGCTTTTACATTCAGGCCCCATCCAACCCTCATCCTTCTTGTCTTAATTATTTTCAATAATTCTCTTTCTTTTCCTCATCTGGGCTACTGTCATTTCTTCCTCCTTCTCCACAACCCCAGTTCTAACTCACCTCTCAGTCAATCCAATGTGCTCGCACTACAGCAAACCCCCTCTCTCTCCACTCTGTCCATGCCATCTTAGTTCTTAGCTTCACTTTACTGGCTTCCTGTCTCTCATATCAGATTTAAACTCCTTGTCCATACGTTCAAGGCCCTGCACAGCTGCCATCTGCAAATGTCTGATAACATGTTAACGAGGCACTCACACACAATATCCATATGTAGTTTATATCTGTGAGGGGAGTTCATCGGGGCCAAGTCTTTTCCCAGCCATTAAGGAGGAGATGGCCTTAGCAATTTCCTCAATGCCAATGTCACATTCCAAGGCCTCACATTCTTCCACTTCCAGTTTCTTAAGTGAATAATCACTCAGAAAAGAATGTTTATTGCTGAAGTTTGATTTTGCTTTGGAACTGTATAGCTCCAAGTAGAATTCCTGGAATCAGTTGTTTATAAGCAAAGGTCAGAGGCTGTAGAATCACTTTCTACTTGCATTTGAGGAATATAGCAGAGGTTTGTTTGTAGCAGCAATGTTAGATGATTAGCGTTCTTCTCAGTGTGGCTGTGTTCTCTGGCTCTAAAATTAAGTTGTTCAGCTGAAAGTACAATTTGAATAATTGTTTGCCAGCCTGAGTAAATGCAAAATGACTTCCTTCTTGATAAACAACACCCTTTTCGTATCCCTGGTCAGGAGCATTAGCAAAACATGAAAATGTACTTAGACTTAGGGTTTATTTCTGATACTTAATATGCTCCATATGTATGTCAAACAAATGCATTGCAGTGACCTGTTAATAACTGCAAAGCAAATGGAAGGGGTAATTGCAAGCTGCAGTATCTTGTTGGTTTACCATTGAGTACTGTACTATGAATGATGTTACATGGGCTTTCAGCAAGACTAATAACTGAAGTCAGTAGCCATATTCAGCTGGTGCAGCATCAACCACCTGGTTGGGATTTCTTATGGGAGTTAGTGCAAGGACACATTGTTTCACTGGCAGGCTCATAAAATGTAATGATCAGGAAAAGAATGACCAGAGTGAGCACAGAATATGTGGATATTTGCTACTGAAGCAAGTTCACCATATTCACTTAAGTAATAGGAGATTATTAACCAGGCCCACCGATAGGGGCAGCAAAGGGGATAGTTGCCCTGGGAATCTGGCAATACAAATGGGCCCAGGGCTCCCGGCTGCTGCTGGAGCCCTGGGCCCTTTATATCATTGCTGGAGCCCTGTGCAGCATGCTTGAGAACTCTGGGCAACTCTGAAGGTTGGGGAAGGGGGCACATGGCATGGCGTGGTCCAGGCAGAACTGAGGCCTGGCTGCTCCCAGCTGTGCCCTTTCTGAGAGCATGGAGTCTGGCTTCCATCTTGGCCCTGGAGCCCAGCAAGTCTGTCACCTCCTCCCCGTTATTAACTAACAAATGCAAGGCATAGACACAAGCTGTCTATCCTAATAGCCTTCTGTCATTAGAAGACAAAGGTCTTCTGCAGCACATCACTGTAGCATGGAATTTCTGTCAGTACTTATTGCCTGTGGGTCTGTTGATTGATCCAGCTGATAATTTTTACATAAGTGACCACCACTGATGCACTGAAGGGTTTATTGTGTCCTCCTTGGTTATTCTGTACTGTGTAGAAGGACATGGTATCGAAAAGTTTTGCCCTTATAGCACAATTGTAATGTTCTGTGCTGCAAGTAGCTAAAAATTCAGCCCTGAGCAGTGAGGGATCATTAGCCCTTGCAACAACTGATTTCCACATGGATTACATCCGTATACTGGAAGGACTGGGTTGAGGCACCTGATTGCTTGTCTTGCAAAAGGATTTACCAGCTCAGAGAAGGGTTGAGTTGGGAAAGGTGCTGGCAGAAAATTTGCGGATAAGGTTCCCTGTCTGTAATTTACTGTAAGCAAGGCTACACATCTGAAGTATACTGTGGCTGCGAATGAAGTTAAGAGTTTGTGTGTGTGTTGCTCTGTGCAATTACAATGAAGACACAGGAGGAACTTAAACAACAACAAATAGTCTTGCAACACTTTAGAGACTAACAAAAAATGTAGATGGTATCATGAGCTTTCGTGGGCACAACCGGTTTAGCCAAATTGGACAGTCTCTACGAGAAAGAATTAATGGACACAAATCAGCTATCCAAAAGGCAACACACAGAAACCTGTTGGGGAACATTGTAACTTGTCTGGGCACTTACTAATAGGTTTCAAAGTCACTGTATTATTTCAAACCAATTTCAAAAGCCAGCTTGACAGGAAAACTACAGAACTTCATTTCATTTACAGGTTTGATTCCTACAATAGAAATCTAAACAAAGACATTGGTTGAATGGCCTGCTACATTCCACATCCTGATGACATAAAAAACAACAACAAAGGGTACTTAAAATGGGTAGTAAGTATTCTTATCAGCTTCATTTAGCATGGACACTCTGACAATTTCTTTCTCCCTTTTTTATCTTCTTTTTCCTTCTCTTCCTCCTCATACCTTCTCCGTGCTATTTATTTGAAAACTGGACAGATCCCTTAAACTCCATTCATCCGAAGAAGTGGGCTGTGCCCACGAAAGCTCATGATACCATAGACATTTTTTTTTTTTTTAGTCTCTAAGGTCTGCAAGACTATTTGTTGTTTCTTAAGTTTTTCCAGTTACATACTAGCACAGCTACTCCTCTGAAAGAAATGAAGACACAGCCAAGGAGTTTGCCCAGTGTGAATACATGTGGCTCCACGTCATATTAACAGATCAAATTTAAAGGTCTTAAAATTGTCTCTGAATAGGAGGACAACCCTCAACCCCAACATGAACATACACACAAGTGAGTGGATTTGTATTCGCATAATCCATTTAACCTTTATCTGTTTCACCTCACAACATCTAACTTAATCAACCACATTCTTAGAAGAACACACTGAACGAGTTCAAAAGGTGAGAGACCTTCAACCACTCCTCACTTCTCATTAACCAAAAATCAACACAAAAATGTTCCAGAGATTACTGCAACACAGGCAAACATGCATTCCATGGAGCATACAGCACTCAGAAGTCCTTAAGCTTCTACAGAGTGTGGACCACATCTTAAAATGGCACTCACATCATAGCTGTTCTCACTCTTCATTTACAAATTTATGAAACACCCCCCTTTCACTTGCAAACAAATTAATCTCTATGGCAACTACTGCAAGTGCTTGCACAGCAAAGTAATATCGCAACAGTATGTGCTGTATTTTTAGTTGCCTTTTAATGTGATTGTGCAACTAGAAACAAGCAAAACAGCCATCAGCAAACGACCAGCAAGTGCTCTGTGAGAATTGCTTTGCTCTTATTGCCAGTGAGTAGGGCACTGGACTCTTGGGTTCTGTTCCCAGATTTACCACTGCCCTGGTGCTTAAACATGGGCAAAAAGTGCTTCATGTCCCTATACCTCAGTTTACCTATCCAGATAATGGGGATAATGGTCCAACCATCCTCCGTAAAGGCTTTGAGAGCTACAGATAAAAAGCATTCAGTACAGTTTGAAATGTGCCAAAAGACACAATATTACCGATTACACAGCACAAAGAAAACATCAGTTTGTTGATGCGAATATGCTTACTTTTAAAAAGAAAAAATGGCAAACAAGGTTTCAGTTCCATTTCTGATATTTAACCAGAGAAGCTTTAGAGTCTAACCATACCAGGCATCTGGCATTTGCATCCCTGTAGTGTATGTACATGAAGTCTTGTTTATTGACCATTGTCACTAAGTTCAATACTGTACAGGACGTACAAGAAGATCTGTGACCTATTTCCCAAGGCTGATGTCCTGAACATCACATTATTTTTAGTGTGTCCTTTATGGTAGGATACAGGCCCCGTACACTGTGAATCTCCCAATGGTCACATTTTTTGTCCCCTGTGGCTATGGGCTTATTATCCTAGATGATTTTGTCTTCCATGCAAATCATGGCACCTCAAGAATAGCTTATGAAATCCTAGCCTACAAGTCAACAGAGGTTTGCTGATTTACATCAGCTCAGGCCCCATATGCCATATATCACTGAGGCTATGTCAACGCTACGAGTTTTCTCTGCAAAAAATATGCTAATGAGGGACTCATTTACATGAGTCGCACTCTCATTTGCATATTTTCTGCCGATGCGGTTTTTTGCTAAGGTTTTTGTGCAAAAACAAGCAGTGTAGATGCTTTCTTTTTGTGCAAAAACCCCTTTTACCGCACGATCCTTATGACCCCAAAAAGGTTTACTGATCTTGCAGGAAAAGGGGGCTTTGCGCAAAAAGAAAGTGTCCACACTGCTTGTTTTTGTACAAAAACCCTAGTGAAAAACCGGATTGGCAGAAAATATGCAAATGAGAGCGTGACTCATGAAAATGAGTCCCTCATTAGCATCTTTTTTGCCGAGATAACTCGTAGTGTAGATGTAGCCTCACTGTATTAAATAAACCCAACAGATTGAGTCTCATTAATCACCAACAATGGATGTACACCAGGGAGTAATTTCCTACAGAATTTTTTTAAATTAACGCAACAGCAGTACACACTTGTATGGCGGTTATGGATAGAATGATTTTCTTAGGGAGCCCCTCAGCAGTCACTGCATTCTCTCCAAGACACTGTTTCATGAAGACCCTAAAAATGTCACTCGCAAGCATATGTAGATTGTGATAAAATATTGATACATTCACCTTACTGCAGCAATACAGTACATTGGTACATATACAGGTATCAGTCTGGTACTGACTGCTGTTCCTGGTAGCACACATCATGATTATTCTCTGCTTCATCTAACCTTGTTTAGCATGTGAGACAACACAGTGGACAAACACTGGATCTGATAGCTACAAGCTCCTGATACCAAAAACATGCAGCTCCTGATGCCAAGTTCATGCATTGCCCACTTCAGCAACAGACTCGGGCTACCATTTGGGCTGGTCTTTTTCAAGGATTAAATAGCTGTGTACAGAACTGAACATGCTTTAATACATTTCCAAATTTCAGCCAAGGTCTGGTGTAATTCTTTCACAATATTTTAGTGGTACCTTTGTATATCACCTTGTCTTGGGTTGGGCCCTTTACCTTCTACTCCCTTGCAGTACTGTATTAATAGGAGCGATAGCATAGGGAGGAATTAGTTTCTCCAATGTGCTAGAAAAAGGACAGAGGGAGTAGCTTTCCTAAAGGGCTGGAAAAAGCGGCACTGCAAATCTTTAGCTCCCTTTCTGCTGCAATATTGCTAAAATCCCAGCAGAAGACAGCACAAGGGAGCAATGTCCATTGTTTATATAAGATTATTCCTGGTACAGTTTCTATGTTTTGGATCTTGCTTCTGATAAAAAAAATTGCTGCAATATGGCTGTCATCTCTGTAAAGTCTCCAGCATTAGCTCTGTTCCTCTCCACAGCCAGGACTATCCAGTCCAGTTCTTTCCCCACACCTTCAGCAGAGGGCTGAGCAGTTTGCAGGTAGTTATGCTTCTGGGCCAGTGGCTGGAATTTCCACCTCTGTTTTCATGGAGTCTGCTCAGTGCTCCCTCCCCTTTTGGTTTTGCTGAAGGAGCTGGGCGTGAGCTAAGGCAGGAAGTGGCTGTAAGGAGGAGAAGGCCCTTGTTCCCCATCCTTTGCAATGCTGGGAGCTAACCAGAAAGTCAGATGTCCCAGCAGTGAGACTGGTGAAACCACAGAAAGCTGGAATCACTGGACAAAAGACTGAGGTTAGATAAGCTTGAGAAGGGGGCATGCGGACAGCCTGACATGCTGCTGTGTGAATACAGTGTGGCTGTGGTTAGTGTTTCCCAGTTTCCCACGACCCACCAATATAATTCCGGTGTTGGCTGGGTTTACATTCAGCCAGCTGTACTTCATCATGTGCCGATCTTCTTTAAGCACTAGAATAGCAGAAAGATGGTGCAGTTTCCAACCTGATGTGAATGAACTGGGGATCTTCCATGCACTCTTGGGGCACATCTACGATATGAGATAAGGTTGAATCTAATATAGTTGATTTTTTTACCACCTGATTTTGTGGAGTCAAAGGTCCCTGTCCTCACTGGGGGAAGAATCAAATGTAGTCCGAAGTAGCATGTCCCCATTGACAAGCCTACCATCGACTCAGAGAGCAAAGCACCATGGGCAGCTTTGCATTCTTGGCTAAACTCACAGTGCACGCTGCAACCAAAACCGTTCAATGGGTGGTTATGGGCTCAGATCACCAGCATCCCATAATGCGCTCTTCTAGTCCCTCCCCGCTCGCGTATGGTAAAGGGGAGGCAGTGTGCCCATGCCTTTTGGTGCCCTGGTTGCCAACACAGATGCCATAGCAGTGCGAGCATGGAGCCCACTATGCAGCAAGCTATTGTGATGGTGATGTGTGTTGTGGAGCGCCTAATAGTGTACTACTTGGAGAGCGTATGCGTGTCACTCCTCCAGGACGAGGAAGAAGCTCAGCATGGCATGGAGGCCCTGCTCATACAAGGCCTGGCGCTGATGCTAGTGCAGCTGCCAGTCAATCCTCTGGACCCAGTGGAACACAAGTTCTGGTGCCATGAGACAAGCTCAGACTGTGGGACTATGTTGTGATAAAGACACAGGATGATCAGCAGTGGATGCAGAACTTCCAAAATGTGGAAGGCCACATTCCTGGAACTTTTCAAATGGATTTCCCCTGCTCTGAGGTGCCAGAATACCCAAATGAGACCCACTCTGACCATGGAGAAGGGCGTGACAATTGGCCTATGGAAGCTTGCAACTCCAGACAGCTACCAGTCAGTGGTTCAGAGTGTGGTCTGCTGTTATACCAGCAGCCAAGGTGGTTAATAACATCCTGCTGTGACTCTGAAGGCTCTGACTCTGAAAAACATGGAGACCATAGTGGATGGCTTTTCCATGGTGGGGTTCCCTCACTGTGGTGGGGCCATAAATGGAACACACATCCTCATCTTGGCTCTTGACCTCCTTGCCTCGGAGTACATAACCACAGGAAGTATTTCTCCGTGGTGCTGCAGGCGCTCGTGGGAAACAAGGGCCATTTTACTGACATTAACGTGGGGTGGTCGGGAAAGGAGCATGATATCCGAAAGACGCAGAGTGGCACTTTGTTCCCCAGACAGGAAAATCAGAATTGGAGAAATGCAAATGCCAATAGTGATCCTGGGCGACCCAGCCTACCTCTTCCTCCTGTGGCTCATGAAGCTGTACTCGGCAGCCTGGACACTAGCAAGAGCAGTTCAACAACAGGCTGAGCAAGTGCAGAATGGTGGTCAAATGTGCCTTTGGATGTTTAAAGGGAAGGTTTAGAAGTCTCCTGACTTGGGTGAACCTCAGTGCACACAACATTCCCATTGTGGTGGCCACATATTGTGAGCTCCACAATCCGTGTGTCGAGGGGCGACAGGCTCTTGGAAGCCCCTCAAACTTATTCTCTTTAATTGAGTGACCTAACAGTCTCAAGTAATACATGCTCCCCCTGTATTCAGGGTATTACGGTCCAGCAACCTCAGTCAAGATGCATATCCCTGTATGCATGTTATGATGGCCCAGAGGCCTCAGTCAATGTGTAAGTCCTTGTATTCAGAGTATTACAGCACAGTAACTTCAGTCAATATGCACCAGAAAAACTCCCCCATGCAGAGGTATCTAGGAGCGGGGTAGGGGGACCCAGGCCCTACCTCTCCACTGTGTCCCAGCCCAGGGCCCTGTTGGCAGTGGCATAGTCCACTGCTTGCTCAGCGGGGAATCCTGCCGCAACATGCTGAGTGCTCGGGGAACAATTCCCCACCCTGGGCTACCTCTTACCAGATCTTAGCAGCAGTCCTCTCCATACCCTCGCTCAAGTCCCATGGCTTGTACTGCAGCCCCTCATGGCTTGGCTGCCACCATTTGATCTGGCTGCATTTCCTCCCCTGGAGCTCCTGCAGCACCTGCTTCCCCTTCAGCGGTCAGCCCTAAGCTGCTCCAGGGGCTTTTATAGCCAGCCCCCAGTTGGAGCATGCCCAGCAGGGCTGTGGGGGTGGGGCCCTCTCAGCTGGCTGGGCTAAGGTCACTCTGTCAGCTACAGTGCGGGGTTGATATACCCCATCACACTGTGCGAGAGCAAGTTGGATACTTATCTGGCGCACTGTGGGGCTGAGGCAGAGCACTTAACCAGAGAGTTTGAGCAGCCGGACACCAGTCCAATAAGGAGAGCACAGCAAGGGGCAGTGTGAGTCAGAGGGGCCGTGAAGGACAGTTTTATAGAAAGTCTCTTTTGAGACTCTTCCATGTGGCTCTCCACAAGTTGCCCCTGCATTCCCTGTGTTTGCCTTAAATCCCCCACCCTACCTCTGCAGTTCAACCCATAAAGAGACCGTTTTTCAAAGAACAGGAGTTTTTATTTGGGGAAAACAGCAGGAAAAGAAAAGAAGTAGGAACCAGAAGTGGGGAGGGGGGCTTAGGAACACTAGTGGGTCTGCCTTCTGCCTCCCAAGGTCCTGGAAGGTACAGCGCCCCTTGAGTTCTCCCCCCCCCATTATGTCCTGGAGTCCCCCATGCTGTGTAGGTACAGAGTGTGCTGCACATCACACACCATTTCCTTAACTGCTTGTAGTTAGAAAGAACATGTAAACTCACCAGAAATGCCCTCCAAAGGGTTGGTGCTGGACTGGGAGACATCCTGGGATGTCTCCAGCATCCAGCATCATGACCAGCTCTTGGCTCTGAGGGATTGCTGGCTGGCTAGTCTCCTCCTCCTCCACCACCATGTTATTGTCCATACGGATGCCAGGCCTGTCTGGCAGGACTCTGGAAGGACTCCTAGGAATGTAGGGCTAAAGAGGTAATTTAGTCTAGTTTTCTGTACCGAAGCAGTACAAAACAAACATAGATCATCCCTGATCAGTGTTTGTCTTATGTGTTCTTAAAACCTCCCTTGGTTGAATTCTTAACTATCTTTATAGTTAGAAAGTTTTTCCTAATATCTAACTTAAGTCTCCTTTGCTGCATGTTAAGCCAATTATTTGTCCTACCTTCTCTGGACATGGAGAACAATTCATTGCTGTCCTCTTTATAAAAGGTATGTCTACACTTGCATCCTAGTTCGAACTAGGGATGCAAATGCAGGCTTTCGAAATAGTCAGTGAAGAGGGGATTTAAATATCCCGTGCTTCATTAGCATGATCTCGCTGGCGTGTTACTCCAATTGCCAGCTGTTTCGAAAGTGAAAATGCACGCCGGGATGCATTTGTTCGAACCAAACCCCTTGGTTCGAACTAACGTTACTCCTCATTTTTTGAGGAGTAATGTTAGTTCGAACCAAACCCCTTGGTCCCAGCACGTACTTTCACTTTTGAAACAGCTGGCATTCGGAATAATGTGCCGGGGAGATCATGCTAATGAAGTGCGGGATATTTAAATCCCTGCTTCATTGTCTATTTCGAATGCCTGCATTTGCATTCCTAGTTCGAACCAGGGTGCAAATGTAGACATACCCAAACAGTCCTTAACATGTATTTGAAGACTGTTATCAGAGCTTTTTTTCTCAAGACTATACTTGCTCAATTTTTTAAAAAACTTTTCTTATAGGTCAGGGTTTTTTTTTTCTAACCCTTTTATATATATTTCTTTTAATCTACACTCATTACATTTTGGCCAAATCTTTCTTTAAGTGTGGTGCCCAGAACTGCACTCAGAATTCCAGCTGAGGCCTCACAGCAAAGTAGTGCATGTTTTACATACAACACATCTGTTAATATACATAAGAATATTAGCCTTTTTCACAACTGCCTCATATTGCTAGATTCATAATTAATGTGTGATCTACTAGAACACATCCAGTCCTTTTCAGCAATACTATCGCCATGGAGAAGCGGAGCACAGCTGGTTGGAAGAGGCCATGAGGGTAGAGTAGAGCAGGCTACCAGGATGCTCTGGCTCCCACTATATGCTGAGTGCAGAAATAGGAGTGACCGCTGCTGCTGTCCCATGCTAGACCTCCTGGTAATCCGCTTCTTGCGTTGCTTGGCGGAAGGGAGGTTTAGGCAAGGGGCCGGAACAAAGGTGGGGCTTAGATGAAGGAGTGGAGCGGGGGCAGGGATAGAGTAGAGGCAAGGTGGAGGTAGGGCATGTGGCAGGGGGGTTGCCTTGGGCAGTTGCCCCAGCCCCCTCATCCCACTAGGGACAGACCTGAATATGGGAAGACCCTGGTCCAACCCATCATCATAGCACAATACTCTTAGGCACCCCAGCCAAAACTCAGAGCTCCATTGTACTAGGCTCTGAACAGAGGTATACTGGTAATGATGGTCAGAGATCTTACAATCTAGGGCTACGTCTACACTGGCGCGTTCTCACGAAAAAGCTCTTTTGCAGAAGAGTTCTTCTACACAAACTCTTCCAGAAGAGAGCATCTACATTGGCATGTGCTTTTCCGCAAGAGATGTGCTTTTGCGCAAGAGCATCCATGCCAGTGTAGACGATCTCTTGTGCAAGAAAGCTCTGATGGCCATTTTAATGATAGGGCTTTTTTGTGCAAGAAATTCATGTTGCCTGTCTACACTGGCCTCTTGCGCAAGAACAGTTGCACAAAAGGGCTTATTCCTGAGCGGGAGGGTCAGAGTTCTGGTGCAAGAAGCCCTGATTTCATACATTAGAACGTCAGTTTACTTGCACAAGAACATGTGGCCAGTGTAGACAGGCAGCAAGTTTTGCACAAGAGCGGCCGCTTTTGCACAAGATCACACCAGTGTAGACACAGCCCTAGGTGTCAGAAAACACACATAAAAACCACAGTAGTACAAAAGTCAATGTGGTTATGGAATGGGGAAATAAGCAATTTCAGCCACATAAAATATAATAATGTTTAGTATTGGCTCAACCATAATAATCTGGACAGCTTTTTGGCAGGAAATGGAAAAGAGCTTTGAATTAGCCTGGAGGAAGTAATGGTCTAAGGCAGTGTTTCCCAATTTTATTTGGCCACGGAACCCTTTTAAACTCAAAATTATTTTGTGGAACCCCTAATAATGGTCTTCTATATGGAGCTGAAAAAGTAGACCACAAATAAGTAAGGATAATAATAAACAAATGCTAAACAAGGTCATGAGATCAACACAAATGAAAATTGTTTTCAATAAAATTTATAAATGCTTAAGTATTAAGTATTTTTTAAATAATAAAATGTTATTGTAATGGAATTTTCTTGCAGAACCCTTATTTTCACTTTATGGAACCCTGGGGTTCCCTGGAACACCATTTGGGAAACACTGGTCTAAGGAAGCTACTCCTATATATGCAATATCCTAAACATCAAAAAGTTATCCAGGTAATTAATAAGGATGCTGAACAAAACCAGCCCGATAATTGACTCCTGAGACATTCCATTTGATACCAACCACCAACCAGACATGGAGCTGTTGATCACTACCCATTGAACTAGACAATCTAGCCAGCTTTCTATCTACCTTACAATCCATTTATCCATACTTCTTTAGCTTGCTGGCAAGAATATTGTGGGAGACCATATCAAAAACTTTGCTAAAGTCAAGGTACAGCATATCCACTGCTTTCCCCACATCCACAGAGCCAGTTACCTTGTCATGGAAGGTATGTAGGTTGGTCAGCCATAACTTGCCCTTGGTGAATCCCTGCTGACTATTCCTGATCACTTTCCTCTTTTCAAGTGCTTCAAAATGGATTCCTTAAGGATCCCCTCCATGATTTTTCCAGGAATTGAGCTGAGGCAGACTGGTCTGTAGTTCCCTGGATTCTTCCTCATCCCTTTTTTAAAAGATGGGCACTACATTTGCCTTTTCCAATTGTCCAGGATCTCCCCAATCGCCACAAGTTTTCAAAGATAATGGCCAATGGCACTACAATCACATCAGCCATCTCCCTCAGCATCCTCAGAGGCATTAGATTCGGCCCCATAGTTTGTTATATGTCCAACTTTTCTAAATAGTTCTTAACCTGGTCTTTCTCCATTTTGGGCTGCTCATCTCCCCATACTGTGTCGCCCAGTGCAGCAGTCTGGGAGCTGACTTTGTCTATGAAGAACTCTAGAGGCAAAAAAAGCATAGTCTTCTCAGAGGCCAAAGTAAAAAAGCAATGGGATTTATTATTACTGATCATGTGTTGATCACTAATGAGAGATTCTGGATGTTGCTTGTAGGTTTTGGGTGAGATTTCCATGTGATCGTACCAGTATACCGCAAAGATCTGGCACAAATGTTTCTTGTTACTAGCTGTGATTTCCCAAGACTGGTATGTTTTAATCAGCATAGACTAAGCATATGTTGTTCCGGCTGAAATTTTTTGGAAGAAATATTTTGCCATGAAAAATGCAAACCTCTCCTCCAACCTCCCCCCTCAAATTTGAAATATTTTGTTCTGACATAGTCTATATAAAACGTTGATTTTTTGAACTGAAAGAATGGTTTGCTTGAATTTTCCTTCAAATTCACTTTAAAAATGAAAACATTAAAAAATGCTCAATGTGTAAAAACTGACTGAGAATTTAAAATTTGGCAAGTAAGACCACAAATCCCATGTGTATGTTGGTTGTGTGAACGGTTCCATTTATTTTTGTGTCTTCTTTATGACTTGTGTTGATTTGTGCAGGTGTAGCATGCAGAGCCTGTGCTGTGGTGAGGGACTATATGTGTTCGGAGTTACTGAGTGGTGAGAGGTTGTGTTGAATCAAATAATCCACCAGCTGTTTAGGCTCCCTCATACAACCAATGAAATTGCTGCATGAAAATTACCTGTAAAATAAGGATAGAGATTGATTGAGTTACCTGTGATCTCACAATGATCTAGGTCCCCTGGTGTGGCATAGACACATGCCTTACTGCATCTGTTCATTACGCAGATGCAATTTTTAAAATAAAGATGGCTGAGAACTTAAATTTAGATGGTTACAGATGATGAAACTCAGTGCTGATTCAAGTTTGTGTTATTCTGCTTATAAAGAGTGCTCAACCATGCTTGAGCTGTTTTCATCATTTCACATTGCCTCAACAGACATTTTAGGCTTTGGAGTGACACAGACATTCCTGATATCTTACTATGTAGATAATAGTACAGACTATCTGCTGTTATTGAATATCCTGGGTCCCTCCTTCCATATCTCTTCATGGTTCTGAGTCCTGTTGGCTGTATTCTAGGCACAGAGACAGAAAAAGAGCTTTCAATATTAAGCAAGAACAGGAAGTTCCCAAACACCTAGAAACTGTTTTATTAGACCTTTGGTTTTGTTTGGGGATCATGGCAGAACCTGGATCAAACTCTGTAGCCTCAAGCAAGCATCATAGCTTTTATTACCATACTTGCCGGCACGTGTTCTTGCTATCAACTATGCAAGACTGGGCGTCTATCTCTTTACTCCAAAAGAAAATAGAGGTTTTTGTTTGGAGGAAAAAAAACTCAACCAACCTGTTTAGTGCCTAATAGAGAGACATGAGTTAAAGACTGCACCCTAAAAACAGAATTTGCCATTGGTTTATGCCAGAAATGAAATTTTGGTAGCATTCGAAACAGAGTGTGACTAAATTGCATTTATGCATCACTGTTCCTTCAAAAGGATCTCAAAGCACTTCATATAAATTCATGGCCATTAACCATCTCTTGTAATGCAGGCTCCTCCAGGGTGGATCATACAGCTATTTATTGCCAGAAATATCAGGCTTTATTTTATTTAATTGATTAATTTAACAGAGACAAACTCTTGACCCAAGCCTCTGCATAATTTCAAATGACATAATATGAAAATACTCAAGTATCACACAATGGTTTACTTTTAGGCATATTAAAAAGAACATCTGTGCAGATGGGCCTGGCTGCTGATGGAAAACCTGAGACCTGCAGGTTCTAGAAGACAAAGGCCCTGTGCTTCCTAGGGATTTCACAGTGTAAATGAGCAAACAGTTAATGAGCCTGGGCTCATTGGGAAACCTTCACGGTTACACACAATCTCTCCCCCTGCTTCCTCTGTATCAGAGGCAGCAGTGCGGCAGGGGAGTGCAGGTGGCAGTCAGTGCTCGAAGGGAGCCAGCTTAATTTTGCAAACAAGTTTTGTTTTTCAAGATTTCTGGACTTTTTGATGCAGACCAAAATCCAACACCCTCTCCTTTTTTAAGTTGAGGAAAAAGAGATTGTAAGAGGGAAAAAGGGAAAATGTGAGAAAAATATGCCATGAAAATTTTCAAAACCGGCTCTTCCCAAAAACTACAAAATGAAAACATTTCCCCAAACTTATATCCATTGTCCATTTGCCTCGTTACAGACAACTGTCTTGAAGCAGCATGCCTGGCAAATTGATGGTGATTTGCACTAACTGGTTGTATGACATATAATTTATCACCCTTTCATTGGTAACTAGCACATTGTTTGCATCACAGCAAACACAGCAAAATGTAACAGATTCATTTGTATTATAATATAAGACACAGAACCAAATGAATGTTGGTGAATTTGCACTCATGCAAAACATGGTTGCTAGGTCTTTTAAAGCATGTGCTCATTGTTATTTCTACCCAGATAAATATTAGTAGAAAATTGGCTGCATGCACCTACGTATTTAAACCTTTCCATTTAATGCTTAATGAGGAAAAACTGACACATTCAGAAGTCTCTCTTGTAAAGACAAGATGTTCTTCCAAATCTATATCCAGAATATCAAATTACTTGATGACTGGTTAGCTACCCAAATTATTTATGGTATGACCTTTGTTCATTAATATACCTGGAAAGCCATCAACATGGGGTGGAGATGGGGGTTCTGGTGTGTTCATTGAGGTCACTGAGGCTCAGTTGAACTGAGGGGGCTGAGTGTGAGGGATAAACTGGAGTGATCAGTGAAAGCTGAAGGGAGTAAGAGAAGAGATATGTGAATGAAAAATAAGGACTGTGCTCTTTTAAAGCTAGCTAAAATTTGTTGTAGGTCAGAAGGGATTGGAAACCTCCCAGCCAAAGACAATAAGCAGGCAGCTGCCATGAGCAAGGCTGACCATTTGTACACATGGTGGGAATGAGCTTTAGCTTAGACTTTGCCATTTACCCTGCATGCGCCTTTTCTAGGCTGACAAACTATTAAACTATATTTAATGCATATCAAGACCATTTATTTAACATTCATGTATATTAATACAATCCCCTTTTACAACTTTTATACTTTGCAGGTGGTAAAATTTTAAAGGACCAAATTAAATAACAACAAAAATTTTCAAGCGGATTCTTAAACCCCAATTCATAATATTATTTAAAAATGCGTAATGTTAAAAACATAAGTAATCTAATTAAAGCCAACAGCTTCTCACCTGCTCATGTTTGAGTGCTCTGCTGGACTGGGCCTTACTGCCCAACCCAGCATGCTGGTGAGATCTGTGGGACTTGAGGGTGCTCAGTACTAGTTAGGATCAGGTCCTTATTTCTCAAATGCCCCTGTACCAAATATCCCCCCATAAAAACCAACCCAAAACAAAAAAACCCAGATTTTTAATTACACATAATGAAAAAGGTACTCTATCTTCAGTCTGGTCAAGAACGTTTTCTTCTTCCATTGGAAATGTTCATGAAAAACTTTAAAAAAATAAAGATTTAACATCATTGTATTTATTAGGTTCTGAAACAATACACATTCACATCCTTTTGTATACAGTACATTTGGCACAGTAATAATGTTTACAATGAAATAACACTAATGATGGCAAGAAATTCAAATTACACCCATAAGAAAAAGAAATCCTGTACAAATAAAACCTCAGATTCCCCCTCCAAAAAAAACCAAAAACCCCAACCCTAAAACTGAATACATTTTCTATTTAAAAAGAGGTAATTTTTTAGCTTTTTGGAGAGAATTTATTATTTTTCACTCTGAAATATTTTTCCATAATTTTTTATAAAATCTATTAGGGGAAAAATAAGAAACAGTGGATTCCTCTTTTTTGGCATTTTGCACCCATTTTACAAAAAACAAACAAACAAACAAACAAACAAACAAACAAACAAACAGGAAAGATTATACAGAAATGTAACAGCATGTCCATTTTTAAGAATTGTCTTTAAAAAATGTTCAAGGTAACAGACAAACCTCCTAATGTAAACCCCATACAGAAGATCTGTTTACTGAAGAAACATCTGCGCGTGAAAAAACTTTACTCTCTTGACTTTTCACTTAGCATCCTTACAAAAAATGCAGGTGCCAAGGCCTCTTGTAATAGAAATGTTTGTTAATGATTTTCATGCTAGAAACAGGAGTGATCTAAACAGTTTGCTCACAATAGTTTTGTGGAATATATTTACTCCCTAAAATCAAATGCTAATAATTTTGTATAAAGGCCTCTAATTTTACAAACAGTAGTGCACTATGCAATTATTTTTCTTCTTAGCCAGTTTATACACCTGTGTAAAAGAACCATTTAGCACTATCAGTTCTTGCCAAAAGCTAAATGTGGTGAAAACAACACAGAGCCAGTAGTGATGCATGAAAATATATGGGCAATGTTACAACAGTTTCCTTTAAAAAAATGAGATGATGTACTCATTAAGATGTTTCTGTGCTTGTACTCAACTCCAGAAGCTAGTCTTTTCCCAGTACATAAATTTACTGAAGATAAATTAAATTAATCTAAAGGTTTGATTCATTATTACACCTGTAGGCCAGACAACACATGAATTGATATAGCATAATATTTTGAAATCATCATAAGAATATATATATATTTATATATAATAATAATTACACCTGAGTTTTTAAAAAAACAAAATGGAACTGAATGTTGTCATCAGTAACAAAGGCTATAAGCAGCCAGATGCATAATTGACACAAACTCACTCATTTGCTCGAGATCACAATTTATCTCTTAAAGCCAATGACTCGCACATTGTCCACCACGATTTGTAACGTTCCTTTCTCTTTCCTAGCTCTATCATATCATAGAATTGAAGAGAACTATAAAAGAGATTTAGTATAGCTTAATATATGTCTACATCTTTTATAACAAAAACAACCTCATCTCTGACAGTAACTTGAACCAATACACATACAGAGTATTGCACATGGACATTATTATAATTATTCTTTCATAGACTAAAGTTTTTATAATATGCCTGAACATGCAGCAGTTGATATCTCTATATTCAATGAATTCCACAGGCCTTGCGCAAACACTTATATACAAAATCTCACCTGTACAAAAGGCAAAAAAAGCTTCTTAAGTGCCACTTTGCCAGTAACAAGTATATATATTTTTTGTGCAGCTGGAAATCCATGCACAACAATTAAAATGGATTCCATTAACTGCTCACTCAGTCCAGTAAAATATATAATAAAATTACCTCAGCAATACAGGGACACAAAAACACAGGGTACTTCTGGAAATATAAGTACATAACACTGTTAGCATATGTACAGGAGGTAACTTCACATTAGTAATATTGTCCACATGAGTTACCATTTCAATTGATACACAAGAAAATCAATTTACATCTTTCAATAATGTCAGTTTTCAAAGTTTGATCTTCAGTCTTTCAACACACTTTCACATAATCCATGTTAAGCTTGCTTTGTGTTTTAATAGCACAGATTTTATATTAGATTTTAAACATTAAAACAGTAGTACTATGGTTTTGTAAAAGTGTGCAAAAGTAACACACTGCTGTGAAAAATACATACATCTAATTAAGAAGAGTTGTTATCATTCAGACTGAATACAATGGACTAAAACTTTATTTTTTCTTTTTAGAAAATTGTAATTTAAAACACCTCCATGCCTGCCATTACAATCCATCAATGGCATGTTTGTTTTGGGTACAAACTTTTACTAAGAAAGAAAAGTAATTTACCCATTACCTGTCAAATTTGTAGTAAACCTTATTTAGCTTCATTAAAGCTATAATAGGCTTTTGGATAACTGATTCATTCTTATATGTTAGCCCTTTAATACCTGTCTATAAAGTATCTGATTGCCTATTTTAAACAACTTTTTATTACATTATCTTCATGATCCTTTTTATTTCTAACTAATATTCATAAAAAATTAGCTATGTCTTTTTTGGTGGATAGTTTTACATTATGCTTGCAACCTAGTAAGTTAAAGCACATGTGATCAATAATTGCACATCCAAGAAAGTAGACTTTCAGTTACCACAAAATTTTGTATAATTGTCTTCTTCACATTTGAGTACAAACCTTCATTGTAATCATCAGTGAAGAAGAAATGGCTCTTTTAATTAAAGATGTATGGCAATTATTGTAATGTTGTAGGATGAGAAATAAAACCTGCTAAATCAATTTTAAAACAGTATGGCTCTTTTGGTTCATAAAAAGATGCAAAATTTGTCCTTTCTGGGATACCTTATGTGTAACAGAAAGGTTATAAATTGCAAAAGCACGGCAGTGTGTTACATCTACAGTTTCTGATACAAAATTGTTTTGCATTGTTTGAGAGTCAGAAAATAAGAGTGCCTTCAGAGCAGAAGATGCAAGGAAAAAATAAATATATAGTTAAATGGGGACAAGGGCTCATGGTAAAAGAAGTAGTTGTTGGTCTATTGAGTCTCAATAATTGGAGGATCTTCTTAGGACCACTTCTTGCAACAGCATTCATTTGGCAGTCCATGGCTGACTATGGCAGTAGTTCCTCTCCAAAATAAGAGAACCCTTTAAATTCTTCTTGATTGATTTGCTTTATAATTGTCTCATCCACTAGTGTTAATACTGGCTCTTCTCGTGTAAAGTCTTGATCAAAGTTATTTACGTCCCTTTTGGTTTTCTGAGGAGGAAAGTATAAAAAAGGCAAATGAATGATAAAACAACAAACTAAAACCAATAAAAATAAAAACTACTTTATGGGGGAGGGACTGAAATAAGCAGAACTTTTTGAAATGATAAAGAAAAGCTACTTTAACACAAGGAATAATGATACCATGGGAAAAGCTACAAAGGGAGGCCACAGAAGCAAATACTATAGTGACCTCAGAGAGAGCCCTGCTGGTTTCTGGAGAGTGAAGGAGTGGTGATATGAGAAAGCAGGAAGCTGAGATTGAGTCATTATAAAAGAAATGGCATGGTAAGCAGTATGACATTTCCTATTCTTACATTTTTACATGGTCTTAAAGGCCTCACACTTGAGAGGTTTAAAGTGAACTGTCTTTTCCACAAGACAAACTTCTAGAACTCATGACAGATCCTAAACTGAGCACCTTGGAGACTCAGCACAGGCAATTCAGTTTTCCTATTCTGCCCTGCTAATTTGATCTGGATGAATCAGCTCTAGAGCTGAAATCCTGGGCCTAATGAAATCAGTGGCAAAGCTCCCACTGAGTTTAATATAGCCAGGAATTCATTCTAAGACCTCCATAGCCATTTAGTCCTTGGTCTTTTCTTGGCAGCATTGTTGTGATTTAGATATCTACCAAATAGGGGCTAAACTAAGAACACCAACTCTTTTCAAACAGGTCACTGAACAAACAAATGATAGTGATTATGGCCAGTCACTACTCACATAGAAATGACATGGAAATGTGTGAGAGAGGTAAAAAGCTCCATCTCTCATTACAAATTTCTTGAACTCTTCAAGTATCAGAGGGGTAGCCGTGTTAGTCTGAATCTGCAAAAGCGGCGAG
>CM057847.1:32748244-32767869 GCA_030068395.1 Apalone spinifera | reverse complement strand
CCAAACACTTCGGTTAGTCTATAAGGTGCCACAGGACCCCTCGCCGCTTTTGAACTCTTCAGTGTTCTTGCATTCCACATGAATGCAGTCATATTGACGTATGCGCAGTGTCATTGAAAGGAATAGGCTTTTTATTTGTTTAGACCTATTCTTTACTATGTTTCAGAAGAGTTACAGCTTAATCAAACTTGATTCAATGGAGCAAAAATGGCATTTTAAAACTTTTTAAAAAATCAATCTTAAAATCAAATATGGATGGTTTTGAGATTAAGATACCAGAAATATAGCAACAACACAAATTACAATGTACTGTCAAATCATATTCTAAAGAGATGTGTATGGCAAACCAATATATGTATCTGCTTTCAGTATATAGCTATAACTCTTGCTAATACTAATGGGAGGATATACTCATCAACGTGTTTAGATGATCAGCTCTACTGATTCATTACAAACTCTTTTTCTTTATTTGACATAACTGACATATCTGTAAAATGTAACTAGCATAATCTATTTTGGATGCATGGATTTTATATAATTTATCTGTCATAGCAAAATAATTTCCCTACTTAAAATGAAGGCACAACAGGATCTTCTATGTAATGGGCAGTGAATAACATGCATAAATCCTCCTACCTGATAATGGAATTTCTGCAGGTAAATACAGGTTGCACCTCCCTTCACTGGGACACTCTGGTCTGGCAACATCCGTGGTCCTGCAGGATCATGGATGTTCCTGGACCACAGAGCTCAGGTATAGGGAGGTAGGGCCACAGGGCAGGAGTGGCGGGGGGGCACAGAGACTCAGCCAGGAGCTAGGATGTGGAGGGGCAGCTAGCATAGTAGGAAGTTGGCAATGGCAGCTGAGTAGCTACGGCCCCAGCTGTGGAACTTGGGGCGGCAGAGGCAGCCATAGAGCTTGGGGATGGCAGTGGCAGCCACAGAGCTCCAGCCCTGACTGCAGAGCTCTATCCCTGGCCGGGGAACTCCGGCATCGGTGGCAGGCAGGGAGCAGCAGGGCTAAGCTGGCGCCTTAGTCGGAGCAGCAGGATAGCAATGGCCATGTTGGGAGAAAGAAAACCAAACCACTGACATGAACCCCAACTGAGAAGGAGAAAGACACTCCCCACATTCCCCTGGCACATCAGAGCCTACGGGGGCCCAGGCTAGTAGATTTTGTGTGCTCCATCCTAGGGGGGAATGGTGGGGAGGCTGGAGTGCAGCGCAGGCTCCTGAATGATGAGGGAGGAGCACAGAGCCTCAGGGGCTGGATTTAGGCATGCCGGGGGCCGCATCTGGCTTCCAGGCTTTAGGTTCCCCACCCCTGCACTAGATAAATTGTAAGTAGTGGCAGCAGTGGCATGGTTTATGCACTGTGATACGTAATTGTCATATTCAAGCCATGCTGTCACTATTGCTGATGCCCGTGCTACACTTCAATTTATACTCAAATTACCCTGATAAGAGCTCACCCAAATTTGTGTATGCAAGGTGGGAATCCCATCCTTGCCTGCAATATAGTTGTAACCAAAAAGTATACAAAGGGAATGGGATTCCAGTAGAGCCAATCCTAAGCATTCACATTTCATGTATAGAGCTACAAAAAAACCTCATGATTGAATTAAAATCATACAATCATATGACTCCAGGAGCCAAAGCTTTAAGAAAGACATCAAATATCACACCATTCTGATAATATCTCGAGAGTTGGCAACAGTGGGACTTTCTCAGGGGAACTCCCAAGGCAGCAAAGCCAGGAAAGTACTGGACGTCAGAGGAATTGGCAGGTTGTATAGCACATAAATCAGGCTTCAGCACAGAAGCCCAGGTGGAACACAGCTGTCCATACAAACTGACTTCCAATACAACAGATGTCACAAGGAAAGTCCACATGGTTTAACAAAGTGAATTTTTTCTGGGTTGTCTGAACAGTGGTGTCTAACCCAAGTGAATATACTAATGAATAAGAGACAAAGCAACTACAAAGCAGTTTCTGATGGAAAGTAAAGGATACTATTATCACACCCCCACATGCTTTATGAAAATAGGCATATGAGCATGAGAATACATAATTCTATGATGCTTTATGCAAAACAGATCATGCGACATGCCATTTTAAAGGATGTAATCCACTGGATCTCTATTTCCTATTTTTGTGCATGTCTCATTCCTGTATGTGAAGTTAGAAATAGGAAGTGTGGATCTGTGTATAATTCTAAATGTGCTAATGGGGGACATTACTGATGCTCCAGAAACATAATGGCACCATGATCAAGTCAACGACCTGGAAATAGTTTTGTTTTCTTTTTCCTGTAAGTCCAAACTGTGGTTGGTCCTACAAAGACATGTGGCCAGGCCACCTGATGCTGAAACTAATTTTGGATCTTATACTTTTCCACTCAAGGCGAGAAAAGTTTAAACTGAACACAAAGAATTCCTGTCTTAAGCAAAAGAGAGGTAAGGGGAGAACCAAACAATGGGGGCAGTTGCCTGTTACCAGATGCCCTTCTTACCATCTAAGATGCCTGCTGCAAACATCTAAGACTGGACGGGGGAAGGATCAGGCCCACACTAGGAGGCTGATGAAAGAGATGTTTAGAACAACTGGTTAGGGCAAGAATTTGCATGAAGTCAATTTCTTAGTGGATTAGGATTAGCTGGCATTTTTTGTATATTTTAATTTAGCAACTTACTTTGATCTGACTGTTTTCACTTGCGATGACTTAAATCTGACTTTTTGTAAGTAACAAAATCACTTTTGTTTATTGTCAAAACCAGGGTAAATAACGTTCACCTCTTTCATTGGTAAAGAAGGATGATCTTATGAGCTTTCTCTGTGTAAAATTCTGACACAGGGCAAGATGCATTTGTTCGGGGTTTTGGTCCCTTTTGGCAGTTGGTTTCCTGGGTGCTTAGCCCTCAGAGCTGAGCCCTGGAGCTGAATTAATTCAGCATCTGTGTTGCTCTGCAGGGGGGGTGGTAATCCCAACTCTGTGCCTTGGCTAGAAGAGACCAGAGCCTCTGGCCCAGCAGGACAGGATGCTGCGGAGATCCAGAGGGGAGGAAGGTGCGTATCGGTGGTGTAATCAGCACAATGGGAGTCAACCCCAAGGGTCTTCTGTGATCTAATCTATCACAGCTATACCCCGCTGAAACTGCACAGGGGCATAAAGCAGCCAACCATTTTGAATTTGACTGGGTGCCCAGCATTAACACTTCGATTCTAATGTGACCTTGTGATTTTAATGATCACAGGTGGTCAGATCTTTGGTTTTACAGCTTATCAGAAAGATAGTCACCTCCAGAAGCACAGTGCCTCTTCTACCTTGAAAAGATAGGAAGAGTGCCATCTGCTTGATTACCATCATCTCTTTTAGCAGCACATATCCTCTAACCCCAGTGCAGATTTCTGTCAACAGCGATATTTTATTCCTCCCAAGTTTCTCAAGGCATAGTCCATTTCTCAGGTTTGCAGCTCTTTTGAGGATGTATAGCATGAAACCTTTTCAGTGCTATTGTATGCACTGAATTTGGAGCTACCCCTTACAGTGTCCAGTATATGGCCACAGGAGCACGTCATCAGTGCAACAGGAATGGGTGGAGCAAAAACAGCTATACTATTCAGTGTATACTATACTTTTGTGTAATGTAAAAGGATCATATCCAGATTCCTGGTATTCACAGAGAGAAAGTAACATGGAATGATTGGGTTACATTTTTTTGAGGCAAAGGTTGGGTGTGGTTATATTGACTGATGGGAAATGAGTCTGAGAACTTTATATAATTGAACCCTTGATCATTTACAATAGACCAATCATAGGATCATAACTTCTTTTTCAGATAAGTATATCAATTAAGTGGCACAAAAGACACAATCCTTTAGAATATTGGACAGAGCCTTTTCTTTTCTGATCTCAGCCTTTTTCCATTAAATATCAGAGAACAGTGAACCATCCAGGAACTAAATCTTTCTTAACATCAGTGCCACCTGCCTTGAGGTCCCAATGGAAAGTGCCTGGCTGATTCCAGTGAGAATTTTGCCTGAGTGAGAATTAGTATGGACTCCGGGGTTTGATCCAATACCTCTAAGATAAGAATAGCCAAGACCCACTAAGGCAGTATTGCCCATGTTTTCTGATTATCTTCACATTAGTAGCATTTTCAGATGATTTGTTTAAGAATAATGGAAGCTACAGACATCAAACAGATCAGTGCAAAAGTACAAGGTACTGTGGCTAACCTCACGTATCAATGGCCTCTCATTCACCTTTCTTTTGTGTGACAACAAAAACCACAGTACAGGCAGAGGATCACTTTACACCAATCTGTTAACCTCCTTTCACCAATGCAAAGTAGTTTCTAAAAGACTGGGAATAGCTGTAAAGAAGTAGTTATTTTCACATTTCACTCATTCTACATATATGGAAGATTCACTATGAATATTGAGAAACTAGGTGAAAAACACAAGCTCAGCTTTCTGTTGAATACTCTGATGCTTTTACAAACTATCTGCATTTGTAGAGAATCCAATTTTGCTTCTATAACCAAAATATTTGTTAAAATCTTTTTTGGGGAAGTAAAAAATAGAAAAAATATGGTCTTTGGCAATTAACAGACTATTAAGATCTTTCAGTCATTCACTTGATTTTTTTCATGTGGCAGGGCTATAAGAATCAAGCACATAATTCTTAAACAATCATTGTCACAATAACCTCAGCTAAAGGTTATCACCAGGGAAGGATTTTGAAGCAAAGTACTGTATCCAGTTTTTATGAATATGCTAACATCCTTTGCTTTCAATCTGAGAACTCTGAAATTTGTTCTCTAATTGTTTTTGCGTGTAATGCGGAAAAAATCATTTCAAATTTTACTGGGGACAAATAAAAAGTGAAAAGAAAATGTCTTTTATTAAAAGTGTTAATAGCCAGCAGTGCATGAAATTCAAGTCTTTAACACATGCTGCATTATGCAATTCAAACATTAGTTACCAATACACAAACCTCTCTTTAGTACCACTCAACCTTGAAGAATTTTGCATTTTAAAAAGGATAACTTAGTCCTCTGGCAAACTGTAACTGCTTCTGAAATGGAACATTACGCAACCAAAAGTGAAGGGGAATACCCTAGCCATCTAAAGGAGTGTAAGAATTTACTAAATACAGTAAGAAACTGTATTAAAACTGCTCAACACCTCTCACTCTTGTGTGCACACACAAAAATTCCATTTGACCGTTGATGATCATTGTATAATGAATTATCCATCTCACTCCCGTATCACTATCACCATGTTGTGGCATTAGTTTACTACTAAGGCTATGGCACAACTGGAAAACAAGGGTTTTTTTGGGGGGGGGAGGGGTGTTTATTTTTCCAGTGAGATAACTCACATGATAGTTGTCATGTTATAAAATCATAATGGAGACTGTAGTTTTTACCATGTAGTAGTGGGGTAAACAGTATGCTTCCCAACTATGGCTGACTTGGACCTTGTCTACATACCAAGTTTTTTCACCAAAAACTGCCTTTTGGTGACAAAACAGTGTGCATGTACACATAGCAATGTGATTTTTGTTCAGAAAAAAACACCTAGTTTTGGTGACAAAAAACTTCCACCCCACGAGAGACTTTTCTTTAACGCTCCCTTTATTGTTTACAAAGAGCCCGTGTAGACACTGCTGTTTGTTTTGCTGACAGAAATGTCTTCCACCAGTATCCTTGATGGCTGTGCTCAGTGTTTTGATGTCTGTTGCCTTGCAGCCATGTACCCCTCCCCTTTCAAAGCTTCAGAAAGTATCTGACAACTGAATGAGCTGCTCTGTTTGGGGAATAAACAAAGAACAAATCATTGGGATGCTCCTGTTCTGCCCTGCATTGGAACACAGCAGCAGGCAGACTGCTGCTTCAAGGGAAGTGGAACAGATACTGTGCTGCTTTGACATTCCTCAGCATGGAGAACTCACAGAGCTACTCTTGATACTGCTTCTGACAGCTGAGATGGCTGTGAGAGAACTTGTAAGGGATTATCAAGATGCAGAACAATCAGCTTCACTTTCCCGCAACATTGACTCTGAGGGACACATACCCCTAGTGCACTGCTCACACTGTCAATGATAGCGCCTCCAATGTGGACATGATCTCTCAGGGACTTGTTCAGCCTGTGGAAAATATAGCTTTTTTCTGCTGCTTTCTTGACTTGACCCCATCATACTGTTATATTATTCCCTCTGTCCCTTCACATCTCCCACCATAGTGTAAACAGGGCACTGTAATCTATACTACTGTCTTATCTAACCTTCCTTAGAATAGATCTTGCCAGCACAATAGTGAAAACTCTGACTGCCACACAAACCCTGTCTATCCTGGAGCTCCTATGTCCTGTAACTGCTACTACTAATGCAGCTGCACCTTTGGAATTAAGTGTACTTAAGTCCTAGAATGTACTTCATTCCAAAATAATCTTCAGTTAGCTTCCAATATATCCCCATAATTTCTTAAACACATCACAATTCTTAACTACGACCATCTGAAAAATAACTACTTGATGCTTGCTTGGGCCATTAATACAACCTTTAACGTTTTTAATTTAATGTACATTAAAGAATTATTCTGCCTTATGTGGCTTAACGAACTGCAAGGACAAAAAATATTATCAAACAACTCCAAAGCAAATGGCACTAGTAAACACTTCATCTCTCTTATCAGAAGCATTTCCATGGCTGCAATGCTGAGAGTTGACACTGTCTTCTACTCTGTCTGTACTAGGGGGTTCATAACCTGTAAGTTTCTGAATACCTACAGTGACAGCACATGAAGCAAACTTTTATTTCTGCAACCCTCTTCCATCAGCAGATGGCCTTAAAGCAAAACAAACCAACCTACCAAACAAAAATGGTGCTGTTTAATTGGTCAGGGGAGCATATGCAATGTATTTGCTCGATATTAGGAGAATGACTACACATACTAATCAGTCATTGTTTTGTGGCTGCAAAAAGGTACATCTACACTGCAGAGGCAAATCAAAGCTGCCATGGCCACAGTAATAAGAATTCATGGTTCATATCACTTTCTGAAAATAGCACTACGGGTTTAAGCAGCCAAAAACAAAAAAAGAATTAAATGGAATCAGTGTTATTTGGAGGAAGCCCAAAACAAAGCTAGAAACTTTTTGCTGCTTATCACTGCATTCTAACCGGCATAGTTGGAAATATAAAGTGATGAGAAAGTTAAATGTAGAAATAAAGTGAATTTAATAATTCAGAATGACAATATTTTAATATTACAAGATTAGGAATATGCAAAAGGAAAGAAATATAATTGGGCCCTTTAAACAGAATCAAAAGAAGCATAATAATAATTGTTTTAACTTATAAATATTTGGAAAACTGCAGTGCTGCAAAGTAATTTTCTATGGTGTTGTGGTATCAAAGCCAGAGCGGGCTGTCCCAGACACTGACACTCAAGAGAATAAGATCTGGGGGGAGGACAAACAAATGGGCAACTCCAGGGAAAAGGTACCTTTGTTCACCAAGGAACAGTGGAGTCCTTTAAAACTTGATTTTGCTTGAATTTTATGATTTTATTAATTTTATAATTTTACTTCTTACACCATACTTCAGAGCACCAAATCATTTGGATAAAACACACTAAAAAGATTTAACCCTCAATTCTGAAAGAATAATGTGGCTAAAAACAAGGTTCCAGATTATTTCGTCTTGAAAACTGAAGCCCTCTTGTCTACTAAAGGAACAGACAGTCATAGCACAAGGTTCTCAACACTCCCCTTCTAATATGCCTCAATCCTCTCCTGAAGTAACCACAGTGACATCTTTGATCTTCAAGTCACTCGGTTCCCAGACCAATTCTGTTGATGCTGCCGATTATGACGGTGCTTTCGTGGTGGTGGCAGCTGTCCTCTGGGAGTTTAACTCAGATTACCAAATCATTTCACCATCTATCATTTTCAATCACTGTACACATGCAAGAGATTTAAACCAGTGATTTAAGAGGAGGGAAGGTGTTCTATCTTAGAGCCATCTGACTGCCCTTACACATTTAACTCTCACCTATAATATCCATTGTACATCTTGGTTCCTGTATATCTTGGGTCACACCAGAAATAAGAACTGGCTAGATGCTAACAAATGTTAGCTACCCATAGATAAAGCCTAAAGATGGTTTCCCCTCCATTTTCCCCTCAGTCTCTCTAACAGAGATAAATTTATCATTTAAAAAAAAAAACGTTGATAGGTATAAAATCTTTAATGTCTCCAAATCTTTATTTGTACACCAGCATTGTGCATAACATCAGCATCACTCTGAGAAAAGAGCTCCTCAGTTAAAGAATCCTGAAAGGACAGAGGGAGAGTGGGGAGTATATAATGCATTAGTGTTTTAACAATGGTACATGAGTGTCCGAGGATTTAAGCCCACTATCCAATATTTGATCTAAGCAATAACAACACTTCATGCAAAAGCATGCAGTATAGCCCGTTCCATTTCCCTCTGCTAAATGTTGCTTGCCATGCACCAGAATGACTGAATGGAGATATATTATGAGACTGAAAGGCTACCTCAAGGCCTAAAAATGGACCTACCTTGACATTTTTCCCATACTGAAGGCCTTACCTTAAAGAGGGACATTCACACTGAAGCAAACTTGAAAAGAGAGAACATTTAAACAAAAAGAAATTTACTTGGCTATTAATTTCCTGTGTTCCCTTTGCTATTATTTAAGGATATTGTATTTTAAGAAAGGGTTTCTTCCCCAGAGCCCAGCAGTAAAGTAATAATCCTGCATTTATGGTGGCACAGGCCACTCCCGTGGAAATTGTCATGGTGCCAGAAATGCAGCATTGTGACTTCACAGCAGAAGGGCAAAAAGCCCTCATTGAAAAAAACAAATGTCTTTGCTCATTAGCAATAAATGTAAGAAAATAAATCTAAAACATGGGAAGATTAAAATAATTTATATTTCAGTCTAATATATTTGCAAGTTTTCTCCAGAAAGAAAGTTCCTCTTTAAGGATTCCAGCCACATTTCATTGTATCTGACATATGCAGCAGCAATTTAAAAATAAACGTATGTCCATATTACATTTTCAGAAGCTCTCCTTTGAGGCATCAGCAAAATAAGCATGTTTTGTATAGGCAAATAAGGTAATTGCACACTCAAATGGACCTACTTGCATTCACTGTTTATTATCCAATTTTCACTCATTTGGGGGCATGCAGAGCAGTGTTTGGACACTTATAGGTACATTAATGAAGCTCTGCTGAAGATTTTAGCAACTATTTACTTGTGAAAAATAATCATTCATGCATATTACCCAGTCATAGCAAGTTCTAAAATTTGGTATTCGTGTGGTAATTTTATTTTAAATCTTTGCTGCAGTGCAAAATTAAAATAACACACATTGCTGGCATCCTTAAGACAAGACTTATAAAGAAGAATAAACTTACCAAGAAAGATTTAAAAGAACAAAATATGTACACTGTGGCTGAGAGAATGATAACTAAGAGGGATGTGGCTATGACAACAGCTTCTGATTATTTCAAGGTTGCAGATACTAACAAGAGAGCAACTCTTTAGGGTGGCTGAACAAATGAACACAGAAAAGTTAGGCTATCAAAAACATTTTTTTAACAGTGAGATCTGTTATATTGTAGAACAGTCTCCCAAGAGACGTGATGCAAGTTTTATCATTAAAAAATATAAAACTGGATTCAACTTAAGTGCACATAATTTAATAATAATATTTATCAACTATAAGACCCCTTCATTGGAAGATATCAAAGAAAGGTTGGTATTACTAGCCCCATTTTACAGATATGAAAATGAAGGTATGGAAATTCTAGGTAATTTACACAAGTTACCCAGTAGAAAAAACTATTACAAGAACTAATATCTCCTCTTAGTCCTTTCATTCAATAGTGTGGCCTCCCAGAACCACAGAATTACACATTGAACATACAGGCACTGGAAAAAATATTCTCCACAACATAACAGTGTTGGTAATGGGTAAGCCTTCAAAATACAAGCGATTCAGAGCAGGTAAACCAGACTCTCATTTGGCAGCACATGCTTTGATTCATATTGCAGTTTACTAACCTACAAAAGCAAAACAAGAGACTCCAACTGATCCTTCTCATCTCTAATTCTTTTATGATTCTAAGCCTGCAAATCACTTTTCATGCTTAACTCAGATGATGACAGCAATAGGATTACCAGATGTCTGGTTTGTGACCAGAACACCCCATCCAAAAGGACCGTGGCAACTCTGTTTGGCATAGCTGACTGGCCTATTAAAAGTATGGTCAGCAGCACAGCAGGGGCCCAGGGGAAAGGCAGATTTCCTTCTGACCTGGCTGTACATGGCTCCCTGAACAGGCCTATACGTCCCTGCTCAGGAAGGCTCTTTTCACCGCAAGGGATGTGACTAGTCATCTATCTGATAAGCAAAAGCTTATCAGACAGTCGACTAGTTCCTCGACTAGTCGCTTCCCCCACCTTGCTGCCTCGACAGGGGCAGCAAGGGGGGGAGCAGGAGCCAGTGCTTCAGTTAGTCTATAAGGTGCCACAGGACTCCTCGCCGCTTTTGCAGATTCAGACTAACAGGGCCACCCCTCTGATACTTAAAAATCAGAAGCGCAATGGGGTGGAGGGAGGGGGGAAGGGAGGAGCGTGAGCTGGGACAGCTCGCGCTGGGTCCCCCTGCTGTGCTTCTGATTTTTAAATGTATGAAGAGCTAGCAAGCTCTTCATACATTTAAAAGGAAGAGCCATATCCCTATTCACCATCCTTGTGCTTATGGGAATTAGGAAAGTGTGAAGTCTCCCTGACCACCCACCCTATGCCATGGGATTGCAGGGACCTGATGACCACTTCTGGGGGCCACTGTAAGTGCCGCTGGAACCCTGTATCTCCAATCTCCTTCTGCACCCAACCTTCTGCTGCAGCCTAGATTCTCCTCACAAACTCAAACTCCCTCTCACTTCAGTGCCCTGGCAGCCCTGAGCCCCCCGTCTGTACCTCAAAACCCTTATCTCTGGCCCCACCTCAGAGCCCACATCACCAGCCAGAACCCGCACCTCCCAATCCCCAACCTCAGCTCAAGAAAAGTGACAGGATGGGGGAGAGTGAGGAATGGAGGGAGGGGGATGGAGCGAGTGGGGGTGGGATCCTGGAGAAGAAGCGGGCAGGATTTTCAGTGTTGTGTGATTAGAAAGTTGGCAGCCCTAGACAGCAACCATTTAAATTGGGACTGTTAGAAGCCATAATGGCGTGGAGGTTGAAAAGAAATGAAAGTTAGATGTTCCTAGCAAATCACTATAGTACAATTATTTTGTTAGCTCCAGTTTTATAGTCATAATAAAATGGGTTACTGCAGGCACTAATCAGTCCAGAAGAACTCCATTCTTCGCTTTCATTGACAAATAGATACCACATATGGTAAACATCTGTTTTACTAGGCATTGTATTAGTGTCCATCTCTCTGTTCCTCAGCCTTTTCAGTGTGGCAAACTCTTATTCAAACCCTAAAAATGTTCCCAAATCTCTTAAATGTATTATAAAATAAGAGATAACAATGTCTAAGAGGTAATCATAGTAAAAGCCTATCCAGTTTATTTGTTGACATATTTAGAGAGGATAACAGAGAATACATGATCTGAGAGGGAAAGATTTTCTTTGCTTTAGATTGCAGGAAAACTTTCAACAATTGGTGACCCACCCTGATTGCCTTTTGTAACCCATCTCCCAGACACTGTGTCCCAGTGATTGAGAAACACCAATCTAACTTAAGTAGTAATTTTATCACACCCATGTTTATTATACAGGAAAAAGAAGGAAAAATAAAGGGCTGATTTTCTGATACACTGTATAATTGAAGCTCCAACTGATGCCACCTTGGTGAGCTATGAATTTAGGTCTAGAACATTTCCCCAGCGTCAGTGAGCAAGTGGGCCTGGGCTAGAACAGATGCTGGATCACAGGGCCTCTCTTTCCGTCCCCCATACACACAAAAGCCTTTGTGGATGCTTCATTATTAATGGACTGATGTGCGGCACGTGGTGGGTCAGCAACCAAATTAGAAACTGATGGGATGTGCAAAGGAATGCTTTGCACAACTGTTCTCATCACAGTGTGGGACACATCCTTTGGGAGGGGGAATTAACTAACCAAATCAGCCCATGGGCAAAGGCTATGCTGCCATGAAGTTAGAGCTAATGTGGATATTTGAGGCCATTGTGGTTCTTCAGGGAATAGTTCTTTCATTATTGGAAGCCACTAAAAGACCGGATGGGTGGTGATGGGAGAAAACTTGGCCTCTCCAAAGGGAAGACTCCTAGGGTTTCCCCAGCACAATGTGGCAGTCTGGTACCTGGTGGGGTGAACTGCCCTTATGCTGGAAGACAGAATTCTGGTTCAAAGTTCAATTATAACCATTTAATTAATCTCTCTGGGCAAGTTTAAACTGTGGGGTTTTTTTTCAAGAGAGGATATGCATATTCAGTGGGAATCTGCATATCTTCTTCTGATCTCACTTTCGAAAGAGGATCTTCAAAGTAGTGAAAGTAGTCTGGACGTGGTTTTTTCCAGAAAAAAACAACACCTTTTTAGAAAAAATCATGTAAACTTCATTTTTTAAGGAAGAGTGGTTAGTTTTTTTTCCCCAAAAAAGGGGGGGAAGCAGAAGGGAAGACATGAGGAGGGCAGCAGAGAGGAGGGACAGGCACCAGAGGGCAGAGGAGAGAGGCAGGGCAGGTGGTAGAGAGAGCTGTTAGGAGAGGAGCTGGGGAGAGACAGTTACAGATGATTAGAGTGGGGCTAGAGGAGGGGTGAGCACAGGAGGAAGCGAAGGGTGGGTGCAGGGGTCAAAGAGGATGGAGAGGGGTGCAGGGCCCAGGAGGGCTGAGGGGAGTGAGAAGGGCAGGAGCTACAACAATAGAGGAGGTGAGGGGTGGGGGACAGCAGTAGGCACCAGGGGAGCAGACAGGGTGAGGGAAGGGTTGGAAACATGACAGCAGAAGGGGAAAAGGGAGAGGTGGCTGCCACGCAGCAGAAGGGGGATGAAATGGTGGGTGGGCTCCAGGGTGCAGCGGGTGTTGGGGGAGAGGACAGGTATCAGGAGGGCAAGGAGTCAAGGAAGGGGTTTCCAGGGGGCAGAGGTGGGTGGAGGGCAGGGACATGTACCAGGGAAGCAACACGGGGGACAGGGACAGGGACCCAGGAGAGCAGAAAGGGATTGAGAATGGGAAAGGCTGAAGGGGAGGGGGAAGGATAGAGGCAGAGTTCAGGTGTGAGGGAAGAGTAAGGAATGGGCAGAAGCCAGGGAAGAGGGAAGGGGGCAGGACTCAGGTAATCTCTATCGCTTTGGGGCCATGTGTGGGTGTGGTTTGTTGCTAAGAGCAGGTCAATGGTGGCTCCACACACGCTGGTTGGGCAGCTTTGCCCCAGGGGCACAGCTGGGACTCTCCATGCCAGCCGGCTCCAGAGGCACCATCCCACCAGCCGGGCAAACCTCAAACCCAGCACCTTCCCTACCCTCCCTTGGCCCAGCCCTCCCTCCTCCAGGGCATAGACAGTATGTTTGGGCTGGGCTCACTAGGAGGGGCAGGATAGTGGAGGTTTGGGTGGGTGCATAAAAGCAAATGAATGGGCTGTTGGTAATGAAGCCGGGCAGTGGGGACAGAACTGCAGCATTTAAAATAGCAGCCAGGTCAGTGTGGTGGCTGTAGGAGCTGGGGACTGTGGTACTGAAGATAGCACCGCGGCCCTGGCTCCAGCCTGGCACACGGAGCAGTCTCCTGCCATGCAACCCCATCCCAGGAGCAGCTGGGCAGCCACTATGCAGCCTTGGCCTCAGCTTCATCTCCTCCCCAGGGCTGAAGTTATGACTAGTGCCACATGGTGCCTGCCCGGGGGTAGGCCGTGTGTACCTGGGCCGTGTGTAGCTGTTCTGGAGGTAGGTTGTGTGTACCTGCTAGGTAAGCTCTGGCTAGAAAGGCAAGTGTGTTCTGGGCAGGAGCCCAAAGCGGGAAGCAAAGTGTATTGGTGAGTTACTGAGCAGGGTTGTGAGGGGAGTGGGCTCAGATGGGGGCTGTGTTGCGGGATGGTGGTGTGAACATCTTGGGAGGACTTTAAGTTTCCATGGGTTCTAGCCTTTATTCACATAGTTCCTTGAAAAGAGAGCCAGATTTAATTAAGGAGGAAGCCCAGCTGGTGTAGAGTCTGGGAGAGGGCTATAAACAGAGGCTGTTGGCTACTGAAAAATTTTCAGTATTAATTTTCTTTTTATTTTACTTCATATTAAATAAACATTTAAAGTCATGCACCTTGTCAATTATCCCTTGTTGTAGTATTCTGTCTTCCATAATATTTTCAAAATAGATATTAAGATATTTGTCAATAACTTGGCTGCCACGGTGGCACACATCCGAACAAGCGCACATGGCCTCAATACTGGTGCACAAGACAAAACTCACTCTGCTCATGGATGGAAAATCTTAGCGAGAACACTGGTGAGCACACTAAAGGAATTCACTTCACCTGCATAGGCATGGCTCCCATTGCCTTTCCTTGACCCATACCTATGCTACACTCTGTGTCACTCTCAGTAGTCTAGGGCTTCACTGATATTGCTCTGCCCCAGCTCCCCCTGTACAGAAGGCCCTGGAAGGGTCTTCTGTGCCTGGATAATTTTCATCCCAAGGCTGAAAGCCAAAGATAGATTAGGAAAGAGATTTGAGTTTTTAAGCTTCCAAGGGATCATTGGAATAATACCTCATTTTAAAAAGAATGGAAAATACCATGATAAAATCTTTTTAATTTAGAATGATAATATACTTGCTTACAACCACTGGCTGAATAACTTATATAAACCTCATCTGAAGCTTCACTGCCATGAAAGTCACCATATTGCTTGTGATGGGCATACATCACATTTCCTGTAACAGTATAAATACAGAAAGGCTGGCTAATGAACTGACAATCAGAGGCTTCTTACAGATTTATGTGAAAGATTCAAAGTTCATTTCTAATGGCTTATAGAGCTGAAAGTGACATATTGGACCTGTGTAGAAGAAATTGGGAGCATGATTTTTACTGCATACCCCTGATATTGTTCTTTCTAATAGCTGTTATGGTTTCCTCTGTCATTCTGCAGATCTTTACCCTCTTTCAAACAGGGACTGATCCAAAACCCAACAGATTCAATGGGAGTCTTGGCATTGATACCAGTCAGTTTTAGATAAGCCTGCAGTAAGCACAGCAAGAATAAAAGCCAGTAGGGATGAAATTATATGTCAGGAATTCTCCCATATTTCTGAGGTTTCTGGGCTCACACAAGTATAACTGAGGCAGAACTTACTCTAGATATTTACTAAGAATTAATTTCAATGCCGATGCCTCAGTCACCTCCTTTGGCAGATTATTTTACTGACCTCAGTGCTTGTCTTAAGTTTCCTTTTTTTAATATAAGGCCTTTATTTGTAATTTTATTACTCAAAGTTCACTTACATCAATATCCCACTTTTCTTATTTTCTCAAGTATCTATTACACAGATACACAGCAAAATCCCCCGTAGCCATCTTAAGTCTTGGTCAGAAAACAGCTGCATGTTTGTGTAAATACGTATCTCCCTTACACAGTCACAAATAGACCTGTGCATGCAAATCTGGATGCACACATGACTAGAAATACATTGTGTGCATTTGCAGCTATATACATTCATAGCACATGTAAATGGGTGCCTACTTTCTGACTACAAATCAGATCTTGTGTCTCAAAAGTGTTTTCACTATATTAAGTCTTCCTGACCTCACAGTTGCATATCAAACCCTTTTATCCTCTTACATTTTTAGATGACATTCTTCATCAATATTTCTTATGCGCTATTGCAAGATGTTAAAAATTGTAGAGCACTTCAGGTGCGCTTTTGTCAGGTTTGTAAACAATCAATTTTATTAAACTGAATAAAATGTAAAGAGGAATTCTATATACTCTCCATTCTATTTGTTTTAGCCTTCTGTACTTTCTCCCTTTCATCTTTTATTGAATGTATGTGTAATCTTTTTTAGGTTAGTGTCCATTAAAATCTTCTGCATTATTTAAGAAGGTAATAAATGTTATTGGCCTAACACAGACCCGTCTGGATGTCACTGGATATACCTCCCACTTTGATGTTGCACCATTTATAATTGTGTTCTCATTTTATAACCTTTTTGTCAACACATGCCACGTGTCACAATTTTCTTTTCCAAACAATATCACTTTTCCAATTAAGAGGTATAGTAAAACTTTGATATGATCTTGCCTGGACATTGTAAGAAAACAGGGAAAACCAAACAGGTGCAGAATTATGAAGCTAGTACAAAAGAATCACATAGTGCAATTATACCTGGTGCACTTTCAGAGTGAGGAGTTGCTATCTGTAAGGATTAATAGGGGCAAGTCAGAAAAGAAGTTATCCTTGATCTACTATTTTTGAGGAGGAAGGAACAGATTGAGAATGAGAAAATAATAGATCGGAGACCAACGTTTTTTTTGTTTGTTTGTTTGTTTTTTAAATTGAAGAAAGATTTCACAGAAAGCAGCTGTACAACACTGTTAGAGTTCTGGGAGGCAGAACTAAGAAAGATGGTGAATAAGGTGTGATGAGAAGTATGGAAATATTGTGAAAGCAGTGAAGGACCATAAAAGCCAGCATAATTAAGATGCATCATATTACAATTACCCCTTCAAGTAAGTATTTCAGGGCCCATCAGATGCTACTGCAGCTTCATAAGGAACTGCTTAGAGATCATTAACAAAACTTAAGGGAAAATGAAGAGGTAACCAAACAAAAATATTAACAGTAGATTAAGGAGAAAATATTGAAAAGGGATTAATGCTATCAAAAGAGTGTGAAAGGAAATAATTCTCTCTCTCCTAATGGCAAAGGCATTTTTATCAGAAAGAAGGCCCATTAACATATAAGGAGGGGTTATATCACTGATATGTCAAAAATGACTCAGATACTGATTTCCTTTTGGTTTTTAATAAGAACAAAAATTAAAATTCATTCAGATAATGAAATAATGAAGATATTACAAAATAACTATTGATAAAGTAGAAATAGGAGAATAGCTGCAAAATGTGAACATATGCAAAACTACCAATAGATAACAAGTATCTTTAGGTATTAAGGAGAAATAGTCAGCATGTCCACTCAATCATCGACATGTTTATGGGGAAATGTTAAAAGATATATATGGGTTGGTTAAACCTCTCTTAAAACTGCAAATATCTGATGGGTGTAAACAATGAATGGGAAGGAATTAATGACAATAGTAAAGGGGATAAACTTAGACTAAATGGGATGCAATTGGAAAGGTAAGATTTAGATTGAAATATTCCTGTCAGTGAAATATAGGTAATGGCACATTCTCCCAGTGAAGTGGTAAAAGCCCAGTCACTTGGGATATATGAACAAACACTGTTATACCATAGAGGAGAATTCTTTATAAACACTTGGGACAGACTAGATGACTTAATACGTCTTTTCTGGACTTAATGGCTGCATCTAGACTGGCATGATTTTCCGCAAATGCTTTTAATGGAAAAGTTTTTCCGTTAAAAGCATTTGCGGAAAAGAGCGTCTAGATTGGCACGGACGCTTTTACGCAAAAGCACTTTTTGTGCAAAAGCGTCCGTGCCAATCTAGACGCGGTTTTGCGCAAGAAAGCCCCGATCGCCATTTTCGCCATTGAGGCTTTTTTGCACAAAACAGTCCTGAGCTGTCTACACTGGCCCTCTTGTGCAAATAAATTTGCGCAAGAGGGCTTTTTCCCAAACGGGAGCAGCATAGTATTTGCGCAAGAACACTGACAATCATACATTAAATTGTCAGTGTTCTTGCGCAAATTCAAGCGGCCAGTGTAGAGAGCTAGCAAGTTTTTCCACAAAAGTGGCTGCTTTTGCGGAAAAACTTGCCGGTCTAGATGCAGCCAATTTGTATAACACTTGTATTCATTGGGCCCAATGCTTTTAATATTTTCATAAACTCTTTGAAGAAAGACACAAAAGAAACATCAATCATACTTGCAGACAAGACCAAACAGTACAATAGTGAACAAAATTTAAAGAAGCATGAGGGTTTCCAAACATTTGGCACCCAGTGGAAATAAGTGTTTTTAAACTAGGGTCTAGATTCTAAGGTTTTCAAATACTTCATCACAAAATTTCTCATACATATTCTCAGCCCCAAAGCTGAAATTTCTGTAAAATATAAATACATCTCATTTGTTTGGTGACTTTCATTTAGATGAAAACAAGAACAGTGAAAACTATTTTGCCTGGATTTGGTTGCATTAGCAAGAGAGGTGAATGTATATTTGTAAATTTAAAATGTGATACTTTTTAATTACTAAGTAGAGGTATATGAACATAACTAGATCATTAACCATTTTGCTTTCCTTTATTGCTTTTAGTCCTTAATGTTGTTTTATTATATTTTATTTGATGTAATCCATAACATTTTCTCAAATACTACAACCATGAAGGTTTAGCAAGGTGGGACTATTGCACAGTTCCTACAGAGAATGTATATAACTTGAAGCACATTTGTCAGACTGAGGAAAAGCTTTAAAAGAGGATCTTGGGCTCGCTACAGTTTGGAATAAGACTGAATACAAAAATGTTATAGTGCATTCTAATCTGACACTTACCTTCAGAGGAATCAATACAAGGGCAAGCTCTTCAGTAAGGCACTTACTCTCTTATTTCAACTTCTAATTTCTGCTGCAGGTGCTTAGTTTCTTAATACAGCAAGAGAATCCCACTAGTACAAATTTTTGACATAGTAATCTCCAGAGGTTAATCAAACTGCTACTTACAATCCGAGGTTTGAAGGGTGGCTTGATTTTCCTTTGTTCTAGAAGAACCCAGTCAATTTCCTTAAAAAATGGATGCTGTTTAATCGCGTCCTCCCCATTTTGCGATGTCACGCAGCCTAGTCGCTTATTTGGGTTTTTTGTCATGAACTGGGAAAGGAGATGTTACAAAATATTAGTGACATATTGTTGATAATTATTTGCAATCCAATCACACATTTTCAATATAGCTCCTTGTAAGGATACTCTCCTAGAAAGGCCAATGCAACTTGCATGAAGGATGGGATTTCCTCTAGAGTCAAAGTTCCAGGCAAACTCATCTGAGAGTCTCATCTCAGAGTCCTACCTGTAAATCTCATGGAAAACGGTTCACTCAGAAATTTAAGGAACTTCCTAATTTCATTTGGCTGGGAATAGACTTCCTTTCAGTATTTCTACTTCCACTTTCAGTGTTAGTCAAAACTGGTAAATGCAGCCACAAACTATTAAACCTGCCAGAGTCAACTTAAGGATAGATGACACCTTAAATGACTGAAACAAAAGACAGAACTATGTAACACTTTAAAGACTAACAAGATGGTTTATTAGGTGATGAGCTTTCGTGGGCCAGACCCACTTCCTCAGATCAATATGTGGAAGAAAATTGGCACAACCATATATACCAATGTGATACAATCAAAAAATGAATGCATGTGAAATGGACAAATCAAATTTTAGAACAGAGCGGAGGTGAGGGGGGAAGATTAGTGTCTGT